>CM032452.1:55294955-55424955 GCA_019049505.1 Pachyrhynchus sulphureomaculatus
ACATTGTCAGGTCATTCCTTAATACATAATGGTAATAGCGTTTGTGCTGACTTGGTTTTGGCCCGTCAGCCAAACATGGAGCCACATTGATCAAATGTGAGAAAGAAGAACTTTCTGAAATAAATAACAATAATAATTATAATAATGAAAATGGAAGGGTGTTGCGGAGGCGGACCCCTGTCGTACAAACAGCTACAGCAACACCACAACAACAACAACTACAGATGAACCAAACAACCGCCTCAGTCGAAACTACTCCCGATAGTTTTACCAGATCCGACATTGTAGGTGATGGAAATTGCCTTTTCCGTGCAGTTAGCTTATACTTATATGGCCACCAGAACCATCATGAGAAACTCCGAGAGGTTGCTCTAAGATATTTACAACAAAACTGGTCGGAACTTCACACATTTTCATTAATTGAAGTCGACGATATAAAAAGACTTCAATAACTATTATAATTATATGCGGAAAAATGGCACCTATGGAACGAGCCTAGAGATACTTGCCCTCTCGGAAACACAAAATAGCAACTTTCATATCTTCTCAAAGCAACGAAGAACAAGACATACAAAAATAACTTTTACGGACAGACCAACAATAATAAGCACGGGAAAATACAACAAAACCATTTACCTTCTACTAACAGGCAACCCAATGTCGGGACACTTTGAGCTTCTGACACCACAAAACACTGAAAACATTCCAGAGAACAACAGACCAATAAAAGAAGCATCGGGCGAGCGACGTAATGGTCGAGGACGTCGCGGGAAATGGCAGCTCGACCAAAACGATGAAGACCAGGCAACCGAAAATGGACCTGCCAAAAGTGTTGTGTTGGCGACTAAGCCGACACCCACCAAGGCGGGAAGATCACAGCAGCGCATGAGTTGCACCACAGGAATCAACGAACATGCCATGCGTTGCTGTAATGAAAACACAAAACCTGACAAAGAAATCACTGAGAAGAGAATCACTCGCCGCTTGGACCCACCAACATCAATCCCAAGCGCAACCGACGTAGATACGGGACAAACACAACCACCAAAGCCAGGCCAGGGCCCGTA
Organism: Pachyrhynchus sulphureomaculatus; assembly: GCA_019049505.1. Classification (NCBI taxonomy): domain Eukaryota; kingdom Metazoa; phylum Arthropoda; class Insecta; order Coleoptera; family Curculionidae; genus Pachyrhynchus; species Pachyrhynchus sulphureomaculatus. Next base: position 55,296,023 of record CM032452.1, read on the forward strand.
TGTATTGCAAGGACAACATGCAACTACCAAGGCTGGAAAACCAAGACAGCGGTTAAAGTGGACGGATGAGATGAATAGGACGGTGATGCGCTGTTACTACATCGCCACCAAACTCGAAACAATAACATCGGGCTACAGACAGCAACTGCACAGACTTTTCTTGACCGAATATCCACATCTGCAATTACTTGTTTCAGAACAGAGAGTAGTAGACCAAAAAAGAGTTATTACCAAGAACAATCGTCTCACACCTCTCGAATTGCAAACCCTCAAGGACACAGTGGCTGTTTGAACTGAACACAGACCAACCAAACAATAGAAACAATAAAGCAGATTCCGAACCAGCCTCACACACACAACCACCCAGTCGAACACAACAATACCCACCACCCAGGAGGAGCATAACGCAAAATAATATTGCGAGTACCGCGCAACACCATATCACAGACAACAACATGAATCACTCGCCACCCTCAACGACATCCACACAACATCACCCCGAATCACGTCTCATACAAACGCTTAAAGCAAAAATGGAGTCACATCTAGCTCGATGGTCAGGCACCGACCCCACAACAAGAAATCCCATCCCTCGTTTAATCTTCAGACAGAGCACGCAACCAATCCTCAACACACTAAACAAGCACATAATACCTCAGTATATAACATACTCAAGCACAATCGAAGACATTCACACAATAATATACGCAGCAGCAATCACCACTCTAACACAAAATAATCAAAAACTCCCTCAACGACAAGGAAACCCCAACAGGACAAAACCAAAATTCAAATGGCAAATAAGAATAGAAAACAAAATCAACAACATCAGGAGAGATCTAGGACATCTTACCCAGTTTATAAGCGGGAACGCGTCCAAACGTGTCACACAGGGGGCAAACAAGATCAAATCTAAGTCTCCCAACAGAACACTGCCAGAAATCCTCGATACCTTGAAACAAAAACTATCTGTATATGCCGCAAGACTCCGTAGATACAAAGAATCAAATGAGAGGAAAGACACCAACAACCTCTTCCGAAGAAGCGAAAAACAGTTCTACCGGGAAACTATGTACAACAAACAGATAGCAGTGACTGAACCACCAAACAAACAAGAACTCACAGATTATTGGAAAAGTTTCTGGTCAGAACCCAAACAACACAATAATAACACCCCCTGGATCAAAGCCGAAGAAGACAAACATAAACATGTGACAGAACAAGAAAATACCACATTTAATACACAAGAAATTACAGAAACTATCAAACACACACACAACTGGAAATGTCCTGGAATAGACAATATACAAAACTTCTGGTACAAACAGTTTACCACCACACACGAAGCACTCACACACCAAATCAACAAAGCCATTCTACAACCACACACATTTCCCACTTTCCTCACACAAGGAATAACATACGTTAAACCCAAAAGCTCAGACACCACAAACCCGTCAAACTACCGACCTATCACCTGTCTTCCAACCCTATACAAGATCATCACAGCCACAATATCGAAGAAAATAGAACAACACCTAACAGACAACAATATCCTCACAGAAGAGCAGAAGGGATGCAGGAAAAATAGTCGAGGATGCAAAGAGCAGTTGATTATAGATAGCGTGATTATGGGACAAACCAGAAAAGAACACAGAAACCTTCACATCGGTTACATAGACTATAAAAAAGCCTTCGACTCCATACCCCACAGCTGGTTAATCAGGGCCCTAGAAATCTATAAAATCAACCAACACCTCAGGCAGTTTCTCGCGCAAATTATGAAAACATGGAAAACCAAAATACGCCTAGAAACACAAACCGAACGGATCCAAACAGAAGAGCTGTACATCAGACGGGGTATATTTCAGGGAGACTCGCTCAGTGCTCTATGGTTTTGCCTCTGTCTCAATCCACTCTCAAATATACTAAACAGAACAGAGCATGGCTTCAATATCAGACACCAAAAAGAGAATCAACATAAAATAAACCACCTCCTATATATGGACGACATAAAACTCTACGCTGCCACACAAACACAGCTGAAAGAACTCCTCAAAATTACAGAAATATTCACCTTGGATGTCAATATGGAATTTGGTATAAGTAAATGCAAAGTGCTCCACATCAACAAAGGCCAATGGAAGCACCACCATGAGACAGAAACCATCAACAATGAAACGCTCGATAACATGTTCGATAAAGAAACATACAAATATCTAGGCTTCCAACAAAGCACCAAACTCAACCACACTCACATCAAAACAGAGCTCAGAACCGAATTCAAAAACAGACTGACGAAACTTTTGCAAACAAAACTCAACTCTAAGAATCTCACTAAAGCCATCAACACGTTCGCTATACCTATACTCACATATTCATTTGGTATCATCAAATGGTCACAAACAGACATAGAAAATATTCACATCCTTATACGATCTCAATTCACCAAATACAGGAAATTACACCCCAACGCATGCAAAGAAAGACTTACCATCGAGAGGAAGGCAGGAGGAAGAGGAATTATAGACATCAGATCATTACACACAAAACAAATACAAACACTTAGGAAATTCTTTCACAGCAAGCAAACCAGCCTACACACAGCGACAGTAAAAGCAGACAAAAACTACACACCTCTCGACTTAGCCCGGACAGACCACTCAGCAGACACACACAGTCACACCCAATTACAACAGGAAAAGATGAAAACGTGGTCAGAGAAAACACTCCACGGAAAACACAGATACCACATAGAACAAGACCACGTAAATAAAAAAACAATCATACACCTGGTTACGGGATGGGCAGCTATTCCCTGAGACTGAAGGCTTCTTACTTGCCATCCAGGATAAAGTCATATTAACCAGAAACTACCAAAAGCATATCATCAAAGACCCGACTATTGCAGAGGACAGATGTAGGAAATGCCACCAGCAGAAAGAAACGATCGAACACATAACGAGCGGATGTAAAATATTGGCCGGAACGGAGTACACAGCCAGGCATGATTCAGCTGCCAAAGTGGTTCACCAAGCACTAGCCACAACATACAGACTCATAGAAAACACAGATCCCTACTACAAATACACGCCAACATCCATACTTGAAAATGAAGATTACAAGCTCTACTGGGATATCGGTATCCATACAGATAAAACAGTCTCCGCCAATAGACCCGATATTACTTTTCAGTGCAAAAAAAGGAAAACTCACCTATCTGATTGACATAGCTGTCCCCAACGACACAAACATCCAAGCGAAATACACAGAAAAAATTTCCAAATACACAGACCTTGCAACGGAAATAAAAAGGCTATGGAGACAGGAAAAAGTCATCATTGTCCCCCTCATTATATCAGCCACAGGCCTTACATCAATAACATTCACACCACATTTAGTGCAATTGGGACTCAACACGGACATACACAGAAACATTCAGAAGTCAGTGATTTTGAAAACATGTAACATTGTCAGGTCATTCCTTAATACGGAATGGTAATAGCGTTTGTGCTGACTTGGTTTTGGCCCGTCAGCCAAACATGGAACCACATTGATCAAATGTGAGAAAGAAGAACTTTTTGTAATAAATAATAATAATAATCTATATCTACAATGAAAATATATATATAAAATGCAACGTCTCTCTGTCTGTCTGTCTGTCCGTTAATGCGCTTATCCCTCGAGAACCACTTATCCGATTTACGTGATTTTTTAAAATTCATACATATGTTCTCTGAGCAGGTTATAGATATATATTTTATTACATCTATAATATATATAAGATGCAACGTATCTCTGTCTGTCTGTCCGTTAGTGTTATCACTCGAGAACCACTTATCCGATTTACGTGTTTTTTTTTTAATTCATACATTTATTCTCTGGCCAGGTTATCTATAATTTTCTATCTATAATATATATAAAATGCAACGTCTCTTTGCCTGTCTGTCGGCCTGTCTCTCTGCCTATCTGTCTGTCCGTCCGTTAGTGCGCTTATCACTGGAGAACCACTTATCCGATTTACGTGCTTTTTTTTTTAAATATAAATATTTTCTCTGGCCAGGTTATAGGATATATTTTATTGCGTTAGGTAACATAAAGAATAAGCAGTGACGATAATAGTGAATCAAGTCGGAAAAAGGGTACCGTTAGCGCGTTGCAATATACTGCCTTAACCTTTAAATATGAAACAATATCATGTTGCAAAGAATATAATATATATAAAATGCAACGTCTCTCTGTCTGTCTGTCCGTTAGTGCGCTTATCACTTGAGAACCGCTTATCCGATTTACGTGTTTTTATAAATTTATACATATGTTTTATATAATTCGATATAAGCCTAGATAATGGGAGATAAGGTGAAATAATGGGAGATAATTATAAATAATGGGAGATAAGGCGAACTAATAGGAGATAAGCAGAGATAAGATATTGGGAGTTATGGTGAGATAATGGGAGATAAGGAGAAATAATGGGAGATAAGTAGAAATATTGCGAGATAAGTCGAGATAAACCTAGATAATGGGAGATAAGGATAAATAATGGGAGATAAGGAAAAATAATTGGAGATAAGGTTAATAATGGGAGATGGGCAGAAATAAGCCTCGATGATGGAAATTATGTAGAGATAATGGGATGTAAGAAGAAATAATAGAAGATAAGGGGAAATAATGGCAGATATTTTATTACGTTAGGTAACATAAGGAATAAGCAGTGACGATATTAGTGAATCAAGTCCACGCGAGCGGAGCCGCGGGCCCGGCTAGTATATATAAATGTATATGTATATGTATATATATATATATATATATATATATATATATATATATATATATATATATATATATATATATATATATATATATATATATATATATATATATATATATATATATATATATATATATATATATACATACATATATAACTAATAACTTTAAAAGAAACCGTATAAGAAAAAATTTAGATCATTAATCTAAAAATTAGATCATTAATAATTCCCTATTTCCTCTTTCCTAATTCCTATTTTGGAAGAAACGTCAATCCGACAGACAGTACTGTTTTGAAATTTCCTTTTAAACGGACTCCATTGTTTCTTTTATCGTTTATCTCCTCGCCTGAGTAGGGATTTTACCCTTTTTCCATATCCTAAGGATATCGGCAAGGAGAAGGGTATTTAAACGTTCCCTGATAGATTCCCATTTCTTTGAGAAAAAACCTCGAAGCCCTATTAGCTTGGCAAATTATAGTTGAACTCAGTCTATGTCTGCCCAACGAGATTCATTTATGCTACTATTGTTGGGAGTCATACTGTCTTTGGGTAATGTTTAAATACCCAGGTGTTTAAAACAACTAGTGGCTTCGAGACCAAGTGGATTGCATATCTATCACATTGTTAACTTTTACAAAGTCGACATGGAAGTGGTCATTTATATTTTTTAAACCTATCTAAGATTAAAACGAAAGAACTTTTAAAATAATCGATGAAAAACCTTCGTTCTGTTGTTGCTAAATTTATAATAATAAAGAAAAAACATACAGTTCAATATCTGTCACAGAAGTGCTACTGTAATCATTATGGAAAAGAAATTTTACCTAGTGATCTATGGAGATATTACTTAGTTTCGTTCACATAAAAGATTATTTTAAAGTTTCAATCGTTAAATTCTACAAAGATTCCAAAATTTAAAACCTTTTTAAATAACTTGTAAGCCGTTTATTTATCAAAAGTTAAACATTTCCAAATCGTAAAAGAACAGAACCGTATTAAGGCTTTAATCTTTTTAAATGAAATAAATGTATTTATATATATATATATATATATATATATATATATATATATATATATATATATATATATATATATATATATATATATATATATATATATATATATATATATATATATATATATATATATATATATATGTATTATATAATATATACGGGAAATATATATAATAATATTTAAGGACGAAGAATTATGATTGGACATAATAATATCCTGAGGAACTAGCTTTTTGTGGTAGCCGTTACTTTTCTTACATTTTCTACATCTTCACTTTAATTTTCTTCCCATAGAAAAAATGACAAAGTAAAAGTTAATTCCGCACAGAAAACTTTTAGACTTCTCCATTCGACGATACTAGCGACAGTATTAACTATAAATCTGAACTACTGTTTTAAAAGCTTCTAATTATATACGTTTGTTTTACCCACTGATCAGAAAAAGTCTTAGTTAGCCGAATACCTATTAAGTTAATTTTTTAAACGACTTATTGTAAAAGTACCTTTAATGGTTTTTTTTTCCGTTAAAGAAAAACAGAACCTCTAATTAAAATTACGACATACTGAATCTACACATATATCTTACATTGAGATGCATAACTTTTACGTTTAATTATTTGTAAGTTGCAGAAAAATTTACTACTAGGTCAAAAAGACAATTTTTCAGAATATTATAATTCTGTGTAATATCCATTTATTATCATCATTTCTGTCGTTTAATAAAATGTTAAATAAGAATATAAACAAATGCAGAGAATTACATTACAAAAATTTGATATAAATAAAAACATTTTGTATTGGGATTTTACCTATTCACATCTCGCGGCTCTTTCAGGAGTTAAACTTGAGGTGCATTTTTAAATCTGTCATTAGTGTCTATGTAAATTAATATTACAAATTTTTAAAAAAATGAACAACGAAATTTTTGCTTTTCGTAAAAAATTTAAAAAAAGACGTTGATGCTATGTTTAAAATTGTGAAAGTCGGCTGCAAAAGGATTTAAATGTTTTTAAATATTACTAATACATTTGGGCAAGTGGAAAAAGTAGACAGCCTGAAAGTGTGGTAAAAATCTCAATTGATGCTAAAGTTTGTTCTAAACATTTTTAAAAAAAACATTTTATTGCTTTGGGCAAGAGTTGTACCAGCCCATTTGCAATTATTGGTAATTGTTAATAATATTTTTGAAAAATACTGTCACATTCCTTATGCTTTACACGTTACAAATTTAAATCTGCACCCCTATTTCGGCCATCTTAATAATAAACATAGTATGCTCCGCCCACAGGTAAGATCCCAATATAGGTACACATAAGATTACTGTGCCTTAAAAATAATAATAATTTACTGTTAATGGAGTCCGATCTGATGTAATGTATGTTTCGTTTTTGAAACATTTTTTATTTGCAATTAATATCTGTAACAAACATACTTACAAATGAAGTTTTTATGAAATCGTTTCATAAGAATTATGACCTCAAATATACAATTTCTCTTGGTCTTCAGAGATTATCGTAATTTTTTCATGTAGTAATTTGGGCACGATTAATAGCACTTTTTTCACATACGCCGATGACACTTTCATCATAGTCACCACCAAGTCGACCAGGATCATTATCAGTCGCCTTCAATGCCATCTCAATACGCTAGTCCCCTGGTTCGAACACTGGAGAATCCAGCTCAACCTAGCGAAGACCTAAACCATCACCCTCCAAGAATCCGACTCCGATGATCAGACAGCATCAAATACCTGGGCCTCTACTACGACAAGCGGTTAGTATGGAAGGGCGAGGTTACCGCTTCCGCCAAGAAAGCCAACCAACTTCTCGGCAAGCTGTACCCACTCCTAAACAAGTTCAGGAAATTGTCAACTCGCCACAGTTAACAATTTACAAGAAGATCATCCGAGCCGGAATGATCTACTCCAGCCCAGCATGGTGCTAGATGTCACGCTATCCCAGATTCACCCTCCAGACCATCCAGAACAAGGCTCTCCGCATCATCGCCAAAGCCCCGTGGTTCGTCTGCAGCACTCAACTTCATAGATATCTCCAGATGCCCACAATCTGGGAATTTATCAGCAGCGCTCAGCTCAAATCCCTGGACAAAGACACTCATCACCCCAACGCCACAGTCAGGAGCGCCTACCGTCCCTAAGTTAATTTTAATTAATATTAAATTTAATTTTAAGTTTCTGTTCATGAAATTTCTTAAGTTTTCTCAATACATTTATATAAATTTCATACCTAGGCTAAATTAGTTAGGTTCCTGTCATGTATATGGTATATCCTAAGATCCAAATGCAAATCATGTCTTAATCAAACCAGTGTATAATAGTTATTACCCGCACTATTGTGGTAAAAACTTTTTCCATATAAAAATTTGTTCACGTAATAATAATATTCTGTATGGAAGCACAAAAAATATATTGAGTGGTCGACTTGGGTTATTAATGGATCTTAAATTATTTTTATCTCTTTTCCGTTCATTTAGAATAATCACATCAGTACCACACCTGCCGACATTTGCAATGTTCCCGCTTTAAAATTCCTTCATATGCAACTTCTGTTTCGTATAGGGTTTGGAAATGGTTTCCATCGTTTATACAGTAAACAGATCTGTTTAAATTCGAACATCCCTGGTTGGGAAAGCTAAAAATCCTCGACTGCCAAATCCGATTATCGTTGAAGTAGTCGTTCCATATTTGGGGAGTGTGGCTCGAAACATACTGTACGAGGGGGACCCAAAGTAACGGGAATTTATTTTTAAAAAAGTTTTATTAAATTTTTTTACGAACAACTATTAGTCTCCTTCAAAATACTCTCCATTGGAGCTAATACACTTATCCAAACTTTTATTCCGTTGTTCAAAACATTTTTTAAATCCGTCTGATCCAATGTCCGGCAGAGCCTGCGTCTTTTTTGTTTTATCTCTCTTACTCGGGACACAAAAAGAAGTCATATGGAGCCAAATCTAGTGTGTAGGGTGGGTGGGGCAAAAAGGTCATGCCATTTTGTATCAAAAATTGGTGCACAATGAGAGCCGTGTGAGCTGGCACGATGTTGTGATGGAAGAACCAAACGCCAGACTAGCTCAAATCCAGGTGTTTCCTTCGCACACTGTTAAGCAACCTTTTTAACACTTCAAAGTAGAATGCTTGGTTTACTGTCTGACCTGGCAGAACAAATTCAGTGAACGATCCCTCTCATATCAAGAAGAAGAAAGAAGAAAACAAATGAACATTGTTTTGATATTTGATTTGACCTGACGAGCTTTTTTTGGACAAAGGGTATCTACGGTTTTCCATTGACTGGACTGTTGTTTTGTCTCAGGATCGTAACTGTAGCAAGATCTCCTATGATGAAAAATTAGGGTAAGTTTCGAACTGCTCCTCCAGTTGACAGGCCTCCAGGAGATACTCTTAAAAATGACGAGTACATAAAACAACTTTTACAAAGAAATTTTAGGAGCCTCTCATAACCTTCTATACCGATGCCACTTGGCAGACTGACTTGGAAGGAGTATAACTACATCACCCTAGCGGGCGAACCGTGTACTACAAGTACCAACCTAGCCACAACACAATTCCCGTTATTTTTGGGTCCCCCCCACGTATGATTACAAGATCTTTCTTATTGAGTTGACTTTTGAAACAAGATTAGGCAGCTTTTAATCGACTGTTCCTAAAGCCGGTACTGCACTTTAATGTGAAAAGTTTCTCAAGTGGTGACCAGAGATTTATGCGATTTAAGATTTAATTCTTTTGTATCCATTGCTATAATTCTTATCCATTGTTGTTCCATTCGCGTGATTTCCTTGGAGAGATGACCGTTTTCGCACGATTTAAATCTGGGATTAAGTTAAGCCTTCGGTTTTATTACAATTTAATCTGAATGTACGACTACAATGCTCTTAATAAATTGAATTAAACTTAATTAACACTTAAAGCTAATTAACGGATTACAGTTTTTCAGAATTAAATAAGAATTTATCAACAATGGTAATGGTTTAAGATAAGGATGTTATATATCACCTACATTTTTTGAAATAGGTACGGCCACCGTTAAGTTTATTTATTCAGTTATAAATGGTATTGAGTGGTGGTGTAGAGTCCCCGTGCACTTCTTTCAGTTCAGTTTTTATCTCGTTTACTTAGCTTTATCTATTTTTATGATACGTGTAACACCGATCACTTATGATAGCTACCAACAAACAACTGCGCGTTGCATCTGTTTGAAACTTTAAACCCAACCGTTATAAGAATCATGCCACCCAATAAAATTTCCAGCCATTCGTAGAAATTTACCAGGTTTATCAATCCACCTTCGTAGATGTTTTACTAAATCACGGTTCTGGTTGCTTTCGAGTCACGCTCGTAAAGTGATATGCGTAATGAGTAACGAATTTGACATCTGTACGAGGGCCTCCTTTTAAGTTTGTACAACGTCCATTAGATGGCGCTATTGAGATGTGACATTACCATTGTTGTAAAATTTGACATTTGTTATTGCTAACACAGTAGCAACTTAGAAATTGGTCGAGTAGTTTGTTTACAGTGAACGTTTAAAATAAACAGTTTTGTGAACAAATGGAATTTCACTTGAAGGTTTTCGTGGATAATTTTTTACGATTTTAATAAAGGTCTAACTCAACAACAATGCCCCCAATCGCTTGTTTCTTTGGTTATACTGGATATGTTGCAACCACTGCGTTAGATGATCGAAGAATAGTTAATGCTGAATGGTAAACAACAATTTGTTTGCCAGAAATCGTCGCATCGTTTGACAAAGCCAGCTCCTACACTGCACGACAATTGATTATTTGACGCAGAAAAACATCAAATTAATGTCTTATTGCCCATATTCATCTGATTTATCGCTTAACGACTTATTTTTGTTCCCGAATGTCAAAAAACATACGTGGACAGCGATTTTCATCACCTAAACAAGCCTCTGAATTCTTCCAAAACCATGTTTTTGAGGTACCCACTTCAGAGTGGAAAAAATGTTTGGAGAATGGGTTTGAACGCATGCAAAAGTGTTTAAATCTTTCTTTCTTTCTCTTATATCCTTTTATCCTGCCGGGTGTCGGATATTAATTTGTCTATGTATCTGCAATTGTAGGTTCCATCCTTTTTATCCAGTCCTTCCACTTTTCCCTGTCCATCAGCATTTTGTTAATATTTTCTATCGTTTACCCCTTTGCTTTTCTTAACTCTTCAATGCCAGCCAAGTTAGTCTTCATCTTTTTCGCTTCTTTGCTGTTTTCATTTCCAGTGTTCTTTTTGGTATTCTGTTGCTATCCAGTCTAAGTACATGGCCATACCATTGAAATTGCTTTTTCTCCATTTCTTGTATTATTGACTCTTGCACTAGATTCCCTCTAATTTCTTCGTTTCTGAGGTGATCCAGTTTAGTCTTTTCTGCTATCTTCCGGAGAGATTTCATTTCTGATGCAATCAGTTTAGGCCTATGTTTTTGTTGTATTGTCCAAGTTTCACTTCCATATAATATCATTGGGTTCACTATTAAATTATCACTTATTTCCTTTTTCCCAAAAATTGTCTTGTTTAGCGAATAATAGATTTTGTTTGCTTTTTTAAATTTTATTGGCTATTTCAAGTTCTATTCTTCCATCATTTTCTATTATACTTCTCAGACATTCCATCGTGGTTACTTCTACCAAGACTTAATTCTTATATGTAATATTTTTTTGTTTTTGCACTTCTCTTTTATTTATATACATTACTTTGCTTTTATCCATATTTACCTCCATTTTCAGCTTCTCTATTTCTTCTTCCTTTCTATAAGTTGTCTTAATATAAATATATTATCTGAGGATTGCCTCTTCTCCCTGAAAGCTGTTTGCTCATCTTCTAGTTTGTTTTCTGCGTTATTTTTTTGTTTTTTTTTTTAATATTTTTGTGTAGACTTTGTATACTACCGGCGATAGGCAAATTGGTCTATAGTTATCGCACCTCGTTCTGTCTCCATTTTTGACTATGGGCATTATTATGTTGTTTTTCCACTCCTCACGTATCTTTTTCGTTCCCCACGCCTCCGACAATATTTTATGCAGCCAATCTATCCCTTTCTTTCCCATGTATTTGATCATTTCTGGGTCTACTTCATCTTCGCCACTTGCTTAAGCAATTTTGATGTCATTTATTGCCTCTTTCAGCTCTTCGATATCAATTTTATTTTGGTGCATTTCACCTTCTTGTTGTCCAGTTGTTTACTTCTATCGGCTGAATTCTTCTTTTTCATCTAGATCAAATTTTTCTTTATAATGTATTCTCCAGACTTCCATTTTTTTTCAGCAGAATTTGTTTTAATTATGTTATTTTCATTCCTTACGCTAGCATCTACTTTCTTTCTTTTCCCTCTTAGACCCTTGATTGTGCGCCCCAGAATTTTCGATTGTTATCTTTGTATCCTTCATTTAATTCCTTTCCAAAATCTTCCCATGTTTGTTGTTTGGCTTTCTTCACTAACTCTTTGGTTCCCTTCGTTTCTTGTCGTATATTTCCTCGTTTTTTAGCTCTTTGGTAAGTATATATTTTTTCTGCTTGTGGTTCTACTTTTACTTCTTCTACATCTTCCTCCATTTCCGCTATATACACTATGTAGTCTATGATGTTCCTTGCTTGTCTTTCTTGTGCCACGAATGTGTATCTATCCTCTTGTTCTTGTACCCAGAAGTAGTTTCCTATTTTCAGTTCCTTTGCTATACAAAATTGTATCATTCTATTTCCATTTCTGTTTATTTCGTTTTTCCCCCATATGGTCCTCTACATCCCAGTCCTTTATGTATATATTTGCCTATTCTCCCTTTCCAGTCTCCCATTATAATAATTTTGTTTCGTTTCTCTAGTAGTTTATCAATTGTATTCTGTATTTTTGTATAGAATTCTGTCATAGCACTATCGTCTGTTTCTTCAACTGGGCTGTATAATTGAATTATACTTATTTCTTCTCCCATATCTATTGTTATACTGATAATTCTTGCTGATATGGGGTCGAAACTGATAATTCTTTTGTTGATCTCTTCCCTCACTATTATACCCACTCCTTGTTTTGGTCTCCCTCCTGATTCCATTCTTGAGTAATATAGGCTATACTCTTTATTTAAGATTGTATGTCCCTTTCCTATTTTCTTTGTTTCGCTGATTCCTAAAATGTGTATATCATATGCCTATATTTCCTCTATAATTTCTGGCTCTTTGCCAGTTAATGAAGTTATATTTTATGTTGCTATCTTTGTACTTTTCTCTCCGTCTTTATCTTCTTTCCCTATGCTATTCATTTTTTTCTGTATTTTTTTTGTTTTGGTTATTTCAAGATTCCGTTGTCGTTTTCTTACTCATTGCGTTTCTTCCCGCCCACTTATCCTTCTAATTTCCTAAAAGTCTTTTGCATTCCTCCTAGTGTTTGTTATACTTCTTATCACTTTGTACGTCATTTCTTCTTCCTCCTTCTTCCCTGTCTCATTGGGTGATCTTTCGTTAACAGTTCTTTTTGATGTGTGTTTAAATCTTAAAGGCGAATATTTTGTAAAAACTTAAGAGGTAGCCATCGTATTAGAGGAGCGGAGGATGAAAATTTACGACTCTTGAAACAACTTCCGGTGATGGAACCTGCAATTTAGTAGTAACAAGAATAATAATGTTATATTAATTTTTTAAATTTATTAATTTAATATTTAGTTATGTTTAAACACTAAAGAGACAATCAACATAATAGAAGGTCCAATACGATACAATTCAATATATCATAGTTTTGTGTCATATATTACGAAATTAAATATAGAGTGCCTACTTGGAAATCGGCTCAGAGAAAGTTGGAAGGTCAGTAAATTTTTAAGATGAGGGAATAATTTACTGTGTATAGGAGAATGCCTGCTGTGTCCGAAAGTCTCTGGTTTCGTTATGAAACATTTGTTAGATTTTTTTTATAGAAATAGGATCTTGTTATAAAATTTAGCACATAGTAATTAGATCCAGGTGGAGGGTCATAAGAAAATGTTTAAATCATTGTTCAAGCGTGCTCCATGGTTATGTATTAGAGGCGGTGAAATTTGATTTGTTTCCATAAGGAATAATTAAATATTTGTGAATATATTTGCAGATATGAGGAATACCTTTTAAGTTTTTACAAAAATAAAGAAAGAAAAAAAAATTGTTACAAATCGTTTTGTTTCTCAAAATATTCGCCTTTAAGATTTATATACCTTTTCATGGGTTCGAATCAATTCTCAAAACATTTTTTCCAATCTGAAGTTGGTACCTCAAACATGGGTTTGGGAGGATTCAACAGCTTTATGAGGTGATGAAAATCGCGGCCCAAGCATTTTTTTTTGATATTCGGGAACAAAAAGAAGTCGTTAGGCGATAAATCAGGTGAGGAGGGAGACATTAATTCGATGTTTTTCTCCTTCAAATAATTAATTGTTTGACGTACTGTGTGAGAGCAGGCATTGTCATGATGAAGAATGATGCCACAATTCGGTTGGTTATGATTTTATAGATGACTTCTGGTAAACAAATTGTTGCATACTATTCAACATTAACTGTTTTTCGATCTTCTAAAGCAATGGTTGCAACATGTCCAGTATAACCACAGAAAGAAATGATCATTTTCTTGTTGTACGAAATGATTTAGGACATTATTGTTGAGTTAGGCCTTTACTAAAATCGTAAAAAAGCATCCAACGAAAACCTTCACGTGAAATTTCCATTTGTTCGCAAAATTGTTTTTTGTAGACGCTTACTGTAAATAAACTACTCGACCAATTTCTGAGCTGCCAGTTTTTTAACAACAACAATGTCAAATTTTACAATGGTAATGTTACATCTCAATAGCGACATCTAGTGCTCATTTGTAAAAACTTAAAAGGAGGCCCTCGTAAAGTTAGAGACTTTATAAATTTTTATTTAACATTTTTATAGTTCAGTATTCTTAATAGTTAGCGTTAAAAATGAAATATTCTGGGTGCTGCTGGAGTACTCAAAAAGCCCATTCTCTCAGACTATATTATATAGGAGGAGGTATTAAGAGTATCATAACCTGTCATAAAGCCTGAAGTGACAGTGAACCTCTACGAACGTCTAATTTCATGTTATATTCGAAATATATCACAGAATTTTAATGCACTTGAACAAGATGGCAACTGGGTTAATTCGAATAAACAAAAGCCAAATTGTTTTGCCATTTATTTAGAAAATGTCTCTAAACCGCACTCAGTTTAGACTATTGGCGACAAAGATCAGGAAATTCGGGACTATCTTGCAATTGCTTACCATCTGAAAACTTTCTTAAAGCCTTTTAATATTGGAAAGAAAAGAGAAAAAATAAAAGCATTGAACCCAAAGGAATCACCTAGATATGATCTAATAACATTAAAATTCTACTTGAATTACCAAATAAGCCCCTACAACTCTTACCATATATATATATATATATATATATATATATATATATATATATATATATATATATATATATATATATATATATATATATATCGGGTCTTCCATTAAGGACTTGACAACTTTTTTTTGAAATAAAACGCAACCCATTTGAGACATTTCGAAAATTTTACTATCGGCTTGAAGTACAATCAAAACATTTAAGTATGGAATTCGACTTCATTCATATGTCCACCACGGGTACGTTTGCAGCGGTCGATTCGTTGAACCCAATTTTCGATGACTCGGCCACACATTTCGACGGAAACGGCCGCTATCTCTCTTTCAATATTGGCTCTGAGCTCCTCTAACGACGCAGGATTGTTAGCATAGACCAATGATTTAACGTACCCCCATAAAAAGAAGTCTAGAGGTGTTAAATCACACGATCTAGGCGGCCATTCGACGGGACCATTTCTCGATATAACACGTTCACCGAATTTAGATTGCAGTAAGTCGATTGTTACACCCGCTGTGTGGCTTGTGATGCCGTCTTGTTGAAACCACATATCATTAATGTCTAGCCCATGCAATTGATCAAAGAAATAACGTTGCAACATGCCTCTGTAGCGATCTCCATTGACTGTAACGTGACGGTTATTTTCATCAACGAAAAAGAACGGCCCAATGACACCACCGGCATGAAAACCGCACCAAACAGTAATTTTTTGTGGATGAAGTGATGTTTCTTCAAGCACATGAGGGTTTTCACCTGACCAATAACGCATATTCTGTTTGTTGACGAAGCCGTTTATCCAAAAATGCGCTTCATCACTAAAGATGATTTTGCGATGAAATTGGTCATCTTCTTCCAACATTTCTAGAACCCAATTCGAGAACGTACGTCGCTTCATATGATCGAGTGACTTTAGTTCTTGAGTTAACTTTAACTTATAAGGATGCAGGCCAAGATCCTTTCCCAAAATTCGCCATAGTGTGGTCTGAGCGATTCCCAATTCTTGAGAACGCCGTGAAATCGACTGTTTTGGTTCGTTTGAGATGGACGCTTGAACGGCAGCAATATTCTGGCCACTTCGACCAAGCCGTTGTCTCACTGGCACGGGAACATCCAGCAGCGAATATGTTAACTCAAATTTTTTCACTAGATTATGAATTGCTTGTCTCCTGGGACGAGAATTACGACCAAAAATTGGCGTTAACGCTCTTAAAGTTGCAGTCACCGACTCCAAATTTTGGTAGTAAATTTTAATTATTTGTAAACGTTGTTCGTTCGTGTACTTCACCATGATGAAAATGTTGACTTTACTAAATGTTTTGACGTTGATTGACTTAAGGGTGCGTTCACAGTGAAATTTCAAAGTTGTCAAGCCCCAAATGGAAGACCCTTTATATAAGGGTGACAACCCAAAATTTTTTTTTTGATTTTCTTTGGTCCTATCCTCGCTAAATGTTCATCCGTAAGAAATTTTTAGAAAAAAATATTAATTTTTAGAGGTCGCATACATCGATTGAAAATGTATTTTTTCTTTTCAATCATTTTTCCATTTCAGCAACCCCCCGTTAGGCTTCTGATTTGAGTTTAAGGATTACGAAGATGTTTCTTTGTACATTTTTTGATGCTGAATCCGTTCTTCAGAGCCATTTCTCCCTAAAATCCTTCAATTTTCCGCAATGTTCATTTTAAGTGCGCATTAAAGGTGAAAAAAATGCTTTTTTGTTTCAAAAAAGTTCAGCATAATTTACGGAAAGCATTATAGATCAAGTTTTATGCTGCAAAATTTTAGATATGACACAGAGTTTTGAGGCGCACGAGTAATATGGAACAAAGACAGCGAGAACGAAGCGCTTTGTTGGAAAAACACATTTTTTCATCCTTAATGCGCAGTTAACATGAGCATTGAGGAATATTGAACGATTTTAGGGGGAAATGGTCCTCGGGAAGGAAACACCTTCATAATCCTTAAATTCAAATCAGAAGTCTAATGGGGGGCTGTTGAAGGGAGTAGAACCCAAAGAAAATCAAAAAAAAATTTATGGCTTCTCACCCTAATATACAGGGTGCCCCATATGTATGGAATAATGATTCCATAGCATTTATTAATCAGTGTATCAAAAAAAGTTATAGGGTGTTATATGGCGCACATGATGACGTTGACAATAAAATGTCTTGAATTGTCAGTTGGGAGAAATTACGCCATGTTAAATTTTTTTAAATGGAAAGCCCTGTATATTATTTTATTTTTGAGTCCCACTAAAAATTCTAGATATTATTTGTCTAACATACCATATGTCTAAATTGAACTGTTTTGGAATTATTGAAATTTGAAATTATGGAGATCAAATAAAAAAAAATTAAGCTGGCTTCTGTCAAACATTTACTGTCAGGTAACGACTTAGCGCGTCAAAAAATGATTTATTGACGAACATTTTTATTGCTGCATTTTGTGAAACTGCAATTTGAGCGTAATATCATAATGGTACATTTAACAGAAACTGAAAGAATTACTTTGTTAATGATGGTTGGTTACGGAGATTGTAGGAGAACACAACAGGAGGTGCGTGATCTTTTTAACGCAGAATACCCGAATCGAGAACCTATTACCCAATCTGAAGTTAGCAAAACCTTAAAACGATTTAGACAACCAGGTCATGTTAATGATCGTTATAAATCTAGACTTCCAAAAGTTAAAACAAGCGATGATAAAAAGTTAGATGTTTTATTAGAAATTACAGAAAATCCCCATACAGCCACTAGTCAGCTTTGCCTAGACTACAACGTAAATAAAGGTACCTTAAGTCGCATAATGAATGAATATTGCATCCATACAAACCCATTCTATTGCAAGAATTATCTGCAGATGACTACGATGTCTATTGTCTGCGCGTCTGCGTTGAATTTTGCGAGGTCATGATGGAACGAATCAATAATGATTCTAACCTAATTCATAATATTGTTTTTTTCTGACGAGGCCACATATTGTGTTAACGGAAGAGTTAACAGGTACTGGTCTACTGAGAATCCCCACTGGATAATCGACAGTCATTCTCAAAGACTACAAAAGATAAACGTGTAGGCAGGGATTTGTGGACGTCATATCATTGGTACCTTTTTTATCGATGGGAATCTTACAGGACAGCGGTATTTACGGTTACTCCAAGAGCAAGTTATTCCAACTTATGCTGGTCTTTTTCCCGATGAAAATAATTTGGATACTCCTAACAGGAATCTGTGGTATCAACAGGACAGAGCACCTCCTCACTATGAAATCAATGTTCGTAGATATTTGGATGCAATTTTTGATAATCGATGGATAGGCAGAAGAGATGCTGTAGAATAACCTGCAAAGAGTCCCGACCTTACGCCGCTCGATTTTTTTTATGGGGTCATTTGAAAACCAAAGTTTACCGAAGTCGATCTGAAACTGTAGAATATTTACAACAAAGAATTCGATATGAAGTAGCACAGATCACCCCGAATTCTCTGCAAAACTCTGTTCAGGCTGTTTATGATAGATTAGGTCATTGCCTCGCTGTTAACGGACATTTTGAGCATTTGTTACCTTAAAAATAAACCTAAAGTATTTATTAATAGGTTTTTTGTCTATTTTTTATTTTGAATTTGAAATGACAATAATTCCAAAACAGTTTAATTTAGACATATAGTATGTTAGACAAAGAATATGTAGAAATTTTGGTAGGACTCAAAAATAAAATAATATACCGGACTTTCCATTTAAAAAAAATCAAGATGGCGTAATTTTTTCGAACTGACAGTTCAAAACATTTTATTGTCAACATCAGCATGTGCGCCATATAATACCCTATAAGTGTTATTTAAACCTTTTTTTTGATACACTGATACACACTCCGCTTGCAGTGTTGATGGATGGATTGAGTAGTTCATCAACACTGTTGCCGGTCCCAAGCCCGGATAAAGGAGGAGGGTTGTGGCGTTAGGAGTTAGCACCCTAGCACACGTAAAACCTAAACTGGGAAATGCTAGTTGTTTTTGAAAAGTAGGATGAAAAATCACAAGATAAGCAAAAATCCCCGGGTAGCAATCCACACCTTCGAAGAAGGGAGCCCCATCGGATACGGGGGGGGCGGCAATTCTACTTCAAAGCGAATAGTTAACCCAAGTTTAAAACTCAGCCAAACTAAGAAATCACGAAACAGAATAGCTGCTCTCGGCACCTGGAATATACAGGGATGAAGGACAAAGAACATCGAAGTCATACAAGTGTTTAAGAAGATGAACATAGACATTTTAGTAATAAGCGAGACGAAGAAAAAGGGAAGTGGAATAGAAGAAATAGATGAAGTGATGCATTGTTGGAGTGGAGTAAAGAAGGAAGAAAGAGCAAAGGCCGGAGTTGGAATATTAGTAAAAAAGAAGTGGAAAAAGAAAATAACATCTTGAGAACCCATCAATGAAAGAATCATAAAACTAAAAACAACAATGCTAGGAAAAGACATGGGAATATTAGGAGTATACGGCCTAACAGAAGACAGCACTATAAGAGAAAAAGATAATTTCATGGAAACACTAGAAATAGAAACACAAAAAGTAAAGAAAAACCAAGAATTAATAATAATGGGAGATCTGAATGGGAGAACAGGAAGGAAAACAAAGGACAATACCATAGGACCATTCGGAGAAGACATTACTAACGACAACGGGGAGAGACTAATAGAGCTGTGTGAACTAAACGGCCTCAAAATAACAAACGGATTCTACAAACACAAGGACATCCACAAATATACTTGGATGCAAGAAACACGAAACTTAAAGTCAATAATAGACTACATTATAATTAAAAACGATACCACTATCAAAATAAAAGATGTAAGAGTAAAGAGAGGGGCAGAATGTGGAACAGACCATAGATAATTAACAGCAAATATAAAAGTACCGTGGTACAAGACAATAAAGCAAAAAGAAACAATAGATAAAGAAAACAGAAATACTAATGAGATAACAGAAAAAGCAGACAAAGAAATAAAATAGAAAATACACTTACTGCAAGACGAAACGATAAGAGACCTATATAGGCGACGATTAGATCAAAAATTAAATGAATTTAACTACGACAACCTCCAACAGATGTATGACCACATAAAAGAATGCATCAAACAGGCGTCCCTAGAAGCATTAGGTAAAGAAGACAACGAGAATGAGAAACATAAAATTAGAATCTGTGAAAAAACCAAAGAATCTATAAAGGAGAAAAAAGACTATATGAAAAATGGCTGAATACAAAATCAGAAGAAGATCTACAGAAATATAAAGAGAAAAATGTAGAAACGAGGGGGATGATAAACAAAGAAAAAAAAAATCGTGCGAACATGTAGAACAGTATATAGGAGGAACTAGAAGTACAGAGTCATGGAATAATTAAAGCATTAAGGAATAACAATAGAGAGAAGACGTATATAGAGTACATCCCAGAAAGCGAGTGGGAAGAATATTATAAGAAGCTGCTAACAGAAGATAGACAAGAATTCCAAGAAGAGAACCCTGAAGAAGAACAGAATAAGAAAATAAAAGAGATAGAACTAAGCTATGAAGAAGTAAAGAAGACAATAAAAACACTCAAAAATAATAAATCTGCAGGGCCTGGGGGTGTGGTAAATGAAATTATTAAGTACGGGTCTAATAAATTACATCGAATGCTGAGAAACATGTTCCACAGAGCGATAAATATACCAGAGGAATGGTCAAAAGCTTATATAGTATCTATATTTAAAAAGGGAGTCCGCGCAGAAAATGCACAAACTATAGAGGCCTAAGCATAATATCGAGTATGGGACGTTTGTATGGAAAAATTATTAAAAATAACATGGAGGAAAATATAAAAGGAAAAATTGGAGAAGACCAAGCAGGCTTTACGGCCGGAAAATCATGTATAGACCACATATACACTATAAAATAAACAATGGAAAAAAAACTGGCAAAGAATAGAGAAGTTCATCTAGCCTTCATAGACATAAGAAAGGCCTATGACTCAGTACTAAGACAAAGATTATGGAACGCAATGAAAGAAATAGGCATTCACAAAGAACTAATATACGCAGTAAAAGCTCTCTACGAAAACAACAGAGTGAATATAAAAATAGGACATAAAATAGGGAAGAGACTCCGAACATCAGGCCTATTACAAGGATGCTCTACATCCCCAACACTATGATGGAATCAAAGGCTGAGAGAAGGAAGACAGCGTTAGCTGTAGAAAATTCTTGTTATATATATATATATATATATATATATATATATATATATATATATATATATATATTAATAAATGATATGGAATCATTCCATAGATATGGGGCACCCTGTATATACATATATATATATATATATATATATATATATATATATATATATATATATATATATATATATATATATTAGAAGTAGAAAAAAATAATAACATTATTATTATTTTTTTTACTTTCAGTTCTGTTGCGAATTATGTCCAAAATAATAGAAAAATTAATTAAAATCCGACAAAAATCCTTCATTGAAGCCAAAAAGATATTATCTAATTATTAGTTTGTATTTAGAAAATACCTCGGCACAATTGAACAGATGCATAGAATAATTTTAAAAATTTGAAAGCTTTAGAAAATAAAACACTACATTGCAGCGCATTAGCCAAGCGTTTGGTAAAGTATGGCATACTGGATTACTATTTAAATAAGAAAACTTTTACCTCTTAACTATTATCTAATATTCAAGTAATACTCAAGACGGACATTATTTAGTAAAATATTCTGTTGAACAAGCCTCTCTCCATCCTATCTTCACTGTTGATTTTTCCACTTCAATTAAGGCTGTAACCGCCACATTTGCTGATGACTCAACCATATTGTCCTCACACAAAAACCCACATACTGAATCTGAACAAATACAAAGGAATTTAAATGACATACAAGTCTGGCTTATGAAATGGTGTATCAAAGCCAATTTGATGTAATCGGTCCATATCATGCTTAACAACAAAACACTTGTCCACCAGTTATGTTAAATAATCATCAAATACGATGTAGACGAAGTAAAATATTTTGACATGGATCTCGATCGGAGGCTAACCTTGAAGAAGGCTATATTTACTAAAACGAAGCAATTAAGGCTATGATTGCAGAAAATTTACTGATTGATTGGTCATAAATTCCGTTTAACCTTGGATAATAACATATTGGTCTACAAGACTATACTAAAGCTTGTCTGCACATACGGAGTGCAACCATGGGGATTTGAGTCTCGCTAATATCGAGATGTTGGAACGATTCCAATCTAAAGTTCTTCGCTAGATAATGAATACAGGTTAGTTCGTCCCAAATAGTAATATTGCACGCTACTTGCAAGTTTCTTCGGCCAACAAAGAGATTAAAAAATACAATCTGTCAAGTAATTTTGAAAAAATTAGTTTCGAGATCATTTTTTGGCAACGAATTCTTTGGTGCACTAATAACGTCGCAATTACCTTAGTAAGTTGTTCAATCGCCTCTTGCATCAATAATCGCCTGACTTCTTTTAGGCATGCGGTCGACGAGATTTTCTGCATACTACGGCTCTGATCTCAATATTTTTCGAATCTTGCGAGACAACTGAGTCAAAGTCCTCAGAGTCTTTCCGCTAAGCTTTCTCTTTATAAAGGATAAAATATTTTCAGTAGAGCTGGGGTTCGGCGATTGAGCGGGCTACTCTAATATCTTATCGTGGTTCCAGGCGAGACGTTTCGCGTCGTGATTTTCACCCAGCAAAGGTGTCTGCAACGTGCTTCGGAATTTGACATCATGAGTACGAAGATGTTGTCGAATGATACATTCAGACCAGATTTTTGTTAATTTTACCACTTCTTGACACAGCGTCAAGACACGATTCGTTTTTCGACTTTCGGACTTGCCTTGGCCAGTTGTCGACATGCTTGGTCTCGTTAAAACGACTTACCCGCTTCTTCACAAACGACATAATATATTTATGGCCGCGGAATGTGTAATTTTAGGCCTCTTTGGGTGGGAACAAAGAGAGGCTGCCTCGAACCTACGCGCAAAAAAGTGACTTATTTTGGATTTAACGTGATTTCGACGAAAGTTCGGAATTGACTGATACTTTTACTAAAATACGTCGTAGACAAAGGATTCCTCTACCGATTTTTTATTGAATCGTTGGAATCGCACCTATATTAAATGAATTATCGCGGACACGTTCTTATTTGATAGACTGTACTACGCTGTGTCAATAGACTAGATAACTACCCAAACAAACTCATATCGGAGCCATTTGGAACTAGAAGACTCAACGAAATATTCCCAGTGACTATCTTATCCGGTTTTGGGTCACTGTTCTTGTGTAAATTAGTGTTAAGTTTATGTCCCAGGTTTTAAATAATCATCGGATGTAGTTGAAAGAAAATGACTAATGGATTGTTGTTATTGTTTCTTTGACATGAATTGCAGATTATATGGAAAAAAAAACAAAATATTCTAGATGCTAAAAGATCGATAAAGGAGTTCCAATTTGGTTTATGGTTTACAGAAATATCAAGAAATCTTGCGTATATTCAACATTTTCTTTTTGTTTGTTTGGAAAAAATAATTTTACTCTTTGGTTGTTATTTAGGTGTACACAATTTGGAGCGAGCCAAGTGTGTAGTGTGTGTGTGTGTGTTTGTTTCAGGGTGGCCCGATATATTTCGAGAGTTGCGTCTAGGGCTGCATTTGTTAGATCTTTGGTTTAATTACAGTCTGTCAGGAAAGAACGTGACCGCTCGTATTCTTGAAAAGATTTGTTTCGAGAACATTTTTTGCCATCACTGTATTCTTTGGTGTGCTAACAACGCCGCAATTACCGTAATAAGTTGTCCAATCGTCTCTGGCATCAATAATTGCCTGGCATCTTCGAGGCATACTGTCGACGAGATTTTCTGCATACTCTACAAATTTTTCGAATCTCGCGGGACAACTGAGTCAAAGTCCTCAGAGTTGTTCCGCTGAGCTTTCCCTTTACAAGGGGCCAAACGTTTTCAATAAGGTTGGCGTCCGACGATTGTGAAGGCCACTATAGTATCTTCTCGTGGACCCAAGCGAGCCGTTTCTTCAACGTGCTTTGGAATTTGACATCATGTTGTGGAATGGTCTCTTGGACACATTCAAAACTTTCCTTCATTTTGCCGCTCCTTGAAGTAGCATCAATTTCGGGTCAGGTGAAAACAAAGACACGGTTTGTTTTTCGACTTCCACAGTGGCTTTACCTACCGAGGCAAGTTCTCTCAATACGTCGACATTTTTTTTCGTCTCGTTAAAACGATTCACCCACTTCTTCACAAACGATACCGACTTTTTAATATAGTTAGCGGCAGCGGAACGTGTCATTTTAGTCCTATTTGGAACAAAGAAAGACTACCTCGATCCTATGCGTAAACAAGTGATTCATTTTGAATTTTACTTGATTTCGACGAAACATCGGAATCGACTGATACTTTTACTAAAATGCGTTGTAGACAAAGGTTCCGTCTACCGTTGAATCGCATCTACCAAAAATGAATTATCGTTCTTGCTTGACAGAGTGTAAGTGAGCGAATGGGGCTTAAAACTCTTAACCACGCTATTTGAAATTTGGAATTTCTATTTGTTTGTTATTATAGGGTATATATTAGACTCAGCTTGTTAGGAATGATTGACTTATATTCTGACTGGTATTATCAAAATAGTAATATTTAAATTTTTTAAGTTAAAGGAACATGTAATCAAAACCCATTAATTTATTAATTAATTATTAATTAAACATTATTTTTACTCTGGAATAGTGGTCGCTAATATTTCGCTTACACGTTATTCAACCTAACACTACAATATGTACTAAGGAATATAAATCAGGGTTCAATACGAACAAGAGGCAGCCAGGTAGTGGCATATGTGGACGATGTAGTAATTATTGCAAAGAACCAGAAAATAATGAAGGAAATGTTGAGAGAAATAAGCGCAGAAGGAGCAAACATGGGGTTGAAGATAAATGAAGAGAAAACCAAAATAGCGAAAAATGGAAAACAAATATTCAGGAAACGGAAAGGATTAGAATAAATGAATATACCTTCGAAAGAGTAGAAAAGATTAAATATTTGGGAGTGACGCTGTATCGGGATGGGAACAAGGAAATGGAAGTAAAGGAAAGATTAATAATAGTAAACAAGTTGTTCCATAGCAATAAGAAATTGTTAAGTAGTAAAATGAGGATATACAAGACAATAATACTCCCAAAACTAATGTATGCTACCGAAGTTATAAGCGTGACAAAGAAACAAGAGAAAGACATGAGAAGAAAGACAAAAGATATTAAGAGCGATCCTAGGGCCAATAAGAATATGTGAAGGAGTCTACAGAAGGAGGACTAATCAAGAAATTTTGGAAGACGTGGAGGAGGACATAGTCAAAAATATAAAACATAAGAGATTTAATTGGCTAGGGCACACATGGAGAGCAGGCCCAGGAGTACCAATATATGAAATACTTCAATGGGAACCGGGACGTAGAAGGAGAGGTAGATCGAGAATAGGATGGCTGCAGCAAGTCAAGGAAGACATGGAGGCGGTAGAGATTACGAACTGAAAGGAGAAGACGTCTAACAGAAAACTTTGGAAACATCTAAGCAGAGAAATATAACAACAAGGAAAACGGGTCTGATCAACTCATAAACTAGATCTAGAGAACCCAGAGGATGGCTCTACCCCAAGAGGGGTGTTTCCAGGCCATTATTATTATTATCTCGCTTACAGGAAGTCTGATTTTCGATGTGTTTGTGGAATATAATCATTATTTCTGGAAAGAGATTATAATGATGGGAAATAATGGTTCTTGGGATTAAGCCGTGTTCACTACGATGTTTCGCTTACGATTGCACTAGCCATCTTCAGAATTCTTTATTCTTTAAAGAATGATTGATGTAAATCGTGTAATCTACGTTTGCGGGACCGCGGGTACATGTTAATAACGGATAAAGACGCTGCGTTTTATACGTAAACAAATAATAAACGGTGCACTTGTATACAAAACACAACTATTTATTTTTTTATAAACAAAATTTAATTTAATAAACATTCTTTAATATGTGTCAAATGGTTCTACGCCATATTGAGTAAACAGATTTTTCCAGAATGAATATTTGCTATTTGGATTGGTCTTAGTCTGCAAGTTTTCTCCAATATCTAAATATTGGAGATTTCCTTCTTGTAATTTTGGCCAATTTACATTCTGCAATGTTGGGTCAGAACTGGGTGTTGGGTTCCTAAAATTAACAAAAAAAATATCAGAAGATAACATCAACCAATGTAAAGGTATTTGTTAATTTGTTATTTTGGCAATTAGGACGTCTGATAAAATTAAAATGTCACAGTTTGAGGTTATATATTTTGAGACAAATCCTACACAAGTTTGACAGTTGTCATATAGATGAAAAATTCAGGCTGGTCTATCTGATAATAGTGCTGGCCAGTATAAATCTAGAAAATTCTATTTCATTTATCATAAGAATCCATAATAAACAATTATGGTAAAATACTAAAAACTATTAATTTTTCTCCTTGTGCCACTGTAACGACATTGACAATATCAAATATAAAATGGCTATAAACAAGGAGAAACTAGACATCTGCAAGTTTTAAATTCCATATCTAAAATTCGGAGTTAAAATTGAGAAGGGTACCAGTAAGAAACCAACTAAAGTTATAAATATGAGCACTACCAGAGTTAAAAGTGGTAAAAATAAAACATTATTGCAAAAATCTAAAAACTTTAAACTCTTCTATCCGTGCCAAGGTCAAAGCCAAGTACTCGGTACTTTGGTATGTCTGAAAAGTTCTGTTTGTGGCTCTCATGTTTCTTCAGAGAGCGTTCTTTACGAGTGGCAGTCGACGGATTTCTTTCTAACACCTTCACTATCAACGCCGGTGTGCTCCAAGGCTCCATACTGTCTCCTACTCTCTTTCTCATTTATATTAACGATCTGCTGGAAAAGACCGGGAATCCAATCTACAGTTTTGCAGACGACAGTATGCTTATCTCTTCATTGACTTTGAACGCTCGGACATCGGCTACTGAGGCGAATATCCGCAGACAGCAGGAGGTCGTTCAACTTAACAAAGACCTGGAAGAAATAAATATCTTGGGGGTGACGGTAACCAAGTGGAATTTAACGCAACAAAAACCCAGGCGGCAGTTTTTTCTAAAAAGATTAACGTTGCTGAACCCGACATGGTTATGTCGGGGCACTCCATTCCCCTAGCATTGTCACTCAATTTGTTGGGCGTTAATTTGGGAGCAAATATGTTCTGGCATGAATATGTTGCAGGCATAGCAAAGAGAGTTTCTCAAAAGTTGGGAATATTATTTCGAACCAGAAAGCTTTACACTCCACAACAACTGTTAATTCTTTACAAAGCTCAAATTCGACCAACTATGGAATACTGCTCCCATGTTTGGGGCTCCGCTCCCAAACATACATGGCATTTGTTGGATTCTGTTCAGAGAAGAGCTGTTCGTCTGATTGGAGACCTGGAACTGAACGGCGGCCATGATTCGCTGGAACATCGAAGAACGGTTGGCGACTTGAGTCTGTTCTACAAGTATTTTTATGGAAAGTGTTAATTAATTCCTTAATTCCTCTCAGAGTGGTGCATGTTAGAAATACACTTCGCGCTAATACTTCACATCCGTATGAGGTTCAGCTTGTTACTCCTCGTACAACGCTTTTCAAGCAGTCTTTCATATGGAGAACATCATTCCTTTGGAATAATTTGCCCAGGGCTGTGTTTCTCACCGAGTACAATTTACAGTGATTCAAGAACAACGTGAATCGCTTTTTCCGCATGCATGCCGCTCCTGGAGCGCTTTAGGGACTTCTCTGCAGCACGTGTGCTAGACCCATAAAAAAAACTCGAGGGCAATAATAGTGCAGTTTTTGGAGCGAAACCAAGTCTTCGTACTCCACTAATCTCCATATTTACCTAATTTGACTCGGAGTGATTTCTGTTATTTTCTAAAGTCAAACTCGGCATGAAGGCTTAACACTACGACAATTTAAAAAAATATTCAAGTCACTGTTACGTGGAGCTCGAAGAAGATACCACAAGTAGAGTTTTTACAGCTTCATATAGTTATATGAACGTGATAAACGTTGAATTGAGGTCGGAAGAAACTATGTAGAATATATGAAGTAATAACACTTTATTTTTTAATTTTCTCGGTCTTGAAACTTTTCGGACAGAGGGCATATACGGTCAGTCGATAAGTTTTGAAAGCTGAAATGAAACAATATGAATTAATGAGTCGAAATACGTTTATTCTTCAGTAAAATCTCACTTAAGCTCAATATGTATTTTCCAGTGATTTTCCAATTCATTTACCTCCATCTCTGAAGTGGTTTTCCGGAAGAGCTTCAAAACACCCATCTACGGATGCTATCGCCTCATGAATTGTTGCAAAATGTTTCCTACGTAGAAATCTTTTGAGGTTTGGGAACAGATGGAAGTCACACGGAGCCAGATCTGGCGAATAGGATGGATGTTCCAAGAATTTGTACTTTAATCTGTTTTGCTATTGTCAAAGCATCTTTGTGAGCAGGTGCATTGTCATGATGAAAGATGGTTATTTTCCTCTGCAAACTGATTTAAAAGGTTGGAGTAATACTCTCTTGTGGTTTTTTTACCGATTTGAAGGCAATGAATTAACAAAATTCCTTTTACAACTCAAAAAACTGATGCCATAATGCTTTTGGACGACTTTCACTCCTTTGGCTGCTTTGGAGCTGAACAACCGGGCTCAGTCCGCTCTGCGGTTTATTCTCGCAATTCAGGATCATACTGATAAACACCACAAATCTCATCCATAGTTACAAATTGACGTACAAAATCAGTTTTATTTTTTTGTAAAACGAGCATTTGGCTCGTTGTTTAGAAAGTTTTTCTCGAGTGCCTTTTTGTTTTCATGTTAAGAAATGCGGCACCCATCTTGCGAATAGCTTTCTCATACCCAAAACATTAGTTAAGATGTATATATTGCCTCAGCTAAATCATCGATGTTTAATCGACGGTCTTCCATTACCATATCTTGTTCTTGCACAACAGTTTCTTCAGTTGTTGCAGTTTTTGGACGTCCTGAACGTAGATCATCATTGACGCTTGTACGACCACGTTTAAATTCTAGAGGCCATCTAAGAACAGTTGGAAATGAAGGAGCAGACTCCTTTATCACTTTCACTAAGTTTGCACGGATTTCAGTTACCGATAAACCTTCCAAAACAAAGAATTTTATCACTGCACGATATTCGATTTTTTCCATTTTTAAAAAATACTCAAAGACGTCTACTTCAACCTGATAATAACCAATGAATGAATGGACAGATCGACTTAAAATTTAAGGTGTGTTCATATGACAGATGAAGCTTCAAATGCTGTTCAATATTTGGTTCAAGTGATGATCCATAGGTGTCTCTTTCAAAACTTATGGACTGACCTGATATTATCTATTTTGCATGTCTGCCTCATCTTACCACTTCTATTTCAAATTAGGGCCTTCTCCCCTATTTTGTGTACCATTTCCATTTCTGTTGTTTAGGGCATTTGTTTTATTTTTGATGTTTCATGTCGGATTTCTGTTCTGTGTGTCAGTGCAAGTCTAACTGTACCTTGTAAATTCAAGATTTCGTTTAAATTTTCTTCTTGATAATCTATTTTAAATTTTATGTTTCTAAACGAGTTGATTTTTAGCATCAAAACAGTTTTTGAGAAATAGAAAATTTTTAAGAATATTTTAGAATAATTACTCACTTATAAGTAATGAAGTTTATCCACAGTTTCACAAATCGTTGGTGAACGAGTTGATCTGCTTGAGGGAAGCTAGATGGATTCGATCTTTGCAAAAGATAATTTCCTTCCTCTGTGTGTGTTACATTGCTAGTGCCTAAAAAATATATAAATTGTGTATATAAAAACGCATTGCACCTTCTTGCGACTGTCTAGTGAAAATAGAAAGAAAAAAAACCTTTTCGTTTCGTGTCTAGTTAGGAGAGAATATCCATTTTAAAACTGTCCTCAGTTGACAGTCACCATATATGCGAAAATTTAATAAAAGTACCATGAATAAGTTTAATTTTAAAATGTTGATGGTAAAACAAACAAGTTGTCAAATGAAAAAATCTCTTTGTATAACAAGAAATGACTTTAAAAGAATTGTAGCTTTGGAAAGTTATTTCATACTCTGCTAAGCGAAGGGTGAAAAGGTGGCCAACGAGAAGAGGGGCAGCGGGATTTCTTCCGGGCCTGATTATTCCAGGGTGGCCCAGTGTTTCTGAAAAGACTCCCTTGATCTCTCTTCCTCTTTTCCTTTCTCTCTTCATCAATGCTTTTTAATGTTCTGGATGAGCCTTTAAAGTGTCGCTGTAGGTGAGGTTTTTCTTCGAAAAGTCCTTATTTTTTAAGAGTATCAGAAAGGTCTAAGCGTTTAAAGTTCCACGCAAGTTTTTGCTTAAAGAAGTTCCTCTCTAGCTAATGAGCAATGGTTTATTTTAGGTTATTGAAAGAATTTAAGCTTACACTGCAAGGAAGAGGTTTTTTTTTTATTATATAAGCCCCCCCCCGGGCTTACCGATTTTTTACTATTGTCCTGCAGATGATGGAATTAACGCCAATATGTCATTAAGAAATAGTTTTTTTGAGAGCGAGCTCAAACTCGTTCGACGCCTAATTTCCACAGCAATAAGATCCGAAAATTAACCCTCTCTCCGGGTCTCGAATTTTTATTCACAACGCTGTCAGGGCGTAAGGATTGTTAGGCAAAACTTGAGTTTCGAGATATTCCCACAACTATATCGGCATCAAATCAGGACTATGTGGAAGCGAATCTGTCACCCTTTTCAAAAATAAAATTAATTTGGAACATTAATTGGCAAATATGTTTTTGAAGTTTGTGTTGTTGCCTCTTCTTGGTAAAATTAGGTTCCCTGGTTATTACCATCAAAATTTTGTCAGGCGGATGTAAAAAAGTTCTCAATTGTCTCCACATATCGCCCCCAATTAATAATTGCTGTGACGCATATGTCATCCAAGGGCCAAATTTAAAGGCCTTCTGTGACTTTAGTTTTGGCGATGTCCTACTTATTCTGCTCATTGATGTAGCCTTTAAGCTAGAATTAGATCAAATGTTTTACTAACGAAGTTGAGTCTCTGAGCTGAATTAGTTGATTGATTGAGTTTTAACACTAGTTTTATCTTGACGATGTGTAAACAAAAACTTTTATGAAAAATGCGCTGTAACAAACTCCTAGGCACGTCTTCCACATCTTCAACGCCCCTTGATGTCAATAGAAGTAAAACCACTCTCGGCAAACATTTTTAATCAGGTTAATCATTTACACGTAAAAAAATAACTCTACACACAGTCAGCGAACAAGAAAGCATAGACCAACAGTGGACATCCTTAAAACAAAACCTTATTAATGTGGCAAAGAAAACCTTAGGCCAGAGACGAGTAAACGTAAACAAAATAAAATTGATTGATGAGTCACGCCAGAAATAAAGGAACAGGCAAAGAAGAAAAAGGAAGTATATACACATTACATACACAACAAAACCCAAGACAACTGGAACGCATATATCGCAGAAAGAAACTTAATGAATAGAAGAAGAAAACAAATTAAAAAGAATATTTACTAAGGAAAGGAAAGTGATCTGTATGGCGCTCAAAGGAAAGACTGGAAAATATTAAGACGGAGCAATCTTAATATAAAAGACACGGTACAAATTAATAAAATAACAATTCAAGAATGGCAAACATACTTTGAGAAATTATATAAAGAAGAAAAAATAATGAAACCATACTTGAAGAAGTGGAACAAGTAAATCTAAAAGTAACTTTAGAACAGACAGAAGGAATTATAAGAAGTCTTAAAAATAGAAAATCCTCAAGACTAGTCGACATTACAAATGAGATGTTAAAATATGGAGGAGAAAATCTATATCAACAACTAGCATAGCTCTCTACAAACATAGTAAAGCATGGATAAATACCTACAGATTGGAAAACCAGCTTAACAATCCGAATATTCAAAAAAGGACAAAACATGTCACCTGAAAACTACCGCGGAATACCGCTCCTAAATACTACCTTAAAAGTATTAACAAAAATCATACTGGAAGAAATGAGCAATGATATTGAAATAAGAGAGGAACAACAGGGATTCCGCAAAAATCGATCCACCTTAGATGCCATATTTATAGTGAGACAGATAATGGAAAAAGCTAAAGAATTTAATAAAACTGCGTATATGTGTTTCGTCAACATGACTCAAGTCTTCAATAGAGTGCAATTAACAGATATTATAAAATTATTATAGGAAAAGCAGACAAACCAGAAGCTAATATAAATCATACATGACTTTAACACAGAATGTAAAACAAATATAAAAGTCGGACATCTACTGAGCAAGGAAGTAAAAATCAATCACTTAGTCCCTTTATGTTCAACCATGTCATGGACAGAATGGTGGAGAATCTTTCAAAAACTGGATTACAAAATGGGCAACACACATTTTCACACAATCTGCTGCGCCGATGATGCTGTCCTCATCTCCGATTCTGAGGACAACCTTCAGAAGGTCTTTCATGCCTTCAATTTGAAAGCGAGAAAACTGAATATGATTATCAACACCACCAAGACAAAATGTATGGTAGCTTCAAAAGAATTATTAAGATGCAAGCTGGAGATCCAAAGAAGTATTATTGAATAGGTTAATAATCTTAAATACCTGGGAACAATGATAACAAGCTACGTAAACAGGGAAGTAAAACAACAGTCTATGAAAGCATCACTAATAGCAGGTTGTTTGACGGATATGGTATGGAAAAATAAATACCTCACAGTGGAAAGTAAAATAAGAATATACAAGATAACAGTGAGACTGATCCTCACATATGGTGTAGAAACAAGAGCTGACACATGTAAAACAGCACAAAAAAACTATCCACGACAGAATCCGCAACAAAGACCTACAATAAATATCCAAATGTAGCAGAACTAGAAGAAAACAACTGAATAAACACGTAGATCGGATGGACGACAACAGACTGGTAAAAAGAGCCAAACTCAATAAACCCTGCGGTAGAAGCACTAGAGGCAGACCTCTGAAAAGGTGGAAGGAATGCTGGACGTCCACATCGGAAGAGGCCTAATCGGGATAAAACAGGTAGTATGCCTACTTATATGACACACCATATAAGAAAGAAGAAGAAGAAGAAGAAAATGAGTTGTGGTTAAACTAGCGCACACAAAAGGCACAGCTCGCTCCTGTAAAATGCTTCATAATGATTAAGGTTTTCAAGGACCGGAGTTATACTCTGTGTCCCTACCTCACCACGTTCGCTCAATGAATTTGCACAATAATAACCTGAACTAATTTGAACTGAAAACCGTACATATATCTTACCTGGATATCTGTAATTAGTATTTCCACCCATTTGCCCAGAATAGGAAAATACGTAGAAGTAAACATCAGTGTAGTGAGACTGCAGCTCAGCATGTCTGATTAATGATTTTTGAAAGTCTTGATCGGTGTAATACTGAAAGTAATCCACAAAAATTTATTTTTCTATTTGCCAAAGTTATAAAAAACAGTAAATTTTCATACTCATAAAGAGGTATATAGTCAGCGGCATAAAGTTGGCAACATGTAAGAAAAATTTTAATATTTACAAAGTTTCTTTATGTTACAAGTTTCTAAATGCGGATAAAATATATTGCTTAAGGGCATATACCTAGTCAGGGAGCCGAAGAGCGTTTATTTAGCAGTTTTTTTAGCGAAACTATTCATTACACAAACAAGTGGCAATGGGTTGTAATCGTGGGAAAAATCGATATTATTTTTATTTTCCGATTATGCATACGCGCGTTGCCACTGGAACCACGACTCTTTTCTTTTAGGATAGTATTGGTGTTGTAGATATTCACCAGTCGAGCTGTAATGACAATAAGTTGCCTCCTTCGTGGCTTCTATTGAGTTATGACAGTGTGAACAAACTCCCAGTTTCGAATATAGAACCTTAGAATAGCAGATGTGAATGCCTGATCTCTTTTAAAAAGGTTTTGCCATTTTTATGAAACTTACAGAATATCTTCTTCTTCTTAAAGTGGCTATTCGGTTCGTATGTTGGAAATCATTCTGGATATTATTACTCTATCCATTGCAGCTCTGAAAAGACCGGAGTATTTGTTGAGAACCAACTTCGCAGATTGTTTAGCCAGGAAATACGTCTGCGTCCTAGTCTCCTTTTTCCAAATACCTTCCCTTGAAGTATTGTGTAGTAATCCATATCTGTCGGGATTTCTCATTATGTATCCTTAATATTCCAATTTTCCTAATTTAACGTTTTCCATCATTTCCAGTTTCTTGTTCATGCGACAGATATCCTCGTTGGTAATATGGTCAGTATAAAAAATTTTCAAATTTCGGCGATATAGCCATAATTCAAATGCCTCAAGTTTCTTGGAAGTGGCTTCAGTCAGCGTCCAAGATTTCACACCATAAGGACACTGAAGACATAACATCTTAGGACTCTCATTTTCGTGCTCAGTTTTATTGATGAGCTTTTGAAAAGTGATATCATTTTGAGGAGCACTGCTCTAGCTTTTTCGATGCGGCAACAAATTTCCTGCGAATAATCCCATTTTTCGTTTATCATGGTACCTAGATATGAATATGGTGGAGTTCCTTGTATTTCTTGATTGTTAACCATGAACAAGGTAGCAGGAACCGGAGACTTGCGATTACCATGTACTTTGTTTTGCTGATATTAAGTTTGAGGCTGTATCGATTACTGATTTCGTTTATTTTTGTCATAAGATGTTGTAGCCCTTTTAAGTTATCAGCCATAACCGCCGTATGGTCAGCATAACGATTGTTATTTATTCGCTCCCCATTAAGCAGTATTCCTTCATCAGCCTCTGCCAGTGCCTCTCTGAAGATTTGCTCAGAGTATATCTGTATATATATATATATATATATATATATATATATATATATATATATATATATATATATATATATATATATATATATTAAACAATAGTGGAGACAAAACGCAACCCTGTTTTTCTCCACGCTCAATCGAGATTGCTTTTGTGCGCTCCCCTTCGCTTTAATAATTGCCATCTGGTTCCAGTAGAGATTGCCAATAACCCGAAGATCCTTTCCATCTGGCCCAAGATCTTATAGAATTTCGACCATTTTGTAATGTTGGACTCTATCATAGGCCTTTTGGTAGTCGATCAGGTACAAATATACATCACAATTGACGTCTTTACATCGCTGAATCAAAACCTGCATAGAAAACAAGGCTTTTCTGGTTCCCATGGCATTACGAAACCTGAATTGTGTAGCTGACATGTTTTCTTCACATAACTTGTATATTCTTATGTGAATGATTTTCAGGAATGTTTTTAAAAGATGGCTAATTGTTCGCATTTTTTAACGCCTGCATTTTTTGGAATTGTTATAAATTCAGACTTTAACCCGCTTTTTGGAATTCTGCCTAAATTATACATTTAATTGTAGATCACCGTAAGCTACTTAATCTCATCCTCATCTAAGAACTTAAAAATCTCCCCATAGAATTCATCGGGACCGGTGGCTTTTTCATTTTTTAGTTGATTTATTGCAATGTGCACTTCATCGGTGGTAATACAGGGCCCAAATAAGTCTATTGAGCATTGTGGGTGATTTTGTCTTGCATCAGAAAATAACTCTGTAATATAGTCTTGCCATATCTTCAGTTTCTCCTCTTTATCGATAACAACGTTTCCTTGATGATCTATTAAACGCTCATTTGATTTCGTCCTCCGTTCATCAGTTAAGTCTTTGATTTTTCGATAGATATTGAAGCTATCATACTTTCCCTACAACTTCTCTATCTCTTTACATCTTTCACCATTCCACCTATCTTTGGCTGTTCGAATTTCTTTCTGTATTTGTGTATGTAGTCTGCTATATTCTCTATTGTTACCTCTGTTTTTGTGTAACCGTCTTTCCTCCATTAGTCTTAGAATGTCATCTGTCATATATTCCTTCCTTTTATATGTTTGTTCCATAGTTAGATTATTCTTATTCTTTAGCCCCCTTGTTATTTCATTTAACTTTTCTATTTTAGATTCTAAGTCTTCGTTTAAATCTGTGCCTCGGAGTTTTTTTATTAAGAACTTTTTTAATTACGTTTGTTACATTTTCGTCTTTAAGTTGTCGCATATCGTATATGTTTTTCTGTTTTTTTTTCTTTTAACTTTTTTAAGACAATTCTTAGAACCCCTACCAGGGCATTGTGATCCGAGTTTATATCGGCAGTGGGATATATTTTGACAGATACAACACTAAAACGTTTATTCACTAGAATATAGTCTATCTGATTTCTGGTGATATGGTCTGGTGAGTCTAATGGGGGCTTCCACGTGTATAATCTTCGTGGTGGAAGGTTGGAGAAGATGTTAGTGATAATACCTATTTCTTCACTGAAAATGTTTAGTTGTTTGCCTCTGTTGTTTCTTTCCCTTAAACCATATGGTCCTGCGGAAGTTCCTGACTTACCTCTTCCAGTCATGGCGTTGAAGTCTCCCATTATAACTGTCAAGTCACGTTGGTATTGTTTTCAGGACTTCTGTTATTTGCTGGTAAAATTGCTTAATCTCTTCATCCTGTTTATCTGCAGTGGGAGCATATATTTGTATGACGTTAAGAGGAACAGGTTTCGTTCTTAATTTGAGAAGCATTATTCTGTTCGAAATAGGCGTAAAATTGGCTTCGTCAACTATAACTCCCACTCCATACTCATGTTTATTTTCGGCCGATCCTGAATAGTATATTTTGTAATTTTCCATGCTACAGTGACCTGAACCATCTTACTTCGCTTATTCCCATAATGGATATGCCAAGTCTTTTCGTGTCTACGATCGCAGTATGAGCTTTTCCTGCCTGGTAAAGAGTTTTTACGTTCCAGGTGCATATTTTGATGTTTTTCAATGTTTTCTTTTCTGATTTAACAGCGTTCAAAGCCGTCCCCCCCCGAAGATTCGATTGAGGGACTAGAGACTCCGGAATTTTTCGCTCTGTACTTTGCCATCATGATTTCAACTAAGTATATTCAATTTGAATTATTAATGCAGCGGTTTACCATTTCCTTCTGCAGTTCCATGCCGTTGATGACTTATGTAGTTCATTCGCCCTTAAGGGCGATTTTTTTCACCCTGAGGAGAAGAGAGTGCTTTGTGCTAGTTTTGGTCCGGCTCAAGTATTTGATTTCCTTGATACCACTCATATCTGAGTAGCATTCCTCTATCTGCTACCCTGGGAGGCGCTCGATGGAGGAATAGCAACCCCACTCGGGAATAGAATATATTCTTAAGATATCATACTAAAAGAAAATGTAAAAATTCAATATCGAATTTTTTGACCTAAATGACTAGGCATATCCCCTTAAAGTTGAATAATAACAGAGACAGAGCCTTTTAAAAATATTTCAAATATTAACTTTTGGTTACCCATGACTTAAAATATATGGAATTTTCTATCTTCTTTAAGCTTATGGAATGGTGAAGTTTGAAATATACCGCTGACACAAATTTATTTGTCCCTTTTCAGCAACTTTTTAGTTCTTATATAGGTCAATTATCGGCCAATGATATCGGGGTTCGAAGTGAATAATGGCTTACAATGAAAGTGTATTTTTATAGAATTTATCTTTTCCGGACTTAATACAATTTTATAAGTTTAAGAGCGTTGCATTAGTTTTATTTATTATATTTATTGATTAAGTTATTGTTCTGTTCTTTTCTTTAAACTTACATTAATGCCAGATAATAGATTGTACTGCATATCACCGTAAGGAGAGTATTCCTGTTTTATAGCATCACCAACTTGTAGACTAGTTGCAGGGCTGGAAATGTGCATTCCTTGAGGAGTCAGCATATAGTGGAATTGGTCGTACACTGAGAGAGTCCATTGCATATATTCTTAAGAGAAAACAATTAGTTTTAAAAAATTTTAATCATGACCCTAATTGTACAATACAAGATGCCGCATTTCTAAACGGTAGTAGATAAATATATACACTCCTGGACAAAATTAACGCAACAATCTGAAAATTAATTTATCTTTTTCTTATGTCAGTTTTAAAGTTTATCGAGTATTTGAATAGTAGGCTATGCATATTTTGTTTCGTTGTTCATGACAGAAATCAAAACAATTCGTTTAGATTTACAGTTTTAAAGAATTTTTTAGAAGATAAACAATTTTCTGTAATAATGCGATAGATTTTCTTTAAAAGTAAGCTTATAAATTGTTCCCTTTTTCAAAGTAATACGTTTTTGTGGTAGACTGTTTTATTTTTGACCCCGAAGAATTAGAAAAATGAATCGAACAAGGAATTAA
Organism: Pachyrhynchus sulphureomaculatus; assembly: GCA_019049505.1. NCBI lineage: Eukaryota > Metazoa > Arthropoda > Insecta > Coleoptera > Curculionidae > Pachyrhynchus > Pachyrhynchus sulphureomaculatus. The sequence continues at coordinate 55,334,705 of CM032452.1, forward strand.
ACTGAACACGAGGTAGTGCGAGCCTTAGTTTTATTGGACGAGGGATATTGTCAGAGTTATGTTGCCAATTTGTTAGGCAAACATCGTTCCACAATAAGTCGTATGGTAAGACGCTTGAATGAAGTAGGAACTTATTCTAGAAGGCTAGGGCAAGGGCGAAAACGATGCACTAGCGATCTAGATGAACGTTTTATAAGACAATGTGCTTTAAGAAACAGGACTGTCACTAGTTCTATAATAAGAAACGAACTCGAAGCTGTTCGCAATGTCACAATTTCTTCTAAAACAGTTAGAAGAAGGTTAAATGAAGCTGGATTAAACAGTAAGAGACCAGCCACTGCGCCCTTGCTTACTAGAGAGAACAGAGTTGCCAGGTTACGTTTTGCTCAAAATCATGAAAACTGGTCTGTGGATAATTGGAAACAAATTTTCTTCACAGATGAAACTAGGGTTAGTCTAAAACATCCAGATGGTCGTGAGCGAGTATGGCGAAGACCAGGAGAGAGGTTTGCTCCTTGCAATATCTCTGCAAGGATTCCATTCGGCGGTGGCTCTGTTATGTTCTGGGGTGGCATCTGCTTTGATGCTCGCACAGAGTTAGTTCCTGCCCGTATGAGATCCATGAATGCTGACTACTATCTTGAGAATATTGTAATAGAGCATGTGATGCCTTTCGGTCATTTTGTGGGGCCCAATTTCCTGTTTATGCAAGACAACGCTCGACTTCACGTGGCTAGGGAGGTACTCGATTATCTTAATCAAGTTGATATACCGATTACGCAATGGTCAACAAAAAGCCCGGATCTGAATCCGATAGAACATGTATGGGATCACCTTAAGAAAAATGTGAAACGTCATATACCTACACCTAGAAACCTGAGGGAACTTGAAAATGCAGTTATCACAGAATGGGAGCAAATTCCTCAAGATTGTATCCAAAATTTAATTAGAAGCATGCCTAGGCGCATAAACGCTGTCATCCGAAGTAGAGGAGGCAACACACGCTACTGGTGTCCCAGTTACACCATTAATTTTGATACTAGTGTCCCAGTTTATTTTTTTCATTATTACATAATTTCAACGATTTTGTTATTAGGTCTTAAGAATAATTTTAATTCGAATCTTATAGAGAAATCTGGTAGCTAATTCACTTTTAAAGTATCCGAATAAGTTTTTTCTAACTTTTAGTGTAACCAATGTTCATAAAAAATTATTAAAATTAATTCATTATAGAGATTTGTATAATTTCATATATTGTTGCGTTAATTTTGTCCAGGAGTGTATATGTAAATTTTGAGTACCTATAAAGTTGGATGTCTTGTATTTTCAAACATGAAATCAATGGTTCTTTGGCTGAAATACCCTGTAAGCTTTCATTTTCTAAATCGGCGTAAAATTAAAGGTACTCTCTATATAACATGGTTTTCAATTATTAAAAAATATACTAAAACAAAGGTGCCGCTTTTTAGTGTTCCGTACGGAACACTTATAAGATCACTTCGGTGTCTGTCTGTCCGTCTGTCTGTTTGTCCGTCTGTCACACCCGATTTTCTCCGAAACTATTTGTCATAGAAAGTTGAAATTTGGAAGTAATATAGGAATTGATGGCTTCATCAGAGCCATGTAGTTTTGAAAGTTAAATTTTGACTTAAGGGGTTAGTTTTGGGGGGTGAAATCGGAAGCGAAAAAAAAATTTTTTTACTAGGTAATCGAGTGTGGTGTCAAATGAAAGCTTGTGAAAACACGAGTAAAAAAATATATATATATATATATATAATGTAATACTTGCGCGCACTTTTCTTTGTATTATTTTTAAAAAATCGCGAAAAATCTCGGAAAGTACTTATCAAAAAATTTTAAAAAAATTCTGGAATATTCTTCACGGGGTGTAGATTGAACAAAAATTATCACAAGTGCATTACCTGTAATAATTTATCTGGTATATAAAAAAAAACGTCAATTTTCAGTAAAGATTGGAAATAAACATTGTTAAAAACTTATTTGGGGTATGTTTTGTGATTGGGATTCGTTCTGAGGGGTGAAATCGGAAGTGAAAAAAAAATTTTTTACTAGGTTATCGAGTGTGGTGTCAAATGAAAGCTTGTGAAAACACGAGTAATATATATATATATATATATATATATATATATATATATATATATATATATATATATATATATGTATATATATATATATAATGTAATACTTGCGCACACTTTTCTTCGTATTACTTTTAAAAAAATCGTGAAAAATCGCTGTCCCCTACCTTATCTCGAAAAGTACGGATCAAAAAATTTTGAAAAATTCCTGGAATATTCTCCACGGGGTATAGATTGAACGAAAATTATCATTACCTTTAATAATCTATCTGGTATATAAAAAAACCAAAATTTCAAGGTCACCAGTTTTCAGTAAAGATTGTAAATAAACTTTGTTGAAAACTCATTTGGGGAGTGTTTTGTCAAGTCACTGATCATTTTATACCACCCTAACAAAATTTTTTATTTTAAAAACAATCAACGTACGGAACACTAATTGTGCAAGTTCAACTTGCACTTGACCGGTTATTTACATCTAAACGCGATCCAAGATGGATTCAAGGAAGGGCGACTATAGATTAGGATTAGGATTAGGATTAGGAAAGGTTACCAGATTTCTAAAATTTAAAATATTAAGTGGTTTCGCTTTCACTATAGTATTACAAATTTAATTTAATGAAGTCAAATTATCGTGCATAGTTTTAACTAATAGAGAAGAAAGTAAATAACATTATATTTATGATAAACAGCTAAATATTTTCTAAATTTATACTTTAATAAGGATATTTAACCACATATAACATGCTATTAAAAATAACAAATATAAGTGACAACAGCGGTCACAAACTGACAAAATACGATTTTTGTCTAGTTAATGTAAAATTCTGCACATTATCATAAGATACAATACTAAGCACTTTTTTTTAATAAATGCTTTCGATATTTTAACAGAGTGACCTTTGGACTTTAAACTTAAGTCTAAAGTCACTTTTTTTTCTAAATTTAGTAATAAAGAAATATTCCCTATGTATCACATTTTCTGCTATATAACATATATATTGATCTGTCTTTAACCACCAATCTAGAGATTTATACTGCCACCGTAAGTCCACCATTAAGTTCTTCCGATCACAAACTGCTTGCGATATCGAGATTTGACACTACAAATTTGCTAAATGGGAAGAACTCATGGAATATTCTCGAATTTTCCCTTGGTTAGATGTTTGTTTTAGATCAGTCGACCCATTTGACTACGCTAAGGAGGTTTTCGATGTCTAGTTCCCCCTATCCTTTGAGTACCCCACGTTCACCACTTTTCCTCCCTGGCGCTTCCCCAAACCAATTGTTGACCTCTCACTGAATAAACAAAACAAGTCAACAATTAAACTCCGCTCTAAATGAGCTTTTTCAGGAAAGAATAAAGAAAACCCACTAAGGGTACTCGATTATTTATGCCGACGGCTCTGAATCTCTAAGTTGCCTCAGTACTCTTCAATTTTTCCTGCTGAGCTCCTAGCAAATAAGGAAAGTCTTCGTTTTTTTTTTTTTTTATGGGTCTAGAACACGCGCTACAGGAGCGACACGTGTGCGGAGAAAACGATTCACGTTGTTCTTGAATCGCTATAGATTGTATTCGGTGGGAAACACAGTCCTGGGCAAATTATTTCAAATGAATGATGTTCTCCATATAAAAGACTGCTTGAAGAGCGTTGTACGAAGAGTAACAAGCTGAACCTCATACGGATGTGAAGAATTAGCGCGACGTGTACTTTTAACATGCACCGCTCTGGGAGGAATTAAGCGGGCCACATCCTTCGAACACTTTCCATGAATGTACTTGTAGAATAGGCTCAAGTCGCCAACCGTTCTTCGATGTTCCAGCGCATCAAGGCCGTCGGTCAGTTCCGGGTCTCCAATCAGACGAACAGCTCTTCTCTGAATAGAATCCAACAAATGCAGTGTATGTTTGGAAGCGGAGCTCCAAACATGGGAGCAGTATTCCATAGTTGGTCGAATTTGAGCTTTGTAAAGAATTAACAGTTGTTGTGGAGTGTAAAGCTTTCTGGTTCGAAATAATATTCCCAACTTTTGAGAAGCTCTCCTTGCTATATTCCTAACTTTTGAGAAGCTCTACTTGCTATAAACGTCACAAATGCCGAAATTAATCACAAATATCTTATCGCTTCTGATTCACTGAGTGCTCTGGAATCACTTAAGACTGGAAATTTGAAATAGGCGTACGCTAGACAAGTCTCATTCTTAAACAAAGAAACATTTCCATCGCATTTCTCTGGATTCCTGGCCAAACTGGAATTAAAAGCAATGAAAAGGCTGACCAATATGCAAAGGAAGCTGTAGAAACTGGAATACAGGTACACGCAGCAAACTATTCAAATGACTAAATTAACCACCTCAAATAGATATAGAGGAAATTATTCCAACTAGAGTGGGACCTTGAGCAATCTTCAAATAAGCTTTGGGAAGTTAAACCTCTAATATATCCTCCTTTTCACCGTCAATCATTGAATAGAAGACAAAATACCATATGGAGAAGATTGGCAGTGGGCCACACTCACTTGACTCATTCATATCTGCTTAAAAGTGAAACTATCCTTAATTGTTCCTCATGTCAGTCTCCATTCACGATTAAGCACATATTTGAAGCTCCCCATCAACTGCAATCCAGAAAAAAAATTCATTTAGAATAAAATCTGAAACAAATACTGAACCCAAGCCTAATACTACGGCCTGAATGTTGTGTGTCGGCCAGACTCCCATGCAAATGTCTTGTGTAATGTGATCAGCTATTTGAACCTTTTCCAGGTGAATAATGTTCCAAATGTCCATGGAGTTTTTTCTGGACCTATGTTTCTGTAATGATAGCGATCTGGTGATGTCCCGAGCAATTGATTTATTATTTCCCAATGATCATCATCATGTTGCCTGCTCCTGTATCCTGAAGGATCAATTCGATAATAATATTAAATACGACCTAAGATATTTTGATTTTAAGAACACACACCGTTCAACTCTTATCTTGCATCATTTGATTGGGGTTCTTTATTGAGCAAGGTCAATGTTGACCTTGCCGTTGCGCAATTCTACGATATATTGTACCATGGTATTAGCCTGCATGTGCCTATAAAGCGTTTTAAAAGTTCCAATTTTCCTGTGTGATTCACTCGCGAGTTACAACATTTAACGATCCAAAGAAGGTTGCTCATAAACGTTTTAAGGAAATTGGTTTTAACGGCTGACTATGACATTTTTGCTGCTCTTCGGGCTTCGTGCAAAGCTTTGTCCGCCACATGTTATTCAAATTATCTCACGTTAGTTGAAAACGGCATCTCATTCAACCCAAATTGTTTTGGAAACATCTGAATAACATGAAACAGTCTCAGGGTTATCCCAACAATATGTGCTACCGTGATAGAATAAGCTATTCTGGTGCAGAATATGAGAATCTTTTTGCTGACTTTTTTGGGGAAGTTTATTGTGGGAGTCAGGCTACTATTCCTAGTGACATAGTTAAATGCATTAATTTAAATGTTAACTCAATATCAATCAGTTTGTCTGAGGTCTATGAGGGGATAGATAATCTTAAAAATACATTTTCAGTTGGCCCAGATGGAATACCTGCGGGAGTATTGAAGGCTTGCATATGCTCACAAACCTGCTTGTATATCGTGATTGTCTGTTGAGCGCCTTTGGGAATCGCCAGTGTGTTGATAGTATATATACTGACTTTTCGAAGGTGTTCGACAGAGTTAATCATACGCTCTTGTTATGCAAGTTGCGGAAAATAGGACTCAGTAGTGAAGTCCTTGGGTGGATTGGCAGTTTTCTGGAGGGTCGTACACAGTATGTCCGTATTAATAATTGTATTTCTTAAGAAATAAAAGCTCTTTCAGGTGTGCCTCAGGGGTCTCACTGTGGTCCTTTGCTGTTTCTATTTTTCGTTAATGACATCGGCAAATTTATACAACATTCTAAATTTGCGGATGATCTAAAAATGTTTAAAACGGTTAACACGTTCCAAGATTGTTATTCTCTTCAGGAGGATGTCCATGGCCTCTATAGATGGAGTACCCTGAATGAGTTGGTTTGGCATTTGGTCAGTGAGCGCGTCCAATTTTTGACTCCTTTGTATTTTTAGTACGATAAAAAGGTTACCAGCAACTGTCCAACCGACACACCGAAAAGAGTATAAACAAATATTTCTCTTATTTTAGGGTGCCTAAAGAAATGCAAAATTTTTGAAATATTTTTTTTTAGGCTATAAATATTCATTATCATTAAATGCCGGAACGCTCTTTCCTAGTTATATTTTCTTAGCATAACATCATACTTACGATTGTAATTCATCAGTCCTTCATCAGCACATGTACCAATCAAAATTGGAACTTGATTGAAATCGCCTGAAGATAAAGCTTCGTAAGGTTTTTTAGTTAGAAAGGCGTTTCCATTTGCAGCCTCTACGACAGGAGCATAGAAAAATCCCTGTTGGAGTTGACCATTGGCAACACCGTTAAATTGGGTTTGAGTGTAAGATTGAGCCTAAAAACACAAAATAATACAAAAAAATGAGACGAAGTGCTTATTGCGAAATAATGATTGATCATAAAAATAAAATTTTTAAAATTAAAGATGCCCATCATATTATATTTGTTTTAAGGCATAACTTATCTCGTCTTATCTGGAAGATCCTCCGATCCTACATTTAAGATGCGTTAAAATCAATGAAAAATAACAAAGCATCAGAAAATGATGTTATCTTGATAGATATGCTTAGATATGGAGGAAGAATATTTTTTTTTTTTTTTTTTTTTTTTTTTTATGGGTCTAGCACACGTGCTACAGGGAAGTCCCTAAAGCGCTACAGAAGCGACACGTGTGCGGAGAAGGCGATTCACGTTGTTCTTGAATCGCTGTAGATTGTACTCGGTGGGAAACACAGTCCTGGGCAAATTATTCCAAAGGGATGATGTTCTCCATATAAAAGACTGCTTGAAAAGTGTTGTACGGGGAGTAACAAGCTGAACCTCATACGGATGTGAAGAATTAGCGCGACGTGTACTTCTAACATGCACCGCTCTGGGAGGAATTAAGCGGGCCACATCCTTCGAACACTTTCCATGAAAGTACTTGTAGAATAGGCTCAAGTCGCCAACCGTTCTTCGATGTTCCAGCGAATCAAGGCCGACGGTCAGTTTCCGGGTCTCCAATCAGACGAACAGCTCTTCTCTGAATAGAATCCAACAAATGCAGTGTATGTTTGGGAGCGGAGCTCCAAACATGGGAGCAGTATTCCATAGTTGGTCGAATTTGAGCTTTGTAAAGAATTAACAGTTGTTGTGGAGTGTAAAGCTTTCTGGTTCGAAATAATATTCCCAACTTTTGAGAAGCTCTCCTTGCTATGCCTGCAACATGTTCATGCCAGGACATATTTGCTCCCAAATTAACGCCTAACAAATTGAGTGACGATGTTAGAGGAATGGAGTGCCCCGACATAACTATGTCGGGTTCAGCAACGTTAACTTTTTTAGAAAAAACTGCCGCCTGGGTTTTTGTAGCGTTAAATTCCACTTGGTTACTGTCACCCCCAAGATAGAATTTCTTCCAGGTCTTTGTTAAGTTGAACGACTTCCTACTGTCTGCGGATATTCGTCTGAGTAGCCGATGTCCGAGCGTTCAAAGTGAATGAAGAGATAAGTGTACTGTCATCTGCAAAGCTGTAGATTGGATTCTCGGTTTTTCCAGCAGATCGTTAATGTAAATGAGAAAAAGAGTAGGAGACAGTATGGAGCCTTGAGGTACACCGGCGTTGATAGTGAAGGTGTTAGAAAGAAATCCGTCGACTGCCACTCGTAAAAAGAACGCTCTCTGAGGAAACATGAGAGCCACAAACAGAACTTTTCCGACATACCATAAGAACGTAGCTTAGCCAACAGCCCATCGTGCCAAACACGGTCGAATGCCTTGGATATGTCCAGAGCAACCGCTCGAGATTCTCCAAAGTGTTCAATTGCATTGTTCCAAACATGTGTTACATAAGTCAGAAGATCTCCTGTTGATCTATTTTTTACGAAAGCCATATTGGTGATCGCTAATAATGTTGAATCCTTCAAGATATTTTAGAAGATGCTGATTGATAGCCTTTTCCATGACTTTCGATATTATTGAAAGCAGTGCGATTGGTCGGTAGTTATTTGGCAAGGTCTTCTTGCCTTTTTTAGGTATCGGCGGAACTGTAGCGCATTTCCAGCAGGAAGGAAATATTCCCTTTCTGTAGGATAGGTTGAAAAGTCTACAGAAAACTGGTGTTAGTTCCCTCGCACAGATTTTAAGAACTATGGCAGGTATTCCGTCAGCGCCAGAAGCCTCTTTGGTGTCTAGCTTCATCAGAATACGCTTTATAATACGCTGTCTGAAGACAACATCGGGCATCCTTGACTGCACTATGGGAATAGTAGGTGGTGTTTTTTCCTTGGAAATCGACAGTAGAATGTGAAGCAAAGAGTTCAGCCAACAAGTTCGCTTTCTCAACAGGTGTCGTTGCAATAGAATTATCTGGCCGTGTGAGTGGTGGTATGGTGGATTTGGTGAAATTTTGACTAACTGCCTTAGCGACCGACCAAAAGGACCTTGAATTGCCGGGACAGGCCAGAAGTTTGTTTCTAATCCGTTGATTGTGTACCTCCTTGGTTTCGTCGATAATTTTTTTGCATCTGTTCCTGGCACGAACAAATGTGTTACGATTTATGGTGTTAGGATTTTCGCGCCATTGTCGGTATGCAAGATGTTTAGAAGCAACAGCTTCTTTGCATTTTCGGTCAAACCAAGGCTTGCCGTTGGAAGGGCATTTCTTCGAAAAAGGGATGTAAGCCTCCATACCGGCCAAAATAATATCGGAAACCTCCCTGGCGCAGTCAGATGGGTCGTCGGATCGAAAACAAACGTCCAACCAAGGGAAGGTTCGAAAATATTTCATGAGATCTTCCCATTTAGCAGACTTGTAGTGCCAAATCTTGCGCGGCCTAGGCGCCTCTCTGTCATTGATTGGTAGAATACTCGATGTCGAAAGTAGTTTATGGTCGGAAGAACCTAACGGCGGATTTACGCTGACTGTGTAAATCTCCGGATTGGTGGTTAAAAAGAGATCAAGAAGACTGGCAAACTCTCCGTCTCGATCAGGGATCCGTGTTCGTCAATAAGCTGAGTTAAGCCACAACTGATTGAAAATGATTCTGCTTCACGACCTTGTTCATCGGTAGTATTTGAATATTTAAGCCAGTTGATGTTGTGGACATTAAAGTCGCCCAGGATGGCAATTTCGGCATTGTTGACAAAGATATGCGAGTCATGCATATATGAAGGCAGAGTCCCTAATAACTGGAATAACGCTGTTGTTATACTCTTATATAGGAAAGGGGACAAAACTAACTTCGAAAATTACCGGCCGATTTCCCTTCTATCACAGGTGTACAAATTATTTACAAAGATTCTCACCAATAGACTTACCAATAAACTAGATCAGTACCGAAGGAACAAGTCGGTTTTAGAAAACAGTTGGGTACACAAGATCATCTTTTAACAATGAGGATTCTAACAGAAAAAGCAATCGAATGTAACTTAAACCTCTGAATAGCATTTGTTAATTCTCAAAAAGCGTTTGACACCGTAGAGTAATGGGGACTAATGAAATCTCTCCAAAACGCAACCGCTACATACGAATTTTGAAATACATATACCAAAACAATATAACTTAATGAAATCATAAATCCGTTAAAGATAGAGAGAAGTATAAGACAAGGTGGCCCACTGTGGCCAAAACTATTTAAATTGGCACTCGTGGACGTATCTAAGGGAATATCAATAAATGGAAAGAGATTCAGCCATCTGAGATACGCAGACAATATTGTTCTAATATCTGGAAATAAGAAAGAACTTGAACAAATGTTGGTGTAATTGGAAGAAAAGTCACCAAAAATTGGACATCAAATGAGCTTAGGAAAAACTAAAGTAATATGTAGGAAAGATCCACACATAATAATTCGACACCAGGTCATAGAAAAAGGATCAAACTGTGTTTACTTAGGACATACAATAACCTTGGGAAAAGGAAATTAACCACAACAGATAATTAGAAGGAGGAGATTAGCATGGTCAGCATTCGGCAAACTAAAAAACACAATAACAAATAAAAAATATTCCAAATATTCCTCTGTTGTCGTCTGTTCGATCAGTGTATTTTTCTCTCTAATGACTTATGGCTGCCAAACCTGGAAAATAACAAAGAAATCGATGGAAATGCTTAGAATAACACAAAGGGCTATGGAGAGACAGATCCTCAGAGTATCCTTAAGATAAAGAAACGTAAATGAAATAATAAGGGGTGCAAAAAAGTTAAAGAACGTTGGAGAAGCTATTACCGAACTGAAATGAGGGTTTCGCGCATGACGCGAGGTGCCATAATGACAGATGGAACAAGATCATACTACAGTGGAGCCATCTCTGAGTCAGAGATTAAGAGGTCCATCATTACCGGTGAACGGATAATATCAAGTGAACTGAGGTACTATCATGGCTGCGGGAGGCGCAGAGCTGACAAAACTGGAAACGAATGAGGAAAGCCTATGTTCAGAGATGTAACGATATAGGCTTTTACAGCGTTAGCCATTTCTCGCATCCATGACGCTATATCATTTTTCAACAGCAGTCTGCTATTCATAGTCTGCTTGACTGCATGACTTTATGTCATCACGGTTTTCCTGTCTTTAGATGTCTTTCCATAGGCATCCAGTTAAGTACTTAAATAGGTACATATTTTCTGACATTTCATGTAAATAGCCATAACATATTAATCGTTTTCTTTCCAGTCTATTTTATATATCTATTTCTATTTATCTATTTGGATATTTGGAATGTGTTCTAGTCTTCATATTCTGCAGCTTCATCTCATCATACCTATCTGAAGTGCTGGTATTTACTTACTTTCTACACTACTGAATTATATATTTTCACATCTTCTATAACATATCGTTATATCATATTTTTTATCTCCAATCTCATTAGATGTTATTGTCTTTTGTCCTTAGCTTCTGTCATATTCGACATCATCTTGTGTCTGGTTGATTACTTAAAATACGAGGCTGCTTTGAAAAGTCCGTGCAAAAATAAAAACTACTTATGTGTGTTTGGGGTAAACCTTTTTTATTTTTCGGCATAGTCTCCTTTTAGGCTTATACACTTCGTCCAACGATGTTCTAGTTTGTTGATCCCTTCCGAATAATAGGATTTGTCCAAGTCTGCAAAATATCCATTAGTGTCTGCAATCACCTCCTCGTTTGAATAAAATCTTTGTCCCGCCAGCCATTTCTTCAAATTGGGGAACAAATAGTAGTCCGAGGGAGCCAAGTCTGGAGAATAGGGGGGATGTGAAACGAGTTGGAATCCTATTTCCATTAATTTTGCGACCACAACTGCTGAGGTGTGTGCTGGTGCGTTATCGTGATGGAAAAGGACTTTCTTGTGGGCCAATCGCGGGCGTTTTTCTTGCAGCTCGGTTTTCAAACGGTCCAATAACGATGAATAATATTCACCTGTAATAGTTTTACCCTTTTCCAGATAGTCGATGAGGATTATCCCTTGCGAATCCCAAAAGACAGTCTCCATAACCTTTCCAGCAGAAGGAAGGGTCTTCGCCTTTTTTGGTGCAGATTCCCCCTTGGTAACCCATTGTTTAGATTGTTGTTTGGTCTCAGGAGTATAGTAATGTATCCATGTTTCATCCACAGTGACGAAACGATGCTTAAAGTCCTTCGGATTCTTCTGGAACAGCTGCAAACCATCCTTGCAACACTTCACACGATTCCGTTTTTGGTCAAGCGTGAGCAATCGCGGCACCCATCTTGCGGATAGCTTTCTCATGTCCAAATGTTTATGCAAAATATTATGTACCCGTTCAGTCGAGATGCCCACAGCACTAGCAATCTCAAGCACCTTAACTCTTCTGTCATCCATCACCATATCATGGATTTGATCAATGATTTCTGGAGTCGTAACCTCCACAGGCCGTCCAGAACGTTCGGCGTCACTTGTGCCCATATGGCCAGTCCGAAAATTTTGAAACCACTTATAAACTGTTCTAATCGAAGGTGCAGAGTCACCATAATGTTTATCAAGCTTCTCTTTAGTCTCCTGAGGCGTTTTGCCTTTCATAAAGTAATGTTTAATCACCACACGAAATTCTTTTTCGTCCATTTCTTGAAAATCACTCGACTTCCTTGATTCACACGAATGCCAAACACAAAGAAATAGACCAATATGGCTGAAACTTGGTGTGCGTTCATTCAAGAGATGCTACTAACTAAACATGACCTCGATACGCGCCGGTGGTGCCATCTCTCGGACTTTGCACGGACTTTTCAAACCAGCCTCGTAGATCCCAAATATTGTGTAGTTCTTTACCACTTGTCTACAATATGCAAATTTTTAAAGTTACTACAATTACTAGGGATTCTTATTACCGAACCTCCACTTTTAATATTTTGATTGGGGGTTATACAGCTCATATTGTCTCCGTCCGACGCAATGACTACTTCTTTGTTTGTAAATAACAAATAATGAACCTGATTCAGACATTGATATTCCCATCAACTGTCATTTGTTAGTTCAAGCTTTCAGGGCTAATTGGGCAAATATTTTGAAAACTATTGTTGATAGGTAGTATCTCTGTCGATTGGACAAGTTTTATAATATGTGCATTTTCAAAATTCACTGCAGATTGGTTGATTAATTATTTTAGTTTGGCGCATCGATATCGAGGATCGTTTGGCGTCATAAGTAGGATGTTTAAATTTTAGAAAATAATAGCGACCCTTCTCCATATTGTATTCTCTCTACGTGACAGAGCATCGAGCTGAAGGGGCAGGAAAACTTAGATTCTGCAAGTTGTGGGGGGTTAAAACCCCCCACAACTTGCAGAATCTAAGAAAAAGAAGATACTTACCCAGTCTGTGTAACTTTTAGAAGCAGTGTCAAGAGCCTTAGCATCAGCAGTTTGTAAGTAGGACCACAGTGCTTGAGAATCTCTATTAGTTTCGAATTCAGAGTTCATAAAACTAGCAGTCTTAAAAGTAATTTCAGTTTGGTTTCTTTGGTAGGCCCATGGACAGAGTGAGGTTCCAGATGATAAAATAGCACCACTAAATAATCCTTAAATTGCAATAATTAAATTAAATAATAGTTTTTTTGTGTTAATCTGTTTTGTTAGTTGTTAATTTCTAGTTCCTATAAAACTATATATATATATATATATATATATATATATATATATATATATATATATATATATATATATATATATATATATATATATATATGTCAACGAGAAGAAGCTCTGGAGCCCCCAAACTTTGATGTTATGTGGTTAAAAATAACGACTCAACAAACCACAAGGTTCATCTGTATCCTGTATCGACCACCAAGTGATACCAATTTTCGAACACTTTTCGCTTCTCTTGCAGACACCATCGATTATTTACAAAGTAACTATCCAACTGCCGAAATTGCCATCCTGGGCGACTTTAATGTCCACAATATCAACTGGCTTAAATAGTCAAATACTACCGACGAACAAGGTCGTGAAGCTGAATCATTCTCAATCAGTTATGGCTTAACTCAGCTTATTGACGAACCAACACGGATCCCTGATCGAGACGGGGAGTTCGCCAGTCTTCTTGATCTGTTTTTAACCACTAATCCAGAGATTTACACGGTCACCGTAAATCCACCGTTAGGTTCTTCCGACCATAAACTGCTTTCGACATCGAGTATCCTGCCAATCAGTGACAGAGAGGCGCCTAGGCCGCGCAAGATTTGGCACTACAAATCTGCTAAATGGGAAGATCTCATGGAATACTTTCGAACTTTCCCTTGGATGGACATTTGTTTTCGATCCGATAACCCATCTGACTGCGCCAGGGAGGTCTCCGATGTTATTTTGGTTGGTATGGAAGCTTACATCCCTTTTTCGAAGAAATGCTCCTCCAACGGCAAGCCTTGGTTCTACCGAAAATGCAAAGAAGCTGTTGCTTCTAAACATATTGCCTATCGACAATGGCGTGAAAATCCTAACACCGTAAATCGTAACATCTTTGTTCATGCCCGGAACAGATGCAAGGGAATTATCGACGAAACCAAGGAGGCACACAATCAACGAATTAGAAACAAACTTCTCGCTTTGTCTCAACAATTCCAGGTCCTTTTGGGCAGTCGCTAAGGCAGTTAGTCAAAATTTTACCAAATCCACCATACCACCACTCACACGGCCAGATAATTCCATTGCAACCACACCTGTTGAGAGAGCGAACTTGTTGGCTGAACTCTTTGCTTCACATTCTACTGTCGATTTCCAAGGAAAAACACCACCTACTATTCCCATATTGCAGTCAAGGATGCCCGATGTTGTCTTCAGACAGCGCATCATAAAGCGTATTTTAATGAAGCTAGACACCAAGAAGGCTTCTGGCGCTGACGGAATACCTGCCATAGTTCTCAAAAACTGTGCAAGGGAACTAACACCAGTTTTCTGTAGACTTTTTAACGTATCCTACAGAAAGGGAATATTTCCGTCCTGCTGGAAATGTGCCACGGTTCAGCCGATACCTAAAAAAGGTAAGAAGACCTTGCCAAATAACTACCGACCAGTTGCACTGCTTTCAATAATATCGAAAGTCATGGAAAAGGTTATCAATGAGCATCTTCTAAAATATCTTGAACGATTCAATATTATTAGCGATCACCAATATGGTTTTCGTAAACATAGATCAACAGGAGATCTTCTGACTTATGTAACACATGTTTGGAACAACGCAATTGAACACTTTGGAGAATCTCGAGCGGTTGCTCTTGACATATCCAAGGCATTCGACCGTGTTTGGCACGATGGACTGTTGGCTAAGTTACGCTCTTATGGTATGTCTGAACGGTTCTGTTTGTGGCTCTCATGTTTCCTCAGAGAGCGTTCTTTACGAGTGGCAGTTGACGGATTTCTTTCTAACACCCTCACTATCAACGCCGGTGTGCCCCAGGGCTCCATACTGTCTCCTACTCTCTTTCTCATTTACATTAACGATCTGCTGGAAAAGACCGAGAATCCAATCTATAGCTTTGCAGATGACAGTACGCTTGTCTCTTCATTCACCTTGAACGCTCGGACATCGGCTGCTCAGGCGAATATCCGCAGACAGCAGGAGGTCGTTCAACTTAACAAAGACCTGGAAGAAATTCTATCTTGGGGTGACAGTAACCAAGTGGAATTTAACGCTACAAAAACCCAAGCGGCAGTTTTTTTTTAAAAAGTTAACGTTGCTGAACCCGACATAGTTATGTCGGGGCACTCCATTCCCCTAGCATCGTCGCTCAATTTGTTGGGCGTTAGTTTGGGAGCAAATATGTCTTGGCATGAACATGTTGCAGGCATAGCAAGGAGAGCTTCTCAAAAGTTGGGAATATTATTTAGAACCAGAAAGCTTTACACCCCACAGCAACTGTTAATTCTTTACAAAGCCCAAATTCGACCAACTATGGAATACTGCTCCCACGTTTGGGGCTCCGCTCCCAAACATACACTGCATTTGTTGGATTCTATTCAGAGAAGAGCGGTCCGTCTGATTGGGAACCCGGAATTGACCGGCGGCCTTGATTCGCTGGAACATCGAAGAACGGTTGGCGACTTGAGTCTGTTCTACAAGTATTTTCATGGAAAGTGTTCGAAGGATGTAGCCCGCTTAATTCCTCCCAAAGCGGTGCATGTTAGAAATACACGTCGCGCTGGTGCTTCGCATCCGTATGAGGTTCAGCTTGTTACTCCGCGTACAACGCTTTTCAAGTAATCTTTTATATGGAGAACGTCATCCCTTTGTAATAATTTGCCCAGCGCTGTGTTTCCCACCGAGTACAATTTACAGCGATTCAAGAATAACGTGAATCGCTTTTTCCGCACTCGTGCCGCTCCTGGAGCGCTTTAGGGACTTCCCTGCAGCAGGTGTGCTAGACCCATAAAATATATATATATATATATATATATATATATATATATATATATACATATATATATATATATATATATATATATATATATATATATATATATATATATATATATATATCTATATAATGTCTATTAAAAAGGATGTAATTATTTCGGAAGATGGTTTCCTCAATCATATGCAAAACGTTGGAAAGTAAACCCAATTTGACACTACTCGTACTTATATCCATGATGGTTCTCTACTTAAATTGATTTGCAAAAATCTCTCAATTATCCTGCTTATGATTTTAAGAGTTTTAAGATTTATGAATTTTTTTATCGATTGTACGAATATACATCAACGAAAATTTGTAGAATTTATTTGTGGCAACAATAAGCCTTCTACTATACAACAAAAAATCTACTAAATACAAAAAATAAATTTAAAACATTTTTAATTTTAAAAAATATATAAACTTGATCAATGATCCACTCTAATATCAAAATTCGTCGATTGCATCGACTACTAGAGAATCGGTCAAATTTATATTGTTGTCAAAATATAAATATTGGAAGAATATTTTGTTGTTTTGTTTGGCTTACCTTTGGCAGAAGGACTCAAAAGTAAGTAACCAACCGAAGCTCCACCAGCTGATTCGCCCCAAATAGTAACTTTAGTTGGATCTCCACCAAAGGCAGCGATGTTCTTTTGTACCCACTGAAGTGCCAAAACTTGATCTTTAAGACCTGCGTTTCCAGGTATAACAGAATCACCAGTTGAGAAGAATCCTGTAAAAAAAAATAGAATTTTTTTAAACAATTCTGAACAATAAAAATAATTGTTGTTTCTGAGACACACTGTGTTTGTAATGTGGCCGCATAAACTGCAGTATACGAACTGATACAAGACATATTTTATTTTAATATAAAATTTGTTTAACATCCATTGAGCTCTTTTGGTGTGAAGCTGGAATAGATACTGGCAGACAGATAACAGTCTTCAAATGGTTGGTTAAGCTCTGATATACATTAAGAAAAATAAACAGAAAATTAACTTAAAATGATGAGGACCTTTGATGAAATAGTAAAGGAAAAACTACAAAAAATGTTCAACAACTATCTGCTATAAGAATGAACACCAACTAAATGGGAAAACGCTATAACGATTCTAATATATTTAAAGGAAACGCGACGAAACTTCGAAATTACAGTTTATTGTCCCAGGGATATAAATTATTTATAAAAATTTTAAAATTTATTAGCCCTAAGAACAAGCTGGATTCAGAAAGGCGTACATTACAAACGAAAATCTGCAGACTGTTAGGTAATTCAGAGATAAAATCAATGAATATAATGTACAGTTTAAAAGAGCGTTTGATACAATTGAGCCGTGGGTAGTACTGATTTTATCAGAAATGATTGACCAATGCTATATCGACATAATTAAATGCTCATATAATAAGGCATAAAAGAGATCAAAGCTTACGAGACAATAAAAGAAATAAGTATACAAAAAGAAATTAGACAAGACGAGAATATCTCCAAAAAATTATTCGCACATTAGTACCAGATGATCTATGAAAAATATTAACTGAGAATTACGATATAAGGAGGAATAATAAATAATTTAAGATTTGCTGATTATATTATTATAATTTCACAAGGTAAAAATGAACGAAGAAAAATGTTAGAGAGGCTCAAAACACAAGCGAAAAAAGTCTACCTTCATCTAAGGACCACTGTAACTTTGTAATGTAATAAGTAAATTCAGTTGTATTAATTAACCCACATACTTGTGATAAGCAATTACATTTAAAGAACCTAGCCAAGATCAAAAAATTAAGACAAGAATAATATTAAGATGGGTGAACATGAAACTAACCTAACAGCCAAAATATGTAACAAATCTTTTCTCCCTCTGATGTAAAACTGGAATATTAAACAGAAAAAACGATAAATAATTTACAGGTAGACCAGAGAGCTATGAAAAAAATAATATTAAACATAACACTACCACACAACCAACCAATGGACAAGACAGAATATCCAGGTTAGAGACGTAATCAAACCAGTAAGCTTCCTCAATTGGCGGCCACTCAAAGAAATGAAGCGGTAAAATTAGAATATGGAGACCTTGGGGCGAAACAACAAAACCGACGATCCCAAAAGATGAGACGTTCTTTCAACGTTGTATTCATATGCTGCCACAAAGATGGGAGAAAGCAGTGACTAGCGATGGACAATACTTTGAATAATTAATCTGTAACAATTTTTTTACAGTAAAGCGAGATTTTTACCGAAAAATCCTTCAAAATTAATTCTCACACACAATACTAACATACCTTTGCTGGATTCTAAATATTAAAATATTCTATATTTAAGTAATATAAATAGATAAGGTTTGTGATTGTTGTTATGTTTAAAATGTTTTTCTTATGCATATCTTGAAATAAATGTTACTTTTAATTTGGTTTAATTTTGCACAACAAATTCAGCAGGGTATCCGACTGGGTAATAAAGTATCCAACCAAAGTACCAAGTCAAATCAGCCAGGCACCCGGTTTTTGCCCGGGCAGATCAGGTACCCGTTACATCTCAAGTTTACAGATTATGGTTTGTAAATTATACAAAGTTAAACCCCATTAATAACTAAAAAAAAGCCAAAGATTTTAAAAAATGAGAGGAAATAAACAGGTTTCGGATTCTTATACCAAGATTATGAAAACGTAATAAAAGTTTTATAACGAGAATTTCAGAGATCATTAGGAAAATTTTACAGAAAAAAATGGTCTTAGGGTTCACCACATACCCTTCTTTAACTTTATTCAAGTACAAAATAGCAATGTCGACAATATTAATTATCCATTGTTAATTAGCAGGTTTATTAGGGCTAATTAATGCTTCGTTAAAGATGCAAGTTAAAAATTAAACGGGCAATAATAATTAGGTAAACTTTAAACTGCAAGGAAAGCACGAAAGTACGATGTGGCAGTAAGAAATATAAAACCGATAGCCTTATATAGGCAGGAACTGTATGGTGTTCTGAAGTTACAATTATAATGTCAATTATGCTCGGTCCACTCTCTGATCCTTGATGAACGATGACTTTTACCACAACAACACTGACCCCGAAGAAGTGAAACAGTGCGATTCAACAAAAAATCGGTAGAGGGAACCTTTGTCTACAACGCTTTTTCGTAAAAGTATCAGTCAGTTCCGAACTTTCGTCGAAATCACGTAAAATCCAAAATGGGTCACTTATTTGCGCGTCGGCTCGAGGCAGTCTTTGTTTGTTCCAATCCAAAGGGGCCTAAATGATATATTCCACGGCCGTTAAATATATTAAAAAGTCGGTATCGTTTGTGAAGAAGTGGGTAAATCATTTTAACGAGTCGAAAAACGTCGACTACTTGCCAAAACGTGGTTCGGTAGCTAAAGTCACTCCGAAAATCGAAAAACGAATCGTGTCTTTGTTTTCACGGTACCCGAAATTGACGCTGCGTCAAGAAGCGGCAAAAATAAGAAAAGGTTTTGAATGTGTCCCATGAGACCATTCGACAACATCTTCGTGCTCATGATGTCAAATTCAATTGAAAACGTTTGGTCCCTTGTAAAGAGAAAGCTTAGAGGAAGGACTTTGAGGACTTTGAGTATGCAAAAAATCTCGTCGACAGCATGCCTAGAAGACACTAGGCGATTATTGATGCAGGAGGCGATTGGACAACTTACTAAGGTCAATTACCTTGTTAGCACTCCAAAGAATACATTGAATGCAAAAAATGTTCTCGAAATACATTTTTTAAAAATATGAGCGGTCCTGTTACTTGACAGACTTTATGAAGGAAAAGAGTAACGTAAGCATTAAGGATCTTTAAAAGCTTTGAGCAATTGACAATAAATATTATATTGTACAAATTACATCAGTAGCCTAGCCAAGGACGCCAAGCCTCTAGGGATATAAAAACAGTGTTCTAATAATTTCTGAACTTCCGACAGTAAACATTAAGTAGACAAACGTGATACAGAATTAAATACGAAGTTCATAAGCTCACAAATATATTATAAAAACAATAAAATATACGTACCAAATGGTCCAAGTCTGTAATTAATGCTAACCATGAGAACATTGTCGTAATCCATAAAATATTCTGGTTCTATACCTCCGGTAGCACCTCTGGTTTGACCAGAACCCCAATTGAAACCACCTCCATGGATATATACGAGAACTGGCAACTTGGTGGTAATTTCACTAGGATTCTAGATAGTAAAGATATTTGTTAGCCAAATCATTAAGCAAGAAAAAATCGGTAACGATATTTGTTTACGCAAAATTATGAGATTAATTGCTATTTCACATTTTAATAATATTTCATTACCTGACTTTGGTTATTTAAGAGGTGGAGCCACTCCAGAATTTTCAGAAAATCGATTTTTTTTGGCTAATATTATTACCTTAAAGGCCAATTGTATAGTGCAGGCATCGCCCATTAAATGTATAATGATATTTTCTACTCTAGAATATTACTCAAATTTTCAAATGCGTTTTTCTCAAAACTGTATTTTTCAAATCGGGCGAAATGACAGCTGCCATAAATCTTTATCGATTTGCTTGAAATTTTGAGAGTAACTTTTCAGATACATTATCTAAGGGAAAAACGAACGTATTTTGCGATAAGTTATAAACTTTCTTTTTATAAACAATTTTTCGTGTAATTTTTAGGTGAAAAATTAACATTTTTTTCAAATGTGCACCTTTTTTTTCGTAAAAACGGCAGTTTCAATTTTCCGTACATTATCCACTACTTTTTGACATACACATATAATAATGAAAATTTTGTGGTTTTTTGTTCTAGGTTGAAATCTAGCAATGGTTTTGCCCGCACAAAAGTGCCTTCTCCTGAAGCCGCCATTTTGAATTAAAAAGATTTTTTTACACTTAAATATTTGCTTAATAAAGTGCTTCAAATAAATCTTCGACTGCTTATATTATACTTCTGAAAAAAATTCCCGAAATTAGTCTTTTTTTCTGGGACCTAGAGTGGCCTTATCCCTTAATTTTAGGCGGAGGATAATGAAATATCATCATGCTATTTCCATTACGCGGTCTTCAAAACCATGAAATCTATAATATTTTCATTTAAGCTTACCATCGGAGTATACACGTTCAATGAAAGACAGTCTTCGCTTTCAAGGTCGGAGTCTACATTAACTTGGTAACAATAGGATTTTTCTGATGTAGCGTCATAAACGCCAGACCATGCGTCTACTGCCACTGGAGCCTAAACCAAAAAAAATTTGAAGTACATATACTGATAAAATATTATGTAACAAAAACATAAAACTGGGTAAATTAAAAAAAAACAATGCCAGTTAAAATTACCTAACTCGTAGGCTGAAAAGTTTTTGGTCTAGCTACTTAAAACACATTTTTTGTTGCAAAATTCGACTTTATTCATCAACATAGTCTCCTTCAAGAGCGATACGGTCAGTCCAACAATTTTCTAACATTTCTATACCTTTCTTGTAGAAGGATTTGTCTTTGTCTTTAAAATAGCCCTCAGTTTCGGCGATAACTTCTTCATTGGAGCCAAATCTCTTTCCCGCGAGCATTTTGTTTGAAGTGCGAATAGAGAATAGTTGCTGGGGGCCAAATCTGGAGAATACGGTGGATGAGAAAGCAATTCGAGCTTCAGTTCATGTAATTTTGCCGTCGTAACCATTGACTTGTGACATGGCGCATTGTCTTGATGAAAGAGCACTTTTTTCTTGTTCATTTGGGGCCGTTTCTTTGTGATTCTGCGTTCAAACGCACCAATAACTTTATATAATATTCGCTATTGATGGTTTTTTCCCATCTCAGTGTCTTTGGTCGCTTCGGGTGGCTTTCACCGGCTGCTGTCCACTCAGCTGACTGCCGATTTGATTCCGAGGTGTAGTGGTGGATCCATGTTTCATCCATTGTCACATATAGCACGAAAAAAAAAACCCTTTTTATGGCGCTTAAACAGGTCCAAACAGAGTTTAGAATCATCAACACGTTGTTGTTTTTGTATTTCGAGCAGAGCTTTCTCATGCCCAAATGTTCATGCAAAATATAACCAACTCGTTCTTTTGATATCTTTAGGGTGTCAGCTCTCTCAAGCAATTTTACTTTACGGTCATCCAAAACAATTTTGTGGATTTTTTTGATGTTTTCTGTTGTAACCACCTCATTTGAGCGTTCAGCATCATTTGTGCCTGTACGACAGCGTTAAAATTCAGCATACCAGTAAATGGTGAGTGATTTTTCAGGGGCAGAGTTTCCGTAACACTTATCAAGCCATTGCTTTGCTTGTACGACATTTTTTCACATCAAAAACAGTGTTTAATCAACACACAAAATTCGATTTTTTCCATTGTGTTGAAAATATCAAAATTAGCGTTACTAAAACCACTGTAACTTGTAAACTAATCGTCAAAATGTCATGAAATTTTGACACGTATCGTTTGAAGGTTAGTTATTCCTAATCCATATGATTTGGATTTTTTAAAAAGGGCGACATCTATATATCAGTCCAAAAACATTTTAGCCTACGTTTTATTTTCCATGCCAGGGTACCTTATCTGAAATTCATCTTTTTGTGAATACGTTCGGAATATGGAATTTTTGGCACAATAACACTACTCAGTATATATTACCATTATACCACACACTTTATTTTTGTACTCGACGCGAGCTTTGCTAATCATGTTAACTTCTTTAGGAGCAGTGATTGACTACAGTTACTCATCGCTCCTGAGGAAGCTAACATGGCTAGTGAAACGCGCGTCGAGTGCAAAAATATAGTGTTTGTATTGTAGTGATATATAATGAGTAGTATTTTATGGATATTTTATTTTCCCTCATAAGCTTTTCTGTATTCTGGGTTACAAAATATTCAGAAATAAGGACGTATATTACTATTATTATCTGAAAAGAAAAATCAGATGTGACTTTTGATTCCACTTATACACTTCCCAATAGTAATAAAAATTATCTGCTTGAGCAGTTTGAGATGCAGTAAGCTGTTTGTGTTTCAATGATTATTATTATAATTCATTGCTACTACATTTAGTGCAGATACTAAGAGAAAGTTTAAAACTCACGATTATCAAAGTCTACCAATTTACCCATAAAATTTTCTTTATAATGTAAAACAAGTGAAAACGGACAAGACCCATACTTCAGCAATCTACCCACTGTTCTCTTATTGCCACTACTAGTACTTATTCAGGTACTTACTGACCATAATGGTAACATAAAATGAATTGTACTCAGTACGCATACCTAATACTCCATCGGAGGCTGACACAGCAGCCACAAGCCGACAGAGTGGTCGACAAAGTCAACATTTCACTGCAAGCAGCGCGGTTTTCGAGGGAACCGTGCTGCCTGCGTTGAAGTGTTGACTTTATCAACCGCTCTGTCGACT
Source organism: Pachyrhynchus sulphureomaculatus (assembly GCA_019049505.1). NCBI lineage: Eukaryota > Metazoa > Arthropoda > Insecta > Coleoptera > Curculionidae > Pachyrhynchus > Pachyrhynchus sulphureomaculatus. The sequence continues at coordinate 55,358,230 of CM032452.1, forward strand.
TGTGGTTGCTGTGTCAGCCACCGATCGAGTATTAGGTCTGCGTCATCTTCATCATCCATCAGCCGTTCTCATCCACTGTTGGATATAGGCCTCCTCTAAGAACTTCCACTGATCTCTGTCCTGAGCGGTGTTAACCCAATTTCCTGCCGCTCTCTTGATGTCATCGCTCCATCTTGTTGGTTCATGTTTCTTTTTGTCTTGTCTGGGTCTCCATTCTATTAGTCTTCTACACCATCGGTTATTCTATCCTTTTTTGTGATACCCAGCACAGCTGTCTCCATTTCCCGTTGCGATACTCTCAGTTTGCTGACTTTTAATGTGAGTGTCTTGGCGCCATATGTGATTACCGGCAGAACACACTTTTCATAAACTTTCCTTTTTAATTACCTTGCAGCGTATCTCTTAACTTCCCAAAAACCGTCGTTCCCAAAAGCGTACTTAGTACAATTCGTTGTATCTTACCTTTAAAATTTTTACTTTTGAATCCTGCTTACTATTTTTAGTAATTAATAAGTAATATAATAAAAAATTATATGATTTTTGAGATATTGATACCATCAAACTTATATTTTTTACATTTTACCGAGCTTTGTCGTCCAAATGGCGCACAATAATTTGAAAAGGTTTAATTCAGTTTCCCATTTGCTATAAAAAAAAGTAAGAACATTAAGAGAAATGTTAGTACATACCTGAAAACGTAAAGATCCAGTAGGAGCTTTAGCGTATTTAATAGAGTAAAAAGCATAGTATGGATCGCTTGCATAGCTCCATTTTTGAGTTCCTTTTACTTGTCCGTCAGAGATAGTGATTGTTATCTCATCAGCCTGAAATATAAAAAATATAACTATGCAAGCACATACAATATGACGGACTAGGAAGCTATTTCTATAAACCTCATTCTAGAAAGCAAATAAACTCAAAATCGTGAGAACAATTCGAAGCTTTAATTCTGAATTTCTTCCTTAAATATTACAGTAGACTTCTAAAAAAATTTTGAGATTGCGCGACCCCGAGAAGCCTGAAAAGGGCATATAAGCAACCTCTCCCTCTTACTCCCACCTGTATCCATTTAACTTCTTATATGTACGAATAATTATATATATTAATAATAATAATTGTATTTAAAATTCGTTTATTATGGCAACTAAAACCAGAAAAAACATTCATCTCATCTTGCTCGAGAGTTATCGCTCCAGCAAACATACAAAGGTCAGATCGTCGAAACTTGATCTTTCGTTATCCAAGGACATTGAAGGATAAAAGAAGTAATACAAAAGGGTCGAAGGTGATTTTTTTTACGAATACAATACTGTATAGGGTGAGTCAACTATAGAGTACAGTTCATTATCTCATTTGTTTCGGGTATGACGAAATAATGTTAAATACAATAGTTTTAGGGAATGTTAAGGTGCACAGTTTAAAATTATTTTTGAGTATACAGGGTACTTAAAAAAAGTGCGGCCGATATAACATATGTTTTTTTTTAAATGGAACATCCTATTTTCTAATTTATTTTTAAATTCTGCGTACAATTTTATAACTTTTTTGTTGATAGTGTTATATACGTAAACCTAGTAGTTTTTCTAATATTTCCATTTTTTTTAAAAAAATACTAGTTTTTCAGTTTTGTAAAAAATTGCCAGTACTGCCATGGTTTCTGAAGGTGGAATAGTCATAATTGGTACGAGCGTTCTATAGAGTTGAGAAAAAGATATATGTAAAGAAATTTGAGTTAGATGCTAGGAGGGTGTTCAAAATAAATTTATGCATATCGACTATTTTAAATTGAAAAATCTCAAATTTTTTAAACGGTACACCCCGTATATTATTATTTTTGCTGATATATTTTAAAAAGCCCTCCAACTTTTTTTAAGTATGTCTTACCTATTTCTAATAGTTTTCGATTTATTTTGAATTTTTTAAAACGACTAAATATGTGTATTCAAGTAGACGGGCATATTTTTGAACATTTATTTCGTCATAATAATTAATCATTAGATAAGTTAAGCTATATTAAAATTATTATTAACTGTTTGTTTATGTTTTCACAATAGCGTAAGTGCATTAAAAATAAGGGTAAAAATTGAAAAATTCAAAATAAATCGAAAATTATTAGAAATAGGTATATGACATATCTAGTAAAAGTTGGAGGGTTTTGTAAAATCTATCAATTTTTTACAAAACTGAAAACTAGTATTTTTTAAAAAAAAAATTGAAATATTAGAAAAACTACTAGGTTTAGGTATATAATATTATTAATAAAAAAGTTATAAAATTTTACGCAGAATTTAAAAATAAATTAGAATATAGCATGTTCCATTTAAAAAAACAAATGTTATATCGGCCACACTTTTTTGAACTACCCTGTATACTCAAAAAAATTTAATCTGAGCACCTTAACACTCTCTAAAATTATTGTATTTAACATTTTGTCGTCATTCTCGAAACAAATCAGATAACGAACTTTATTATATCGTTGACTCACCCTGTACAATTTCTCTAGTGAGGAAATTAAAAAAATATATTTGTTTAAAATATAATTAAAGAAAAGATCTATTCATGTCAAGTTAAATTTAATTAATAAGTATTTGGATTTTAAATATCTCGTGATGGGGGTATGCTACTAGTTAACATACGCGTTTGATAAATATTAATTTATTATCGGAAGAACGTCGTTCTTATGGACTCGGGAGCACACCAATTAGAGAGAGATAATATTATACGTCACATGCTGAACATAGTTTATTTAAATTATACCTCCACTTCATGATTATCCAAACTACTCGAATAAATGTAGGAAATTGGGTATTAAACACGGTGTGCCACAAGGAGATATTTTATTACCTTTACTTTTAATTATTTTCTGTAATGATTTGGCGAGTTGCTTATCCGCCAATTGCCAATGATAGATGAATAAAAAAATGTTAAATTTCTGGCAGAAAATGCACATAACGATTCAAACTTCTTCTTCTTGTGATGCCTATCCGCTCCTGATGTTGGCGATCAATCTGGCAATCTGTACTTTGTTTACAGCTGTTCGAAACAGATTTATTGAACCACGTTCTTAGGTTCTTTAACCAGGATATTTTTATTCTTCCAGACCCTCTTCTTCCACCTTCCCTTGCAGTATTTATTGTAGCAAGCCATACCTTTCGTTGTTTCTCATGATGTGTCCGAGGTATTCCAACTTGGTTGTCTTTATTGGCATCATTATCGCCTTGTCTTTTCCCACTTTTTTAAGAACATACTCATTGGTAACGTGATCAATGCGAGGTTTTTTTCAAAATTTCCTGTATAATCACATCTTGAAGGCTTCTTACATTCTTTATTACACGGCAAAAACATAGCATCTTAATAACTTATTCTTTACCCGTAATTATAAGTCGTGGCATCTAAATAATTTAGCCACTTTTAGGAGTGCGACTCGTGACCTTTCTATTCAATTTTTGACCTCTACTGGGTATTCCCATGCATCGTTTATTCTTGTCCCCAGATACGTATATGCTTGTATTTTTTCTCTGCTGTTGGTTGTTTACTACCAGTCTTTCGTCTGGGTTGTTGTTTTTTGATAGTATCAAGTATTTCGTTTCCTTAGTGTTAAGTAATAAGTCATATCTCTCACTAATTTCACTCACTCTATTCATTATGTCTTGAAGGTCTTCACTGCTGTCTGCAAATACGACCGTATCGTCCGCGTATCGTATGTTGTTCATGTTATGTATTCCCGTTTTATTTTTATTCCTTTGTTGATGTCCTCCAAGGCTTCCTGAACAATTATTTCCGAGTCTATGTTAAACTGTAGAGGTGATAATATACGACCCTGTTTAACCTCTCTCTTTGGATTATATGATAGATGAAGTTTGGTTCTAATAAAATTTTTTAATTATTTTTACGTCCCTGTTGTATATTCCAATGCTGTACAATATATCCATCAGTTTATCGTGTTTTGACCTATCAAATGCCTTCCTATAATCAATAAAACAGACATGTACGTCATGGTTCATATCTCTACATCTTTGAAAGAGAACTTGTATACTAAATAGAGCCTCTCTAGTGCCCGCTGTATTTCGAAATCCGAATTGTGTTGGCCCTATATATTTTTTACACTCTGAAGTTTGGTGAATTATCTTCAAATAGATGACTCACTAAGCTTATAGTTCGGAGTTCCTCGCAGGATTTAGCTTTACTTTCTTAAGTATTGGGATAAATGTTGATCTTAACCATATTTTTGGTATTTCTCCCTTGCCATATATGTTGTTAAAAGTCGCTGTTAGCCGTTGTATATTTTCTATGTGCATTAATTTGATGAATTCTGCGTGCATAGCGATTCAAACAACTTTAGAAATTGGAGTCAGTTCCATTAAACTTTAGAAATCTCATGCTCTCAAACTTTCTTCCTTAAAACCTCAAAAGCGTTTAAAAATTGTTTAAAAAAAAATTCAGATCCTATCGAATATTTAGTGGGAACTCTAGGTTCTTCTTGTTTCTTACCACGTAATTAGTTGGAGAAACTCAGTGTGCATCTACCCACTTTTTTTGCTATGCATTTTGTGCGGTACCAATCGTAGAGATAATGCAGCTCCCCTTTTTAAAAATTTTCGAATTATGTCCATTTAACTACAATCTAGCATAATCATTGCTGATTGATGTTGCCATAGTGATTATCTTAGAGTTAGTCTCCTACCTAGTTGAGATTTTTATTTTTTACAAACTCCTGCTTCAATTTTAGTTTTTAATAATATTAAACAACCACATTTTTTTAAAAATTGAGTTTTTAATTATCTGTAAATCTATGAATAGTTCTGGGTTGAAGATGAGTACTTCACAAAAGGCCCTTAAACATTAAAAAATAGAAACGATAAAAAAAATAAGAGACTTTTCAAATTCTAGGCTCAAAAAACTTTAATATATATATATATATATATACATATATATATATATATATATATATATATATATATATATATATATATATATATATATATATATACATATATGTATGTACAGGGTTACAGGAAAATTCGTAATTTAGAAACATTAACAAGCCGCCATTTGAAACTGTTAGTAACTAGTTCAAATTTTTTTGATGATTTTTGACACTTGACATACAGACTAACTAAAAATAACCAAAAAATCGCACTCGAGAACCTCTAATAAAAAAAAAATCGATATAAAAGCAAAAAAAAAAACATGTTTTTTTTTTTTAGAAAATCTTTAAACTTCAATATCTCGAAAACGGTTAAGTTTAGGACATCATGTCATAGAGTCAAATCGGTCAGAAACGACCTAAACTATAACGTCCTTAATTATCTAGGACGACTTTCCCTGTAACCCATATATTTTATATATATATATATATATATATATATATATATATATATATATATATATATATATATATATATATATATATATATATAGTATAGAAACTTACCAAAGATGTGGCTACGAAGAGGAACACAAAGAAAACCGATTTAAATGCCATTGTTACCAATAGCAAAGCAAGAATGAAAAAAAAAATACTTAAAGGTAGTTACTTAGTTACTTCAAGCAATTAATTTCAAAAGCTTCTTTTTATCTCCGTTTTAAGTGTTTACGTGCATAAAATATGTATTTTTTTGCCAGATATTAGTTACAAGTATTTTAAATTTGGCTAAATTATTATTACCTCATATATCTTACCTTACGTTATATAAGTACCTATTAATATAATTTTAATCAGTATAATCTACATACTATTTGCCAAATACTTAAAAGTATTTTTTAAAAAGCTGCACATTATCTTAGTACTAGTGAAAACATATTGTTATATTTTTTTTATAATATTTGACCAAGCAAAAAAAAAAATGCTAACTAAACATATATAATTGTATAGGGTACCAGGTGCCAAATGTTGTGAAGTTTGCAAGATGAAGCAATGCCCACATCAAGGCCAAAATAGAATAATAGTTTCCTAAAAATATATTCGAGAATAATCAAGATCGTTTTTACCTTGAAAAACTCTTATTTTTCTTCAGCCATTGTTCTCTATCGTTTGTTCTCCTCATTCAGTCATGCCAATTAATCTTTTTATGTCACCTGACCACCTAGTTTGTGGTCTTTCCCTGCTCCCTTTATTTACTCGTGGTCTCCATTCTATAACTACCTGGAAAAAATTATAAATTGTAAATTTAGATTTACTGCAAGAAACAATATTGAATTATTTTTGATGAAAACATCAAAACACTAACTATACGTTAATATAATATATAAAACTTAAAATTGTAGTTCTTAATATTTCATACGAACTAGGTTACTGTTATATTATTTCCCATGAACACACCAGCTGTAATGTCAAACGAAAATTGCAAATTCTACATAATAATTATGAATCATTCTCTTTATGCCTCCAATATTACGATTATATGTTACCAACATTTAATAAATCCATCCTGACAAAACTAGAAGCAAAATTCGTCCTTCGACATATTTTATTTATAAAATAATTTTGAGAGAGATCTGATAACTTGTTTAATTTAGAAGTAATATTCATAATCTAAATTCAAGAAATCAAATTAATTTAGCGTGCAACTACTAATCTACATATACATTTGTTCAATTCAATAATTTGTAGGACTACTTGTATACTACGTAGGCTATACGTCACGGTCATTAGACTCATGAGAGGTTGGCTTGCCATGTTCCACTGGGTGTTTAAGTAGCACCTCCATCATAACTATGGAAATAATTTTAGGACTAATACCGTAGATATGACAACGTCATATAATTTCGAACCAACATACTATATATGAATTGAGTGCGAACCAAATCTATGGATGAAGGTTGTAACATTCATTTTTTCCTAGATTTTAAGATCATGTTACAACACTGTTTTTCTATCAATAATTCATGTAATACTTGCTAACTTCATTTAAGCAGTGAGTTTAAATTTTTGAGCAGTGTAATTTGATTAAGTAATGAGTTTAAATTTAACTAAACCAGCAGTGTGTAACGCGTGTTGTGGCCTTAACTTATCTAGTTTGCATTGAATGCGTCTGATTTTGTGTCCCGGAAGTGAACCATTTTAAAGACTTCACTTTAAAGAAGGGGCAAAAGATATATAAAAGGCCATTTCGGATTTTTCAGGGCTTTTTCCACCGTGATGCAGTAAACTTTTGTCTCCAACATGCCGTAGTGGCTTTGCTCTTCTGTCATACCGAAGTGCAGTAACGGCGTTTTTTTTATCACCAAGTGGGTGTAGTTTATAGATCTCAAGTTTGATGCCTTTTTTCCGATCTTAAAATATTCTGTTCATCCTTAGGCATTTCGGGCCAAAAAGCGATTAGCTACCCAAATGAGACTAGGAGAGTAGTTTGTGAGACAGTATTTTAATGAGAATCTCACCAGAAAAGGCCAAGCTGTTTATAGAAAACCTACGAGGAGAAGCCAAGCAATAAGTCATAAGCACATCAGTTTAAATATCTCACTTCCTGTCTGCAACGTGTGTTTCCAACAAGTACTCAATACGGGTAATCCCCGAAGTCGATTTTACAAACTTTTATATCGTATCTTTTAAAGCCATTTGCTAAGAACTTAATAATTCTGTTTTAGAGACTCTCTGTAAAAGTCTGCACTCGCCTAGTATAAAAGGTTACTTATTAACTCTATGCAATTTTAAGAGTGTAATAAGAAGAAAAAATTTTATTTTGTTAATATACCCTTTTTTATTTAAGTGTAGCGTTTCACTAAACGCCTCTTTCTTTCAGGACGCAACGGTTGTACGTAAATTAATTTGATTTCAACAATTAAATAACTCTTCAGTATTTTCTCATTTTTTGAACTGAACTTAGCTTCTTTTTATTCTAAAATGAATGGTGCCCAAACAGTACAACTAAGCTTTAAACAACTATAGAGACTATTTTCAAAAGACGTACAAAAATTATCTCTTATCCATATTCTCTAAATAATATATTTATTAAAAATAAAAAAAGTTGCGGCTATATACAATGGCCCCACAAAAAGAGGTTACAAGGTAGAGACCCCGATGAACGTAACAGGTCTGGTCTATTATACAGACGGATGAAAAACTTCGAGCGGAGTAGGCGCTGGCATATATTATGTGGAAAATCCCAAGTGAAGTTTTAGCATTCCATCAGGAATAAGTGCAACAGTATTTCAAGCAGAAATTCATTCAGTACAAGCACGTGTTTACGAAAATATTAGACGGAACTTCACAACAAAGAAATATAATTTCTTTCAGATAGTTCTATTCTAAAGGCTTTAGATATTTAACAGACCAACTTTAAGATCACGTTGGAGTGTAAACGTGACTTGTTAGAACTATTCTCCAGAAACCCTAAAGTTTAACTACTAGGGATTCCAGGATGTTTGGAGTTGAGGTAATGAAAAAGCGGACGAGTTAGTAAGATTTGAAGCTACGAAGCCATGCAGGGGTCCAGAATCAGCGTTTGGTATGCCAAAACAGGTGGTAAAACCGACAGTCATATCAGCAACATCTAGAACGTAGGCTCGCAATATCTAGTCAAAGACAAGCTTGGTGTTGAATGTTTATTTCGTGTTTAAGTGTACGAACGATTTAAGCGAATTCAAAGTGATTGTTTGGACTGAGTGAAGGTTACATGCGAAAAAAGAGTAATTTGATCAAAGAAAATCCCAAATGGTTCCTGAGACTGATTGAAGACTATTGGGATTCCAAAATAAACTGATAAAGACTCGATCTTCCTTGAAACGTTCGTTGCTGGTGCTGAAACGCGATTCTCAGATATTGTGAGAAAGATTTTGAGCAAAAACCAACTTTGTGTGTGGGATTTTGGACAGAGAATTTTTTAAAAATTGACATTAGCATTTTTCATAACTGTTTATTACCGGTTACTGCATATAAGACATTTTTTCGTTAGCCTTCATGGAGAGGACATTCTTTTGTGGAAAATTCTTGAAATGGTAAAAGCATTCTGCGAATGTTGTAAAATTTGAAAAAAAAAATTGCTGTTTTAGGTTTTAATAGTGCTTATAAGAAATTTTGTTAGTTCAGGTTCAGTTGATAAATCTGTCAGCAAAAGTTATCAGAATATATATTTTTTCTCTACAAAGATTCGTTTGGTAGTCAGCATTTAAGTGAAAATATGTGTTTTTTTTTGTAAAAAGAACAACCATTTTAATTATAAATACTGCTAGCTAAAAATTTTGTTTAAGGTATAAAAGAAGGCCAAGCTGCTATATTTCATTCCCTTAATGGAGCAAGAAAAAATTAAGAGCCGGATCTAAGTTTTCAGTGTTAATTCCACACTGACAGAAATAACTTAGTAATTTGATCACTGATAAATTATAAAGGTTGTTCCTCTTTTTTTTTTAATTGTAATTAAAAATGAAAAATCCTTTTACCCGGTTCAGGATTAAAGTAATTTAATTAAATGCGAGTTGACAATAAAATAGAAGGATGCCGGATGATCAAAAAAGTATGCAACAAATGCATAAGTTTTTGATTTACAATTTTTAAGTAAACTAGTTTTCATTAAAAGTTTTTGTATAAAGAGAAAGTTTTTTGTCCTGAAGGAAAAATATTTAAAATTGAGATTTTTAAGGAGTAAAATTAAAGGCTACAAAAATACACGTAAAAAAGTCTATTAATATTTTTTATAGAAAGATTAGTTTCCAAATTAGTTAATTTTAAGAATGGAAGAGATCATCATCATCATCGTTTCCCTTGATTCCTCAGTCGGAACATAGGACCTCCACAAAAGCGCTCCATCTCACTCTGTTCTGGGCCAATTACTTGGTTCTTGCCCAGGTTTTCTTCATGGACCCGGCCACTTCAAGAATGGTCCTGTACCAGGTAGTTCTAGGTCTTCCTCTGCCACGATGACCTTGTGAATTCCAATCCAGGGCCATTCTGGCGGTGTTGTTGATTATCTTGTAGCCAACTTAAGAGCCGTCTGGTTTGCTTCTGGGTGAGTTGCAGTAATCAGGGTTTTTAAGATTAATGGGTGCCGGACTGATTGGCGCAGTGGGTAAGGCGCTAGCTTTGCTTGGTGTTGTTCGAGAGGTCAGCGGTTCGATTCCGTGTGACGGCTGGGTGTTTGTGATTTGTTCCTTGCACATATGTGTGTATTGTGTGTTTAGGTTAAGTTAGCTTTAAGATTATACTGCTACTACCTTACAAATAAATTAAAAACTCATGGCTAAATGGGACTTGTTTCGAAGCCACAAAACAAACAAAAAAAAAAGATTAATGAGTGATTGGTCCATTGAATCCGATTCTGGTGTTGGTGCTGTCAGCTTTAGCTTCCAGACTAGCCTCCAGTTCTGCATTGGGCTATGGTTTAGTTTATAGTATGGATTTAATTCTGCTAGAAGTGAAGTATGGTTATACCGCCAATACTCGGTCGCCAGAGTCCCGTCGGTTGTCTAGTAGGGCGCACGGGGAAGTCTAGATCCTAAGGCTATCACCACTCGAGCAGGAGAGGTTGACAATTGGATGACTTGGTGTTGATGATGTTAGGCGTCGTCCATTACACCCCATACATAAGTGATTAATTTTTTTGGCAAAAAAATATCATAAATTAGTAGCTTTGTGGCGGCCCGTGGCGCAGTATTTGCTTGCGTTGCAAAAAGGTCTCGGGTTCCAATTCCGGCAGGACGATATACTTATTTATTAATTTATTTAAGTATATTTGGCCTGACCACGTACATAGATAGTAGTTGTTTGCAGAAATGCAACAACGTCCATAACAGCACTACCGCGTTATCCAAAAAGTGCCGTGTATGTTTCGGCAGTTGGAGAACGTTGACGGGTATTACGACATCCCCGTCGATATCGTCAGATATGAAAAAGGATAAAATCTCTTCTCAGGTCGGGGAGATGAACGATAAAAAAAAGCTTTGAAGTGCATGCAGAGATGCAACTACAGATTTTTTTTTCTGTTTCTAAAAGGTTTGGCATATTTTTTCGTCCTTCTGTATCTATTTTAAATTCACATGTCGAACCAAAAATTTGGGTGCAGATACTTCTAAAATATTTAGATTCAGCTGGACTCAATTAATATATGAGCATAAAGGTTGTAAAAATGTTCCAGATTTTAAGTAGTAACTGAGAAAATGGATTCCTCTTTTATTGCTAATATAGTTTAAAACGTTTAGAAAAGATTTTATTTTCTTGTCAAATGGCGGTAATTGACAGGCCAAAGTGCTTTTTAAAAAGACCCTAGTATTTCAGGCACTCCTCTTGTCCTTTTATGTGGAATCTTTGTAGAACAAACCGGTATTTTATGGATATTGCAAATTTTGTTATCACTCGCTATCGAGTTGTCCCTAACCCACGTAAAGGGATGCCTGTTTGTTCTAAGAAACCGAGTAGTCGAGCTTATATTCTCCTATGATTTCCCGTTTTTCTTTCAAGGCCTCCAGTAGGTGTACTGTCAAAAGACCATGTTCAAACTATAAAAGCATTGACTTGCCAAGAAACGGTAATAGTCTCTCAAGTATAATTGGTTTCTAACAGGCCGAAGAACCCCGAATGCAACACCGCCAAAAAAAACAGTCTACACGGCTCTCACATGGTAAAGTAAAAGAGCTCCGTTATCTTAGCTAGGAATCTCCTTTCACTATGCTTAGTCTTTTCGTTGAGTCTCCAAACCAGGTCAAGACGTTTCGCCCCACAATTCATCAATAAACACCCGTCTTTGAGAACCTGACACTGCAAAGAGATGTTCTCTCGACGAAATGAATCAAGACATTTGTTTATAAGCTATTCTTCTTCTTAAAATGCCATATACGATACGGACGTAGGCGGTCCTCTCGCATTTGCTCGGAGTTGGTGCCTTTTTAAATGTTCCACAGACAAAGGAGACCTACGGTTTAATGCCGGTTCCGAGCAGCCAAAGTGAGAGGGTTTTACTAGGCATGATAGTACGGATGGTTTGCTATTGCCTTCCTGTTGAAATTTTTTAAAATTTTTTTTCTTTTTTTTTCCGAGCCGAAAAGTCAGACACCTTAATCACTACGCTATGGCCGCCTCGTTTCTAGGTTACGAAATATAATACGTCTTATGTTTATATACACCCTTCTCTTCTCTATAATGTTTCTGTTTCTTACTCAAAGTACCAGCGTCCCTTGGAGGTAGATTTACACATTTTCGAGATTGGGATGTCACAGAGAATCTTTTGATAGCCAGATCTATAGATCTGGAGATTATATTCATAGATTTTACGTTACATTATCAGAACGACTCATGAGTGACAGCTGAACGTAATGATTTGATGATGCGATTTAAATCACTTTTCGAAACCCCACCGATTAACGTTAGTAAGAAAAATTACGTATGTTACATACACCTAGAATTTTCAACACTTCGTTTTTTTTTTTTTTTTTTACGGATTTTTATCCTCTATACTTCTAAGAATTATTGTCTGCAAAAAAAATAATAATTTAAGAAAATTCCATTCCATTACAAAGTTATTGCATTAAATTTGACCTGGCCTCGGATTGGGATCGCTACCTGTCTTAATGCAATGTCTGCAATATTTAATATTTTTTAACTTTTTTTTTATCTTAATAATTATTTTTCCCACAAAATGTCGAGAGGTTTCTTTAACTTTTCTAATAGATAATTTTTTATAAATAATTAAACATATATTTTTTTTGATCGAGAATTGCACAATAAAGTTTGAAATACCGCAAATTTTTTATTTTTGTTTCTTTAACTTTTCTAATAGACAATTTTTTATAAAAAAAAAAACTTTTCAACAGATTTTAACGTCTACATTATTTTACAAGAATAATTTCTTATTTTTTTACCGTTTGGATTATTTTTTGTGTAGTTATTCTGCAGACAAGGAGGTGCCATAGTTTTCATCAGTGGTCTATTTAATCCGATAAAAAAAACGCACAACATTTAAAATATGTTAAAAAAAATTCTCTTATGATTTAAAGTACAATGAAAATATATAATCGCCATTCTTTTGTATTATTCACCTAACCTTTAATTTTTTTTTTAAATATACATATTTTTTGCAGCGCCCAGTTACATGTAAGCCCTTAGATAACAGATTTCGATAAACAGAAAAAAAAAAGATACGAATATATGCTGAAAATAATCTTTATCTACTAAATATTTTATAAAGTGTTTTGTTTTTCAATAAACTAACAAACTTGTTACTAAGCTCATTTTTCCATGAGAGTATTTTTATTATAAACAATAATTATGTAAATATTATTATGAGTATATCTTCATCATTTTTTAGTTATTTAAAGATACACTAACACTTTAAATTTCTATCTACATCATAGATCAAAAGTCTATGTTTTCGTTACAAAGTATTTCTATTAATATATCATTTATACAGGGTGTCTCATGAACGTGTTCAAATTTATTTGTCTTATTGCTTGCACTTAATAGGCGAAAAAGGCAAGGTGAGGTTACAGAGTTTAACCTCGGTCCATGAAAATTTGGCTGCTGTGGAACATTGCACTGGTGTAAAATGTGCATTTTGCATGAGAAAGTTTCAAAAAAATAAATGTCAATATCACGCGGCGAAAAATCATTTACACAACGAAAATAATGGCTTAAGTGTTGAGTTTATTGAAGAAACTGGTTTGACTTTAAGTAAACTTCAGACAGGGCGAAGTACGGTAAATGTGACCAGGAATTCGTTACAAACTTCACTACTTAAATGTTTTTCCACGTTCCCATTCTCGAAATTTTCATCATTTGCCTATAAAAAGCATAACTTTAGATTGCATAGTGATTTCATCAATAGAGCTGTAACGGAGCCAACAAAGCGGGGATGCATAAAGAGAAACTGCTACCTTAGTAATACGTAGGCTGAAAAGTTTTTGGTCTGACACACAGATGTGACCCTTTTCAAAAAAACCCATCTGATTTTTAGGAAGTACCAACCTTCAAAGGATACGTGTCAAAGTTTCATGACATTTCGACTATTAGTGGTTTTAGCGACGCTACTTTTGATATTTTCAAAACAATAGAAAGAATCGAATTTCGTGTGTTGATTAAATACTGTTTTTTGATGGGAAAAAATACTGTTCAAACAAAACAACGGCTTGATGAGTGTTACGGGGACTCTGCCTGTGGAAAATTACTTATCATTTACTGGTATATTGAATTTAAATGTGGTCTTACAGACAGAAATAATGCTGAACGCTGACACCCAAATCTTACATCGGAAAACATTAAAAAAATCCACAAAATTGTTTTGGATGACCGTAAAGTGAAATTGCGTGAGATAGCTGACACCCTTAAAGATATTATCAAAAGAACGTGTTGGTCATATTTTGCATGAACATTTGGGCATGAGAAAGTTCTGTTCGAAATGGGTACCACGTTGGCTCACAGTGGACCAAAAACAAAAAGGTGTTGATGAATCTGAACGCGCTGGGACCTATTTAGGCGCAATAAGAATATTTTTTTCATGCGATATGAAGAGAGAGAGATGAGCATGGAAATAATTTTCATCGACTATGCTGAGAAGGGAAAAACCAACAATAGCGAATATTATATAAAGTTATTGGTGCGTTTGAAGGCACGAAATCGCAAAGAAACGGCCCAAAATAAGAAAAAGTGCTCTTTCCAAGACAACCGAATAAGTCAATGGTTACGATGGCAAAACTGCTTGAATTGAAGTTCGAATTGTTTCCTCATCCTTCGAATTCCAGATTTAGCCCCTCGACTATTATCTATTCGCAGACCTCAAAAAAATGCTTACGAGAAAGAGATTTGGCTCTAATGTACAAGTTATCGCCGAAACTGAGGCCTACTTAGAAGGCAAAGACAAATTCTTTTACAAGAAAAGTATAGAAATGTTAGAAAAGCGTTGGACTGATTGTTCGCTCTTGAAGGAGACTATATTGATGAATAAAGTCGAATTTTGCAAAAAAAATGTATTTTAAGTAGTAATTTCAAAGGTAATATGTAACAATATCCACCAATTCGATGTCGAAATGGAGAATAAATTTATTTTTAATTGCTCCAGTATAGTTAAAGATATCTCCCGACTGTTAATATTTAACGGCTCGACATGGACTTGGATGTTATTATGACTTACTATTAAAAACCTATACAAAAATTTTGGATGGTTGAATTAGGCCAACCAGGAAGGCTCCAGAATGCGATGTAATAATGGTGAAAGCTTTCTCCACAAGTTGTCGAGCTTATCAATATAATTAACACCATCCTTAAACTCAGTAATTTATCTCTGAAAATTATGGGACTCTAGACGTGATGATTCATAAACATGGAATATCTAGTAATAATTATCGACCAATTAGCCTGCTTCCAATCCTAGAAAAGATAAACTTTAAGATGGTGAGAACCAAAACAGACCAGCTCTGTGTTGCTCTCAAAGAGCAATATGGCTTTCAGCCTTGCCCAATAAGTTGTGAAAGCGGGGGACCTGGAAGTGGTAAAGTTCTCAAGATATTTTAAACAGTACTGCACAACTGACTGACACATTAAGACATTGGTCAATCTCGGATAGAAGATTCAGAGGCACAGCTGATAAGATGACTCTTCAAGATAAGATAATGAACGCGGGAATCCCCTAAGACTCACTATTGTGGCTGCTATTGTTGGATATCTACATGGTCTATATCCTTAAGGCAGAGCATACCTAACTGGTTATTTATGCCGACGATATAGTAAAATCTTGTACGTTTCAAGTACACTTAAATAAGTTATTGAATTGGTTCAATTCCTGGAGAATCAACTTGGTAAAGATCCAAGTAATCATCTTCTTTAAGTCAAGTACGACTCCAAGTCAGAAACGTCGTACACTTGGAGGTCACGGTAACCGACTCTCATGGCTAAACTGTGACAGTCATACATGAAGACGAAATACTGGTATGGATGGATCGTGCTATATCCAGAGCTCGGCCAACACGGTTCTGCCACCTGTTGAATTGTTAAAGCAAGCTTGTTCTTCGGAAAAAGCTGATAATATTTTAAAATGTTTTTGCAGGCCAGGGCTTTTATATGACAGCCAAACGTGAAGTCATATAATCAAAAAGGGAGAGTTTCTTCCGAGAATTACAGAATAAGGTCCTGTTTTAAGATGTGTTTAATTTTCGGCTGTGTCGTAGTGGGATAAAAAAAATATGTGATTTGAAACAGTTTTATCAATCTGATATTAATCAGATCATATATATATATATATATATATATATATATATATATATATATATATATATATATATATATATATATATATATACAGTAGAACCTCGGTTATCCGAGGTAAAGTAGGGGGGGCACCCTCTTTGGATAACTGAAAACTCGGATAATCCGGATTTGTTTTTTATTCATTCAAAAAATAAATACCAATACTTTAAACAGATGAATTAACGTTTTTAACATATAAATAGGGACATACATTATAAAACAGTGAAATAGGTATCTATGCGCTCCTGTTTCATATTGCATCTTCTTTTTCTCGCTGCAATGTTTCTCCATCTATTAAGAAGAAGCAAATCCGCTGTGGTTGCCTCTGGTTGTTGTTCGATATACCTCAAAGCATTTTCCAAGGAGCAAAACCTTCTTGATGAGAGATCTTAGTGGGAGACTGTTCATTCGCCGCCGCTTCGTCATCATCATCGTCATCTGATTTTTCGGTTTCCTAAAAGGCATTCGTTATTTCTTCAATACTCATTTCTTCTTCTAAATCATCTGCTCTAATCCATTCAACAACATCTTCTCTTGTCACATTTTCGCAACCTTTTAATTTTTGCATTAATTCAAATAAACTTTTTTCTTTTTCTTCTATCTCACTGTCAAAATTTGAACAGGATATTTCTCCATGGCTTCTCAATTTCAAAGTTAATTCATTTAATGGAGTATCATCTTCACTGTCATTATAGTCCTCAAAATCAATAACTTTTGACCAAGATTTTTAAATAGTGGTAGTACGTACAGAATCCCAAGCTTGACTTACCCAGAATATAACATTTTTCAGTGTAACCTTTCTCAACCCATTGATAATATCCTCCTTTTCTGTGTATTCTAACAGATGTTCAAGATATAAACGCCTATAATTTTTTTTTAATGTTTTCGAGGATGCCTTGATCCATTGGTTGCATTATGCTGGTTACATTTGGAGGAAAAAATTTTACAACAATTTCGCCCACATGAAGTCCTTCTCCAGGGTGAGAGGGGGCATTATCCATTAACAAAGTTGCTTTAATAGGAAGACGGTTTCTGTTCAAAAATTTAGTCACAGATGGCACGAACTCTTCTTCAGACCAGTTAGTAAATTAGGTCGCATCCATCCATGCGCTCTTCTGACTTTTATAATAGACTGGTAGGGCTTTGGGTGAGTTGTCTTTTAAAGCTCTTGGACGTGCAGACTTGCCAATCACCATCAGTGGGATTTTGTGCTTGCCAGGTGCATTGGAACATACCATTGTAGTTAATCTTTCCTTACTTCGTTTGTGCCCAAGAGCTGATTTTTCCTGTCGAGATGCCAATGTTTTTGATGGAAGCATTTTATAATTCAGACCAGTTTCGTCACAGTTGTAAATTTGATCACATGTGTATCCACAATTTTCGATTTGCTTTTTAAAGTTCTGCTTAAACTTCTCAATTGATGACACATCAGCAGAAAGTTTTTCACCACATACAGTCAGTTGTCGTACACCGTACCGTTTTTCCCAGCGGTCAAGCCATCCAGAACCGTCGGTAAACTGATCTATCTCTGGGAATTGCCTACTAATCATTATTGCTCTCTGTTGTAAAATTGGACCTGACAGAAGCACACTCTTTGATCTCTGTTGGTTAAACCACATGAATAAAGCTTCGTTAACCTTTTCATAGTCGTTGGTTTTCATTGATTTTCTTCCTGAGGACGAGGAGGTTTAATTTATACACCACTCTTCTATTTTTGTGCGGTTTCTTTTCCAATCTCCAACTGTTACCTCACCTACTTCATAATCTCGTGCAACAATTTTAATTGTCTCTCCTGCTTCAATTCTTCTGATGACTTTTAATTTTTCTTCAATAAGAACGACGATTCTTGTACGCTTGTTTTGCTCCATTATAATACGACAAACAAAAATTCAAACAAAGCAGTTCGTATTAATTACACTTAACTACCAGAACGCCAACCAAATAAATTATTTGAGTATACTCGTACTTCTCCGTAGTAAACGCTATAACGCACTGCATTCACGCAAATTTACATGCTGAAAGAGTCCAAAAACATAAATAGGGAACCCCTCACACGAGCCAGGGGGATTCCCCGAAGGCCCCAATGATTTTAGATGGAAATATGTACATACATATTTTAGAAGCTCGGTTAATACGCAGCATAGACGCGCCTACCTCGGATAATCAGGTTCTTAGATTGGCTCGGTTAATCCGGAGCTCGGATAATCGCGACTCCGTTAATCGGGGTTCTACTGTATATATATATATATATATATATATATATATATATATATATATATATATATATATATATATATATATATATATATATAAGAAAGAGGAAGGACAGTAACAGGGCACTGGCAACAAACAATCCTAGGTTTAACTGCTGGGAAACGCCCTTATAAGGAGAAGAGATCAGCAATCAAAGATCTAAAGGCTCTAGTATCTGCTTTTTATTTTTATTATCGAGCTTTCGCTGCCTACTGGTAGCTTCTTCTGGATTCTAAAAATGCAAACAGGTACAGAAAATAAACCAAAACGTTCGTTTTTTTTTTAAAAAGTGATTAAATGAATTGTACGACTGTATGTGAATTTACTTACAAAAATGTCAGCAGTTAGTTCATCTCTGGTGAAGGCAATGAAATTTGCATTTTTGTTGGCCAGGTAGTATGAATGAATACACAAACATGATTAAAAGACACTTAGAGAGTTACACAAATATTAAAAATAAAACTTTGTCAATAAACATTAGTTAAAA
Organism: Pachyrhynchus sulphureomaculatus; assembly: GCA_019049505.1. Lineage (NCBI taxonomy): Eukaryota > Metazoa > Arthropoda > Insecta > Coleoptera > Curculionidae > Pachyrhynchus > Pachyrhynchus sulphureomaculatus. Next base: position 55,377,138 of record CM032452.1, read on the forward strand.
ACACTTTTTTGAAGACAGAAACATAACTGCAAGAAACACCATGATGTTGAAATGGTACTCCATTTTAAAATTTTTGACGTCGAGTTTAGTAACTATTTAGTGTTATTTAAGTCCGAGACGGATATTGTTGGTAGTCTATGTCGTCATCAGGTCGACAAAAACCATAAAAAGCATTGAAGTTAGGGATGTGGTAAATTTTTTAGGTGGATGCTAATTTTAGATAAATTATTTATTATTAATGATATTTATTTTTTAGTTTTAATTTTATAAAAAAGGGGGGACTTAAATTTGATGAATGTTACTCTTCGACGAGTTATTTATTATTAATTATATTAATTCTTTAATTTTATAATCAAGAGATTCATAGACTAATTTAAAAATTTAAAAATTTGAAAAGAAAAAATTAATACTGGACATTATTTATTATTTGTCATGTTTAATTTTTTAATTATTTAATTTTAACAAGAAGACATAGAAAAGTAACTGGCAATAAATAGCAAAAATGACAGAAAGAGAGAAGAAACGTCAACTTTACTAGAAACTAATTTTTTCATAAAGATCGTTTTTTTTATTGGTTTGGTATAGTTTTTGTGTTAGTAAATAACTATACATGGAGCTCAATCCTTCTATGTCTTTTTTGTGATTGAGATTATTTTTACAGGTTTTTATGTAACATATTTCCAAGAAACTTCTTCTGAAATAATTAGTCTCAACATCCAGAATGAAGCTGTTGTTATATTGTACTCTGTGATCTGTATTATTTACGTGTAAGCTCAAGCTAGTTGCGTTAGGTTTGTGTTTACTATCACTTTTGTGTAACGCTAATCTTTTAGAGAGCTTTTGTGAAGTTTGTCCAACGTAGACCAAACCACATTGACAGGGAATGCCATAGATTATATTAGATCTTTGTAAAGTATCGGTTTTATCTTTTAAATTGGTATAAAAACGATTCATTCTTTTTATGTTGTAATTGGCAATTTTAATGTTTGTATTTTTAAAAAGAGAAGACAAGGACTGGGAAAGGCTTTCAATGTATTGTAACTTTCCTACTTTAATATCGACATTAGTGGTGACAGTTGGATTAATTTGAAGGGGGGGTCTTTGAAAATTCTTTTTAATTAGAGCTTTAGGATAGTAATTGTCCAACAAAATGTTTTCTAACAGTTTTACATTTTTTTCTTTAAATGAGGGGTGGCAAATCTTATCTATTCTGTTCTTTAGTCCTCTGATGATGTTCAGTTTCTGTTTCATAGGGTGATAAGAATGGAATGGGATATATCTACCAGAACTTGATTTTTTCCTATACCAGTCCAGTTTGACTGTATTATTTTCTGAGCGTACAACCCTAGTATCCAGAAACGGAACAGCACAGTCAGTCTCCTCCTCAACAGTAAATACTAATTTATGATTGAAAGAATTGTTAATGTTAAGAGTATTCTGTACACTTCCGGCAGGTAAAGCGACTGACAAGTCATCTACATATTGAAAAAGAAGGGGAAATTCAAATTCAACCCTTGAAATAACAGAATAAAGAAGTTTATTCATAACAATTTTCGGCCAGGATTGGTGAAATAGCACTTTCCATTGGGACGCCAATTTTTTGTCTGTAGAATGTACTATTGAAGGAGAAAAATATATTTTCATATAAAAAAGTAATGATTAGTAGAAACTGTTCTTTAGGAATATTACATATTTCTTCTATTGATGTAAAATATTCATTTAATATTGATATAATAAGGTCTAGAGAAATGTTAGTAAACAGTGAAACTACATCGAAAGAAGCAAGTACAAAACCCTCTGGCAAAATAAAGCCATTAACCTTCTCTGCAAATTCGAAGGTATTTTTAATTCTGAATTTATTAAAAGTTGAAAAAGCTATTTCTAAAATAGAGGCTATATATTTAGCAAGTGGTTGCGTAGATGCTCCTACACAGGAAACTATTGGTCTTAGAGGTATATCTGGTTTATGTATTTTTGGTAGACCATAATATTTGGGACAAATCCCATTATAAGTTGTCAATGTGCGAGCAGTTGCTTCATCTAAAAACTTACCATCTTTTAATGATTTAATTAATTTATTGCATTTAATTTCTATTTTTGAAGTGGGATCGTGATGTGATATATATATATATATATATATATATATATATATATATATATATATATATATATATATATATATATATATATATATATATATATATATATATATATATATATATATATATATATATATATATATATATATATATATATATATATATATATATATATATATATATATATATATACATATATATATATATATATATATATATATATATATATATATATATATATATATATATATATATATATTATATATATATATATTGTAAAAGATGAGAGTAGAGAGTCGCATGATTAATCAAACATAAAATAAAATTCAACAATTTAGTTTCAATATTTTAATAATGTTTTTAACAAAGTATATTTTACTTTTTTCTTAATATGTATCGAAAGGTCTATGTCCATATTTCTCATAAATGTTATTCCAAAATGCAATTCTCCCAGATTTCGGTTTATCCTGCACAACCGTCAAGTCGGTATCGTTGAAGTTTCCAATATTAACATATTGGAAATTGTTAGGTGTAACTTTGGGCCAAATAATGTTCTGCAGTAATTCATCTTGAGTTGGTGTTGGATTGCTGCAAAAACAATTTTTGGGTATACTAACAGTATTTAATATACGAAATTCAATTTTTTCCATTGTTTTGAAAATTCAAAAGTAGCTTCACTAAAACCGCTGTAACTTGTAAACTAATCGTCGAAATGTCGTGAAATTTTGATACGTCTCGTTTAGAGGTTGGTACTTCCTAACAATCATATAAATTTTTTGAAAAGGGCGACATCTATGTGTCAGACCAAAAACTTTTCAACCTACGTGTTATTTTTGCAGCGCCTGGGTGTATGTAACCCCTCAAAACATATTAAAATTTTTTTTTCTTATAATTTAAAGTACAATAAAAATATATAATGGACATTCTTTTGTATTATTCACGTAATGATCTTCAAAATATTTTTTTTAAATATACATAATTCTTGCAGGGTCCAGGTACCATATATGTAACTGCTCAAAATGCTTGCAGTGCAAAATCTACTCATAGAATTGCATTGTGCCCACCAAGACATTTGTTCCAAGAATATATTCTGAAAGCTTAAAACCATTCCATAAAGAAATTGGGGGGTCCTTTAGTGTGTGACTTTTAGTGATTCTTAACCCTTGAAACAAAAATATGAATGGACAATGGAGAGGAACATATTTGAAAGACAGTCCACCTCCAGAACTAACATAAAACCATGTTCAACTTCTAGCAACGTAGAGCAGCAGAAGTACTTAATCACAACGTCCAATGGTGGCGGCAACTTGATAAATATTCAATATATTTCAATCAAATTTTGGTTTTGGTGTTCCTAGATCAAACCGAACTCACACACAACATCTGAAACGTCGCACTGTGGTAAAGGAATATGATTTTTCGTTCAAAATTATTTAGAGCCCTCAATTATTAATGAAATCAGACAATTTTTTTTTAATACTCGTAAGTGAATCCTGGACAAACGTAAGGAAGCCGATTTGTAAAATATAACCTCAAAATTTTTTTAAATTACAAAAATCAGTACGGAACCGGGAGGTGAAATTTCGAAGTTCAAGTTCACCAGGGGTTTCTGGGGTCGCTGAATCTATTTTCGAGGCCATTTCTATCATATGTACCCTTTTGAGGTGTGAAAATGAGGGTTGGATGGGGAGAAATTACGATATTCACCTGAATTGGTTTCTCGGGATTTTCTGAGGTTGCTGAATCTATTTTGATTATATGCACCCTTCTGAGGGGTGAAAATGGAGGTTGGAAAATAGATTCAGCGACCCCAAAAACCTCCAATGAACCAGTTTTGAACGCATAACTTTGAAATTACGTAAACTTCGAAATTTCAGCTTCCAGTTCCGTGTTGCTTTTTGCAATTTTAAAAAGCTTTTAGGTTATGTTTTGCAAATCGGCTTCCTTATGTTTGTCCGGAAATTGTTAATAATTGAGGTCTCTAGACAATTTTGAACGAAAAATCAGATTCCTGGTGCACTGTGAGTCGATTGCAAAATTATGTTGAACCTCGTGGAATGATCGCTATATTTTTGGTTACCTATTACTAGGGTTTTTTATCCCTAATAAATTTTACTAAAAAGACACGTGCAACCTAATGGCATACTTGACATTTTCATCAATACGAGCTTATCTGGTGTCAGATGTGAGGCTCACGTAGCATATGTTTTGTTTCTTCATCCAAAATACCTTAACTATTCTGCCTTTAACGATATCACTCCGACCTTTACAGTTGGTAGATTGCTAGTTTCGACAGAAAAAAAAAATCCAGTTTAAAAATACATTATTATTCTTCTTGTCCCTTTTTGGAATTAAATCTCTGGTTTTTAAATATCGGCAATACTACTTCACAGCATTGACGGTACGAAGACATCTCAATCTGATATCATTAATAACTAGTGACATCATGACAACTGACGTGTTGAGAGCCGAAAAGACGTCAGAAGTGCTTCTGAATTGGGTCTCCTACAGGGTTTAATTTCATTAGCAGGTTTCGCAGTGTACAGGGTGATCATTTTTAGACGCCCGGCCTCGATTTATGGAAAATTGTTGTATATTTATTTTTTTTAAATGTACAATTATATAGTGCATGTCAAAGAGTATACTGACGTAGTTGACATTTGGCAGTGAAAACCACGCTGGACACCGCGACGCCAAACAACTTTTTTTTCCAACCACATACCTTGTGTAAAACGGCACTGGAAGCCCTAATTTTTTTCAACATTTTTTCGTTAAACTGTTTTTTTTTAATTTGTTTTTGTAGCAAAAACTTATTTATAAAATTAAATGTTTGAAACTTAAAAAATAAAAAAAAACATCAAAAGAAATTTTCTATATGTCTTCCTTCTTCTATCATGCACTTTTCCATTATTTCATTAACGCTTGATGAGTGGTTTTGTGAATAATTTTCCCAGACATACTATTGCATGCATCTGATAGTTTTGCCTTTAAGTGCTCAATATCATTTGTCGCAGTTTTGTATACAATTTTCCACAAGAAAAAATTTAAAGGCGTGAGGTTTGGTGTCTTCGTTGAAACTTTTCATTCAAATATTCTCTAACAACCGCAGTTGTATGAGGTGATGCTCTATCGTGTGGATACCATATATGCATTTTCTAATAAAACTGGTAGAGTATTAACCAAGAAATTAAGGTATCTATTTGGTATGTATTTCCAGTTAGTGTTCCCTCAAAAAAGTATGGTCTAGCCAAATATCTCCCAATTATCCCACCTCTTTATCCAGAAAATGCATTTATATTGCTCTACAAATTTCGCTGAAATCGACAAAACATAGTGTGATCCGGGATAACGTTCTCAATACAGCCTAAAGGCTCCTCGAGAATTTCTTCTTGCTTCTTCATAAATAAGAATCATAACACGTAGGCAGTTAAACGCTTTTCTAACATTTCTATATGTTTCTTGTAGAAGGATTTGTCTTTGCCTTCAAAATAGGCCTCAGTTTAGGCGATAACTTCTTCATTGGAGCCAAATCTCTTTCTAGTGAGCAGATAACATGCGCTGGGGGCCAAATCTGGAGAATATAGTGGATGAGGAAGCAATTAAAACTCAATTTATGCAATTTTGCTATCGTAACCACTGACTTGTGACATGGTGCAGTGTCTTGATGAAAGAGTACTTTTTTCTTCTTCATTTGAGGCCGTTCCTTAACAATTTCTGCCTTCAAATGCACCAATAACTTTTCACCGGCTGCTGTCCACTCAGTTGACTTCCGATTTGATTCCGGTGTATAGTGGTGGTTCCATGTTTCATCCATTGTCACATATCGTGTGAAAAAATCCTTTTAATTGCGCTTAAACAGGTCCAAACAGCGGTCAGAATGATCGACACGTTGTTGTTTTTGGTCTAATGTAAGCAAACGCGGTACCCACATTACGGACGGAGCTTTCTCATGTCCTATTGTTCATGCAAAATATGACTAACACGTTCTTTTGATATCTTGAGGACGTCAGCTATCTAACGCAATATCACTTTCCGGTCATCAAAAACAATTTTGTGGATTTTTTTATGTTTTCCGGTGTAACAATCTCATTTGGGCGTCCAGACCATTCAGCATCATTTGTATCTGTACGACTGCGTTTAAATTCAGCATACCAGTAAATGATGAGGGTTTTTCCAGGGGGCAGAGTCCCTGTAACACTTATCAAGCCAACACGTTGTTGTTTTTGGTCTACTCTATCTTTTGAAGGTTGGTACTGCCTAAAAATCATATGGATTTTTTGAAAAGGGCGACATTTACGTGTCAAACCAAAAACTTTTCAGCCCATCAAAAAAACAATCAACACACGAATTTCGATTTTTTCAATTGTTTTGAAGATATCAAAAGTAACTAACTAAAACCACTGTAACTTGTAAACTAAGTGTCGAAATGTCATGAAATTTTGATGTTTGAAGGTTGACACTTCCTAAAAATCATATGGGCGACATCAATGTATCAGACCAAAAACTTTGCAGCCTACGTGTTATCAACTTTTTCAGCATAGGAAACTACTTCAACCAGAAGCTATTAACACACTGTTTACTTAGTTTAATTGAGTAGGTTTGCAAACAAGGGCTACCAGATTAAAGTATGACAGCCGCCTACTAGATAAATTGATTGAAAACCGCCAAACGTGGCATACGATCCATGGCAACCGTGATCACCAAAAAATAATATTTTAGAGGGTTTTTGTTGCATACCTTGTTTCTAAAATAAATTAGAAAAAATACCGTCAAGTGCAAATTAAACTTGCACAATTAGTGTTCCGTACGTTGATTGCTTTTAAAATAAAAAAAAATTGTTACGGTGGTATAAAATGATCAGTGACTTCACAAAACACACCCCAAATGAGTTTTCTACAAACTTTGTTTCCAATCTTTACTGAAAACTGATGACCTTGATTTTTTTTTTATTTTTTTATATACCAGATAAATTATTAAAGTTAATGCAGTCATAATAATTTTCGTTCAAGCTACACCCCGTGGAGAATATTCCAGAATTTTTTCAAAATTTTTTGATCAGTACTTTTCGAGATAAGGTGGGGGGACAGCTTTAAGGAAAAAATGTTGAAAAAACTAGGACTTTCCACTGCCGTTTTTAAAAAGATATGTTTATGGAAACAAAAGTTGTTTGGCGTCTCGGCGCCCAGCGTCGTTTTCACTGCCAAATATCAAATACGTCAGTGTACCCCCTGACATGCCTTATATTCTATATTTAAGAAAAAAATAAATATCCAACAATTTTCCATAAATAAATGGGTCAAAAATATATTTGAAAACGTAATAGGTAACAAAAGTTATGATTTGTGATGGTAATCGTTGTACTATGATCCCTCTGAAACTAATTTTTTGCTATTTCTCGTATTCTGGAGAATTTTAAAGTGTTAATATTTCAACACTTAACTGAAATAGATATGGATTTTTAAAGAAAATATAAACTTTGGAAGAAGATTCGCCCGCATTCAAAAAATTTGATGTGTTAAAATCATTCAACATTTTTTTTACCAAAAATATTTTAAAATTAAAATGTTTTATGGGGTATCTTATACATACATGTCTTTGACAAATTTTCTGGTGCTTGAAAAGATTTCATTAAGGAATAAGAGATATTTTGACAATTATCCAAAACACATTGCCTATTTCTGTCGTGTACATAAATTTGTTTTATATAGCCTACCAACCAGATAGATAAATTAGTAGTGCAGTAGAACAGCATTTGAAATTGCACAGTCTAGATACAGCATTATTATGATTTTATCTTCTCTGAGGTATCACCAGGAGTATTGTCCTGAGTTTTGGACCTCGAAAAACTGATCTTTTGTGTCAATTTAATCTTTCAAAACGCGTTTTTTAAGTTTAAAATGTGAATAACTCCGGATTGAGACAAAAAAACCAACTTACAAAAAACTTACAAAATAAAAGAAACAGGCTAAAACTGTGTTTTTGCCGTGAACCGATTGGCTTGAAACGTTAAAAAAATATACCTCTTGTTATAGCAAAAATATCCTGAAATTTTGGTACAAAATATTGAACCTAGAGGGCACAATTGAATTTATAACTTAAAATTTGAATTGCGCACCATTTTATGCCATTGGGTCCAAAATGGAATCTATTTTCTTTAAATTTAAGTCTCGATGTCAGCTTTTCGATGCCATTAAAAAAAATTTAACCCTTTTTTACATTTGTTTATTAATCAAATAATAACAAATGTAATTAAAAAAAAATTGAAATTTTTTTTCCACGTCTGGTAGAGAATTTCGAGACCTCTATTAAAAAAAATCATTTTCGATAACATTTTTTTTTTTAATATGACAGAAAAAACGTATTTGTTTTTATTTGATTAATAAACAAATGTAAAAAAAAAAACAGAAAAATTACTCCAACAAAAAAAAAATTAATGGCTGGTGTCGAGATCTACATTTTGAAAAGAAAAAGATTTATTTTGGACCAAATGGCATAAAATGGCGGGCAATTCAAATTTTAAATAACAAATTCAACTGTGCCCACTGGGTTCAATATTTTTGAACCAAAATTTCAGGATATTTTTACTATTACAAAAGGCATATTTTTCTGAAAGTTTCAAGCCGTTTTACTTAGTCGGCCTGTACAATAAAATGAAAAAAAAAAACGGTTTTTTGCCAGTATTTTCAATTTTGTGGGATATGTACGCACGTGAGCGACTTAAAACTAACGAGGATTTGTTGGAAATTTCATTACGAAGAGTTTGTTTTTTTTTGTCTCTATCCGACTTATATAACCGGAGTTATTCACGTTTTAAGCTCCAAAAACGCATTTTGGAAACTTAAATTCTTTATAAACAAAACAGCACAAATTTTTCGAGGTCCCAAATTTACTTCTAGTGATATACCAGAGAGGATAAAATCATAATATTGCTGTATCTAAACTATGCCTATCTCATTATTATTTTGACCTTTTTTTTTTTTACTATAGTGCGGTTTTAAGAGTAAAAGAAAAATAACAAGGTTATCGGCAATTGAGTGTAATGCCTTCGGCTAATTACTTAAAAGAAGACTTTTCTTACTGGTATGTTGCAAAATTTGTCCACAACTTGATAAGTCTATTATGTACCAATTGATCATTTGCTGGATACCATTCAAGTGGCCAACCTCCGAAGATATACATCCATTCTTCTACATGTGTTACATTACCAGAACCTTAAAAAAACTACATCTAATAAATTGTTATATTAGTTAACCAAAGTTAATTTAAAGAAATTATTTAATTAGAAAAATCAGTCAGTATTTTTTGTGCGTTTCTAGTTACTGTTTTTTTCCTCATATTCTTTCTTTACCTATTTCATTATTTTACTTCATGGAATTTATTTGATTTACCTGTTTTTTTTTTTATTTCACGGTCATAAATGAAAACCCTTAACATATGAATTAATTCTTAAAAATAATAACACTTAAAATTTATTAGAAAAACAAAAAAAAAGTTATCATAACATTTACCTTTACTAATACGTCATTATTGTAAGTTTAACAACACGATTGTTTTATCACACTAGATGTAGTTTTATCAGTGTCAATTTGAGAACATTGTAATGACTATACGAAAAACATATTTACTTATACAAATAATATCGTAAATCTGTTTATCATTATTTTGAGTCATATCTCCCTTGGGTCGAGCAACTTAGTTTCATTGCATTCTACGAGAATTAATAGGTCAACAACAAAAGGTAGTTTTATTCATTCATATCTTGAAGTTTGAAGGTCTGGACAAAGACGCTGTTAAGTTTATTGGAGAATATCTCAAAGATCGTCATCGGAGAGTTGTCTTGAGTGGATCTTCCTCGGACCTCCAGAGGGTCACCAGAGGCGTTCTGCAAGGATCAATTTTGGGCCCTATTCTATCTTGCATTTATATCCATTTATTTCCGTCATTTCTCAAAGTCTGTAACTGTCAGATGTACGCTGACGATACTCAGTTGTTTTACTCTTTTTCTGAGAATGCAGTGCTTGACGGTTGTCGACTGATAAATGGTGATTTATAGGTTATACAGAGAGTTTGAAACTTAATCCCAACAAATGTGTCGCAGTGTTGTTCGGTAGACCAATTGTTGTAAAGAGACTCACTTCACTAGTTGATGTTAATATTTCTAATAAAAGGATACCTGTTAAAGCTGAGGCTAAAAATCTTGGCTTAATTTTGGATTCAACTTTAAGATTTAAAAAACACGTGTCGGCTTGCATTAAGAGGGCAGTGGGTCTACTACTTTATAACTCAAGACATTTACTAAATACTCAATTAAAACTTATGCTTTGTGATTCTATCATTTTATCAATATTTAACCACCGTGATGTTGTTTATGGCTCCTGTTTGACTGCAGAAGATACAAAAAATTCAGAAATATTGTTTACGGTTTAGCTACGGTATAAAGAAACGAAATTCAGTTACTTACAAACTGAAGGAAGCTAAATGGATTGACATGAAGTCAAGACGATATTTGCATTGTTGTACCGTGTATCATAAAATTATCTGCACAAAGTCACCTACGCATCTTTTTAAAAAAAATTCCGTTCAAGACTGACGTTCATAATATAAATATAAGAAGCAGAGGCTTACTTACGCCCCCACTTCATAAAACAGGCATATTTGAAAGATCTTTCACTTACAATTTAGTTAAAACTTATAACAACCTACCGGACATTTTGAAATCTAAATCAGTCAAATGTTTCAAAAAGTACTTAAGGCATTTGTTATTGCAGAATAATTAAAAAATTTACTTGTTCCTAAAAATGTAAGTTTTCTAATCTTAAATAATGGCTTTCTGTAACTGATATAACGTTTCTTTTCTTTTTTTTTTTGTTTGTTATTTGGTTGTGCATCATATAATTTGGTTGTGCATTATTATTATTATTTGGTTGTGCATGTGTTAGTGTGTTGCTGTCTAGGGGCAAGTGTAAAGACCGATGGACATATATTTTGCTTCAGTTAAATTAAGTTTTTTTTTTTTCTTTTTATCTTTGTTCAGCTCCACTCTGTCCTGTTCACTGTATACTGCATACTTTGAATAAAATTGTTTATTACAAAAAAGTTCTTCTTTCTCACATTTGGTCAATGTGGTTCCATGTTTGGCTGACGGGCGCAAACCAAGTCAGCACAAACGCATTACCATTGTGTATTAAGGAATGACCTGACAATGTTACATGTTTTCAAAATCACTGACTTCTGAATGTTTTTGTGTATGTTTGTGTTGAGTCCTAATTGTACTAAGTGTGGTGTGAATGTTGTTGGTGTAAGGCCTGTGGCTGATATAATGAGGGGGACAATGATAACTTTTTCTTGTTTCCATAGCCTTTTTATTTCCGTTGCAAGGTCTGTGTATTTGGAAATTTTTTCTGTGTATTTCGTTTGTATGTTTGTGTCGTTGGGGACAGCTATGTCAATTAGATAGGTGACTTTTTCTTTTTTGCACTGAAAAGTAATATCGGGTCTATTGGCGGAGACTGTTTTATCTGTATGGATACTGATGTCCCAGTAGAGTTTGTAATCTTTATTTTCAAGTACGGATGTTGGTGTGTATTTGTAGTAGGGATCTGTGTTTTCTATGAGCTTGTATGTGGTGGCTAGTGCTTGGTGACCTATTTTTGCCGCTGAGTCATGTCTGGCTGTGGATTCCGTACCGGCTAATATTTTACATCCGCTTGTTATGTGTTCAATCGTTTCTTTCTGCTGGTGGCATTTTCTGCATCTGTCTTCTGTAATAGTTGGGTCTTTGATGATATGCTTTTGGTAGTTTCTGGTTAATATGACTTTATCCTGGATGGCAAGTAAGAAGCCTTCTGTTTCCGGGAATAGCTGCCCATCCCGTAACCAGGTGTATGATTGTTTTTTATTTACGTGGTCTTGTTCTATGTGGTATCTGTGTTTTCCGTGGAGTGTTTTTTCTGACCACGTTTTCATCTTTTCCTGTTGTAATTGGATGTGACTGTGTGTATCTGCTGGGTGGTCTACCCGGGATAAATCGAGTGGGGTATAGTTTTTGTCTGCTTTGACTATTGCTGTGTGGAGGCTGGTTTGCTTGGTGTGAAAGAATTTCCTAAGTGCTTGTATTTGTTTTGTGTGTAATGATCTGATGTCTATAATTCCTCTTCCTCCTGCCTTCCTCTCGATAGTAAGTCTTTCTTTGCATGCGTTGGGGTGTAATTTCCTGTATTTGGTGAATTGAGACCGTATAAGGATGTGAATATTTTCTAAGTCTGTTTGTGACCATTTGATGATACCAAATGAATATGTGAGTATAGGTATAGCGAACGTGTTGATGGCTCTAGTGAGATATTTGGAGTTGAGTTTTGTTTGTAAAAGTTTCGTCAGTCTGTTCTTGAATTCGGTTCTGAGCTCTGTTTTGATGTGAGTATGGTTGAGTTTGGTGCTTTGTTGGAAGCCTAGATATTTATATGTTTCTTTGTCAAACATGTTATCGAGTGTTTCATTGTTGATGATTTCTGTCTCATGGTGGTACTTCCATTGGCCTTTGTTGATGTGGAGCACTTTGCATTTGCTTATACCAAATTCCATATTGACATCTAAGGTGAATATTTTCTGTGATTTTGAGGAGTTCTTTCAGCTGTGTTTTTGTGGCAGCGTAGAGTTTTATGTCATCCATATATAAGAGGTGGTTTATTTTATGTTGATTCACTTTTTGGTGTCTGATATTGAAGCCATGCTCTGTTCTGTTTAGTATATTTGAGAGTGGATTGAGACAGAGGCAAAACCATAGAGCGCTGAGCGAGTCTCCCTGAAATATACCCCGTCTGATGTACAGCTCTTCTGTTTGGATGCGTTCGGTTTGTGTTTGAATTATGAAAGATTCTCTTAGCTTTTCGGATATAAAAATTATGAAAACTGAAATAAAGATTATAATTAAACGTAACTTTTATTTGACAGTAATAAAATAAAGTGTACATTATAATTAGTAACTTTATTATGAAAGCAAATGTTGTATATATTTTCGGTTTAATGGGATATACCTAGTGATCGGAGTAAAAAAATCCATTTTTGGATTTTTACTTTTTCTTTTAGTATGATGTCTTAAGAATATTTTCTGTAAGTTCCATAAGAATCGGTTAAAAATTGACGAAGTTATAGCAATTTAAAAGAAGTGTCGTTGAGTAGAGTTTTCGGAGTAGGTAGCGGGCAGCTGCTCTCGGGTCAGCCTTCGTCGACCTTAACTCGATATTAATGTATTTTAGACTTTTACTTTTATAATATAATACAGAGAAATTCTTCAATTATCCTTCTCAGAAGGGACAATGCATTTACATCTACTATTCTAAGCTTCTATATTCGAATCTGGGAGTTTGTCCAGTCATCATCATCATCATTAGCTTATTCCATCCATAGTCGGATGTAAGCCTCGCCAAGTTGTCTCCAACGAGCTTGGTTGTTTGCTTTTTGCATCCAATCGTGTCCTGCTAATCTTTTTAAGTCGTCCGTCCATCTTGTCTGTGGTCTACATCTGTATATTTTGTGTTCTCTAGGCCTTCATTCAACTATAAGGCCTGTCCATCTGTTATCATTCATCCTTGCAATGCCACTCCCAATTCCACCTTAATATATATATTCGTTGTATTACATCTGTCACTTTTGATCTTCTTCGTAGGAATACGATCTTGCAGCCTAATATTGAGCATTCTCCTCTCCATTGTTCTTTGGTTTACCTGGAGTTTATTTATTATACTTTTACTTAAAGCCACGTACCGGCAGTACATATTGATTGAATACTCTGGCTTTTATTATAATTGGAATGTCCAATTTAAATGTAGATTGTAACCTTCCGAACGCAGACCAACCTAACGAGACTCTTCTCTTCTAAGTTTATTTTTATACCTATTTCTCGAGACTTGTTATTTAATTCCATGAACATTTCTTGTAATTCTTCTTTTGTGTTGGCGGTTAGAGTGACATTATCTGCGAACCTTAAGTGATTTAATCGATCACCGTCCATTAGTATTCCTTTATTTTCCCTCTTTTACGATTTGAACATGTCTTCTAGAGCCAACATAAACAGCTTTGGAGATATCGAGTCGCCTTGTCTAATTCCTGCATTGTTTGTGAAGTGGCAATTTTGTATATGTATTCAAGAAGAGTTGTGTATCTTTCATCGACTCTGCTGTTACTTAAGGCGTTAAGGACTGCCTATATCTCTACCGAGTCAAATGCTTTTTCGTACTCAACCATTGCTATCCACAAGGTGACCTTATATTCATTTGATGGTCCAAAGTGCTGTATCTCCTTCTAAATCCCGCTTATTCGCGTGGTTGCTGACTGACTGAATTTGTTCGTTAATCTACATATTATAATTCTAGTGAGTATTTTGTATAGTGCCGATAACAGGCTGATGGGTCTATAATTCTCCAAATTAAAATTGTTCTCCTTTTTAAAAATAAACACGATCAAGGCGTTTACCCAAGGTGTTGGTATTTTATTTTCTATAAGGCATCTGTTAAATACAGCTTGTACCTTATCATTTCTATAATTATTTCATCGTCCCCTGGTTCTTTGTTGTTGTGCATTTCTTACTATCGCTCTATTTCTTTTCTTCTTTTCCGGGCGGTGGCGATATTTTCGTGTCATATAGTGTTTGATAATATTTCTATGTAGCTTCCTTTATCTCCTTGATTTGTACGATCTCTTGGTTCTCATTATTTACAAGTTTTATTATTTGATGTCTCTCTTCATTTATTTGTTTGTTTAAGTGTTTCAAACTTTTTCCCTCTTTCAGAGTTTCTTCTATTTTTGAGTTCCTGTATTGTCTAACGTCTTCTCTGATCTTTTTCTTTATTTTTTTTTTGTCTATTTCTGCCAATTCTAATCTGTCATTTGTAGGATCATTTCTTAATAGTCTTCTCTGTTTCATGAGATTTTGTGTTTCTACTTAATTTTTGTGTTTTGTCTTTTTTTAATGGGATTATTTGTTTTGTGGTTATGATTAGGCTGTTGGTTATTTGTGCGTTTAGTTCATCAAGTTCTGTTTGGTAGTTTATGTGTTTTTTTAGTATCGTTGTAAAATTCACTGGTAGCGGTTCATTCGTAGTAATTCAGCTTTAGCAGTTATTAAAGTTAAATATAATGACAGCTATGGGAGTTCATTGTGGCCGAAATGCACATGACTATGCAGCTAAAGTGGACGTAGAATGAGTTGACTTGGCCGAGCTTCAATTGCTACAAAGTACAAAAGAAGCAAGAATGTGTCGTTTTATTAAGAACTTTATTTTTAATTAGCAAAAATGTAAAACGTGGTAACGTCATTTTATCGCTTTTTTGTTCAAAATCCTTCGTTCAAGACAAGATTGTAAGTAAACTAATTTCTTCGGAAATTTTGATTTCAGATGATCCAACTTCCAGTATTCGTGCACACGGCAATGCTCCTTAAAAAAAAGGTGTCGCAGGAGAACGAGCGCAGTGCCGCCATTGTTTTTTTAGATTTAAATTTTCACAAATTGTATTTTAAGCTATATATTATTATATAAAATAAAAATGTGATTTATTTAATGAATAGTTTCGCTAAAAAAATCCTAAAAAATGCTTTTTTCGGTTCCATGACTAGGTATATGCTCTTAATAATTCACATTAGAACTGAATATTACAAAAACATAAATATACTTAAGAAATTGTGATTCAAAAGTTTAAAAAAAATTACAAATAATCAGCCCGAAATTTGATGATTTGAAAGTATCTCTAATCTTTGCTATAGAGTCAATAAGAAATTGATCTTTAACGCAGTAGTGTTGAACAAATCAGCATAAATTGTCAATTTACCGAGTTACGACATTCACCGTGTAGCCCTGGTTTAGCGATCTGTGACTTCTTATTGTTTAAAACATCTGAAGAATTACCTTAGGAGCCAAAAATTTCCTCAGGTGACAGATCGAAACCCGCTATAGTGCCATTTTTTGAGGCGCAAACAATAATTGTTTTTTGGGTGGAGAGTAAACGGTAGTTACAAAGAAGTTTTTTTTTAAGATCTATTAGTTTTTCTTCACAGCTAGATAAATAACTTAAAAAAAAATAGTGGGATATATGAAATAAATAGGATTTCTATGTTATCTAACACGCAGGCTGAAAAGCTTTTTGGCCTAGCTACTTAAAATACATTAATTTTTGCAAAATTCTACTTTATTCATCAATATGGTCTGCTTCAAGAGCACTACAATCATTCCAACGCTTTTCTAACATTTCTATACCTTTCTTGTAGAAGAATTTGTTTTGTCTTCAAAATAGGCCTCAGTTTCGGCGATAACTTCTTCATTGGAGCCAAATCTCTTTCCAGCTTTTTCTTGTTCATTTGGGGCCGTCCCTTTGCGATTTCTGCATTTAAATGCACCAATAACTTCATAAAATATTAGCTATTCATGGTTTTTCTCTTCTCAGCATAGTCGATGAAAATTATTCCATGCGCATCCCAAAACACAGAGGCCAAAACCTTCCAGGTCGACTGTTGTGTCTTTGGTCGCTTCGGGCAGCTTTCACCGGCTGCTGTCCATTTAGTTGACTGCCGATTTGATTCCGGTGTATAGGTGTGGATTCATGTTTCATCCATTGTCACATATCGTATGAAAAAATCCTTTTTATTGCACTTAAACAGGTCTAAACAGCGCTCAGAATCATCAACACATTGTTGTTTTTAGTCCGACTGTGAGCAAACGCGGTACTCATTTCGAACAGAGCTTTCTTATGCCCAAACGTTTATGCAAAATATGACCAACACGTTCTTTTGATATCTTTAGGGTTTCAGCTATTTCACGCAATTTCACTTTATCGTCATCCAAAACAATTTTGTGGATTTTCTTAATGTTTTCTGGTGTAACCACTTCATTTGGGTGTCCAGAGCGTTCAGCATCATTTGGATCTGTACGAGCACGTTTAAATTCAGCATATCAGTGACTGATGAGAGATTTTCCAGGGGCATAGTCTCCGTAACACTTATCAAGCCACTGCTTTTTTTGAACGGTATTTTTCCCATCAAAAAAACAGTGTTTAACCGACACACAAAATTTGATTTTTTCCATTGTTTTGAAAATATCAAAAGTAGCGTCACTAAAAACTACTGTAACTTGTAAACTAATTATCGAAATGTCATGAAATTTTGACACGTATCGTTTGAAGGTTGGTACTTCCTAAAAATCATATGGATTTTTTCATCTATGTGTAAGACCCATAACTTTTCAGCCTACGTGTTAGTTCTGTAAACTAGTATAGCGATATCTTTAAAATCTCAATGCGCATATCTTCTTAAATAATTTAGGAAAATTATGTTACCTGGGTACTTATACTGAGTATTTCCACTCATCTGTCCAGTGTATGAAAATTGGTATACATACACATCTGAATAGGCCGATTGTAGTTCAGCATGTTTAACTACACCTTTAACAAAATCTTGTTCGGTAAAGAACTAGAAAAAGAAATGAAGTATTACTAATAATAAATATTGCTCCAGTTTCTGAATTGTAACAACAATAATACTTTTAATCTTTTAAAAAGTTACAACTTGGATTTTAAAGTTAACTTAGCTACATATTCATAATCGTCTCTTAAAATAATAGTCAAGCTTTCCTTTTCTCACACCTTCTTCAGGTCTTTATTTCATAGTCAATTTTATTCCTCTCTCTCTCTCTCTGGAGGAATTTTTAAATAATTAAAAAAATGTATTTCCTGTCAAATTTCAGTGGTATTTGTTACCTAAACTGATTATTTCTCAAAATGACCCTCGGAAAATATTTAATGTTATGTGGTAAAGTAAATTCCAAGATATAAGATCTCGACTTTTTGCTTTTTCAATGGGGCAATAAACGACCCTATTATGGTTTTGTGCATAGTTGCCAGGTATTACGATAAATATATTTTTATTTTACCTGCTTTGTATACCGCCCTCACTTGCACCTGCAATCATATTGGATCTATTTTTACTTATATATTTACTACCTGGCAATCCAGTTTGGAGCCCTTTAAGTATTTGATAATATAGGCACAATGAACACAGGTACCCATTAAGATTCGAAAGATACTTTTTATTATTTTTATTTTTAGTTTTACTTATAACTTACAACGTTACGGTTCTATTTTAATTATGTGGCATTCGTAGGAAAATTGTAATAGTGGCTATCGCAAGAGAAAACATTTATCACGTGACGCTAAACAAATAGTGAAAAATGTTTACGACAGTTTGGTAAAAAGAAATTTGAATAAACAATGTGATTTGCGAGAAATCAGTGAACTAACAAAAAACCTCAATTTCTAGGATTAAGGGTATTACAGGAAAACCATCACTCAGGAACAGGGAAAAACGGAAAGATTTTCATGCAGACGATTGTAAAAAGAAGTCATCAGGAGAAAAAATATATTCTATGTATGAAGAGCAGTTGGTGCCGAACCTAGACAAAGTAAAATTAAGACTGGTGCAGGACGGGACCAATATACATTGTGGCCGATCAACCCTTCACAGAATTCTCTTAAGAATGAGATTCACGTTCCGAAAAATCAACAAAAGGCAAGTAGTGATGGAGTCAAAAAGATTACGAATCTTGCGACATACTTATTTACAAGAAATTAAAAAGTATCAATCAGAGAATTGGCCAATAATTTACCTTCACGAAACATGGTTCGATACCCATGATACTGTGCAGAAAGGGTGGGTTGACAGCAGTACAAATTGTCAGACTAGCGTACCTTCAAATAAAGGTAAACGAATAACCATTTTGCATGCTGGATCTGAAAAGGGCTGGGTTTTAAATTGTCTACTATTATCTGCAAAAAAACATAAAAGATTCTAGGTTGGATTATCACGAAGACGCGATCGCAGAACTTTTTGAAAATTGGTTTCAAAATTTCCTTTTGCCGAATGTTCCCGAAGAGAGTGTTATAGTTATGGACAATGCAAGTTACCATAGCCGCCTTCTAAATAATGTTTCTAATGCAGCCAACGCCAAATCGGAAATACAGGAATATATGTTAGAAAATGACATTTATTTTGACTTTAGTTATAAAAAAAGTGATCTTTTGGAAGTTTTGAAAGATATAAATTGAAAAAGAAATATGTTTTGTGATAGTATGGCTGAGATAATGGGACACACTGTTTTGTAGCTTCCTCTGTATTATTGTGTGTTTAATACAAATTGAACATATTTGGCATCAAGATAAATCAAAAATAAGGGCACAAAATGTTGCTCCTACTTTAAGCGTGTCAGTGATTGAATTACTAAAAAAAGTTTTAAATCATATACCTTGTGAAAGCTGGAAGAATTCCATTCAGCACTTTGTAAAAGTTAAAGATTCATATATTTATGTAAATAATATAAAACCACTGATTACCTTAGCTGATGACAGTGATAGTGAAATCGAATTAGGCTTAAATTAAAATATTTTTTATTTATACAATATGTCCCTCTTGTAAACCCCATTCATTCAAACTGTATATTTGTACCTCTTATCCATTTATTTTTACATACATCTGTAAATAAGCATCTCCAAAAACACTTATAATTTTATTTATTTGCATTAATGAATAAAAGTCTTAAGTCCAACCTATCATAAACAAATGGTCAGAATTTTTATATTGCCCACTTAAAACATCAAAAATCAGGATCTAATATTTGGGCCAGGTTATACTTACAGTTATTATTATTATTCTAATTATTCGTGGCAAAGCTGTTAAGAAAAAAAAAATTAAAATTGTAGTTCTCAACCTAATTTTTGTATGTTTTTAAAGGTATGGAGCCATGTGTCTCTTAATGGTATAATTAAAACAGACAAGAATAGTAGATAGACGGTGTATATTTCTGAAATATGGTTGTTTCAATGAATGTTAGACAACTATTACCTGATTTATTTACCAGTTGCAATAATTTTTGTAATTTTATTGTTTCATATTCCATCTTTCTAGGAATGTTTCGCTTCTGTGTAAGTAAAAAAACAGAGATATTAAATACGCGTCTTAATAATAAAGGGGGAGAAGGGGGGGGGGGGGGGGGGAGAAAGAGACAGAGAGGGAGAGAGAGAGAAAGAGAGACAGTTGAAAAACACTTACAAGGAGAGCCTTTTTTGCTTGCATATTTTTATCGGTTTTAAATATATTTTTAGTATAAAATATAATATGATGTTATGAAAATCGCTTAATATATTTAAACTTGTATATTCTGCAACAACTTCAATAATAGAATTCTTCTAACACCGAAGTTGAAGCAAGTGACTAAAAATATTGATCAATGGCCTTTCTCAATAAAAACACGTCAAATTATCTTGAACAGGTCTCAAACTTTTAATCGCCGCCTCTGTCATTAAAATAAAAACTACTGACCGATAAATATTTTACGATTGCAATCACTACACTATCTTATTACGTAAATGCTTCTAAATAAGTAATTTTTTTATAGGTCTAGCACACGTGCTACAAGGAAGTCCCTAAAGCGCTACAAGAGCGGCATGTGTACGGAAAAAGCGATTCACGTTGTTCTTGAATCGCTGTAAATTGTACTCGGTGGGAAGCACAGCCCTGGGCAAATTATTCCAAAGGGATGATGTTCTCCATATAAAAGACTGCTTGAAAAGCATTGTATGCAGAGTAACAAGCTGAACCTCATACGGCTGTGAAGTATTAGAGCAACGTGTATTTCTAACATGCACCGCTCAAGGAATTAAGCGGGCTACATCCTTCGAAAACTTTCCATGAAAATACTTGTAGAACAGACTCAAGTCGCCAACCGTTCTTCGATGTTCCAGCGAATCAATGCCGCCGGTCATTTCCAGATCTCCAATCAGACGAACAGCTCTTCACTGAACAGAATCCAACAAATGCAGTGTATGTTTGGGAGCAGAGCCCCAAACATGGGAGCAGTATTCCATAGTTGGTCGAATTTGAGCTTTGTAAAGAATTAACAATTGTTGTGGAGTGTAAAGCTTTCTGGTTCGAAGTAATATTCCCAACTGTTGAGAAACTTTCCTTGCTATGCCTGCAACATGTTCATGCCAGGACTTATATCCTCCCAAATTAACGCCCAACAAATTGAGTGAGTCAGAAGATCTCCTGTTGCTCTATGTTTACGAAAGCCATATTGGTGATCGCTAATAATGTTGAATCGTTCAAGATATTTTAGAAGATACTGATTGATAACCTTTTCCATGACTTTCGATATTATTGAAAGCAGCGTGACTGGTCCGTAGTTATTTAGCAAGCATCTCCAGCAGAAAGGAAATATTCTCTTTCTGTAGGGTAAGTTGAAAGTCTACAGAAAACTGATGGTAGTTCCCTCGCACAGTTTTTGAGAACTATGGTAGGTATTCCGTCAGCGCCAGAAGCTTTTCTGGTGTCTAGCTTCATTAAAATACGGTTTATGATATGCTGTCTGAAGGTAACATCGGGCATCCTATAATAAATAACTTGCTTCTTCCTTATAATTAAAAATTTCCTAGTAAATAATGCTTTAAATACAGCATAAATAGGTTAAAATTTCGCCTTAAGAGACTATCAATGTTTTTATTTAATTGAACAAACTGTTACAAAAACTAACTGCAACTTATTTTCAGCAGCATCAATGAGGCCTTAAGACACATTTTATGCCTTAATAAATTGCAAAATTTCACGAAAAACATTTATTTTGGGACAAAATTTCCAGACGTAAACTTGTAAGACATCTTTAATATTTCTCAGATGGGTGTCATGGGTGTCTGTCCTCTCTCTTCAATTTACTTTTAGAACTCCCTCTCTCCGTTTATTTTAGATTTCCCAGGGGCGGAGCATTGCTTCTTAAAATGACTTAGTCCAGTGATTGATAATATTTTGAATGATGTTTAAATTTAATAAAAAAATAGGTATTAGGTGACTCAAGGAATTATCCATTTGAACATATTAAACGATTTTCATAACACCCTGTATATTTCATTGCCTTCGCAATATGTCCGGAAACCCTGTATGATATTTTGAAACTTTAACGATCTATAACAGAATAATTACATACCTGTATACCTCCCAATTTATTAATTGAAAACGGATTCGAAGGAGAATATTCTTGTTTAATTAAATTCGCAACCTCTTGCCAATCGTCTGGGTTGTTTATATGAATATCTTGTGGGTTCATGTAGCCGTTATTTCTGTCGTAGGCTTGAAGGACATAATCTAGATTAGCTAAAATAGATTTATTAGAAATTAGTCCAGATTGAACAAACTTTTTCTGAGTTTTATATGGATAGGTTATTAAATATTTATATCAATTTTACTTGAATTTATTTCCATAATAAATAAATTTCATAACATAATATAATATTAAGATTTAGAGATATTATGATATATATATATATATATATATATATATATATATATATATATATATATATATATATATATATACGTATAAATTTTATTTTGTTTTTTATTATTGTGAAGTAAAAACCTGTAAATTGACAATTTACAATCCATTACGAGTGGATAATACGGAATAAGCATCTGTTTATATACTCAAAACTAATCACCAAAATTAACCAAGATCAGTTATTATTATGAAAGAAGCAAAAGAATGAGAATATGTACGTCACAAAAGTTTGGTACGAAAGCATCAAGTTACGGCTGCAATAATTAAAGCCAGAGCATTGTTCTCAAGACTGTATTTACAGCTGAATGTTTCCATCGAGCTTTTACCTCGTAAGAACTGACAATATATAGGGTGGTCTCGAAGTTACTATACACGCCGTCATAACTAAACCACTTCAAGTACCTGAAGGAAATTTAATATAAATGTATAGAAAAAGTAGATGATCATTTTATATAGAATGACGTCTGTCGGTCACTTCTAGTTTTGCAGAAAACGTGTCTTTCCTTTTGAGTTTAAGTGGAATATTGTTTCAAAGTTAGGGACTACTGAAAAACAGACTATTTTTTAATTTCATTTCATTTTTTAAGACAATGTTTTAAGCAAGTCCTCAAAATAATTACTATTTTGAGGACTTGCTACTATCTCTCAAAATCAAAATTATTTTGATAGTTGTAGTAGTAGTGATTTGTTTCAATTTTTATAAATTTAAATTACTTCAAATCCAAATTTTGAATAATTATAGCACAACGGTTAAATTTAGAAAGTCCACAATGTCATCATTATCATCTAATCAATTTTAAACAAAGCAACTTTCAAGTAACTCTCTATTTTAACTACTCTTATTAAAAATAGCTAGTCAAGTGCAAGTTGAACTTGCACAATTAATGTTCCGTACGTTGATTGCTTTTAAAATAAAAAGTTTTGTTATGGAGGTATAAAATGATCAGTGACTTCACAAAACACACCCCAAATGAGTTTTCAACAAAGTTTGTTTCCAATCTTTACTGAAAACTGATGACCTTGATTTTTTTTTTATATACTAGATAAATTATTAAAGGTAATGCACTCGTGATAATTTTCGTTAAATCTACACCCCGAGGAGAATTTTTCAGAATTTTTTCAAAATATTTTGATCAGTACTTTTCGAGATAAGGGGGGGACAGCGATTTTTCGCGATTTTTTAAAAATAAGATGAGGCCATCAATTCCTTATTATTACCAAATTTCAACTTTCTATGACAAATAGTTTAGGAGAAAATCGGCTGTGACAGACAGACAGACAGACAGACAGACGGACAGACACCGAAGTCCTCTTATAAGGGTTTCGTACGGAACACTAATTACCTAAATAGCGTATAAACTATTGTTCTTTTACGTGAAATATTACTATAGAAAGTTTTCTTTTGCTGTCTAGAACAGTTTATTTATGACAACGTGGATAGTAACTTCAGGGCCATCCGGTATAAGATGGTTTTCAGTTAAATTTCTGCATGGATGCTGGATATGGATTTAGATACATAAATTACGTAAAAACACTGTGCAAGTGATATAAAATAAGGCACTGTGAATTACTAACCCTTCCTGGATTGTTAGAAACAGTCAATTAGTCCGGGATTGAATATTCAGACTGTACAATAATTCAATGACAGATTATAATAGCAATTCTTGAAGAAGGTAGCCCATCATGCCAATTTAACAACTGAGAAGCTGGCCAGTCGGATATTGATAACTAGTTAGACTAGACCACTTCCCATTATCAAAAACAAGTGCAGTTGCTCGAGATAGTAGTTTGACATTTAGTAAATATGTAAACCAACTCACAGATAAAATGTCAGCAAGCTTTAAGGAATGAAAAAAACTAGTTAAGAAGGATATCCGAGAAGATAAAAGAAACTATAGTACAAACATTATAGAGAAAATCATAAAAGATAACTGTAAAATGAAAGTATTACGTTCACGACTATCTAAGGAAAATACATAAAGTACAGAACCACGAGATGAAAACAATATAATAGTATCGGATAGATTTGGCGCTTACTTGATGAAAATTCATCTTTAGTAGTAGTAGAAGTTCAACTACCGTTTGAGAAAGGTGCTGTATCCCGAAACATATCACGGATGATTTAAGCTATTATTTTGTTTATTTCATTTTGATAAATAAAATATAGTGAAAATCTGAACAACAGTTCGCCTTTTAATTTCCTAATATAATAGTAAATAAAAAGAATAATATAACTGGAGCTATTGAAGTCTTCGACACAAGATTATACTCATCCCAGTCAGATAGACGACAATAAAACATAAACATTATTAACCCCCGCACACGTGCCACTCCTGCAGCACTTTAGGGACTTCCCTGCAGCACGTGTGCTAGAACCATAAAAAACACGAAGTATCTGAAGAACTCCCAGATATCAGAAAGGAGAAAATATAAGCTACATTGAAGCAGATGAAAAACAATAGATGCCCTAGAGAAGATCAAATCACTGTAGAAATGCTGAAACTGGGCGGTAAATTTATGAAAGATGCTTTAAAAGTCCTTCTAAATAAATGTCGAGTTATTTTATAAGCATTGCACTAAGTTATAAAGTTGAACGGCGATTAGATTACGCAAAATAAAAAATTTTTAATGTCCCGTACGGAACACTTATAAGATCACTTCGGTGTCCGTCTGTCTGTCATACTTTATTTTCTCCGGAACTATTTGACATAGAAAGTTGAAATTTGACACTAATATGGTAATTGATGGCTTCATCAGAGCCGTGTAATTTTGAAATTTAAATTTTGACTTAAGGGGTTAGTTTTGGGGGGTGAAATTGGAAGTGAAAAAAAAATACCAGGTCATCGAGTGAAGTGTCAAATGAAAGCTTGTAAAAAAATATATATAATCTAATACTTGCACACACTTTTCTTTGTATTATTATGAAAAATCCTTATCTCGAAAAATACGGATCAAAAAATTTTAAAAAAATTCTGGAATATTCTCCATAGGGTGTACATTGAACGAAAATTATCACGGGTGCGGTACTTTTAATAATATACCTGGTATATAAAAAGAATCGAGGTCATTGGTTTTCAGATCAGATCGGAAAAAAAACTTTGTTGAAAACTTATTTGAGGTGTATTTTGCGAAGTAGTCGATCATTTTATACCTCTTTTATAAAAATTTTTATTTTAAAAGCAAGCGATTTTCGGAACACTAATTGCGCAAGTCTAACTTCCACTTGACCGGTTATTGCTTTTGGGATTTGCTTGTTCTTTCTATGCTCCTACATTAAATCAATTACTAAACATATTAGATAAAAAATAAATCAAAATATAACTATCTTAAAAATATACTGGAGTAGAGAGAAGACATAGACATGTCTACTAACAATTTAAATCGCAGATTATAATATTCCAGCTGGTAAGTAAGTGTTGTATTTCTTCTGAAAATTCGTATTATTTGAGCAGCCTTACTTTCATAAGTTAAATTGTTAGCTACTTACAATCCAAGTTCATTAATCCTTCTTCAGATGTAATACCCATCAATGTTGGAACTTTATTAATATTCCCTTTGTTAAGTGCTTCATATTGCAGTTCTGTTAAAAATGCATCTTCAACATTGCTTGGTTCAATAACTGGGGCAAAGAAAATTCCTTGGCGCATTTGAATTGTTCCGAACGCATCAGCTTGAGACGAAGCCTAGAAAAATATTCGAAGTATTATGATTTTAGTTGTCACCCTGTTAGTTATTAAACATGAAAATATTTAATTTAAAATTTTTTATAGTCCAACTATCATCATCATCAGCTCATACCGTCCACTGCTGGACGAAAGCCTCTCTCAAGTCTTGCCACCTTTTTCTGTTCTAGGATACTTGTACCCAATTTCCAGCCACTCTCCTCAAATCATCAGTCCATCGACTTAGTGGTCTACCTCTAGTTCGATAGGCTTCGAATCTTGGTCTCCACTCTGTAATTTTTTTGTCCATCGTCCATCCTTAAACCTAACAGCATGTCCAGCCCAGTTCCATTTAAGATGTAGAATGAATTTGACTGCTTCTTGTACCCCCGTTCTTTTCCTGATAATGTGATTTGGGATGTGATCTCTAAGAGCGTAACACTGACATTTCCATATTTTATTGATATTTTTCTTCGTCAATGTGAGAGTATTGGCTTTGTACGTAAGAATGGGTAGTACGCATCTGTAAAAACCTTTTCTTTTTAAACCCATCAGAAGATTAGATTTAAATATATAATACAGTTTGCCATATACCGTTCAGGAGAGACCTATTTTCCGCTGACTTCATGTCCTAGGTATTTATATCGGTGTGCTTGCTCGATCTACACGTTATTCAGTTTTATAGAAATATTCCCTTTCTGTAGGATAGGTTGAAAAGTCTACAGAAAATTGGTGTTAGTTCCCTCGTAAAATTTTTGAGAACTATGGCAGGTAATCCGTCAGCGAAAGAAGCCTTTTTGGTGTCTAGCTTCTTCAAAATACGTTTTATGACACGATGTCTGAAGACAATATTGAGCATCCTTGACTGCATTATGGGAATAGTTCAGCCAACAAGTTCGCTTTCTCAAGAGATGTAGTTGCAATAGAATTATCTGGCCATGTGAGTGGTGGTATGGTGGATTCGGTGAAATTTTGATTAGCTGCCTTAGCGGCTGACCAAAAGGACCTGGAATTGTTGGGACAATCGAGAAGTTTGTTTCTAATCCGTTAATTGTGTACCTCCTTGGTTTAGTCGATAATTTCTTTGCATCTGTTCCTGGCACGAACAAAGGTGTTACGATTTATGGTGTTAGGACTTTCACGCCATTGTCGGTATGCAAGATGTTTAGAAGCAACAGCTTCAAGGCTTGCCGTTGGAAGGGCATTTCTTCGAGAAAGGGATGTAAGCCTCTATACAGGCCAAAATAACATCGGAAACCTCCCTGGCGCAGTCAGATGGGTCGTCGGATCGAAAACAAACGTCTAACCAAGGAAAGGTTCGAAAATATTCCATAAGATCTTTCCATTTAGCAGATTTGTAGTGCCAAATCTTGCGCGATTTAGGCGCCTCTCTGTCACTGATTGGTAGGATACTCGATGTCGAAAGTAGTTTGTGGTCGGAAGAACCTAACGGCGGATTTACGCTGACCGTGTAAATCTCCGGATTAGTGGTTAAAAACTGATCAAGAAGACTGGTGAACTCCCCGTCTCGATCAGGGATCCATGTTGGTTCGTCAATAAGCTCAGTTAAGCCACAACTGATTGACAATGATTCGGCATCACGACCTTGTTCGTCGGTAGTATTTGAATATTTAAGCCAGTTGATGTTGTGGACATTAAAGTCGCCCAGGATGGCAATTTCGGCATTTGGATAGTTAATTTGTAAATGATCGATGGTGTCTGCAAGAGATGCGAAAAGTGTTCTAAAGTTAGTATCACTTGGTGGTCGATAGAGGATACAGATGAACCTTCTGGCTGGTTGAGTCGTTATTTTTAACCACATTACATCAAAGTTTGGGGACTCTAGAGCCTCTGGAGTATCGATAATCAATATGACATTTACCAAGCGCTTCCAAGAGTTTCCGCTGGTTTACAGAATCAAAAGCCTTTTTGAAGTCTACGAATATGGCCGTTTGTTCCATATCCCGTGCAGAAACCTGCCTGCTTTTTTGAAAGAAAAAACTCAAATTTATTTGTTAGACGATTGGTAAGTATTTTAGTGAATAATTAGTATATATGATTCAGGAGGCTAACGGACTGATAGTTTGTAAAGTCTGAAGTAGCTCCTTTTTTTATGTGTAATGATAATAGTTGCATTATTCCATTGCGATGGAGTTATTCCGTCCAGGAGACATTTATTAAATAACATTTTCAGAGTTTTGATAATTTGTTGTCCCCCTCGTTTAATTGCCTCAATTATAACATTGTACTCTCTTGGGCCTTTGTCATTTCTCATGTCCTTCATGGCTGATGCGATTATTTCTTCTGTAATCTCTGGGATCTTTTCCTACTCCTGATTTAGGACTTTTGGTATGGTGATTTCTGTTCTTCTATCGTGTACGGCATATAATTTATGGTATAGTCCCACTATAGATATAGAATAAAAAATCGTTTCTATCAGACTATGTAACTTCGTGTACAGCCGCAAGTAGGGGGTTAATTTTTTGCAATAACAAAGGTATTTTAATAATATGTGGAATTCATTACAAGAAATGCTAATAAACTAGGTGCGTTTGAAGTTTTTTCATGTTCAGGAGTTTTTTATTTCCAGTAAGTAGCGGTTATTTGAGTTTCAAGTCTATATCGGTTCATTAGTTTATGCTACAACCACTAAAAAATATTTCTTAACAATGTCATCTAAATGTGAATCATTTCGATACTCTTCTAAGCAAGCTGTGAAATTATTGATTACTGCTTGGCACGTTGTTTCCGCGCTCGCTGCCATTTCCTACCATTTATTTTATTTTAGTTGTTTCCACAAGAAAAATCCATCGGAGTTAAATTAAGGCTATGTGGGAGAAAACCTATATTATTTTTTCCGGGCATCAATTTAGAAAAACTATAAATAAGTCATAAATATATTGAAAATATACAAAATACGTACCCAATTAGCATAACTCAATGCAGCATTATCAATATCTTTTGCTTGAGCATTTTGTAACACAGTGAGCAACGCTTGTGAATCTCTGGAAGTTGAAAATTGTGAGTCAATAAAACTACCAGTTTTAAAAGATATTTCAGTTTCATTTCTCTGATATGCCCATGGTGACAGACAAGAACCAGATTCTGCAATAGCGCTAGCGAACAAACCTAAAAAAAGGTCGATCATAAACATATACAATCTGATTAGAAACTTGGTTTTCATATAAAAAAAACACATTTGATTTGGTAAATTTGTCATATAAATGTTTAAAAAATATGTACTTCGTTATATGATTGTAGTTCCATAGCAGAGACAATGCTGTGATCAATTTTTAAAATGTTTGTTGGTTTAGTCATTGTGCTTTTTATGGAAAATTTATGAAGAAGACAGGACCGACAACAATTGTAGATTTAGTAAAATCGAATATCGATTAGTGATCAAGTATCTCCAGCGGACTGTCCGCTGAAGAAATTTATGACGACATGCTCAATAACTTGAAGGAACAATGTTTGCTCTACGTCACTAATCAAAAATTAGGCTGCAGATTTCCATAGCGGACGAACCGACATCAATGATGAACACTGTACTGAAAGGCTCTGTATCTGTGTCTACCCGAGAGAATATTGAGGCTATGCATGAAATGAGTTTGTAGAAACTCGAGACATTTCCTACGAATGTGCTTTTCATATTGTCCATTGTGATTTGGATATGAGAAAATTATTAATTAAATTGATCCCTAAATATTTGAACTGCGACCAAAACCGACTGAAAGTCAAAAAATTCAAGTTCATTCAAGATTTATCTAACTTTTTGAATCGAATGGTAATTATGGATGAGGCGTTGGTCTATCGTTATGATCTAGAGAAAAAGGAACCGTCGAAGGAGTGAAAACACGCCGGCATAGCTTACTCTTAGAAGGTTAACTTATAGGCTAGTCGCCAGGGGTTTTGAGTTCTCATTAAATGTTAACAGGCTGCATTTTGGTACACAGGCAGTTTTTTAGACGTAGAATATGATAGAAAAAAGTTTGTTAAAGTTTGATGTACGCTAAGCCCACAAAATCCAAAATAAAATAAAAAATTCGGTTTTTCGGTAATATCTCGAAAAATAAAAAAGATATTGAAAAAGTAATACTATCACGTAAAAGAGCGGGAAATTTTACAAAAAGATAGCATACAGATTTTTTCCAGATTTTTTTTTATTAGCCAGAGAATTTATTAAAAATTCTGATAGGTGATTCAAAGAGTCTAGCGCACCAAACAGGTTAATATGAAAGTTTACTCGCACTGCTAGAAGATTAATCGTGTCATATTGTATATATATATATATATATATATATATATATATATATATATATATATATATATATATATATATATATACATAGTGTGACAATTTAAGTTCGCATCATATCGGATTATTTTTAAATAATCACTTTAGCCCAGATCTGGTTATGGCATCCATTTGTGTTTTAAATAATATCAGAAATAAAGTATAGTAAGTCATTTTTACACAGACGTCACCTGTCAAAAATGACATTTTCGTAAAAATTTTTGAAAAAAACGTATAATTTGGCCAAATTTTAAAAAAAGTTATTGGACAAAATGGTTTATTTTGTGATTCTAGATCTGTTTGTCAAATTTCAATGGGCTACTACGATTTTGAATTTTTGGCAGTTTTTTGACATTTCGGCAATTATTTTTCATCTTGATTTATTGCAACCTTATTTAAATCATTTAATTTCTACAAAAACTAGGCACTATTAAGAACAAAATAAAGTCGTGTCCATAATTTTTTTATAGATTATTAAAATTCACACATTATCAGGATTCATATTTGATGCAAAGTTCGATTAGCTTTTGTTTCTAAATAGAAAAATGTTTCTCGCTTACGTATTTTGATAGTGAACACACTTAAACGTTTGTAAATTAACACAAATCTTACATTTTGATCTTTTAAGTAATGCATTTAAATTTTTAACAATGTAATGTTTCTTATTATAAACACCAAATTAACAACTTGCTGTTTTATTCCATTTTTTTTTGTACTTCAGCTAAAACCACTTTTTAGATCAATAATACATTTTAGATTCTAATTAGCAAACGTAATAAAAATATTACACATATTCTAGTTATTAATTTGGCAGTTTTTTGTAACTGTAAATTTACACTAATTTAAAATAAATCCAGCCATATTTTAGTCGCGGCTATCAAGATTAACGTTCGCAAAATTAGAAAGACCCCTTATGGTTGTGCCGATTTCCTCCTGAAAACTTACCTTCTACAGGAAAAAGAGCTAAACAGAGAAATTAACACGCAAAGCAAAACTCGATATTTCTATGCGTTTATTCATAGTAGGCCCTGGAAACAATTGAGAACTAGAGATCGCAATATGGTGTCGTAAGCTGTCAAATATTTAGTTAACAATTCAAACTAGAATGGAGAGAAACAGATGGTGTCACAACATGCTTTCTCTTCAAGAAAAAATTGAAATTGTTATTGTGTGGGGAAAATACACCTCATCGCACTGTTGCAAATGTTTTTAACGAGCGTCATCCTGAAAAAAACTTGCAGCAATCTACTTTGAGCCGAATTATAAAAAAGTTTAAATCGACTGGATCTGTGGGAAACGTTTTCCGAAAAAATCGTGTTGCACGTAAACTTACTGAAGATACTGAGTTAGATGTGTGCTTAAGTGTAGTGGAAGAAGGCAAAACCCGTGTTAGAACTATTTCGAAGTCTAAACCGGAGATCGACAGGGAAAGTGTAAGTAAAATTTTATATAAAAATAAATTTAAACCATACAAACCAAAATTGATAACCACTCTATAGAATAGAGATTTTAATATTCGGTTGTTATTTTCATTCTGGTACCAAGGAAAAATAGAAGAGGACTCCAAATTTCCGTACAATGTTTTATTGACTGATAACGGCCCACTTTCTTCTAACGGAGTAGTAAGTTCACAGAATAGTCGATGGTGGGCCCAAGAAAATCTAAACTTCATTATTGAGTGTCGTGACCAATGCTCGTTTAAAACTAACGTTTGTTTTTGTAAATGACCAAATAACAGGGCCATATTTTTTTAAACATAATTTAAACTCACAACGATATTTAGATTTTTGAAATTACGAAATTTTAGAAGTTCTGGTTAACATGGCTGTGGATCTAAAATATACTCTATGGTATCAATTAGATGGTGCACCAGTACACAATACTTTGCAAGTACGAAACACTTTAAATGAACTATTTCATGGCAGGGTCATTGGGCGAGATCAGGATAATTGTTGGCCACCTCGATCGCCCGACATCACCCCATTGGATTTCTATTTATGGGGTTATCTCAAACAAAAAGAATACAAGTTTAGACCATTTAGAGATATCGATCATCTAGAAACTATAATTAGGCAGTGTGTTCATGAGATACCTCCCGAGTTTGTGAAAAATTCTGTCAAAGAAATTTCTAGAAGAACCATTCTTTGCATTGAACGAAACGGTGGACATACCGAAATGTAGAATATTGCAATATGCGTGTATTTGATACAAAGTATTTATTAAATAGGTTAAAATATCCAATTGTTAATTTGGCGTTTATAGTAAGAAACATTACATTGTTAAAAATTTAAATGCGTTAGTAAAAAGATCAAAATGTAAGATTTGTGTTAAATTTACAAACGTTTAAGTGTACTCACTATCAAAATAATTAAGCGAGAAACATTTTTCTATTTAAAAGCAAAAGTTAATCGAACTTTGCATCAAATGTGATTCATGATAATGTGTGAATTTTAATATTCTATAAAAAAAAATTATGGACAAGACTTTATTTTGTTCTTAAATAGATTATAGGTGCCTAGTTGTTGACAAATTAAATGATTTAAATAAGGTTGCAATAAATCAAGATGAAAGACAATTGCAGAAATGTAAAAAAAACTGCTAAAAATTCAAAATCGTAGTAGGCCATTGAAATTTGACAAACAGATTTAGAATCACAAAATAAACCATTTTGTTTAATAACTTTTTTTTTAAAATTTGGCCAAATTATACGTTTTTTTCAAAAATTATATATATATATATATATATATATATATATATATATATATATATATATAATATATATATATATATATATATATATATATATATATATATATATATATACATACATACATACATACATACATACATACATACATACATACATACATACATACATACATATATATATATATATATATATATATATATATAATATATATATATATATATATATATATATATATATATATATATATATATATATATATATATATATATATATATATATATATAATATATATATATATATATATATATATATATATATATATATATATATATATATATATATATATATATATATAGATATATATATGTATATATATATATATATATATATATATATATATATATATATATATATATATATACATACATACATACATACATACATACATACATACATACATATATATATATATATATATATATATATATATATATATATATATATATATATATATATATATTTAAAGGTGGGAAATGAAAGATAAAAGGCTAAGCTTTAAATATAAAGTATTCATATTTCATTAAAACATCCAGGTGCAAAGAAAACAGTTATTGAAAACATAAAAATTCTAAATTACTCGAAGGAATTTTGTTAATGGCGCCACCAGCCCGATCTGTTTCCTGTCATCTGACACTCACGTAGTTTGTGTACTGTATATTGTTAAATAAACTTACAAATGAAAAATAATTAACTTTAAGTGTAAATTAAGTGTTGGTTGCTGTTCTTATATTATTAAATATATTCATTTTTTATAGAAATAAATATTTTTACTAAAAATTTTTTTTATATATACTAAGTGCCATTTCTGATCACCCATTTTGAGTTTTTTAAATTTTTTCTTAGGTTTTTAATTAGCACTAAAAAAAACCCATTAGTAGACACCTTAAATAGGAAATTGAAAATTTAAATGAATTACGTACTCTCTGGCCGCCATATTGGATCTGTCCATTTGAATTTTTCAAATCTGTCATCGGATTCTTAATCAGCACCCCGAGAAACTCCTTAATAGCCAATTTCAAAATATTTAGCGGTATACGCAAACGTTAATTTAATCATAAATAAGATTGGAAGCATGATTCCCATTACAAATGAGAGGGTTAAACCAGCCATATATATATATATATATATATATATATATATATATATATATATATATATATATATATATAGATTTTTTTTTAAATTACGATAAAACTAAAAAAAAAAATAATCTGTATACTATTTTTTTTTGTAAAATTTCCCATTCTTTTAAGTGGTGCTCTTAGTTTTTCGATATCTCTTATTTTTGGAGATATTTGCGAAAAACAACATATACAACAACAATTTGGTAGAATTAGCGTACACTTTAGAGCAGCAAACTTTTTTTTATCGTATTCTACGACCAAAAAATTGTCTGTATGCCAAAATACAGCCTGTTAACATTTAATGAGAGCTCTCTGTCAAAACTTGCCTATGACGAGTGGGCTATAATATTGTGCTGATGGATACCATTCAGGTCGATCCGGTTCACGTTATGCTTTTATGTAAATGTAAGAAACCAGATGGTGATAAAAAAGACGAAGTAATACTATAAGGTTATCAGAGTTTCGTCAGCAGAAAAATTGTTGAAAATATTGTGATGTCTATTTCTAGAAATTTTTAGTTACGCCAAATTTGGTAAAATGATTTAATTTGGTAAGTAATATACTCTTTCTTAAAAAATACCATGTATATTTTCAATTAGGATTTAAAAGATCACTTTACATTCTAGGAATAATTACTGTAGTCCAAAATCACGTAAAATATGTCGAAGAAATATTTTTAAAACAAAAAATGTTTTTCAATAAATACTGTTAAAATATATTTGACTACAACATAGTAAATTGAAAAAAAATACACAATTTTTTTTGACGTGTTGAAACAAACATGTTTAAAAAATGATGCAAAATGTATTGCAGAATTTCTTGATGAATAATTTATTTAACTTTTACAGTATAAAACCTTTTTTTGTGAAAAATTAATGTTTGCATGTCGTATAATATAGAATTGTGCTATATCCATGTAAAGTGCTTAACATATTATATTAAGTTATGATTTTTTTTACCTTGAGCTGCGGGACTTAAAATTAAATATCCAACGGAAGCAGAACCTGCAGATTGTCCAAAAATATTTACTCTATTAGGGTCACCTCCAAAAGCTGCAATATTCCTTTGAATCCATTTAAGAGACAAGATAACGTCTTTGAGTCCAGCATTTCCAGGGATAACATTGTCACCAGTTGAGAGAAACCCTGAAAGATTAAAACTGTTCTCAGTATGTTGATACCCTAGAATTACAGGTTTCTATCTGACAGCTCTTTCAATAATAAAGTTTTAATTATAGTACTTAATCATTGCAATATATATATATATATATATATATATATATATATATATATATATATATATATATATATATATATACTTTTTATAATTTTCTTGGGTTTATGTTCATAAAATTAAAAGACTTGTTTTATATCGTAGCATATATATTTGTGGCAAAACGGTTCGATCATACATTCTGGTCTCCATCAGTTGTTTAATCTGCTGTTTATTTTAAAATACTGTACAAATATAAATTAAAAGTAAACTAAAATACCTGAGAACATCACATGTAACATTTTGGTTTTTGGTAATACCAAAGCCAATATATACGGCTTATGTAGTAGCATTAAGGACTTTAGAAACAAGGTTCTAAGAATATAAAATAAGTATGCTTGGGGTGAAAAGTCCCGAGATTTTCCGAGAGACGGCAACACAAACAAAAAAAATCATTATGATTTTCTGTTAGAGTCAACTCTCAGAAGATCCGTGTAAAATTTACATGACATCTTGTCTATTAGTTTGCGAGTTACAGCTGTTTGAGTGACTGAACAAAAACACCAACGTACTGAAGTTTCAGAACGGTGTTTGGCACTGTCTCGGCTTAATTCAAAGGAGTTTTTGCGTGGATTCATAACAATGGACGAAACATCAACCACTACACGTCTAAGTTCAACAGGCAGTCGGCAGAGTGGCTGAAACGGCATGAAAGCTGACCGAAGCGTCCAAAAACACAAATATTAGCTGAAAAGGTTTTGCCAAGTATTTTTTAGGATGTGTATGAAATAATACTAATCGACTATCTTGAAAAGGGGCGGAACAATCACCAGAGACTATTATATTGATTTATTAGACCGTTTAAATGGTGAAATCAAAAAAAAAGCCGCATTTCGGAAGGAAAAACTTGTTGTTTGACCAAGATAATGCATCAGCTCATTCATTATTTATCAGTTCACTATGTAAGTATAGGTGACCGTTGAAGTGCTTCTATACGTGCGCTTTCCGGAATCGGAAATTCAACAACCGGAAATACTGAACCCTCGCCATAAGACCAGGAGAGTTGATTGGGCCACTAAAAACGAATAGTCAGATATGAAAGAATTAAATCTTGTGTAGGGACTTTTGAACCCTACAAAACGACAGGACTAGATGGAATCTTCCCAGTACTTCTGCGACAGGAGATCGACAATTTGATACCGTACTTAAGCACAACTCTTGTCCCCAGGGGCTGATGATATAGTTATACTCATCCAAGAGAAGCATACTCTCTATACTGTGGCGGAGCTCCTGCACAGAGCACTGGACGATGTACACCGCTGGTGTGAGGGAGTAAATCAGAAAGTTAACGCTGCAAAGACTGCTGTTATACCGTTCACAAAAGACATACCTTTGGAGAATGTACAAAAATGGTTAATGAGTACAAATATTTGGACTTGACATTAGACACGATTAACGTGAAGGAAAATCTGATTCTGTGACAACGTCCACAGAGCCATCATATAGAATTGAGTACGATCCAAATCTATCTATGGAGGTGAAGACTTCGAGGAAGGCAGCGGGTCAGGTCTACACAGGCGGACCAAAAACTTCAAGCTGAGTAGGCGATGGCATGTATATAGAAAAGCTCAAGTGAAGCTTTAGCATTCCATTACATGTACAACAATATTCCAGGCAGAAATTCGTGTAATACAAACATATGTTGATGAGAATATTAGCCGAGACTGCCGCAACCAAGAAGTAAATATTCTCTCGAACAGTCAAGCTACTCTAAAGGCTTTAGACGCCTATCAAGTTAACTTCAAGACCACGAGGGAGTGTAAACGTGACCTGTTATAACTATCCTTTAGGAACAACTTGAACTACTGGGATTCTAGGATATTTAAACGAGTTAGTAAGATTCTGAGCTACAAAGTCATACAGGGGTCATTAACCAGCGTTTGTTATACTAGAAAAGGTAGTAAAAACGTAAAGTAAAAAAACAAAAAATCAACAGATAGTCATATCAGCAACATCGCTGACTCACAACAACTGGCCAAAGACATGCAAGGGGCATCACTGTGGTCCCCTCAAAGAAACTAATAACCGACGACCTTTATTTAACAAGGAGCCAGACCAAACTAGTGGCGGGACTGATTACCGGCCACTGTCATCAGAGGAAACATTTGCATAACATGGGCATCCACACTGGTCCCACTAGACATAAACTGTTCAGAGATCTAGAACGTGGTGATATACTGTCACGTGAAGGATTTGGAAGGAAGCTAATAAACCTTCTTAAAGGGATGACGCTTTAGTAACCAAGTGAGGCTAATAGGATAGAGTACACAAACACTCACAATCGCCTACCACACCTACAATCAATTGATTTAAGGAAATAAAATAGAGATAATTTTAAAAATTACTTCACAGTTACAGAATATGTGTGAGTGGAGACCAAGACTTGGACGCAGAAGTGCAGGGAGACCAAATACAAGATGGCAAGACGACATGACAGAAAGGCAGGAACTCAGTGGGTGAAAAAAGCAGATAATAGATGGCAACAGTATGAAATGAGAAGAGCCTACATCCAGCCGTGGATTGACGTAGGCAGATCGTGATGGTATGTTCTGTACAATTTTACGTATTTGATATGGAATTGGTTGTTCCGATTTATAACTTTAAATAGACATTTTGTTGTGTTTGCGTTGGTAAAATGTCAGAAACATTTAAGTCCTTAGAACTTGAGCCCACCTAGTACATATTCACAAACGTTTTAAAATTTATGATTTTTTAAATCCGAATAATTAAGTTTTTTGAAGTAGATTCAATTCAAAATTTTTGTTACTAAATCTACACTCTTGTTAGTTGGAATCCGGTAATTCTAGGGTAGCCAAAATAATTACTTTCTTACGGTTTAAACTACCGAATAGTTATAAATTTACAGCTAACGGATACAGCTGTGGTAAATACACTGAATTTTAAATTATGTATATCCAATACACACTGAAGGCGTAAACCAAGAACCGACTGTAAATGTTAAATAAGATCCAGGATAACACCGAGTGTAAATGTTTAATAAGATCTTTATAATGCTTTATATATGCGATTATACTGTAAACGAAATCATTCTGTTCAAAATAAATCACCTTAAGGTTGTCCTAATATTTGTTGGACATTTTAGTTCAGGTTACAAGGTATATGATAAATTCGTTATATCTAATGGGTATAATTCTTCAGGATTTCTAACGTGTCGATTAAAAATGTAATGCTGAAGTTTCGTCGATCATCCAGCCGATTTATTCATAGTTTGTTTCGAGAGCTGACTTAACTGGAATCGAGAACGAAACTGATTTAAGTTTGGATGTAAACACCTTTTATATTAGTGGACCGATGTGGGAAGGAGGCGGGGCTTCATGGATAATCTGCTTCCAGATTGGTGAGAGGTAAAGACCAGTATCACCATTAAAGTTGTTAGAATGGATGGCTCCTGAATTATTGTAGGGCAGAAAAACGAATTTGTTGCAGGGATCTTTGATTGATCCAAGAGGATCTGGTGTCCTATTTTATGTTAGTATTTTGCAAGTGCTGAAGTGGAAATGTTACGAAGACGTACTGCCCTTTGATGTTCCTTAATACTAGTACATATTTTTTGGTTCTTTTGGCAAATATGGTATACTGCAGATTCCTGGATTTTCAATGGGAATTTGAGATGATGTGAGAGGTTGGGTCAAGTAAAGAAACGTATTATTATTTTATCTTAATTTTTAAAATACGTTCTATGAAATTCTTAATATATGGAAGGACTGCAATTCCGAGAGACTGATCTGATCTGATCTTTTCGAAGGGATCGCCTAATATCTCAGTACTGAAAATTGTTTGATTAAAAAACGAAAGTGACATGTTTTAGTTTTGTTTGAAGGGATTGTGGCTGAGAGAAAGATAAAGCTCTATGAATAAGGGAGTTGATGACTGAGTGTTTTTGTGCAGAAAGCTGATGCGAAGAACTATTTAACGGTCTATTCGTGTGAGTAGGATTCTTGTAAATTAAGTGGCTCAGTGTCATATTTGACTTTCGATTAATAAGAATGTATAAGAAAGGCAGAGTATTATTATTTTCAAAATCATAGGTGGAGTGGATATTCAGGTGTAATCACCTGTGATGATTGAGAAAACTTTGAAGACATTCTTGATCGTGTGGTCCAATTAGGGAAGCGTCATCAACGTAACATTTCCAGAGTTTAATTTTAAGATGATGGCTTGTTTTCGAAATGTTCCATACATACCTTTTCAATAACCGGAGGAAGAGAACCCATTACCGTGCCGGATATTTGTTCACATATTTATCATTGTATAGGAAGTAGGTTACGGACAGGCATTTCTCAGTTAGAGTTAGGAGATCTGAGAGAAGGTTTGAGGCATGGAGCACGGTTCTTAAAATAGTTAGAATATCGGGAATGGGAACTTTGGTGAAGGGAGAATCGACATCGAAGTGTTGCGAGTTTGATTTCCTTGAGTACGTATATTTACATGAATAATATAGGTTGGATAGAGCTATAGCCCACTAGCGACGGCTCGTATCAGCCTCGGCTAAACAGTAAAATGTATCCTTATAGTAACCTAATAAAATAATGCAACAGAATACAAGACAAGTAGCTGAAACTACTTAAGAGTTTTATTCATTACCAAGGTTTTATAAGTCTGAAATTGTATGGTTTTACACGGACGGGAGAGCTCTCTCTTTTGTATAAGTGGTGCACTAAAATCATAACAAAACGCCTGGAGTGAAAACTAGATTTTTATCGGCCACGTGAACAGACTGGCTTTAGAAGTGGATACGGTGCTAACGATCATTTACAGACCATAAGAATCCTTAGACAGAAATCTATAGAATACAATAAACCACTCGTATTAGTATTTGTGGATTTTAAAAAAGCTTTTGACACCGTAAAGTTGCCGGCGATACTGTCTGCCCTGCAGCAAATGAGAATAGACTACAGATATACTTAGTTAATTAAATTCATTTATAATAACGTAACAGCAAGTATAAGACTCCATGAATCCACAAGTAAATACCGAGTGGAATGTGGAATCAGACGAGGTGATACCATTTCTCTTAAACTTTTTATGGCGATGCTAGAATATTTTTTAAGAAACTTAATTGGGATGGAAAAAGCATAAACATCGATGATGAATACCTAAATTACCTGCGCTTTGCTGATGATATTGTCATAATAGCCGACAATCTAGGTGATGTCGAACAAATGCTTACTGAATTGCGAATAACATCAGCAAATATTAGTATAAATATTAACTTTCAGAAAAACAAGTTTATGACTAATCTAGTTACGAACAGTAATATGAAATTTAATGAAAGCGAGGTGAAGCACGTTCAAAATTACAAGTATTTGAGATTCACCGTTGTGTGGGCTTGGGATGGACGGCTTTTAGGAGACTAAGAGATATGCTGCAGGGTAATTTGCCAATGTGCATAAAAAAGAAAGTTTATGAACAATGCGTTCTGCCGGTAATCACATATGGCGCCGAGACACACACATTAACAAAACAGTCAGCAAAAAATTGAGAGTATCGCAATGGGCAATGGAGAGAGCTATGTTGGGTATCACAAGGAAGGATAAAATAACAAACGTAACTATGACAACAACAAAAGTAATAGACATTATCAAAAAAATTACGCAATCTAAATGGAGATGGGCAGGCCATATAGCCCGAAGGGATGATAACTGATGGTGTAGGAGACTAATAGAATGGAGACCTAAAGAAGACAAGAGAAACAGAGGTACACCACCGACAAGATGCAGCGATGACATTAAAAAGTGGCAGGAAATTGGGTTAACACCGCTCAGGACAGAGATCAGTGGAAGTTCTTAGAGGAGACCTATATCCAGCAGTGGATGAGGACGGCTAATGGATGACGATGACACTGATGTGTTACTATTCAGAAAGTTAAACTTTTGCAATGAAATATTAAAGTTGTTCCACAAGTTTTGTATAAATTAAATTTATATTTGACAGTTTGTTTTAAAGTAAACTTTTTTGTGGAGTACTTTGTATTGCTGCGAGTGAAGGATCTTGAAAAGTCGTGTTCAAAAAATTTTTTGAAGTAAGTATTTAGATAAAAAATATTTTTATACTTTTACTGACCTTACGAGCTTAGCATATAGCTTGAATATATGATTATGAACACCAAGTCGCTAGCGTTGGATTAGAACCAGCGACCCTTGGGTCACTTGGCAGACTATTAATGCACCGTACTACCGAGTAAGTATTTAGATAAAAAATATTTTTATACTTTTACTGACCTTATGAGCTTAGCGTATTAGCCAGACGAGCTTGAATATATGATTATGAACACCTAGTCGCTAGCGTTGGATTCGAACCAGTGACCTTTGGGTCACTTGGCAGACTCTTAATGCACCGTACTACCGAGGTCGGCTAGGGAAAAATAACTGTTAGAAGTAAGAGTAAGTGTAGCAACTTTCAATTTTTTTTTGTATTATGAATTAGCAATTCATCCAAATCCTGTGTAATGAATATGTCAGGAAATAATATCAAATTTTGTGAAAGATAAAATGACCAAACTTACATTTCTGGTATCACTTTTTTTTTTATGGGTCTAGCACACGTGGTACAGGGAAGTCCCTAAAGCGCTATAGGAACGACACGTGTGCGGAGAAAGCGATTCACGTTGTTCTTGAATTGCTGCAAATTGTACTCGGTGGGAAACACAGTCCTGGGCAAATTATTCCAAAGGGATGATGTTCTCCATATAAAAGACTGCTTGAAAAGCGTTATACGAGGGGTAACAAGCTGAACCTCATACGGATGTGAAGTATTAACGCGACATGTACTTCTAACATGCACCGCTCTGGGAGGAATTAAGCGGGCCACATCCTTCGAACACTTTCCATGAAAATAC
This sequence comes from Pachyrhynchus sulphureomaculatus, assembly GCA_019049505.1. NCBI lineage: Eukaryota > Metazoa > Arthropoda > Insecta > Coleoptera > Curculionidae > Pachyrhynchus > Pachyrhynchus sulphureomaculatus. The sequence goes on from CM032452.1 coordinate 55,419,584, forward strand.
TTGTAGAATAGGCTCAAGTTGCCAACCGTTCTTCGATGTTCCAGCGAATCAAGGCCGCCGGTCAGTTCCGGGTCTCCAGTCAGACGAATAGCTCTTCTCTGAATAGAAGCCAACAAATGCAGTATATGTTTGGGAGCGGAGCTCCAAACATGGGAGCAGTATTCCATGGTTGGTCCAATTTGAGCTTTGTAAAGAATTAGCAGTTGTTGCGGGGTTTAAAGCTTTCTGGTTCGAAATAATATTCCCAACTTTTGAAAAGCTCTCCTTGCTATGCCTGCAACATGTTCCTGCCAGGATATATTTGCTCCCAAATTAACGTCCAACAAATTGAGTGACGATGTTAGAGGAATGAAGTGCCCCGACATAACTATGTCGGGTTCAGCAACGTTAACTTTTTTAGAAAAAAACTGCCGCCTGTGTTTTTGTAGCGTTAAATTCTACTTGGTTACTGTCACCCCAAGATAGAATTTTTTCCAGGTCTTTGTTAAGTTGAATAACTTCCTGCTGTCTGCGGATATTCGTCTGAGTAGCCGATGTCCGAGCGTTCAAACTGAATGAAGAGATAAGTGTACTGTCATCTGCAAAGCTGTAGATTGGATTCTCGGTCTTTTCCAGCAGATCGTTAATATAAATGAGAAAGAGAGTAGGAGACAGTATGGAGCCTTGGGGTACACCGGCGTTGATAGTGAAGATGTTAGAAAGAAATCCGTCGACTGCCACTAGTAAAGAACGCCCTCTGAGGAAACATGAGAGCCATAGAACTTTTCGGACATACCATAAGAACGTAGCTTAGCTAGCAGCCCATCGTGCCAAACACGGTCGAATGCCTTGGATATGCCAAGAGCAACCGCTCGAGATTCTCCAAAGTGTTCAATTGCGTTATTCCAAACATCCCAAACTTAACACACTTTTGCATTCTATGGGCTTATAGATCTGTGCTGTTTCCTCTAACTACATGTTGTGTAAAAAAAAATCTCTTTATCTAAATTTTCAGAGATGGTGGGAAATGAAATTCTCTAGATCATTTGTTAAAAACACTTACCGAAAGCTCCTAATCTGTAACTAATAGTAACCATAATAACATCCGTTTCTAGAAAATATTTTGGAGATATTCCTCCTATGACTCCCCCACTGTGTCCCGTACCTGAAATAAATCCACCACCATGAATGTTTACCATAACTGGAAGATTTTGGCTTGCAGCTGAAGGATCCTAAAAAGGTTAATAATAAAAAATAAATAAAAGAATAAACTGTTTAAACAAATCTCCAGCTTCTTAACTTATTTCAAAGAGCCCCAGTGTGTGTTTGGGACGGACGGATTTTGGGAAGCTGAGAGATCTGCCGCAAGGTAATTTGCTACTGTGTTTAAAAAAGAAAGTTTATGAACAGTGCATTCTGCTGGTAATCGCCGAGAGATTCACATTAACAAAACAGTTAGCAAATAAACTGAACATATCGCAACGGTCAATGGAGAGAGTTATGCTGGGTATCACAAGGAAGGATAGAGTAACAAACATAACTGTCAGACAACGAATAAAAGTAATAGATATTATCTAAAAAATTACGCAATCTAAATGGAGATGGGCAAGCCATATAGCCCGAAGGGATGATAACGGATTGTGTAGAAGACTAATAGAATGGAGACCCAGACAAAACAAAAGGACCAGAGGTAGACCACCAACAAGATGGAGTGATGACATCAAAAGAGTAACAGGAAACTGTGATAACATCGCTCAGATCAGAGACCAGTGTAAGTTCTTAGAGGCCTATATCCAGCAGTGGATGAGGGCGGCTGATGGATGATGATGATTATAAAAGATTTGTCTGTTTTTCAGTTTTTATTTCTTGCGTCGTAATATTGAAATAATTCTCAATCGAAAAAGCAAAGATATTAAAATATATATCGAATTAATATTTTCATACTTTTTATCTCTTGCGGTTGTTAATATGCTGCAATTTTTATGCGCACTAGAATGCCGATCAATCTATGCAGGAGAGTATTTGATAGCTGGATACTGCCAGTGATGACTTATGATATTGAGAGAGTGACTTCACCCAGAAAAGTCGTATCATCGATGGATAGAACGTTGCTCGGTATCACTCTAAGAAACCCAGTAAGAAACGGAGACATCAGAGCTAGGCTTGGGATCAGCGATGTGATCGAGAGAGCCGCCAGATGAAAATGGCAGTGGGTGGGACACATGGCTCAAAGTCCTAACGAGAAATGGACAAAGCGCCTTCTGTGTTGGGGTCCAAGAATATCTGCACGGAGTCCAGGATGTCTCCAACTCCGACGGCGGGATGATATGGGATGTCATGCGAGTGCAATAGGGATGCAGTTCGCACAGGACTGCAGCGCATGGAAAGGGATGAAGGAGATCTACGTTCAGGAGTGGAAGGTAACGGGCAGAAGAAGAAGAAGAAGCTGTAACTTTTACAAAAACTTGCTGGTGATTGACAGGAGCAGTGTGACAATATAAAAAAAGGATGTGTATAGTTGCTTAGAAAACTGTCCGCGTGGCACGTGCCGTATATCGTTTGTAAAGAGATCATATTCATACAAATAGGTATTTTTGGTTTAATCATTCTGGTCGTATTAAATGCGTCCCTTACATCTCTCTAACGCAATGTCTTAAAGTCGTCTAAGTAAATAACGCTTTAGTGTTTCACTCGTATTGGGATTTGCGATCGCCTAATCGTCCTTTATTAAACTACCGCGGATATATGTACCTGGGGTGTGAAAACGTTCAAAAATAGACAGTCCTCGGTCTCTTCCGGATAATCTTGATAAAGTTGGTAACAAATATTGGTATTTTCAATTGTTGCATCGTATACTTCAGTCCATGGATCTACGGGTTCTGGTGCCTAAGAGAAAAATTTGTAAATAGGTGTATACGTCATGCATTATACAAAGTATCCCATACAAAGTTTAATTTGAAAAAATTAATTGTTAAATGAAAAAAATAACCTTTATCATATATTAAAGAACAGTCCTTGGAAAATAATTTCATAGAAATAATGTCTTCTAAATGTGAACTGCAATATTCCCGGCATTCTTCTAAGCGGGCGATTCCATTATTAATGCCTAGCACGTCATTTTCATAATGGCTGTAATAGCCTGCTGAATATGTTTTTTTTTTAAGTTTTCCACGGAACGAGTATTGTGATTACAAACCCTAGTTTTCGAGATATTCAAACAAGAAAATACCCATCGGGGTCAAATCAATCACATATATATGTCGAGCCAACTTATATCACCTCTTCTGGAAATAAATTGATTCGAGAGGGTTTCTCGAATGATTGGCAAAGAAGTGTTTGAAGCTGGTGATGTGGCTCCATTTTGCATAAACGCGATACTCTGAAGATAAACATCAAAATTTTATAAAGCGAGTGTGAAAAAGTTCTTGATCATTTATAGATATTGCTCTGAACTAATACACTGGTGAGCAAAAAAATCGACTCGGTTTTATTTAACACGGATTTTAGAATTTAGTGTTCATATATTTTTACGGATTTTAGTATCATCTGAAAGCCCATTCTATTCTCTTTCTAATGATACCAAATTATATAGCATACCTCATGCTTTTTACTGATTAAAATGATTAAAATGGAAAACAATGATAACAAGGATTGAAAATAGGGACAAGAGAAAGGAAAAATTAAACAAATTTTACAAAATTAATAATTAAATTTATTAATAAAAACCAAAATCAATATTTTGTATTATCCTCCCTAGCTCTTATTATTGCTTCCAGTCGGTTTTTCATGGAGCACGTGAGCTTTTTCACCACTGACTGTGACATTCTTTCCCACTTTTCCGCCATCGCAACCTTTAAGTCCCTTAGCGATGCAGGGGCTGGATTTCTAGCTCGAATCCTTCTTTTGAGTCATCCCACAGGTGCTCGATTGGATTGAGGTAAGGACTCCGCGCAGGCCAGTCTAATGTGAGTATTCCGCCAGGTATTGCTGTACCGATGCAGTAGCTTGTTGCCGCTCACTGTCGTGCATTAGCAGGAAGCTATAGCCAACAAACACAGAGTAAGGAACGTGTTCGTGCAGGATCTTCTTGATGTACCGGTAAGCAGTTCCACCGCTACGAGTCTCATCAGTCACGAAAACCAAATCGGTTTTCACATCCAGTGAGATGCCTCCCCACACCATGACAGAACCTCCTCCGTAGGCGACCGTTTCAGTAATGTAGCACTGTTCGTAGCGCTCCCCAGGCCTCCTATAGAATCGTCTTCTTCTATTATTGCCATGTAGGCACGTTCGGGACTCGTCGGAGAATAAAACGGTCGTTTATTGCGTTTGTCGATAGGCTGCTGTCAATTTGGGTCCGTAAGCTGGTCTCTTCGGAGTTTGATTAGCTTCCACGAATTTGTCGGAGCTCCTGCTGGATCTCAACGTGGGTCAAGTGACGATTTCTTAGAGTTGTGTTGACTATGAAGTGGTCGTCTCGCTTCGAGGTACACCTTCTTGTTCCTGATCGATCCTGGTGTCGTGTAAAGGCGCTAGTCTCTTGATAAGGTCTGTAGACTCTGGAGACAGCTGATTGGCTCAGGTGTATTTGCGCAGCGACTACACGTTGGCTATGCTCTACTTGCAATTGGGCAGTGAGTTGTGCCGTTTCTTCCGGGGTGGTATCCATTTTCTGATGACGTAATTAGTGAGCACGTATAGCAGAAATGTTGACGATTCAAGTTCCGATAAAGAAATAATAGGAAAATGCAGTTGCATGTGTTTTTATTGGGATGAATAGCGCGCAACGAGTACATGGCTGAGCGAGCAAAAACTGTTGTATTGAATAAAACCGTTTTAATAAGTAAAAATTTTTTGGAAATCCAAATATTTTTGGTATTATTGGAAGGAGTGGAAAATCAGCATTTTAGTGACACTAAAAATAATACCACTGTTTGAAAATTAACTTCAAGGATAGGTGTTAAATGAAGCAGAATCGTTTGAGTCAATTTTTTTGCTCACCAGTGTAGCTGTGCGGCTTATGTTATCGTCATAGAAGAGTGTGAAATATGTGTTTTTATATATTGTACTTTTTGTAAGTCACATTAGTTTAGGTAGGTTCTAAGTTATATTGATTGTAAAAGTAATTAAATAAAAAAAAAATAGTTGGTCTAGAAACCTCGGGCGAAGTCAAATTTTTTTAATTCTCAAAAATTATTTGTTAATTTTAAAAACAATATTTACGTGTGATTATGGTAAGTAATGCTTGAACAAGTGTTTTAAAATTAAAGAGATAAGCGAATTTATTGCTTGTTATCGCTAAACAGCTCTCAGAAAGTTGTTAAAGTGTTTTAAAATTATCAAAAACCAATTGTTACGATGAATAGCAATTTCAACAACCTCTCAATGATTTA
>CM032452.1:55432455-55459222 GCA_019049505.1 Pachyrhynchus sulphureomaculatus
GGGAAAGTGGTCCTAGATAATTAAGGACGTTATAGCTTAGGTCGTTTCTGACCGATTTGACTCTATGACATGATGTCCTAAACATAACCGTTTTCGAGATATTAAAGTTTAAAGATTTTCTAAAAAAAAAAACATGTTTTTCTTGCTTTTATATCGATTTTTTTTTATTAGAAGTTCTCGAGTGCGATTTTTTGGTTATTTTTAGTTAGTCTGTATGTCAAGTATCGAAAATCGTCAAAAAAATTTGAACTAGTTACTAACAGTTTCAAATGGCGTTAATGTTTCTAAATTACGAATTTTTCCTATTTTAAATCAATAAAGAGAAAAAAAAAATGTATGAAAGTTATTCTGCAAATTATTTTAAAAACTTTTACGTCATTTTAGCTATCTAAAACGGTATAATATCTACTGGATCTATTGAAAATTCTAAGAAAATGAGATTTCAATAGGCCTAAATGTAGAGTAACATAATAATAGAATTTAGATACTACCAATTACCGGTTTACTACCTGCACCTTCAAACAATAAAAAGGTTTGCGTAAGCATTTTTTCCGGTCGGGGTACTCTCTGTGCGAGTGACATTTTCTGTTCACTAAACATTATTGAATGATTTTTAGTCTGCTCATGCGATTCGTCCGTGGTAGATCTGCTATACCGTGCTTTTCAAAAATATCTGTGTTTCATCTTCTGACTGTGTGAATTGGCTCGTAACTGGATTTTGATCTCTGCTTGTGAATATGGCAACGTATACCAACGAGGAATATGCTGACATCCTAATGTGTTACGGATTTTGCAAAGGAGAGTCGTCGCGTGCACGTGATGAATACATACTGTGATATCCTACTCGTCGTGTACCTGATGTTAGCGTATTTGATGGAACTTATCGAAGACTACGAGAATCTGGTTCCGTACAAAGACGGCGGACTGACATGGGACGACCATGTATCTTTGACGAAGACGAAGAAAACGAAATACGACGTCTCTTTGAGGTGGACCCAACCACATCTACAAATGTTGTCGCACAACAACTTGGTATTTCGCAGTGGAAGGTATGGTTTGTAATGCATACTGTTGGGCAACACCCTTACCACTATACGCCCGTGCAAGTCATTCAAGAAGGGGATCCGTTGCGACGATTAGAATTCTGCAGATTTATGCTCAATACCGATGTCGAAGATGCATCTTTTTTTAAGAAAATACTATGGACTGACGAGTCGAAATTCGACAAAGACGGTCTTACAAACTACCACAATGCCCACTATTGGGCTTCTGAAGAGGAAGGCAACCCAAACAAAAATGAACGAAAGGATCACAAACAAGATTCAGCTTAAATGTGTGGATGGGTATAATTTCAAATTATTTGGTTGGGCCATTCTTCCTGCCAGATAATTTGAATGGCGAGGAATACGACAATTTTTTGCGGAACGATTTACCTAATTTGATGGAAGACCTACCTATTGGTTTGAGACAAAACATGTACTTTCAACACGATGGCTGCCCAGCTCACTACAGAGGAAATGTTCGTGCATGTCTGCAATTATCCCAACAAATGGATTGGAAGAAGCGGACCTATACCTTGGCCGGCGAGAAGCCGAGACCTAACACCAATGGATTTTTATGTGTGGGGTCACTTAAAAAGTCTCGTATACGACCAGATGACTCCTATCGAAAACGTGAATGTCCTAAGACAAAAAATAATTGATGCGGCTGACGAAATGAGGCGGCACCTCACAACCAGCGTTGTGAAAAGTAATTTAAGAAAAAGAATGAGAATTTGTGTTAGAAATAGGGGCGACCATATAGAACATGAATTATAATTAATAAAAAATATTAAATTGCAAGGTTTTTTGTTTTATTTGTGTATTTTTCGTATTTTCACCTAGAACTAAAAATTTACCTTTTGCTACCCGAGCCCGCTTTAGGTGTCATTCTGTGTACAGTTTTCCTATTAAACTCCTAGTATTATACCTTTTGATGATTGATAGCTAAAAAGACGTAAAAGTTTTTAAAATAATTTGCAGAATAACTTCCATACATTTTTTTTTCTCTTTATTGATTTAAAGTAGGAAACACTTGATAAAAATTCGTAATTTAGAAACATTAACAAGCCGCCATTTGAAACTGTTAGTAACTAGTTCAAATTTTTTTGATGATTTTTATACTTGACATACAGACTAACTAAAAATAACCAAAAAATCGCACTCGAGAACCTCTAATAAAAAAAAATCGATATAAAAGCAAAAAAAACATGTTCTTTTTAGAAAATCTTTAAACTTCAATATCTCGAAAACGGTTAAGTTTAGGACATCATGTCATAGAATGAAATCGGTCAGAAACGACCTAAACTATAACGTCCTTAATTATCTAGGACGACTTTCCCTGTAAATGTGTGTATATATATATATATATATATATATATATATATATATATATATATATATATATATATATATATAAATATATATATAAATATACATATATTATATATATATATATATATATATATATATATATATATATATTTATATATATATATATATATATATATATATATATATATATATATATATATATATATATATATATATATATATATATATATATATATATATATATATATATATATATATATATATATATATATATATATATATATATTTATATATATATATATATATATATATATATATATATATATATATATATAAATAAATATTTTTTGATAACGAATAATAGACCGCTGTCCTGAAAATTCTTTCAAATAACTTACTTATTATTACGGTCGAGAATTTTCCTTGGATATATATATATATATATATATATATATATATATATATATATATATATATATATATATATATATATATATACATATATATAAATAAGTATTTTTTTTAGATAAAAGTTTCCTCGCAACTTTTTGATACCCGAGGTTAAATAATAATCTCACTATTTTTTACCCTACAAACACCCTACTAAATAAACTATTTATTGTCAAAAACACATTATTTGATATAAAGCTGTTACACAGACATCATACTCAATCCATCAAAAGTATTTCTTAGAGGACGTGAAGTAAAAGAAGCTTGTTTGGTCAGACAGATATGTATAATCAACATGGTCCGCAGACTGAATCGATATGGGGTCCTAGTAACATTGTTTGTACAATCAAAGAATTATTACTATTATGTAGAAATTTGGATGGAATTCCTGTTGAATGTATCCATAAAAATCATTTTCTGTACATTAGGAATATAATCAGTCAATGTAAAACTTATTTTTGGTAGCGTACCTCGAACGCTAACATGATTTCATTCATATAAAAGAAAATACTTATTAGCATGAGAGTTTTCCTTGATGTTACTGACATAAATAATATCGACTAGGAAATTCCAAACGTAAAAAAGTAAGAAAAAGAAGGCACCAAGAGAATGAAAAAGCCTCTTATTTCCTCTGGGATACTCGGATCTGATATACAGTCGATCAAGTAATTGATCAGTGTCGCGCATTCAAAAGTTTGTTACATCATTCGATACTAAAAGATTGCCATTAAAATGCCAATGATTGAAATAGTTCGTCTAGTTCCCATCAGCGTCGATGATCGCCTGGAATCTTCGGGGCATACTTTCGACGAGATTTTCTTTGTACTCTTGGGGCAAAGAATTCCAAAATGCCCGAATTTGTCGTGACAGCCGCTTCACTGTGTACATCTTCTTACTGCGAAGTTTCTGCTTAGATGGCAGTATTGGTATAACTAAAAACGAAAAAAATCGTATTTTTAGAAGTTACCAAAGTGTTCTTCGTATTTGCTGAACCATGTTAAAGTTTTCCGTTAGTTACTTGGATAAAGTACTAAAGATGTGTTCTCGTATTTGCTGAACCTAGCCCAGCTGATGAGCCGTGATACGGCGAAACGCGTCTTGGGAGGGTTCAGCAAATACGAAGAACACTTTGGTAACTTCTAAAAATATGATTTTTTTTTTGTTTTTAGTTATACCAATACTGCCATCTATGCCTTCGAGCAGTAAGCTCAAGGAAGGTGCGTTTCTGCGATAAGTTGCCAGCCGTGCTGTGCCGCTCTGCTTGAATAGACTTAGTAAGTCACCGACAGAGTGCAGTATAAGCATCTATTTGTTATAAGTTTCTTCTTGATGTATGATTACACGTTCTCGATTGGGCTTGCATCGGGCGACTGGAATGGCCTAGTGTGACGATACAGGGTTCCCCTTTCCACTGGCTACGTGTTTTACTCCGATGTTTGAGATCGTTATCTTCTTGAACAATCCACTCTTGATGTTTATTGACAGACCACCGTTTAGCAGTCAGTACTTTTTGTAAATCTGAAATTTTTTTTCAGCATTCGAATTGTAGTTAAAGATGAAGGGTCCCCCAAAACCTTTAACCGAAAGATATTCCCAGACGTGGATCTTCACAGGGTGTTTCACGGTGCGCTGAACCAATCGTAATCAGTTCGCGAAAATTGACCAGGCTTGTGAGGTGTTCATAACCCTCCAAAGAAGAGTTTCATCGAAAAAAAATTACATTTCTCTAATATCGATCTATGTTTTCCTCTGCCCAAGTGAGTCGCGTATTTTGCTCGGCAACAGTTCTCGATTGTACAGGGTGACCATTTTTAGACGCCTGGCCCCGAATGATGGAAAATTGTTGGATATACATGTATTTTTTTTTAATGTATAATGGTATAGTGCATGTCAAGGAATATAATGACCTATTTGACATTTGGCAGTGAAAACGGCGCTGGGCGCCGCGATGCCAAATAACTTTTTTTTTCTATAGTCATACTTTTTGTAAAACGGCATTGAAAAGCTCTAATTTTTTTCAACATTTTTTCTTTAAACTGTTTTTTTTTTCTAATTTGTTTTGCAAAAACCCTCTAAAATATTATTTATTAGTCATCGGGGTTGCCATGGATCGTATGCCACGTTTGGCGGTTTTCAAACAATTTATCTAGTAGTTGACTGTCATACTTTAATTTGACAGCTTTTGTTTGCACACCTATTCAATTCAGTAGAGTTAAACTAGGTAAACAGTATATAGCTTCTGGTTGAAGTGGTTTCCCACACTGAAAAAGCAGATATGACACTTATTTATGAAGAAGCAAGAAGAAATTCTCGGGAAACCGTTAAGAATGTTACCCCGACATACAGTGACTCACAGCTTAAATGATGCAGTCGCTATAAGAAAAGACTAACTGGTCTCAGTGCCTCTTTATTTATTTGGAAAAAACAACTTATTGAAATTAAATTAGTAAAGAGTCTTCTAAAAAAGTATGAAATACTTTTTGTCTTAAATATGCTTTACTTAATTAACAATAAATAATTAATTAAATTATATGCGATTTTAACGTCACAGCTTAAATGATGTAAAATTCAATATACCAAAATTATTAGAGAAAATAAACTGTAGAATTTGAAATAAACGTGCTAATTATGGTCGCGCCTCCCTCATTATAAATAACGGCTTGTAATCTTCTGGTCATTGATTCAACTAACTTTCTAGTATACTCCGGGGAAATAGTGTTCCATGCTTCAGTCATTTTTACTTTTAATTCAGTTTTATTTGATATTGGGGCACTATTTACTTTGTCAGCCACAAATTTTCAATTACATTTAAGTCTGGTGACTGGGCTGGTGTTTTAATAACATTTGGACAGTTATAAAGCAACCAACTGCGGACTCGAAATGACGTGTGTTTTGGATCATTGTCGTGATAGAACCGATAATTGTTTTCAATATCCAATTTTTGGGCACTAGTGACGAGATGCTGCCTTAATATATCCATATTGGTTCATATTCCCTTCGACGAAATGCATGTTGCCTACTCCTGCAGATGACATACAGCCCCATAACATCACTCCACCTCCACCGTGCTTTACCGTAGCTTTCATATTTTTCAATTTTAATTCTTCGTTAGGCTTTCTCCACACTGATATTTTTCCATCGGACCCAAATAAGTTTATTTTGGTCTCATCAGCAAATATTACTGAATTCCAGAAGTTCAAGTCTTTATTGATATGCTCTCTGGCAAATTCCAATCTCACGCGTCTATTTCTTTGGCTAATGAAAGGCTTATTTCTAGCAGTTCGACCATGTAAATTATTATTTCGCAAGATCCGTCGAACTGTTTCGGGGTTACACCTTTTTTCAAACTGTCTTTCCAACTCGGTGCACAACTTTGGCACACTTTTTTTTGGATTATTTGACACCTCTCTTAAAATCCATCTTTCTTCACGTTCATTGAAGATCTTATTTGGAGCCAACCTTGACTTATTCTCGACTCTATTTTCATTCCGGTAACGTTCAATGATATGCTGAACAGTTGACGGACATTTATTTACCATTTCGGCTATGTCTCTTTGGCTGTATCCATTCCTGTAATGAGTAATAATTAAATTTCTCTCAGAAATTATAGTTCGACGATCCATTCTTAAACAATTTCGTTTTATTGAATGAAAAAATGTCAAACTAAACAAAAAACAATTGCACTAAGAAATCAAAGCAACGCCGCCTTCGTAAATTTCAAAATGCGATAAGTTTTGATCCCTGTTGTTATTTTGCATCATTTAAGCTGTGACGTTAAAATCGCATATAATTTAATTAATTATTTATTATTAATTAAGTAAGGCATATTTAAGACAAAAAGTAATTCATACTTTTTTAGAAGACTCTTTACTAATTTAATTTCAGTAAGTTTTTGTTCTAAATAAATACAGAGGCACTGAGACCAGTCAGTCTTTTCTTATAACGACTGCATCATTTAAGGTGTGAGTCACTGTATATATCCTGGATCATACTACGTTTTGTCGATTAGAACGAAATTTGAAGAGTAATATAGATGCATTTTCTTAGCAGAAAGGTATTTCTAAACGAAAAACTGTTTTAATAGATGAAAAAGTAGACGAAATTATGCAATATTTCCAAAATCATCTATATAATTTCACCAGACAGTCAAGCAGCCAATTGAATATATCTTATGGGGCTATTCAGAAATCTCTTAAAGTTAACAAATACCATGACTATACTATGCATAATCTTCAATTATTAACACAATCCAATTCGGAACGATGACTTTTGTAGTAGAAATGATGATTTCATATGATGAAGAAAAAATTATCATTACTGGGCTCACAAGAATCCATACAACGTTAATCAAATTCAGAATCAAGGACATTATGTCGTTAATGTATGGTGTGGGATAATTGGGAGATATTTGGTTGGATCATATTTTTTTTTGAGGGGACACTAACTGGAAATAAATACCCTAATTTCTTATTTAATACTCCTCTAGTTTTATTAGAAAATGTTCCCTTATTTTAAGAAGGCATATGTGATATCAACACGACGGAGCATCAGCTCATACAATTGCTGCTCTTAGAGAGTATTTGAATGAACGGTTTTAACGAAGATGGTCCTATCCATCTTCGCAGTTATTAAAGGGGCACCTAAGTCACCAGACCTCACGACGTTAGAGTTTTTCTTATGGGGGACTCTTAAAGATGTATACAAAACTGCGACAAATGATATTTTAATCTTAATAATAATCTTTATTGTCTAACAGATAGAATATCCATTTACAAGACAAATGTGTAAATTACAAAGAAAAATAAGTATAACAACAATATATAACCCGTATATACAGCTCAAAAATGTGGACACGTCCACCGAGCATCAAGAACCTTCGTCCTCATCAGAAAACTGAGCATGAGTTAAGTTATGCATATCGAAATCACTACCAACCACATTGAAAATATTCATGGATTGATACAAAGGAGTCTTCATTAAAATATTAGTTCTTGGTGTACTCAAACAAAAAACATGAGGAAATCTGGTAAGTCGAGACGGCACATGAAAGTTAATTTGGGAAAGCAGGTCAGGCCAATCAATAAAGGATTTACATATCTTGAACAAAAATTGAACCAGCAAGTAAATCCTGCGATTCATCAACGACGGCATGTTGAAACGCGCTAACAAGATATTGCTTTCTCTGTATGTTCTTTATTCTATCAATGTATTTGTGATAGATTGGGTGCCATATCACTGCGCCGTATTCCAACTTAGATCGCACATAGCAAAAGTAGAGCATTTTGAGGGACCCAATATCTACCAACCCCCTTGAATTGCGAAAAATAAATTGAGCACTTAAAGGCAAAAATATCAGATGCATGCAATAGTATATCTGGAGAAATTATTTACAAAGCCACTCATCAACCGTTAATGAAAAGAATGGAAAAGTGCATGAAAGAAGATGAAAGACATATAGAAAATTTGTTTTGATGTTTTTTCTTTTATTTTTTAAATTTCAAACATTTAATTTAATAAATCTGTAATAAGCTACGTAATGTTAAAAATTATATAGTTTTTTGTGGTTTTAATAAAAACAATGTATTACTGTTTTTTATTGTTCAAAGATATTTTATTAATGGAAAAACCTCAACAGCATAGTAATTAATATTATTATAATTACTGTCAGATTAAAGTATGACATCCGCTTACTATTAAATCGTTTGAAAATCGCCAAACGTGGCATACGATCCATGGTAACCGAAATAACCAAAAAATAATATTTTAGAGGGTTTTTGCTGCATAACTTTTTTGCAAAACAAATTAGAAAAAAATAGTTTAAGCAAAAAATTATAAAAAAAATTAGGGCTTTTTAATGTCGTTTTTTAAAAGGTATGTCGATGGAAAAAAAAAGTTGTTTGGCTTCGCGGCGGCCAGCGTCGTTTTCACTACCAAATGTTAAATATGTCAATATATATCCAACAATTTTCTATAAATCGGTGCCGGGTTTCTAAATATATCTAAACCTTTCTGCTTTAGTTCTTGCAACCCTTGGCGTAAGGTTAATTGAGGATTTCAGGAAAACCTGTCAATAATCATTTTTTCGTCATTGTCCTACACTTTTCATCTCGAATCACGTTCTGGTAGATCATCAACATTTTCTTTAACTCGGAGTATCGTTTTACTCACTTGTTAACAACTATCCTCGACTTGCTCACATACTTAGCAGCCGTTGTAGGGGTCATTTTCAAACCACACAGCGTCAAACTGTGAAGCGTATGAAGCTGTCATTCTCGATAATGCAATATTTAACAATAAATAAGGTTAGAAATGAGGTATGTCGATGGAAAAAAAAAGTTGTTTGTCTTCGCGGCGGCCAGCGTCGTTTTCACTACCAAATGTTAAATATGTCAATATATATCCAACAATTTTCTATAAATCGGTGCCGGGTTTCTAAATATATCTAAACCTTTCTGCTTTAGTTCTTGCAACCCTTGGCGTAAGGTTAATTGAGGATTTCAGGAAAACCTGTCAATAATCATTTTTTCGTCATTGTCCTACACTTTTCATCTCGAATCACGTTCTGGTAGATCATCAACATTTCTTTAACTCGGAGTATCGTTTTACTCACTTGTTAACAACTATCCTCGACTTGCTCACATACTTAGCAGCCGTTGTAGGGGTCATTTTCAAACCACACAGCGTCAAACTGTGAAGCGTATGAAGCTGTCATTCTCGATAATGCAATATTTAACAATAAATAAGGTTAGAAATGAATCTCTTTGGGCAAAACATTTTTTACAGGGGTACCAACAATAACCTTAAAAGAAAAGGAATTTCTTTTACCCATTACAAGTTATAAGCGACACGTTTTTACCTGACCGTCTATACATGGTCTCTCGTAAATAAGTACAAATTTGCTCGACTTTTTGTGCAAAGACGAAATCAGAGAAGGGCTCAAGCTGACAGAGCGCCCAATAACGGTCTTTATAAATTTAGGGTGTATCCCTTGTGTGCGAGAGTTTTTTAACAGCGATAATTCTGCGACTGTGATATAATTAAAATTTCACGTTTAATATTACTTACATAGCGATAATGAAGCCCGTAGTATTTAAATGAATGAAAAAAAAATGGGTTCTAGCGTGAAGAAATTTGTTGTAGTGCAACGATATTAGGAAGAGATGCAAGCGTGAAGTATATTCAAATGGTAAATGATGAAGTATCGTAAATATGCCTAGGCGTTTCTTACCATGAATTCTTAGCAAATGTGTATGTTTTCACCCTTATAATATACTGCTGGTGTGAGAATTAAAGTTAAGGGATATATCACAACTAACTTTTACAGTAACAATTCGGAGTCTCTAGAACAATTAACAAAAAATATAGCAATCATCACGGACGTGCCGAACAGTTATTATTAATTCTTCGGCTCGCTTATAAAATGGCCAGGAACAGTAACATTTAGATGATATTATTTTCAAGAAAAAATTTCTCAAGAATTGCAATTCGATTTACAACGAAGGTTTTTTTCATTTATCAATTTTGTTTTTGACTATAACTAATTAAAAATGACACGGTTTAGGGAACACCTTGTATAAATAATACGGCTTACCAAGAATCGCCTAGATCCTATCGGCGGTTTGGCATATCGAAGCGAGAAATATGAGTAATAAGTTCTTCCACTATTGGTTGTTCCTGCGATACCTTTTACTGGTCCATCGGGGGTTATTACTTGTACTTGTTGACCCTAAAAACATTGAACGAGAAACAAGGATAAAGAAGCTATATTAGAGGGACGAAAAGAAAAACAAATTGAAATATTATATTAAATATATTTTAGTATCTAGTGACTTAGATCATTTATTTTACTGATTGTTTTAATGTGTTTGTAAAAATTTATGTAGTCAAACTGTTATGTGTTTGACGAATTTCAATCATCATCATCATCATCATTAGCTTATTCCTTCTATAGTCGGATGTAAGCCTCCCCAAGTTGTCTCCACTGAGGTCTGTTGTTTGCCTTTTGCATTCAATCGTATCCCGCTAATCTTTTGATGTCGTCTGTCCATCTTATCTGTGGTCTACCTCTGTATCTTTTATGTTCTCTAGGCCTCCACTCAACCATTTGGCGTGTCCATCTGTTATCATTCATCCGTGCGATATGCCCAGCCTAATTCGACCTTAATATACATAATCGTTGTATTACATCTGTCACTTTTGTTCTTCTTCGGAATACGATCTTGGAGTCTAATATTTAGCATTTTCTTCTCAATTGCTCTTTGGGTTACCTGAAGTTTTATATATTATAATTTGATTTAAAGCACACGTTTCAGTACACTCTGGCTCTTATTGTATTTAGAATGTCCAATTTAAATGTGGATTATAACCTTCCGAAAGCAGACCAAGCTAACGAGACTCCTTTATCCAAGTCAGCCTTAACATAATTTTTTGATATTTCGATTTTTTGTCATAAATATATGATTGTTTGTACTTTTCCTATTCAGTTCCTGGCTGTTGTCTTCACTTTCATTGTTCAAATATTTGGTTTTGGTGAAGTTTATTTTTTAAATTATTTCTAGCGAGTTGTTATTTAATTCTATCAGCATTTCTTGTAATTCTTCTTTTGTGTTGGCAATCAAAGTATCATTATATGCTAACCTTAAGTGATTTAATCGTTTACCGTCTATTAGTATTCCTTTATGTTCCCACTTTATCAATTTGAACATGTCTTCTAGAGTCAACGTAAACAGCTTTGGGGATACGTAATCGTTTTGTCTAATTCCTCTTTTAATTTTGACTTTATTTGTTTTGTCTTCAAGTATTATTTGTGATGTCGCACATTTATATGTGTGTTTAAGTGTATCTTTAGTCGACTCTGCTATTATTTACGACGTTAAAGACTGCTCTATCGAATCAAATTCTTTTTCGTAGTCAACCATTGCTATCCATAAGGTGATTGATTTACTTTTTCCACTAGTAATCTAATTGTTTGAAGATAGTCCAAAGTGCTGTATTCCCGTCTAAATCCCGTTTGTTCACATAGTTGATAACTGTCTAATATGTTATGATTCTAGTGAGGATAGGCTGATGGGTCGGTAATTCTTCAATTTAAATTTGTTCTCCTTTTTAGAAATATGAGCAATCAAGGCGTTTACCCAAGGTATTGGTATTTTACTTTCTATAAGGCACCTATTAAATAGAGCTCGAAGAGATCGTATTAACGATGCCCCTCCATAATTATTTGATCGTTCCCTGGTTCTTTGTTGTTATGCATATGTTGTATGCATTCGTTATTTCATCCGTTGTTATATTGAGAATTTCTTCAGATCCTATATTTCTTACTAGCACTCTATTTCCGTTTTCTTTCTCCGGCGGTGGCGATATTTTGGTGTCATATTGTGTTTGATAATATTTCTCTGTAGCTTCCTTTATCTCTTAGATTTATGCGATCTCATGGTTATCGTTACCGAATTTGAATAGTCCCGTTATTTTAATTATTACCTTGTAGATGATCCTTTAAAGGATTGGGCGGTGTAACAAAATAAAAGAGGGACTTTTCCAATTTGTTGTTCTTTTCGTTATTATTCCCACATTGCATATATAATTAGAGTGAATGCAGAGTTGGTCCAACACTTTTTAATGCTGAGTATGTTCGATATAACAAAGCTAGATATAGCAAAATCTTCGGTATTAAGTAAGCTTTCTGGTACCCCAAGTTCTCCTTTTCTGCTTAGACTAACAAATGATGGACGAAATTTTGACGGTATATCCGATATTTACCAGTATAATATATTCAGTGCTAAATGACTGCCGGAGATGTACTATTTTAGAATTTAACTCTACAAAAACCCAAGCGGCAGTTTTTTCTAAAAAAGTTAACGTTGTTGAACCCGGCATAGCTATGTTGGAGTACTCCATTTCTCTAGCATCGTCATTCAATTTACTGGGCATTAATTTGGGAGCAAATATATCTTTTCACGAACCTGTTGCAAGCAGAACAAAGCTGGCAATATTATTTCGAACGAGAAAGCTTTACACTCCACAACAACTGTTAATTCTGTGCAAAGCTCAAATTCGACCAACGATGGAATATTGCTCTGCTCCCAAACATACACTGCAATTGTTGGTTTCTATTCGCCTGGTTGGAGATTCAAAACTGACTAGCAACCTTTATTTCTTGGAACATCGAAGAACGGTGGGCGACTTAAATCTATTCTACAACTATTATCATGGAAAGTGTTTGATGGATGTAGCCCGCTTAATTCCTCCCACATGCTAGAAATACACGACGCACTAACACTCTACATCCGTATGATGATCTTGTTACTCCTCGTGCAATCCTTTTCAAGCAGTCTTTTATATGGAGAACCTCGTCCCTTTGAAATGATTTGCCTAGGAATGGGTTTCCCACCGAGAACAATTTACAGCGGTTCGAGACAAACATGAATCGCTTTTTGTGCACACGCTTCGCTCCTTTAGGGATTTCCGTGGATCACGTTCATAAAAATTGTGAATGTTTTGTTTTTCTAGGCCTCAAAGAATAGTTTTATGTATGAAGTTCAACATACAAGCTTTGTACTAATAGTTTTGATTACTATTAATATAGGATAATTACTACGTCGACGTATATTTAAAATAGTCGTTGATATCTCTCTTGCTTTTTTTCTGGGCGGTGAGCGAGAAGAGAAATACTTGTTATTTTTTCTAATAGTAGAGCATACGGAATGTGCGCAGAAGCAGCGGTTTTCTCCTGCATATCGGCTCTGCTTTACGTACAGGTGGCAATAAAGACACTATATTCCACTTGAAAGAGGTTCTTTAAGTATTCAGGGAATATTTAAAAGCGATAGTTCCCCTAGAACGACGATATAATGCAACGCATGGAACTCTTACTATTATCATTACTGAAATCCGCACTTTTTTAATTACCTAGTATTATTGAAGTAGGTAAGTTTAACATAAGTTTGTATGTATTTTAATTTTAGATAGTAATTTAACAACTTTATTTTCATCTGGTTTATCTTAATGCTTTGCAATTCCTTCGTAAAGTGACATAGTTTACGTACTTGTAAAATATTCCTGTAAATAACTGAATTTTATATAAATACGAGTATGTAGATTTCATTACCTATTTATATAATCTGGTTTAGATAATTTTATGGAAATTTCCATAAGAATTCTAAAGTTTGTATATAATTACATGGTGATCATAAATTTTTCACATATCCTAATATACTATTTAAATATATTCAGTTGTAATCTTAAACTGAATACATTTTAGTATTTATATCTTTGACAATTATTAAGTTGATTTTGGAAAACGAAATTTTTAAATCAAGGTTTAAGCAAGCAAGAGTTTTGAATTTTGAAGGTTTTAAAATACAAAATTTTCGAAAACAAAATGTTTTAAAATAAATGTTCTCAAATTGATAAATTTTCAAAAGCAAATTTTTGGAAAGATGAAATTTTATTTTAACTTCTTAGTATGGTAGGTACCATAGTATGTAGATGTAATTTAACTAGCCGAAAACAGACGTTAGCTCTGGTTAGTCTGGATATTCAAAAATAAATTAAATTGAGGTTTATTTAAGATTATATAAACCAACCTGTGTCTGCGATTTTGCCTAACTAAGCTTGTTATTAACGGAGAACTTATTTTAAGTTAATTTAAACTAATTATTTTTTATGGTCCAGTGGAATTTAGTCAGTCGTAGATAGAGGTTAGTTCAGGTTAATTCAATAACCTGAACTAACTAGTGCCCGTGACTAGCTAAAACTTATATAATTAAACCAGTCATGGAGGTAGTTTAATTGACTTGAAAACCACTTTTCCGATTTACGTGTTTTATTTTTTTAAATTCATACTTATGCTCTCTGGCCAGGTTTTAATATATATTTTGTTACGTTAGGTAACATAAGAAATAAGCAGTGAAGTTAATAGTGAATCAAGTCGCAAAAAAGTTCGCCACCACTCTTGCAAAAAAACCTAAACAATAATTCTGTAGTCCACGCGAGCGAAGCCGCGGGCACAGCTGGTTTTCATATAAAATAAAAGTCACTTGAACTAACCGGAATTACTTAATTAATTGAATTTCTGTTTTCTCTAACTAAATTTTGTTCTCTATTTTTTGAGATAAAATTTAAGAATGTTGTGTCTTATTGTTTCTTTTTAAAAAGTTGTCTTTCGGAGGTTTTGGTAGTGTAGTCTTAATCAAATCAAAAAAAAATTTTTAGATCTCCAATTATTGTTAAAAAAAGGTTGGAAGTATTTAAAATAAATTAAATATTATTAAATATAATACTTACAAATACGTTAACTGAAATTAGTATAAAATACAAGATTGTTATTACGCACATTGTTGCGAAATGTGATAGAGTAAACTACAAGCTTATCAGAAATTAAAAATTTTGAAGTTTTTTCAAGTACCTATTTTTAATTTTTTTTTTTTCGTTTTATCAACTATATCAAGTTAATTATTCGGGCATTTTAAAGTAGACCGGTCAATATCTTCATTATTATTAAAAGCAATCAATTATAATGTACTGATATAAAATGATAAATAAAAATGATCAAGTACTTTTAAATAGATAAAAAAAAGTAATTTCAAGGTTAGTGTAATTGTGGGTCTCAGTAATAATACATAAAGTTGTTTTAGATCGAGGCTATCAATATTAAGTTGACTTAACTCCAAGGTGATACTGTCAGTAATGTCAAAATATAGACTTCTTCATATTGATAAACTCGGCCTATTATGGGAACGCTTATAGCCCGATAAAAAGACTAGATATATGTCAGAATTACAGTCTAACGTGAGATCTGAAGGACATGATCGGCAGAAAATGTTCTCAGCCAGCTGTTTTACTACCTGGTTCTACATTTCCTGTTTGTTGTGAAAGTTATCAGGAGCCAGAGTACTACTTAAGAACTGCTTCGTAACATTCCAGCACTCGAAAATTGGTAATTCCCCTTGTCATTCTTTTAATTGATCCCCCACCAACGACATGTCGTCGGCTGTACTCGTCGGAGTAGGTCCTCAATTTTAAAAGTACCCTAGTTTGCTTATTTTTTACAAAATTTCAAGATGATTAGTTTGGCTTTCCTAAAATTACTCGTGGTGTTGTCGCCCAGTACTAGAAAGCAAAGAAAGTTAACCCGTAATGAATTACAAAGTGAAATCATCCGTTCATTCCGGACAGGTACAGCCTGCGCGTCACCACGCCCAGTACCTGTACAGTATATAGCAGCCTATCATTTACCATGGGGTACGTGTGTATATTAAACTGTTAACGCTGAATTGCAAGCAATGTTAACGGACTTGAAGAAAGAATTATTGACTGCGATTTGCAAAAAAGTCAAGATAATCTGTAAAGAAGACCTGAACATCATGGTTGAAATCACTACTCTGGAAAATGTTGACAAATAATATACCTTGGTAATAACCGTGGGCGAGCGGGATGGAATATCCACCCCCCGTACGTTCTGCTTGTTGTAGAAGGCGACTTAAAGAACCTAGACGGTAGATGCCCAGATTCCACCAGCATCACCCGGTGTGATACCATCGCATCGGCTTAGGCTGCGTGAAGTTGCTTAACGTTTCGTGGCTGTGCCGATGCCCCGGACTGTGGGACCAAATAGCATGTTGAGGTACCTGGATACAAAAAATTCCGGAGATAAAATAGTCCCCCGTTCGGATCTCCGAGTGGGGCTGGTTCAGGGGCGTCGACATGCAGAGATTATAATTTTAAAATAGATTTTTGCAACATACTAGGTTTAAACTCGAACATATATTCAGTGCACCTACATCTGCAATCAAATAAACCTCACGTACTCGCTCTCTGTGAAACCAAAGTCAGTTCATCGACCAGCATCTTGGGTACGACTTCTATTCTGGATTTAGGCGTAACTTTGGAATCTGTTTTTTTGTCAGAAGCGACCTCTCTTACCAACGAGAAAAGGCTCTGAAGCCCACAAACTTTGATGTTATGTGGTTAAAAATAACGACTCAACAAACTACAAGGTTCGTCAGTATCCTCTATCGACCACCAAGTGATACTAACTTTAGAACACTTTTCGCTTCTCTTGCAAACACCATCGATCATTTACAAATTAACTATCCAAATGCCGAAATTGCCATCCTGGGCGACTTTAATGTCCATAACATCAACTGGCTTAAATATTCAAATACTACCGACGAACAAGGTCGTCAAGCTGAATCATTTTCAATCAGTTGTTGCTTAACTCAGCTTATTAACGAACCAACATGGATCCCTGATCGAGACGGGAAGTTCGCCAGTCTTCTTGATCTGTTTTTTAACCACCAATCCGGAGATTTACACGGTCACCGTAAATCCGCCGTTAGGTTCTTCCAACCATAAACTGCTTTCGACATCGAGTATCCTACCAATCAGTGATAGAAAAGCGCCTAAACCACGCAAGATTTGGCACTACAAATCTGCTAAATGGGAAGATCTCAGGGAATATTTTCGAACTTTCTCTTGGTTAGACGTTTGTTTTCGATCCGACGACCCATCTGACTGTGCCAGGGAGGTTTTCGATGTTATTTTGGCTGGTATAGAAGCTTACATCCCTTTTTCGAAGAAATGCCTTTCCAACGGCAACCCTGGCTTGACCGAAAATGCAAGAAAGCTGTTACTTCTAAACATCTTACCTACCGACAATGGTGTGAAAATTCCACAACACAATAAATTGTAATACCTTTGTTCGTGCCCGGAACAGATGTAAAGAAATTATCGACGAAACCAAGGAGGCACACAGTCAACAAATTAGAAACAAACTTCTCGCTTGTCCCAACAATTCCAGGTCCTTTTGATCAGTCGCTAAGACAGTTAGTCAAAATTTCACCAAATCCACAATGACACCACTCACACGGTCAGATAATTCTATTGCAACGATACCTGTTGAGAAAGCGAACTTGTTGGCTGAACTCTTTGCTTCACATTCTACTGTCGATTTCCAAGGAAAAACATCACCTACTAGTCCCATAGTGCAGTCAAGGATGCCCGATATTGTCTTCAGGCAGCCTATCACAAAACGTATTTTAATGAAGTTAGACACCAAAAAAGCTTCTGGCGCTGACGGAATATCTGCCATAGTTCTCAAAAACTGTGCGAGGGAACTAACACCAGTTTTCTGTAGACTTTTCAACCTATCCTACAGAAAGGAAATATTTTCTTCCTGCTGGAAATGTGCCACAGTTCAGCCGATACCTAAAAAAGGCAAGAAGACCTTGCCAAATAACTACCGACCAGTCGCACTGCTTTCAATAATATCAAAAGTCATGGAAAAGGCTATCAATCACCATCTTCTAAAATATCTTGAAGGATTCAACATTATTAGCAATTATCAATATGGCTTTCGTAAACATAGATCAACAGGAGATCGTCTGACTTATGTAACACATGTTTGGAACAACGTAAATCAACAGTTTGGAGAATTTCAAGCGGTTGCTCTTGACATATCCAAGGCATTCGACCGTGTTTGGCATGATGGGCTATTGGCTAAGCTACGCTCTTATGGTATGTCTGAAAAGTTCTGTTTGTGACTGTCACGTTTCCTCAGAGTGGCGGTCGACGGATTTCTTTCTAACACCTTCACTATCAACGCCGGTATGCCCCAAGGCTCCATACTGTCTCCTACTCTCTCTCTCATTTACATTAACGATCTGCGGAAAAAGACCGGGAATTCAATCTACAGCTTTGCAGACGACATTACGCTTATCTCTTCATTCACTTTGAACGCTCGGACATCGGTTACTCAGACGAATATCCGCAGACAGCAGGAAGTCATTCAACTTAACAGAGACCTGGAAGAAATTTTATCTTGAGGTGACAGTAACCAAGTGGAATTTAACGCTACAAAAACCCAAGCGGCAGTTTTTTCTAAAAAAGTTACCGTTGTTGAACCCGACATAGTTATATATTATTTCGAACCAGAAAGCTTTACACTCCACAACAACTGTTAATTCTTTACAAAGCTCAAATTCGACCAACTATGGTATACTGCTCTCATGTTTGGGGCTCCGCTCCTAAACACACACTGCATTTGTTGGATTCTGTTTAGAGAAGAACTGTTTGTCTGATTGGAGACCCGGAACTGACCGGCGGCCTTGATTCGCTAGAACCATAAAAAAAAACTCCAAAATATTAATATTTAGGTACCATGATAAACGAACAGTGGGATCACTGGCAGGAAATTCGTTGCCGTATCGAAAAAGCTAGAGCAGTGTTTCTCAAAATGACATCACTTATCAAAAGCTCAGCAATAAAATTAGACTCCTAAGATGTTATGTCTTCAATATCTTTCTTTACAGTGTAGAATCTTGGACGCTGACTGAAGCCACTTCTAAGAAATTTGAAGCAATTTAATTATGGCTATATCGCAGAATTTTGAAAATTTCTTATACTGGCCCTATTACCAACAAGGATATCTTACATCGCTGGAAATTATGGAAACTGTTGAAGTAGTAAAATTAGAGTATTTAGGACACATAATAAGAAATTCCCACAGACATGGATGGATACTACAGCAAATATTCCAAGGAAAGGTTTTTGGAAAAAGGGAACCAGGACGCAGATGTATTTCCTGACTAAACAATCTGCGAAATTGGTTTTCAACAAAATATTACCGGTCGTTTTGGAGCTGCAGTAGATAAAGTAATAATAGCCAGAATGATTGCCAACATTCGAAGTGAATAGGCACTTTAAGAAGAAAATTTGTTGAAAACTTCATTATTTCTATCAAAATAGTCCACTATTCCTAAACTACTTCTTAACACTAGGCATCGACAATACTCTAGTCAGATTAATAGTATTAAAATCACCATTCAACTGACTTGAGTTTCTGTTAAAAAAATAGATATAAGCTCTCTTCTAATAACAAATCTAATTAGCCGAAATAATTAATATATTTAATTAATAGAATTACATAGAGTAGGGTTTTATCCCAGAAAGGTTGCGCCTTCTTTTATAATTCTGCCGTCCGTGGTTTTCATTCGATCGACGAGTGGTTTATTCCATAAATCTAAAATTCCTTACGACCCTTATTTTTTCTCTTCCCAAAGTTACACGAGAAAATAAAATAGGATCAAAACCGCGGATTTTTTATATACCTGCTTCTACTTTAGGCCCTTGTTATTTTGTGCCGTTAATTCCTAAAATATCCATCCGGTCATATGGCCGAAATTCTTCGAAATAAACTAAATTGTCGGTAACTTGACATCGTTGGGAAAGACCGCGGCCTTCCAGAGCTAAATAAATCATCCACCAAACTTGTGATCCCTCCCATATCGAGATCTTGATCTGGCGACACGGATGTCCTTAATCTTGAGTTATTCTCGTATATTTGTGCTTCGTACCTGGCCCTTCCGGGCTATTCCTTTGATAGTGCGCTGTGTTTTCATTTCCTTAGCTCTCATGAGACTTTTTCTTTTAGATGTTTCTGTTCTTGTTTCTGCTACATACGTTAGAACCGGTTTTACCACGGTTCTATATATACCAGCGTCTCTCAACCTTTCAGTATTTGCGACCCAATTTTCAAACATAATTTTCATCGCGCCTCCCCTCCCTCTTAATAACAATGCATGGAGTAATAATGTATTTTCAGTATATTGATGCTAAAGCTACACTATAACCTTAATTACAAA
This sequence comes from Pachyrhynchus sulphureomaculatus, assembly GCA_019049505.1. NCBI lineage: Eukaryota > Metazoa > Arthropoda > Insecta > Coleoptera > Curculionidae > Pachyrhynchus > Pachyrhynchus sulphureomaculatus. Next base: position 55,452,920 of record CM032452.1, read on the forward strand.
CCTTACAAACTACTAAAAATAAGTAAATTTATTCATATTTGGCAACACATATCTGCTGCGTTGGCAAAACTAGAATCGACGCCTCTTTATTGCTCTCTGTCACGTCCACCATATCGGTAGCGGCATCGCGGGAAGTTCCGAGTTGTTTCGAACACTTGGAAAGTCTGCCCAAAAGTGTATAAATACTGCACCTCGTTCAATTACAGCCCGTCTCAGTCGAGTTGATCCTTCTACTGCTATCGGATTTATCGTGAATGTGTATGTAATAATTTACGTGTTAATTGAAATTCAAGGTATTAAGTATTCACGGCAGTAAATTTATACAGTATCATGTATAAATTTTTAAGTGGGCGTAAGCGAGCATTAGACGATAGTGAAGCATGAACAAGTGCACAGACGAGCGTGGTTCCGAAAATAAAATCAAGAAAATATTCTCAAGAATACTTAAATTTAGGGTTTACCAGTACTGAAGTAAATGAAGAAGAAAGACCCCTGTGTGTTATTTGCTCAAAAATCTTGGCAGCAGACAGCTTGAAACCAAATAAACTTAAACGACATTTGGAAACGCTTCATAGTGAGTACCTTAACAAACCCCGAAAATTCCTCAAATTAAAATTAAAATCATATGTAAAGCTGAAGTTATTTAAAAAAAAACTTTGTGAATGAAAAAGCTTTACTTGCATCTTACAAAGTTTTATACAAAATAGCCAGATGTAAAAAGCTTCACACCATTGGTGAAGAGCTCGTTTTGCCAGCAGCAATTGAGATTGTAGAAACTATGTTTGGAGATAATTTTGCCAAACAATTGCTATCCATACCTATATCAAATGATACTGTTGCCCATCGAATTGGTGAAATAGCTGAAGATGTATAGCATCAGCTTTTCGGGAAGTTGCGTGACAAATTGTTTTCAATTCAGCTTGATGAGGCAACAGATAGCAATAAAGATGCTCATTTCATTGCCTATGTTCGATTTTGTGATGGTATGTCAGTAGAAGAACTATTTTTCTGCAAACCAATAGCTTAAAGCAACATCACTCGTATTATTTGCTATCTTAAATGATTTTATAAACGAGGCAAATATGGAGTGGAAAAATTACGTCGGAATATGTACCGATGGTGCTCATTCAATATCTGGAAGATTTCAAAGCGTACAAGCACAAAAATCTCTACTTTGTGTGTGGACACATTGTATGATCCACAAAGAAGCTCTGGCTTTCAAAGAAATGAGTCCTGCTCTGAATATTGTGCTCACTACAGTTGTAACCGTAATGAATTATATTAAAATGAGACCCCCAAAATCTAGAATTTTTTTCTACACTGCAGACATGGGTGCCGACCATTCAGAGTTACTATTTTATTGCGACCCAAGATGGTTATCACGTGGGAAATGTTTGCAACGTGTTTATGTAATTAAGAAATGAAATCGCCATTTTTCTAGAAGAGGAAAATCGACCGGAAGCCGAGAAGTTTCGAGATAGTTTATTTGTGATGAAATTGAGCTACTTGGTCGATATATTCGAGAAACTAAATACCTTAAATCTTCAATTCTAAGGAACAAATACACATATATTCGATACAAGTGATAAAATTAATTCTTTTTGTAGAAAATTGGAACTGTGGGGCAGAGATGTGAAGCAAAAAAACCTAGAAATGTTTGCAAATGTGGGTGAATGTGTTAAAACATACAAAGCTGAAGAACAACATGTGAAAGTTGTTTTAGTAACCATTGAAAATCATCTAGCCATCTTGACAAAAAATTTTAAAAAGTATTTTCTTACTGACGACAACTAGCAAGTTACAAGTGGGCTAGGGATCCATTTCAAAATACTCCCGAAGGGCTCTCAACTTCCGAAGAAGAAATCTTCATACACTTCACGGCAAGTGGCGAAATCAAAAGACAATTTAATAATAAATCACTCTTTGAATTTTGGGCAGGGGTGAATGATGAGTTTTCTGCACTGAAAACAAGAGCATTTCGTATACTATTACCATTTTCAACATCCTACCTTTGCGAAACCGGATTTTCTGCGGTGGCTGCTTTGAAAACAAAATATAGATCTCAACTAAATATAGAAAAAGAACTCAGAGTGTCTATTTCTAATATTAAACCATCCTTCGAAAATCATTTCTCTGCAAAACATGCCCAAGGGAGTCACTAATAATTATTAAACTTGTTTTTAATTTAGTATTGATATGTTAATTATTAGGTAAATACATTGTGCAGTACTAATACAATCCTATTATATCAGTGTAAATGTGTATTTTTTTTTTATTATGTCACAAAGTATCTTGTTTTGCTTTCCTTTCACTAAATTATATTAAATGTTTTTAAAAAATGTTTTTAATAATAATTTCTTCTCGATACGCTCGCGCTGCCCCAGTAGTGTAATCACGCCCCCCTAGCGTGGGCTGATATATACGCACTTTGCTTTCTGTGGGCATGTTTCAATATTAAGTCCTCAAACAACCAGATATTCTCGATGCTTTATTTGCTAGATTGAGTACTTCTTATTATAGATTTTTTGAGCTCTACAGCTGTACTCCCATGTATGTGCAGTGCATGTTCTGTGCTACTGTTTTGTTGTAGATGGCTAATTTACATCTAATAGGGTCTTTAGCTATAACCACTGGTTCTGTTTTTTTTCACCGATATTCTCACGTTGTAAGTTGTAGATTTAGATTAAATTCCATAAATGCAATTTTCAGCTTACTTGGAGAAACAGTATTTTTTCTTGCAATGAGCCACATTCCTAGACACTTATGTAAAAATTTACGATAATTGCCAGCCAGAACTTTCAATTACCTTAACGACTTAACGACTTTAAAACCATTAAATAATATTAATTAGTATAATTTCCCATGGATTTAAAACCTACCTCTGCTATGGTTAAATCTATTGGCAAATGAAATTCCTGAAACTTTGATTTAATCACTAGATCTCAAGAAACCCTATTATTTTCTTTTCCATTTATTTTCTTTTTAGTTATGTTGTAGTGAAAAGTTTAGCTGTTACATTCATTTCCTTAATCTAATCCTAATAAAACCTATTAAAAAGTTGGATTATTGTTGGGTGGCTCTGTATTAGTTAAAGAAAAGAGTAAACCATTATGTTATTTCCTTTTTTTATGGGTCTAGCATACGTGCTGCAGGGTAATCTCTAAAGCGCTACAGGAGCGACATGTGTGCGGAAAAGCGATTCATGTTGATCTTGAAACATTGTAAATTGTACTCGATGGGAAACACAGTCCTGGGCAAATTATTCCAAAGGTATGAGGTTTCTCCATATAAAAGACTGCTTGGAAAAGGTTGTACGTGGAGCAACAATCTGAACCTCATACGGATGTGAAGTATTAGCGCGACGTGTATTTCTAGCCTATACCACTCTCGGAGGAATTGAGCGGGCTACATCTACAAAAACTTGTAGAATAGACTCAAGTCGCCAACCGTTCTCCGATATTCCAACGAATCAAGACCGCCAGTCAGTTCCGGGTCTCCAATCAGATGAACAGCTCTTCTCTGAATAGAAATCAACAAATACAGTGTATGTGGGAGCAGAGTCCCAAACATGGGAGCAGTAGTCCATAGTTGATCGAATTTGAGCTTTGTAAAGAATTAACAGTTGTTGTGGAGCGCAAAGCTTTCTGGTTCGAAATAATATTCCCAACTTTTGAGAAGCTCTTTTTGCTATGCTCATGCCAGAACATATTTGCTCACAAATTAACGCCCAACAAATTAAGTGACAATGTTAGATGAACGGAGTGCCCCGAGATAACTATGTTGGGCTCAGCAACGTTAACTTTTTTAGAAAAAAACTGTCGCCTGGGTTTTTGTAGCGTTAAATTCCACTTGATTACTTTCACCTCTTTTCTTCCAGGTCTTTGTTAAGTTGAATGACTTCCTGGGGTCTGCGGATATTCGTATAAGTAGCCTATGTCCGAGCGTTCAAAGTGAATGAAGAGATAAGTGTACTGTCATCTGCAAAGGTGTTGGTTGGATTCCCGGTCTTTTCCAGCAGATCGTTAATATAAATGAGAAAGAGAGTAGGAGACAGTATGGAGCCTTGGGGCACACCGGCGTTGATAGTGAAGGTGTTAGAAAAAAATTCGTCGACTGCCACTGGTAAAGAACGCTCTCTGAGGAAACATGAGAGCCATAAACAGAACTTTTCAGACATGCCAGAAGAGCGTAGCTTAGCTGACAATCTATCGTGCTAAACATGGTTGAATGCCTTGGATATATCAAGAGACCGCTCGAGATTGCGTTGTTCCAAACATGTGTTACATAAGTCAGAAGATCTCCTGTTGATCTGTGTTTACGAAACCCATACTGGTGGTCGCTAATAATGTTGAATCCTTCAAGATATTTTCGAAGATGCTGATTGATAGCTTTTTCCATGACTTTCGATATTATTGAAAGCAGTGCGACTGGTCGGTAGTTATTTGGCAAGGTCTTCTTGCCTTTTTTAGATATCAGCTGAACTGTGGCACATTTCCAGCAGGAAGGAAATATTTCCTTTGTGTAGGACAGGTTGAAAAGTCTACAGAAAACTTGTGTTAGTTCCCTAGCATAATTTTCGAGAACTATGGCAGGTATTCCGTCAGTGCCAGAGGCTTTTTTGGTGTCCCGCTTCATTAAAATACATTTTATGATACGCTGTCTGAAGACAGTATTGGGCATCCTCGACTGCACTATGGGAATAGTAGGTGGTGTTTTTCCTTGGAAATCGACAGTAGAATGTGAAGCAAAGAGTTCAGTCGACAAATTGGCTTTCTCAACAGGTGTTGTTCCAATAGAATTATCTGGCCGTGTGAGTGGTGGTATAGTGGATTTGGTGAAATTTTGACTAACCACCTTAGCGACTGACCAAAAGGACCTGGAGTAGTTGGGACAAGCGAGAAGTTTGTTTCTAATTCGTTGATTGTGTGCCTCTTTAGTTTAGTCGATATTTTCTTTGCATCTGTTCCGGGCCCAAACAGATCAAGAAGACTGGCGAACTCTCCCACTCGATCAGGGATCCGTGTTGGTCTGTCAGTAAGCTGAGTTAAGCCACAACTGATTGCAAATGATTCAGCTTCACGACCTTGTTCACCGGTAGTATTTGAATACTTAAGCCAGTTGATGTTGTGGACATTAAAGTCGCCCAGGATGGGAATTTCGGCATTTGGATAGTTAATTTGTAAATGATCGATGGTGTCTGCAAGAGAAGCGAAAAGTGTTCTAAAGTTGGTGTTCGATAGAGGATGCAGATGAACCTTGTGGTTTGTTGAGTCGTTATTTTTAACCACATAATATCTAAGTTTCGGGGTTTCAGAACCTCCTCTCGTTGGCAAAAGAGGTAGCTTCTGACAAAAAGGCATATTCCAAAGTAACGCCTAAATCGGGAATAGAAGTCGTACCCAGGATATAGATAGTTGACTCTGCTAGTCGATGAACTGACCTTGGTTTCACAGAGAGCGTGCACATGAGTTTTATTTGATTGCAGGCTGGTGCAACGAATTTATGTTCGAGTTTAAACCTCGTATGTAGCAAAAATCTATTTTAAAATTCTGATCTCTGCATGTCGACGCCTCTAAACCAGCCCCCACCCGGAGATCCGAACGGGGTACTATTTTACCTCCGGGATTTTTTTATATCCAGGCCCTTCATCATGCTATTTGGTTCAAATAAAACTATGTAACTTAATGTAAATTTTAGACAACCAAAATAGTGGGCAGCTGGGGCAGCAGGAGCATCCCTGTGTAAACAGCAATAACAATAATAATTTTTGTTTTCTGTTGGGCAGCCTGCATTTGAGGGAATTGGGTATATAATACAATTCTCTAGTTTATGGTTAAAACAAGTGGAAAAGTTCTTGGAGGTACCTTAGAAGTTCTGTTTGGCTCTAAATTAAGTTAAGTGCTTACGTAGACGAGATAAATCTAAAACACAAATGTTGGGACCTATCTTAAGAAATTGTTTAATAATCTAGCTCAACTTAAATATGTATATACTTCCATAGTGCAAAGCAAATTAGAATACTGTTCCTATTGATTTTATCTAATAAATATATTTTAGTACTTGATCAGGCGCAGAGAAATTTTTCAAGTACACTTCTTTTATTTTATATTTTTTTTTATGGGTCTAGCACACGTGCTACAGGGAAGTCCCTAAAGCGCTACAGGAGCGACACGTGTACGGAGAAAGCGATTCACGTTGTTCTTGAATCGTTGTAGATTGTACTCGGTGGGAAACACAGTCCTGGGCAAATTATTCCAAAGGGATGATGTCCTCCTCCATATAAAAGACTGCTTCAAAAGCGTT
>CM032452.1:55459322-55477751 GCA_019049505.1 Pachyrhynchus sulphureomaculatus
TTAAGAAACTAAACGTCGCACAGTGGTCCGAAATTCAGAAAAGTTTGCCCCAAAAATATGAAAGTATTGTTCGAGTTTGATAAAACTGGGTATAACGGGGTTTTCTAGACTGGGACCGGAGAGATGATCACGAATTTTTAAAAAACAAAATGGTGGCTCCAAAATGGCAGATTATTTTTTGGAAAAAAAATGTGAGTTACTTTTATGAAACTCTATATAAATGGTTTTTTGGGATCGCTGTTTATAAATATGAAGTTCACCTTTCAAAACACAAAAAGGCGGCTCCAAAATAACGAATTTTTTTTGAAAAAAATACATTTTTAGTTCTGTAAAACTGTACGTATCGGCGTTTATGTTATTATGTAATTGGTTTTTTATAAGTGAAAATATCTTTTCTTGTAAAATAAATTTCCATTTTGTCATATCATGTCTATAAAAATAAAAAAATACATACATTTTAGTTTTCAAGATTTTCCATTAGAGTTAAATAAAATATGAAAAATTTGCAACAATGTACTTACTGAATTTTTAGGGTATTTTTTCCCATTTTGCAATTTCCTCTCACATTTTTAAACAATTTTTACTATTTTGCAACAACTTCCAGAGTTTTTAAATAAATTGCTACATTGTGCAACATTTTCAAGAATTTTAAAATTATTTTTCCAACTTAGCAACAATTTCCCGATTTGTTGTAAACAATTTGCTACATGTTGCAATATTTTTCTCGAATTGTTTAACTAATTTTATCAATTTGCAACAATTTCTCGAATTTTCAAACAATTGATTGAATTTTGTAACATTATCCCGAATTTTTTAACAATTTTTTTAAGTTTGCAAACACTTTCCCGAATTTTAAGAAAAAAGCCGTCATGAAAATAAGATTGACGTGTCCATGGTGTCCACGTACACCTTCGCACAAAAAGTGACAGAAATACCAAATTTGTGACATCTAGCTCTCTATTTTTCGATATTTTGGCAAAAAAATGTCTAATAAACAACCTCCAACTGAATTTCACGTCAGGGTTCAATGGAGTTGTTAACTTATTGCTTGTTCTCTAAAGATTTTTGGGAATATTTTCTTAAAAAACTCGATAATTGAACAGTTAATTACGTACTTAAACATTAAGTAAATATGAAATTCCAGAAAACACGATGAAATTGTACTCATCTTCAGGAACAAAATTTATTTTACACAATTAACATTTTTTTATTTTTACACATTTCATAATAATTTAAAACTTGATATCTGACGTGCTTCACAAGACATGCTGCATGTCACTCGACGCTTCGAAATGCAATGAAAGTTTTGAGACAGGTGCAAGCGGAATATGCACCTGAGTAGTCGTAAATCATAGTAGAGGAATTGGCAAAAGTATTCAAACTGGTAAAAATCCCTAAATAGAACCTTTTTTTTTCTTACATTTTGGCTATCTTTTCGGGATTTCGCACCACTGTGTGTCGGTGATTTTTAAGAAATACCGGAATCGGACTATGGTATTAGTAATTTAACTAAAGCACGCTTGTTTAGTGTTTTATATTTATAAATAAAATAAGATAATTTTATTAGTTGTGCGGCTTTTTTTTGTTTAAAAATATAACACGATTTTTAAGAATTCTAGAACTTCACAGTTATTATCTGTAATTTTCCTGTAATACTTTTTATTTTAATTATTCTTTATCTAAAATATTCTAGAAAATTGTAAAAAATACATGAATTTCATTTAATGTGTGCCTAATTTGGTTAATTTAAACATTCTCTGTACTTTAGTTGTGATTGGCCTATGATTTAAAAAACGGAACCTATGCAGAAATATAATACAAAGATTCTTAGAGCGAACTTCCTGCAGGTAGTGTTCTATGTAACACATATTTAATAACTCATTGCGGGAGTCTGGCAACACTCTTAAGCCCGCTTTCTTCTTTGCTATCGATATAATGTTTCTATGTGATCATATTTTTTAGAATGCTCGAGAATTACTTGTGGAAACGTCAGATGGCATAATTCAAGGAAAAGTAGAGGTTACTCAGTTCTCAAATATTACGTATTATGCTTTTTACAGTATCAGGTATGGAGAGCCCCCTATGGGGAAATTGAGATTCCAGGTAAGCTATTGCGTGTTATAGGGGAAAGTGGAATCCGCCCAAGTTACTAGGCAAGAAAAAGTACCCATAGTTGCTATATGATTACAGAAAAATGATTTTAAAAAAATAGTGTTAGTTAATTTTGATAAGGAGAGGTGGCGTTAGGTACTTTCTTAACAATACTGCCAGAAAAGTTTCAATTTGTTAGCTCGTCTAGTTTGTTGTAATTGTATCTCTGTTATTTTTATAATAGATACGAATGAAGTGTATCACGTTTCTCTAATATTTTGTTCTAAACTCGGGAGAAGTGGTACTCAAACGTATGAAATGATTCGGAAAGCAATTGAGGACGTAACCCCGAATCGCACTCAAATTTTCAATTGGCTTTTACCATTTACGGCTGGCCAAACTTTGCTGTGTCCGAGTGTTGCGAAAGATCTTCGACTGTAGCCACGCCTGAAATCATCGCCAAAGTCTGACAAGTCATTCGTGAAGACAGTCGTCGAACAATTCTGAGCAGCTTGGACGAACTTTCTATTGGTTATTGAACACGTCAGCGAATTTTAATGGGAAAATGTGATGTTTCATTTGGTATGCAACAGTTTTTGGCTAAGAATTTCATCCTTCACTCCCCTTGTTCGCTCGATTTGGCATCTTGTGACTTCGGGAGGATTAAAATTATATAATATTACTTCAGTTTATTATCCGTGTTAAAAAATGTATTGAAATTGGTAGCTTTATTTATTTGTTGGTTATGCAGGTTACCGTACTGACAACTCGCATTTGGAAGACAACTTACTAACAAAAATCACTAGGTTAGTACAAGAAGTCTAAACTTGTATTGAGCCAACAGGGGTCAACCTAACTGTCATGTGAAGGGGGAGACAGTAGAGTTGTCGGCTCGTGCATTGCGTTGTCAATCTCATTACTTTTCTGTCACACCACGTACATACATTCGACTCCAACGATGATCTTCAACTTCTCAGCCTTAGTTATTTAACTGCTTTCTATGCAACTGACCAGAGTCGGTACTTTTTATTTATTTACGTATGAAGATACCTGCTAGTGTTATTTTTTTAGGCACCACAACCCGTACAGCCCTGGGAGAATGTTTATGATGCTACTTATGAAAAAGGCTATTGTTTCCAAGTCACTACCGATTCCGACGACGAACATGAGGACTGTCTTTTCTTCAACATATTTTCCCCCAAAGTAAATATAAACATTAGTAATATTAAAGACTAAAAGAAAGAGGAGAAATGCCACTACTTTGAAGATATGTACAGTCCCTGGCCAAATTATTAGACGCACTGTATTTTTTTTAGTAATTTTATGTTTCTTAAGAGTTTTTATACAATAATGGTATATTTAAACTACAATATTATTGATTTTTATTTAAAAAAATTGTTGTAGACTACATATTTGTATTTATTTTTAACATATAGCAACACTGTGTTGACAAAGTGATACATGAACGTAAATAAGTACAAACCTGTATCAGTCGCGATCGGAATCGAGTCAGGTACGGACGTGTTTCTGTGGCTTTATGGACTGTGATTGTTTGTTTAACAGTTTTATACTACTCAGTTATTAGTTTATTTTGTATGCAGTGTTTTAAAAAAGTAATTGGACTATTTTCATTATGGGTAGAAAAGGCGATCTTTCACCACGTAAAAAAGCTGAAGTGAAGGCCCTTGTGATTGCGAAAACATTTACAAACCGAGAAATATCACGAAGTTTGGAGGTTTCTGAAGCTAGTGTACGACGCATAAAAAAGAAAATTGAGTCAGGGAAGGAATTAAGCCCGGAAAGAAAGAAAAGATGCGGTAGAAAACCAATTTTCACTCCACGGTCAGAGAGATGTTTGAAGAAAATTTGTGTAGAAAACAGATTTGCTACCACAAAGGTAATAAAAACACAACTCCAGGATGCTAGCGTAAATGCTTCTGAGCGCACTGTTCGAAGAAAATTGAAAAAATTAGATTTTAAGGCCTGTCGCCCCGCCAGGAAGCCCAAGTTAACAGCTGCAATGAAAGCAAAGCGCCTGAAGTGGGCCAAACAATGGCAAGACAAAGATGTGGACTTCTGGAGATCGGTAAGATACAGCAATTTAATCAATAATTGATACATTATTATGATTTTCAGTTAAATAAAGCAAATAAACATGGAAGTTTATATATTTTTCCTATTTTTGACAGGTCTGCTTCAGTGACGAAAGCACATTCGAAATTTTGCAGAATAAAGCTCAGTATGTGCGTCGTCGTCATGGAGAAAAGTTTCATCCTGATTGTGTCGTCCCGACGGTTAAACATCCCACCAAAGTGATGATTTGGTCAGTCATCAGCGGCAAGGGCACTGGACGTCTGTACGTCGTCAAAGGAATAATGAGGCAAGATCAGTACAAAGAAGTATTACAAAATCGGTTGATTCCGCAGCTCAGAGAATGGTTTCCAAATGGGGAACCATTCACTTTCATGCAAGATGGAGCTCCCTGCCACACTGCTCGGTCTGTTAAAGCTTTTTTGGCAGAAAAAAATATCCCTCTGTTGGATTGGCCGGGTATGAACCCCATTGAAAATGTGTGGGAGCTGATGAAAAGAGAAGTGGCTAAAGATGTGATTACCAAAAAAATCCAGCTCCTAGAAAAGATTATTCATGTGTGGAATCATCATCCTCAAATGCAGGAGACAGTACAATCTTGCATTGATAGCATGCCGCGCAGAATTAAAGCTTTGATAGCGGCTAAAGGTGGCTCAACTAAATATTGACTTTTACTAACATTAATTTCACTTTTCTTTAAAACTTAATAAACTTATGCTTTTCTAAATTAATGCTGTTTTATTTATGTCAAATAAATAGGTAATTGATTGGAAAATATAAAAATAAAAAACAAATCAATTTAAAATAATAAAACGGTACAATATCACTCGGTAATTAATATTTTACATGAAATCTTGCAGTGCGTCTAATAATTTGGCCAGGGACTGTAGATATTGATGCAATATGGCGCGAGTATTTGCAGCAACTTTTTTTTTCGCCTCTGTACATGTATGAAACACTTATCAAGTAATGAGGATACATTCCTTCCAAATGATACCTTTCTTGTAGGTACATAAAAGTAAAAAATGGTACAAAATAACACCGTGATCCCACAAAACACTTTAAAAATAATGCGCTTCTAGAGCATTAAAAATAGTAACTTTAGCTGTACTATTCAGAACGAAGAATGAAGACCCATGTCTTCAACAGAGTAACATAACTTTTGTTGTTGATACTAAAAATAGAATGCAGCTAGCAGGTGACTTGAATGCTTACAGACTTAGGCCTCTTAACGACCCGTTGTGTTCCAGCTTGATTTTAGAGTAGGGACAGTAGTCCTCCAGATTGAATCCCCCTAGCACACTCCTGGTCCAAAATTATTGGGAATCCCTGGTGCGTCTGCCTTACTGCCACTTGCAAGACGTAATTAGATGAAGATCTGTCGCTCTCTCCAAGCATTATCTACAATCTGGTTTGATTTTAATCCCGAGGTGAGTTAGGTGCTCACTCAGGTCATAATATTTTGTAAGAATTTCCTTATTAAAAGAGACTTTCCAAAAGTGTTCAGACTCCGTGAGGCAAGATAAAGCTCTATTTTGAACCGTCTTGTTTAATTTCAGCTGAGATCTGGTACACTCAGCATAGTTCCTTTACAAGAGTGTGTTATTCTAGACTTCATGACTATATTGTTCAGAAGATCTATAATCATTGCACCGTCCTTATTGAAAGGGACTTCCAAAAAGTGTTTAGGCTCCGGAAGGCAAGGGAAAGTTCTATTTTGAACCAGTATGTCGGTCATCTCATTCTACTGGACGTCTTTATGGGCCGGTACATGGAAGAGAAACACATTGTGTCTGTCCTCGATCAACAAGTCTGTCCATTGTCGTTTGAAGTAGAGAACAATGTTCCATTATTCTGGCTCATATGCTGTGATGTCCTAGGGCTTAAGCGTTCAGAGGCCTTTGGAGAAGCAGCCTCTGATGCTTCGGACGTTATGTAGAGATGCAAGGGGGTAGTTTTAGTAGAGTTTCCATCGTCTTACTATGTGCTGTTCTCATAGCACCAGTAATGCCACGGTAGCTCAAGTGGTAAAATCCGTCCAGCAGGAGCCTAACCCATTTACTCTCAGTAAAGTAAAGAATCACCACACCAGGGTTTTATACGAGTATATATATATATATATATATATATATATATATATATATATATATATAAATATATATATATATATATATATATATATATATATATATATATATATATATATATATATATATATAGATATATATATATATATATATATATATATATATATATATATATATATATATATGTATATATATATATATATATATATATATATATATATATATAATATATATATATATATATATATATATATATATATATATATATATATATATACATTGGAGCATTCTCTGCAGCAGTTACCAATAGTCTCGTCTACATGCCCACAGTATATTCGTAGCGTCCTCTACTCACTTTCTATGTGTTCTTTCTAAGTCAGTTTATTATTCATGATTACTCCTGACTATTTATACTGCAACCAATTGCCGAGAAGTGTAAGTCTCCTGGGTCCAGCTTCTTTTCTTTGTGCAGAGGACCAGATCAGTTTTACTCGGATTCAAGCCTACTCCCTCATTTTGACATCACCTACTTATTATCTTTAGGGCCCTTCACACTGGTATCCTTAAGAGTTCAACATTCCCCACTAGAAATTTATTGTGGCTGAAAATACGTGCCATCTTATCTAACACGAAAATTAAAACAATACTTATTTTTCTTTGCAAGTAAAAATTCAAGGAGCAAGATGAGGATAGAGTGTAAAATCGAAACTTTAAAATTTTATTTTACAGAAGTGGAGCGTGTCTTCTATATGTGAGGGTTTTACAAAATGAAAATATGAAATATAATATATATATATATATATATATATATATATATATATATATATATATATATATAGGGTGTTATGGAATTCACTGCATGTATTGGAACGAGTGGATTGGATCCTTGTAGCAAGACCGATTGTAGAAAATTCATCTTAAATAGCGGATCTCAGTAATAAAGGAAAAAAACGACTCTTAAGAAATGATGACATGAATATTTTGTTCACGTCGCCATTTTCTCTAGAATTCGCCAATATGGAAAATCATTAGTCAGACGTAAGGTTGAGATTTGAGTCGGCTTTCTGAAATAATTTTAATAAAAAAAAAAAATTAAGATATTTTTATTATTTTATTCTTCTAAAACCGACAAAGGATTTGCCGGTTGTCAACATTCCACGCGGACATGAAGGAGTTTATGTCCTAAGTGGCCACTTTCTGGGGAAACTTCAAATTCAGGTATAGTTTATCTGCTTTCTTGTCAGGGAATGTTTACAAATTTTGCAATATGCCGTGGGTAATGTGAGGTAATGATCAACGTTATTGCAGATTTTTTTAAAGATGTGTGTGTAAATTTGTAGAAAGTGTAGAATATAGCAGCAAATGTGACAAATTGTGTCATTCGATACAGTTATTTAGTTATAATTGTGTCACTGACAACTTAGGATATTTTATATGGGGATCGACGATTGCCCATTTAAGGTATATTTATTTATTTCGTATGGATGTACATTGCACACAGCACAATTGAAGTTGAATCAAATTATCTAAATGAATTATACAAAAATACAACACGTCAACAATAAGGTACCGATTTAAGGTAGATAAAACTAATACGTTTTTTTTCTCTTTAATCTTGAAAAAAGATAATTAGATAATTAAGAAATAGCTCATCTCAGAATAAAGGAAAAAAATGTATCCTAAACAAATTTAATAAAAAAAATATTATAAAAATTCTTATCTTTAAAATAATTCCTCAATTTTATATCATTTTTATAAGGGAAAATTTTACCACACGTAATCCGCTTAAATTTTATTTGCTTTATTTTAAAGAGGTATAGCCTAATAAGTAAATTATTCAGGTGGGTTCTTAAAGTCGTTCTCCGTGGTCTCGCACAGCCGGGAAATAGTACTAACTTGGACAAAATTCTGTCTGCAATTTAATTTTGTAATAATTTTGTTTAAATGTTCGTAATAAATAGTACTTTAAAATGTACCTACAAGTTTTTTGATTTTTTATTTATTTTTAATATAAATCGATTTTTTAAGAAAAAATTATAAATTCTCCATAAAATAGATATTTGGATAGTTACGGATCCTATACATTTACGTGAACATGAAATTTTCCAACGTTTGTAATAGGTATTAGGGTCGCAGATTACGAGAAAAGTAACTGTTTTTTTTTAAATATTTACCAATTTTTTGCCTTTTTCGAGATTGTTTAGTGAATATGAGAAAGAACATTACATTTTAGATGTTTGACAATTATTTAGAGTTTTTAAAAATCATCTACTTAAAATGGTCGGACCTAAAAAAATTGATCAAATTTGGACATTTGCCAACATTATTAGAGTTTTTCTTGTGAATATATGAATTTACTCTACTTTTTAGCTATTCTCATATCATCTCAAGAATGTAAACCCAAAATGTAACAAGAACGTGGACCCGAAATGGTCTAATCTGAAAAATCAGGCCAATTTCGGCCATTTTCCACCGTTTTCTATTGCTATGTTCTAGTCAGTACCTGCAAATTTCGCATTACTTTTGTGATACTGGAAAATTATTTTTTAAAATTATCTTACGATGAACTCATTTCAATTACCCGCAACCTAACATAACTAAAGTACCACTCGTTACAAGCATTTTAACAAGAAAATTATTATTAAACGATCAAAAATTAGTTAGTTAGTAGTACTTGACTCGCCTGTGCGGCGCCCAAATAAATTCCGCTCGCCCATACCGGTTTTAAAGGGTTTTTTAAGGTGCCTGAAGAAGTTTAGGCTGGTGAAGAGTTGAGTAAATGGTATTATTTTTTTTTATTGACATTTTCTTTTTTTTAATTGCGTCTTTTATTTATTTGTGTTTGTCACACCCGATTTTCTGAAACTACTTGAGATAGAAAGTTAAAATTTGTCATAAATATAGGAATTGATGGCCCAGTCAGAGCCCTGTAGTTTTGGAAGTTAAATTTTGAGTTAAGAGGTCAAATTGAATGTCAAAAAAAAATTTATTGGTTATCGAGTAGTGTGTCAAATGGTGTGCATACTTTTCTTTGTAGTATTTTTTAAAAAATGGCCAAAAAATTTTGAAAAAATTCTGGAATACTCGTATTCTCCATGAGTTGTAGATTGAACAAAAATTATCACGCGTGCATTATCTTTGATAATTTTATCTGGCATATAAAAAAATAAAAATTTCAAGATTATCACTTTTTCAACAAAGATCGGAAACAAACTTTGTTGAAAACTCATTTTGAGTGTGTTTTTTAAAGTCATTGATTATTTTATACCTCTGTAACACATTTTTTTATTTTAAAAGCAATCACCGTACGGAAGACTAATTGCGTAAGTCCGACTTGCACTTAGCTGGTTTTATTTTAGTTGTATTTTTCTTCCTTCGGTTAGTTATGATTCTTCATTCAATATATTTTTGTAAGGAGTTGATGTAATTTCCACAGTTTTTGTATAGTATTGAACATGAATATTAAATTCTTTTTTAAAGCTTTAGCGTTGAATCCTAAAACTTTTTTGCATTTTTTTCTGAACGATGGAAAATCCACTTTCATCAACGTTAAATATTTTTGTAGACGAAAATGTATTTTTTAGAGGGTCGATTTCCCTACCCTCCTCTACTTTGAAAAATCACCTGTCAAGGGACAATGATCGAGTTGTTCGTCGGCCTTCCAAGGAATTATTTCTTTTCAATGTCAGTATTTCATAGGCGGATTAAATTTATAAATAATTTACTAAAAGGGAGTTTTTTTCCCCCTTTTTTTATTTTTTAAATATTTCCGAATTAGAAAAAAAGTATTGAATGTGCTTCTACAAGATCCCACAAGTCACCCATTTCAATATATGCAGTGAATTTCATAACACCCTATATATATATATATATATATATATATATATATATATATATATATATATATATATATATATATTAGAGTGACTGGATATCATAGCGGGGGAAAAAAAAATGTCGGAATTTTGTTCGTCTGGACCCCACAAAACGATTCCCCTTTCCAGATATTGAGATAGCCGAAATTTGAGCTCGATTAAACGACGTTAACCCGTGCCGCTCGTCGCTCAAAGTTTGAAAAAAATCCAAATTTTTGGCCAAAAAAGCTGACATATGGAGCTATAACTCCAGAACGGTAAATAATAGAAACACGCTTAAATATCTCAAAAGAAAGCTAATGTTGTTCTTCAAAATTTATATTCTATACATAATTGTTGTTATTTTAAGTCAAACCGAGTTACAACAGTCTTTACCCCAAAAAAGGGGCCTGGTACCACTAGGAGCATACTTCGTATATTTTGTTATTAAGTGATAAATTTTGCTTTTTTTGGTATATTTTTGAGTTTAAAGTAGAAATATAATAAAAAAACAAGTAATACTGATAAGTAGTAAGTAAATTTACCAATCCTCCATCAACTACCTCTTTTAAGTTTTCTTTCCTAACTTTTGGATTTACAACCCTAGCGTGCTGTGATGGTTCATCTGTGCTACTGAGCAATTTATTAGCCATTAACAACTTTTCATCGTCTGTAATGGTGGGATCAAAAAACGATAATCCCACCAACTTTGCATTCAAATACCACAAATGGGTCGAAAATTTGGTCAGGGCTATTTCTGCAATGTCGTTGTCACATTCTTTATAGTCTAACAGACTATGCAAAATACCTAAATCTTGCTTTGGTGCAAGATGAGCTTTTGGAGCATTGAACCAAGCTTTACAATAAATTTTAACTAGGAAAACAGAAATGGCACGCACAGAACTTTCTTCTTCTTTAGACATCTTAAATTGACGACGAAAAATGAACATTTTTAAGCAGTAAATAGCCTTTGCCATCCACCTAGCGTGATGAATGGCTCCTGGAGTTCTAAAGCCCACAATATTGCCGTCTAGTGATCTAACAAATCCGAGAACCAACTGCAATAGCTCCTTGTAGTCATCTCTGGGGTGGCTCTCAGTTAATTTGGTCTCGAATTCAGCAGTAACATTTGCAATTACTTCTGGAGTTAGCTGCTTTTGTATTAGATTGTCATTGATACCTGTGTCGTATTTTCCTTTGTGTATCTTGGGCCACGCAGTGAGGAATCTCTTGAAAATGTCTGGATGAGGTCCAGTGGTTGATCTCATTTTTTGTGTCGAATACGCCTCTTAACAGAATTTTCAAGATATGGTGACGGCAAGCCAGGTATAACAATTCTCTTTCTAACATTTGCTCCAATATGACGCATGCTCCTTGGAGTCTTCCCGTGTTGGATGCTGTAGTGTCGAAGCACATCGCCTTGACGGTATTGAGAAGACCCCATTCATGTAGGCATTCATATACGGCCTACGGCTTGCTCCTCTCCAGAGCTGTTTGCTGTTACAGGAACTCCCAGCAGCTGTTCCTTTTCGCCATATGAAATAGCTATAGCTATTCGCTCACATTGTTCATTTTTTAAAACACCTGGTAAAAGTTTACCGTCCCAATGGACAACCACGGGCTCTTTTTCAGGAATGTTTACTTTATCAAAAATTTTTTTATTATATTGTTCTCTGAACATTTGCCTTCTATCATGTAATAAAGTTTTCGAGACTTTGTACTCAAGAGGGTCAAGGTTTAGTGCTTCTAGAGTAGCTATTAAAATTCTCGTGGCATTTCTGTCGGATACCTTACATCGATCTAATAAAATGGACAATTTCATGTTTAAAATCTCTTTAACGCCCCTTGCAAATGAAACTTTCATCCTCTTGCTTTCAGATGGTCCTGGATCTTCTGCAGCTTCTTCAGGGATGTCCATTTCCTCCAAGCTCTCAAGTTCCTGGTAGATGCTGACCTCTTCAGTGTCTTCTTCTCCTTCTTCGAACTTGTCTTCATCATCCGTCTCTAAGAAGCAACAAAAGAAAGAGAAAAAAAATGACTATAAAAACTTGTCGTTTTAGCAGAATAGTAATAATACATAGGTACTAAATTACCTACTTCTAATTATCAAAAGGTATTATTTTAAAAAAATATAAACTCAATCATAAAGATGCCAAATCATGCTCTCATGTGCAATTTTCTTTCAATTATAATGAAACTATTTACTTATTTGTTTATCTATTTTTTAGAATACTAATAATAAAAAAAAACTCACCAATATCAAAAGTTGCTTCTTGGATTTGTCGGTTCATTTTTGCAAGTTCCTTTTGCACCTTGATTTCTTCAGCTCGAGACAACTTGAGATCCACTCCAGTCATGTAACCTGGGCGGCCCTTCTGCCTCTGTTTCACGAGAAACGCCTTATCTTCTTCCGATTTCATCAGAGCCAAGGCATCTTGTTGAGCAATATCAAAGAGATCATCCAACTTTTCAACAAACTGTTTAAATTTGTTCTTGGCCGTTTTCGATGTTTTCTTCCGATCTTTTGAAGAGTTCTCCACTCGGCGTGAAGTTTTTCCAGCTTAGTAATTGCATCTTGCTCATGTTTAGTCGGGATTCGAGCTTTCTCCCAAAAAATGAACACTTCTCGTATTGTAAGTTTTGCTGATTCTCTTACAGTTAATTTCACAGTACGTAAATTATAAAATAAAACACACAAAACTTGACGATTTGAGGGTAGTTTACAATCGGTGATCTGGTGAATGGGATAGCCCACAAGAAATATTTTATCCTTGGTCCGGCTTTGTACACCTGATGTGGATGCCATTTCAGAGGCCAATAGGTAAATAACAGTTAACTTGGAAAATGAAACAAAATATATCGCAAACTTTAATTTCAATAAAATGTTTTCAAATGTCTTTTAAAATAATACTATAATAGTTATAAAAACAGTAACACACACACTTGGAAAATTAAAAAAAAAAACGTTAAAATATCTTTACTAGATAATTGTTCGATCTAACCAGCTCAAAGGCACTTTAGAAACTAAACTGAATAAATAAAAGGTCGGTTGTACGCTGAAGTAAAATCACCATCCCCAAAAATAGAAAATTAGATTCACCCTCCTTTTTACCTGTCAAACGGGTCTTTCTTTGGTAAACTAGTCAGGTAATCCCCATATAATAAAAGATTAAATTTTAAACAAAAGGCTCTTTATGTTTGAAAATTGAGTTCCAAAATACTTTTTAACAAAAAAATGTTAATTCCGAGACACATTATGTAAAAACCCGTAAAATTCTTAGAATACTCCCAAACTGGCTCCTACTGGTACCAGGTCACGTTTTTGGGGCTAAAGGCTGTTGTAACTCGGTTTGACTTAAAATAACAACAATTATGTATAGAGTATAAATTTTGAAGAACAAACATTAGCTTTCTTTTGAGGTATTAAGCGTGTTTTCTATTATTTACCGTTCTGGAGTTATGGCTCCATATGTCAGCTTTTTGGCCAAAAATTTAGATTTTTTCAAACTTTGAGCGACGAGCGGCACGGGTTAACGTCGTTTAATCGAGCTCAAATTTCGGCTATCTCAATATCTGGAAAGAGGAATCGTTTTGTGAGGTCGAGACGAACAAAATTCCGACATCGATTTTTTGTGGTCACCCTAATATATATATATATATATATATATATATTTATATATATATATATATATATATATATATATATATATATATATATATAGCTTCAAGCGTTAAATCGATTAAAAATGGTTGCAGAAGAAACTTCTCTGACTGTAATAAATGTCACACAGGGCTACAAAGGACAGCAAGAAGCGATGCAGAAGTGAAGCATGTTCAAGTGTCAGTTCCGAACTCTACAGTCTGTCAAGAAAAACGTGGCCGCTCGTGTTCTTGAAAAAATGTGTTTCGAGAACATTTTTTGCCATCGATGTATTCTTTGGTGTGCTAATAACGGCCCAATTCCTTAGTAAGTTGTCCAATTGTCTCCTACATCAATAATCGTCTAACATCTTCGGGGCATACTGTCGACGAGATTTTCTGCATACTCCGCCAATTTTTCGAATCCAGCGAGACAACTGAGTTAAAGTCCTCAAAGGCTCTTCTCTGAGCTTTTTCTCTCTCCAGGGGACCAAACTTCCTCGATACAGTTGGCGTTCGGCGATTGTGACGGCCACTCTAGTATCTTATCGTGGGCCAAAGCGAGCCTCTTCACGACGTGATTTTTGCCCAGCAATGGTTTCTTCAACGTGCTTCGAAATTTGACAACATGAGTACGAAGATGTTGTCGAATGGTGTCATGGGACACATTCAAGCCTGATTTTCTTAATTTTACCACTCCTTGAGGCAGCGTTAATTTTAGGTCCCGTGGAAAACAAAAACACGATTTGTTTTTCGACTTTCGGAGTGACTTCGCCTACCGAGTGACATTTTGGCAAGTCGTTGACATTTTTTGTCTCGTTAAAATGATTTATCCACTTCTTCACAAATGATACCGACTTTTTAATATATTTAGCGGCCGCAGAATTTGTCATTTTAGGCCCTCTTGAAAGACTGCACTCGAACCGACGTGCAAACAAGTGACTTATTTTAGATTTTACGTGATCTCGTCGAAAGTTCGGAATCGACTGATATTTTTACTAAAATGCGTCGTAGACGAAGGTTCCCTCTACCGATTTTTTGTTGAATCGCTAGAATCACATCTACCCAAAAATGAATTATCGCGGACACGTTCTTACTCAACAGACTGTAAATATGTCTACGATCAAGTGTCGTAAATATGCCCATTAGTTGCAATGCATTATTCAAAGAAAACGGATATTTTTTAACATTTACCAACAACTTATTCTCAAATTGGGCAGGAGTCGCAGACATCAAACAAATTTTTACTACTCATTCGATAATCATCATCATTTATCTTGTCACTCCTTGTACTAGCGTTTTCAAGGATTTTTTTAAAGGCAGAACTTCATCTCTTTGGAATCAACTGTCCATGATCGTGCTTTCCACCAAGTCGTACCTGTAGAAAATTTAAGACTCATATATTTAAGATAATAATATAATTACAAAAAAGAAAAGAGATATTGACTGATAAGGAAAGTGGAATTTACATTAAAAAACTCCGAAACGGAATAAAACATTAATTACGAACTTTGCTCATCTTACAGAACAACTGGCCAGCTGCAATATATTTGCTTTATTCGAGGCTAGATTGAAAAGTTCGCGCCCTAGTCAAGAAAACAGAATAAAGTACGTACAAAAATATTTTTATTTTTTCGACGTAATCTCCACCTAGCTTTATGCACTTCTTCCACCTGCTTTCCAAAGCTTCCCACACTTATTTCAAAAAAAGATTCCTCAAGGTCTTCAAAATACTGGTTAACTACAGCTTCGACTTCTTCATTTGATTAAAATTTCTGGCCACTTAGGTGTTTTTTTAGGTTTGGAAGGTGCCAAATCAGGAGAATAAGCGCCGGGTAGGGCAGCAATTCGAAATCACAATCACGAATTTGAGCCATAGACTCAACAGACGTATGAATGCGAGCGTTGTCCTGAAGGAACAAAACTTTCTTTCTCAGTAATCTTGGGCGTTTCTCTTTAATTTCTTGACGTAAACGATGCAAAAGGGTGCAGTAGTCAGTCGAGTTTATTGTTTCGCCTTTCGAAAGGCAGTCCACCATAATAATACCTTCAGCATCCCAAAAAACTGACGCCATCATTTTTCCAGCCGACAGAATTGCCTTCGCTTTTTTGGGGTCGGTTCACCAGATTTTTTCCAGTGCTTGGATTGTTGTTTTGACTCTGGAAGTATAGCGGTGAACCCAGGTTTCTTCCATTATCACAAAACTGTTAAGAAAATCTTGCGGCGGATCAGCCTCAAACATCTCCAAATAGTCGCGAGAAATCGTGAGTCGAATTCGTTTTTGTTCATCTGAAAGCAATCTAGGGATCTACCTAGCGGAAACCTTAGAAAATTCGAGTTCGTTGGCAATGATGTTTTGTGTTCGTTTATACGAGATGCCTATAGTGTCTGCAATCTCTCTGATAGTTCATTTACAGTCGTAGACGTCGTGGGCCGGCCGGAGCGAGGGTCATCTTCGATGCTCTCTCGCCCATGTTTAAATTCTGCAACCCATTTTTTCAAAGTGGTATATGACGGAGCAGATTCCCCTAGTGCTGTTTTCATATCATCGTGGATCTCCTTTGGTGTTAATAGGTACATGATGGCCGCACGTTGTTCAGTTTTTTTTTTCCATTTTTCCAAAAAAACGCTTGCACTTGGTGTCACTAAACTCGTTCTAACCTAAAAAATCACAAATTCTGCAGCAACAAAATTTTACACTGTGACAACCAAAAAAAGTATGAGCCTATTGAGGGTACTATATTAAAAATATTATAATTATTTTTTGGTGAGGCCGCGAACTTTTCAATCCATCCTCGTATTACCTTTCAGCAGTTTTCAGGAAGTTAGGCGTGTTATAAAGGCAACATAATATAATCGAATTGCGGATCTTGTATTGTGTTTTTTTGTGTTTTTAATTTATCGAGTGTATAAAATAACTAGTTGATATAAGATAAGTTAATCCTAATTTATTAAATTCTATCCGCCATTGAAATTTTCCCTACGTTAACCTTTAATATTCCCATATAGAAAATCACATTGCTTCAAAATTTTAGATATACGTGATTTCAATTCGATTTTAAAAGGATTTATGAAATACTGTGAGTTTCGGAATTGTCTCTTCACTTTTTGACGTTTATTTAAATTGCAATTTTGGAGGAATGGAATAAATTTTATGCAGTGTGATGTGGAATGATTGGTACAACGTATATCTGCGACAGGGCCGTAGCCGGAAGGGAAGCTGTTCTAGAAAACTATTTTGTCACCTCTAATAGATTAATTCATTTTGTTGATAGCATTGGAAATTTCCCTTAAACTCTACATACTATTAAGTTTGCTTTTACTACAACTAATCTGGACTCTGCGTCTGGAAAATCACTTATCATCAAATGATGCTGAACGCTCTGGACGCCCAAATGAGATGGTTACACCGGAAAACAGAAAAAAAATCCATAAAATTGTTTTGGATGAGCGCAAAGTGAAATCTCTTGAGATAGCTGACACTCTAAAGATATCAAAAGAACGTGTTGGTCATATTTTGCATGAATATTTGAGCATGAGAAAGCTCTGTTCGAAATGAGTACCGTTTTTGCTTACAGTCGACCAAAAATCACAACGTGTTCATGATTCTGAGCGCTGTTTGGACCTGTTTAAGCGCAATAAAAAGGATTTTTCTTGCGATATGTGACAATGGATGAAACATGGATCCACCACTACATACCGGAATTAAATCGGCGGTCATCTGAGTGGACAGCAACCGGTGGTGAAAGCCGCTCGAAGCGACCAAAGGCACAAACAGTCTGCTGGGAAGGTTTTTGGCCTCTGTGTTTTGGTATGCACATGTAATAATTTTCATCGATTATGCTGAGAAGGGAAGGACCATCAATAGTGAATATTATGTAAAGTTATTGGTGCGTTTGAAGGAAGGGGAAATCGCAAAGAAACGGCCCCAAATGAGCAAGAAAAAAGTGCTCTTTCATCAAGACAATGCACAGTGTCACAAAGTCAATTGTTAGGATTGCAAAATTGCATGAAATGAAGTTCGAATTACTTCCTCATCCACCGTATTCTCCAGATTTGGCCCCCCAGCGACTATTATCTATTCGTGGACTTCAAAAAAAATGCTCGCGGGAAAGAGATTTTGGCTCCAATGAAGATGTTATCGCCGAAACTGAGGCCTATTTTGAAGGCAAAGGACAAATGCTTCTACAAGAAAGGTATAGATATGTTGGAAAAAGCGTTGCGCTGATTGTATCGCTG
This sequence comes from Pachyrhynchus sulphureomaculatus, assembly GCA_019049505.1. Taxonomy (NCBI): domain Eukaryota; kingdom Metazoa; phylum Arthropoda; class Insecta; order Coleoptera; family Curculionidae; genus Pachyrhynchus; species Pachyrhynchus sulphureomaculatus. The sequence goes on from CM032452.1 coordinate 55,477,325, forward strand.
TTGAAGGAGACTATATTGATGAATGAAGTCGAATTTTGCAAAAATGTGTTTTTAAGTTGCTAGGCCAAAAACTTTTCAGCCTACCCGTTTTGTAAAGTGTTCTCAATTCACCTTCCTGTGTTGCTTTGAACTCTAGCAACTCTGTTCATTGATATGACTTCTTGTTCCTTATTATCTTTACTATTTTCCAGCGCTGAATTTACCATTTACGCTGAGTATATCATATTAAACAAGAATTTAATGTATTTCTAAAACTTTTACACGCGAAAGGCATGCTCCTACCCCGTTAAACGTTCCACAGAAACTTATTTTCTAAAGAGCAAGTTTACGCTTTATGCCTTCGCCTTATTTATAGGATAATTCGATGTGCACAAATATGTAATTAAATAAAATGTTAATGCCAAATAGGAACCAAATACTTCACAAG
>CM032452.1:55477851-55541460 GCA_019049505.1 Pachyrhynchus sulphureomaculatus
ATATATATATATATATATATATATATATAAATATATATATATATATATATATATATATATGTATATATATATATATATATATATATATATATATATATATAATATATTTATATATATATATAATATATATATATATATAATATATATATATATATATATATATGGGTGAAAATTCGTGAAAACGGAACACGTCGTGACCTGACTTTTTGGAAATCCAAAAACACTGATTTATTTTAAAACTAGATGTAGGTAGTGAACAAGCTCTGAAATATTTTCAGTTGATGTTGATTATTATAACTATTATAAACAATACAACTTTTAGGTCAATTGTTTCTCTCGGAAACTAATTTTTTTATGAAAATTCTAGTTTGAGACCGAAATGGCCAGAAATATTACGATTTTTCAAAAAAAAAAAGCATATTAAAAAAAAAATTAATAACAAAAAAATCCCTTTATTATAAAGAAATTGGAATTTAAGATTCTTAACCACTTATCGATAATAGGTTTGATTCCGTAGATGCGCAAATGTTTTCTGTAGAAAATTTTTAAAAAATCTTTCGGCCTTCATTTGACCTTCAAATGTCTTTAGTTTTTATGAGTGAAGGCACGTTGAGAGTAGCGTAGCGTAGTGCAAAGTGCCGTGGCGCAACGAAGTGTTATTAGACGTACATATAATTCCAGATAATCCCATGTTTATATAAATATTGAGGGTTAATAAACACAGTAATTTTTTAATTAGAAATCGCTTAATTTTCATGGGAAAATACATTTTTTAGGAAACCTTAAACAAAAAAATTTATAGTAATTAAGAAATCTTGTCGTAATGTTTAATTAATGGGTTACGTCATAATTAACAAATCTATCATCTTTCGAATAAATTCTACAACACAATGTCTTTTCATTAATTAGCACGTAACTGTGGAATTGATTGTGATCGCTTAAAACGAGTTTTCAGGAATTTAGCATGAGTTTCATCTTGCAGTTTTGTACAATAAACAAATTTCATATTTTTAAAAAACTTTTGAGCCCAAATATACAGATCCTCGTATTGAGAATTTTCGCACCATCCATTTGTCGTAAACTTGCAAAATATACTTGAAGTTGTATGGTACCACCTATACCGTCACATACACCTTTACCGGGCGAAGTAGCAAAAAATACCACTCTGCTTCTACATTAAAATCTAACTTATGCTTTAACAAATTAGAAGAATTGAATTTATTTTTGTACTGTGCACTAGATCCATCTGAAATATTAAATATTTTTTTTACACTTTGACAACCGTTTATTTTCTTTTATGTATATATATATATATATATATATATATATATATATATATATATATATATATATATATATATATATATTTCTTTTATGGATATATATATATATTATATATATATATATATATATATATATATATATAACATATATATAGGTGTTATGAAAATCGCTTAATATTTTTCAAAATCATCATCGCCACTGTCTGATTGACCCTGAATTCAAAACGACTCTACATACTTCTTTTATCCCAGTTCGAAATGTACATAACAAATAGGCTTTTTTTCAGGAATTAAATTATTTAGCAAAAAATTCATTAAACACATCGATCCGGGTTAAAACTTAGGAAATATGATACACACAACACAAATATCAATATTTTTTTGTTTAATTAAGTAAACTATATCAGAAAATAATTGTCACTGAACTTTGGCAACAACACTAAAATACTTTTGCGCATTACCAGTTTACATTTTATGAAAAAAAAAAGAAACGTTTATTTTCTTAGATAAACAAGAGGTTACTCCACAGTAAACCTAATACGGTAGCAAAAGTGAGCTACGGGTCCCTCTTTCAAAATGGCTGCTCAATGTTTACATCTGATCTGATAATATGTCTTTTTGAAACGGATTGTCGATCATTTCTTGATGTGATTGCAGTTTATATGAATTTAAAGACTGAAGGAAGAGAGAGTTTGTATAAAAAGAGAATTAAACACGTTTGTAACTGAAGAGAATCGAAAAGGTTGGCAAACAATTTATATAATCATGAGGAAAAGAGGTTATTGTTGTGCCATCGACACTTGTAAAAATAATTCAAAAAGTACGCCGGGAGTGATTTTCTTCGTCTTTCCCAAAGATGTTGAAGTTAAAGCTTGAAATTTAATTCGAAACGTAATTTTGGCTGGTTTTCACAAGTTTTTGAGGTTATTTTAAAATCTTGACGTGATTGCTCAAATCTGATCTCTGATTCGGTTTCAGCGCCCAAAAACATATATAGGTATAACCGTCTGTTTGGTAGAGCAAAACTTTCTTTTTTGTGTGCCTGTGTAATTTTTTTCATGATTAATAAAGAATCCTCCAAATTCTGGTTTTTAGAAAGATTTATTTTTGTTTAAACTAGTAGTATTCAGTTACTTTTTATTTAAAACTATTTATATTTGTGTAAATATATTTTTTTATAAAATGTATACTCTCATAAGCTTCTGGATTAGAGAGAGTTTTTAGATAACACTGATAAAGTCACATTTCAAAACATATTTATTAGAGTGGTCAAATTTTTTTTTTCAAATTCGTCGGGCTTATCTTGAATATAATTCTACCTATGAGAAAAGAATACTCCGAGTCTCAGAGGCTAAAAACATAGGTAAAGATCCTTATAAAAGTTGGGTTTTATTGTAGTTACAATGAGGCCACCTCAGGCCGACAAACATTCAATTTGTATTCGGACAAAAAATTCCTTGCTGAAATCAAATACGTATATATTTGGGTTTCAGTTTCAGTTTTTACTCTTAGGCCTTATAGAGTCTCAACAAAGCGTTGAGCCCAAAATCTGATATGCCTATTCAATTTCCTGGAGAGAATGCTGCAACATTTTTTTCTGAAAATGCCTTCCTGTCAAGTTTTTCATTTGTATTCATTTTTTTTCTAACAAAGCGCTTCATTTTTTTTTGTTTTGTTAGTCATGCTGCAGTAACTTGACATTTTATTGAATCAAACAATTTTATAATATCTATTATTTTGAATGTTTTGAGAAATAGGTCTAAAAATAAACTTCACCGAAACCAAATAATTGAACAACGAAAGTGAAGATAACAACCAGGAACTATTAATAGAAGGTGAAAGAATAGGAAAGGCACAAACATATATTTAGGACAAAGAATCGAAATATCAAAAAATAGTTTAAAGGCTGACTTGCATAGAAGAATCTCGTCAGCTTGGTCTGCATTCGGAAGGTTATAATCTACATTTAAATTGGACATCCCAATACAATAAAAGCGATCAATATGTACTGCTGGTACTAACATACGGCACTGCAACGTGGGCTTTAAATAAAAGTATAATAAATAAACTCCAAGTAACCCAAAGAGCAATGGAGAGGAGAACGGTAAATATTAGACTCCAAGATCGTATTCCTAATATCGAAATTCGAAGAAGATCAAAAGTGAGAGATGTAATCCAATGAATATATATATTAAGGTGGAATTGGCAGGACATATCGCAAGGATGAATGATAACAGATGGACACCCCGTACAGTTGAATGGAGGCCTAGAGAACATAAAAGATGCAGAGGTAGACCACAGATAAGATGAACGGACGATATAAAAAGATTGGATGCAAAAAGCAAACAACAAAGTTGTCTGTGACATTAAAACTCAAATTGCTGTTTTCCTCTCAATATTTCATCAATGTTTATTGACTTTATCAGGACCTTTACAAATGTATGGCAATTGTAAAAAATAACACTAACATAAAAAAGAAGTCTAAGAACAACTTAAACTGCTCTGAATGCACTGGTTTGTCATTCCGTTCTTTATGTGGCCAAAAATTAAAATAAAGCTTAAGGTCTCAATACAAATATGTTTACAATAAATAATACTTAATTTACAAGTAGCTGTTTCATAATTTAACGAGTTCCTCTTTCAATTGATATGATCCATTTCAAGGAATAGACGACTTTGGTAGTTGTTTTCATGTTATAAAATTTCTATGTGTGTAAAAATCAAACTGTTGGCCTGTTTTTCGGTGATGGCCAGCAACTGCACAAAACCTTTTTCTCCCATAGACAATTACCTTCATGTCGTGTCACTCGCTTTTTCAGCCACGATGACGTTTGTCCAATATAGCAGCCTTGGCAATCAAGGCAGGACAATTTATAAAGAACATTATTATCGTATATATCGTAGTAAATAGGCTGGAGTTATTTGAATTATTATACTTCTCTATTTTTATGTAAATTTTTTAAAAATGGAAATTGTACTGCGCTGACTCAACAACACGGTAAGAAAAAAATTGATGTACCAGGATAGAAAACTTTAATACTACAAAAGGGACACATACAACATATACCTTAAGGTAAGTCAAGCAGAATTAACATGGAGACTACCTAATATAGAATTCGATGTTCTTGACAAAAGTACTAGATTTTAAAATAGATAAAATAGTACACAATAAATATATCAAGTAACTTTCCAAACTGAAGAGGTATATTATATATATATAATATATATATATATATATATATATATATATATAATATATATATATATATATACATATACATATATATATATATATATATATATATATATATATATATATATATATATATATATATATATATATATATGTATATATATATATATATATATATATATATATATATATATATATATATAAATATATATATATATATATATATATATATATATATATATATATATATATAAATATATATATATATATATATATATATATATATATATATATATATATATATATACATACATATACATACATATATATATATATATATATATATATATATATATATATATATATATATATATATATATATGTATATATATATATTATATATATATATATATATATATATATATATATATATGTATACATATATATATATATATATATAATATATATATATATATATATATATATATATATACATACATACATACATATACATATACGAGGCATGTTTTTTAAGTAAGTACCGTTTTTTGCGATTCCGCCGCCGCAGCGATACGGTCGGCGTTCCGCGCATGCGCGCTGGTAACCTACATCTCATGTCTACGCACTGACGCCATTACAGTCTGATTCTTCATTGTATACGTTGTTTACTGAGTGTTTAAGATGCCTCCGACAATCGTGAGTCCCGCCGATTGTGAAGTACGGGCTGTTATACGATTTATTAGTGCTAAAGGCGTAAAACCGATCGATATTCATCGTGAGATCTGTAAAGTTTACGGACAAAACATTATGAGTGATGGAATGGTAAGGAAATGGGTGAGAGCATTTAAAGATGGCCGCACAAATGTGCATGATGAAGAACGGAGTGGGCGTCCCTCGGTCGTTAATGAAGATTTGGTGCAGAAAGTGGACGAAAAGGTGAGAGAAAACAGACGCTTTACAATTTCATCATTGTGCGACTGCTTTCCTCAATATTCTCGTAGTGTTTTGTATCGCATTGTGACCGAGAACTTGAATTACCGGAAATTGGGTTCACGTTGGGTTCCAAAAATGTTGACGGATTTGCACAAAACCCAACGTTTAGGCAGTGCATTGACTTTCCTTGAGCGGTACCACAATGAAGGTGAACATTTTTTAGACCAAATTGTTACTGGTGACGAAATATGGGTGTCCTACGTCACACCAGAATCGAAACAACAATCCATGGAATGGCGACATTCATCATCACCCAAAAAAGTGAAGTTTAAGCAAACAATTTCTGCCCGCAAAATCATGTGCACAGTTTTTTTTGGGACAGAAAAGGAGTATTGCTAGTGGAGTTTTCTGCCTCGTAATGAGACAATCAATGCAGCGTCTTATTGTGAGACATTGAACAATCTGCGTCGTGCAATCCAGAACAAAAGACGTGGCAAGTTGAGTAAGGGTATCGTTTTTGCTGCATGACAATGCCCGTCCACATGTGGCTAATCGGACCAAAGATCTCATCAAATCTTTTAAATGGGAAACTCTAGATCATCCTCCATACAGCCCTGATCTGGCGCCCAGCGACTACCATTTGTTCCTGCACTTGAAGAAGCACCTGGGTGGTCAGCGTCTTCAAGACGATAACGAAGTCAAAACATTTGTGATACAGTGGTTAACAAGTCAGGCGGCAGAATTTTATGAGGAGGGTATTCAAAAACTGGTGCCACGTTATGACAAGTGCCTCAATATTCACGGAAATTATGTAGAAAAGTAGATTAAGGTACAGGCTTTCATGTAAAAATAAAATTATAGCGATATCTTTGCACGTCTTTTTTTCAATTCCAAAACGGTACTTACTTAAAAAAAACATGCCTCGTATATATATATATATATATATATATATATATATATATATATATATATATATATAAATACATATACATATATATATATATATATATATATATATATATATATATATATAAATACATATACATACATACATATATATATATATATATATATATATATATATATATATATATATATATATATATATATATACATATACATACATATACATACATATATATATATATATATATATATATATATATATATATATTATATATATATATATATATATATATATATATATATATATATATATACATATATACATATACATATATATATATATATATATATATATATATATATATATATATATATGTATATGTATATACATATACATATATATATATATATATATATATATATATATATATATATATATATATATATATATATATACATATACATATACATATATATATATATATATATATATATATATATATATATATATATATATATATATATATATATATATATACTCCTGGACAAAATTAACGCAACAATATATTAAATCATACAAATCTCTATAATGAATTAATTTTAATAATTTTTTATGAACATTGGTCACACTAAAAGTTAGAAAAAACTTATTCGGATACTTTAAAAGTGAATTAGCTGCCAAATTTCTCTATAAGATTCGAATTAAAATTATTCTTAAGACCTAATAACAAAATCGTTGAAATTATGTAATAATGAAAGAAATAAACTGGGACACTAGTAGCAAAATATATACATATATATTGTGTGTGTAACTGAGACACTAGTAGCTTGTGTTGCCTCCTCTACTTCGGATGACAGCGTTTATGCGCCTAGGCATGCTTCTAATTAAATTTTAGATAAAATCTCGAGGAATTTGCTCCCATTCTGTGATAACTGCATTTTCAAGTTCCCTCAGGTTTCTAGGTGCAGGAATATGACATTTTTCTTAAGGTGATCCCATACATGTTCTATCGGATTCAGATCCGGGCTTTTTGGTGGCCATTGCATAATCGGTATATCAACTTGATTAAGATAATCAAGTACCTCCCTAGCCACATGAGGTCGAGTGTTGTCTTGCATAAACAGGAAATTGAGCCCCACGAAATGATCGAAAGGCATCACATGTTCTATTACAATATTCTCAAGATAGTAGTCAGCATTCATGGATCTCGTACGGACAGGAACTAACTCTGTGCGAGCATCAAAGCAGATACCACCCCAGAACATAACAGAGCCACCGCCGAATGAAATCCTTGCAGAGATATTGTAAGGAGCAAACCTCTCTCCTGGTCTTCGCCATACTCGCTCACGACCATCTGGATGTTTTAGACTAACCCTAGTTTCATCTGTGAAGAAAACTTGTTTCCAATCATCCACAGACCAGTTTTCGTGATTTCGAGCAAAACGTAACCTGGCAACTCTGTTCTCTTTAGTAAACAAGGGCGTGTTTAATCCAGCTTTATATAACCGTCTTCTAACTGTTTTAGAAGAAATTGTGACATTGCGAACAGCTTCGAGTTCGTTTCTTATTATAGAACTAGTGATAGTCCTGTTTCTTAAAGCATATTGTTTTATAAAACGTTCATCTAGGTCGCTAGTGCATCGTTTTCGCCCTTGCCCTAGCCTTCTAGAATAAGTTCCTACTTCATACCATACGACTTATTGTGGAGCGATGTTTTCCTAACAAATTGGCAAACATAACATAACTCTGACAATATCCCTCGTCCAATAAAACTGAGGCTCGCACTACCTCGTGTTCAGTTAAATTCCTTGTTCGATTCATTTTTCTAATTCTTCGAGGTCAAAAATAAAACAGTTGACCACAAAAACATATTACTTTGAAAAAGGGAACAATTTATAAGCTTACTTTTAAAGAAAATCTATCGCATTATTACCGAAAATTGTTTATCTGCTAAAAAATTCTTTAAAACTGTAAATCTAAACGAATTGTTTTGATTTCTATCATGAACAACGAAACAAAATATGCATAGCCTACTATTCAAAGACTTGATAAACTTTAAAACTGACATAAGAAAAAGATAAATTAATTTTCAGATTGTTGCGTTAATTTTGTCCAGGAGTTTATATATATATATATATATATATATATATATATATATATATATATATATATATACATAAATTTATTTTTATTTTTTCGATTTTCTTGGGTTTGGAGGTCAATTATAGCATGTAACGTTCCAAAATTTATTGTAATCCTTTCCTTTTATTATTGACGGTTCGGCACAGTTTGCCTTTCTTAAAATTAATTATTGTTTAGTTTGGCTTGAACGTGGATGTTTAGGTTAATATTTATCAAAGCCCATTTCAATGAATTTCAACGTACTCCTTGTCATATATTTTTATTTTAAAAATTGGGACGAACATAACATGTAAACTACGTTTATAGTACTGCCACATCCATTCTATAATTGATCTCCAAACCCAAGAAAATTGAAAAATAAAAAAAAAAAAGTATATACACGAACAAAGAAAAACACAATCATATATATATATATATATATATATATATATATATATATATATATATATATATATATGTATATATATATATATATATATATATATATATATATATATATATATATATATATATATATGATGTGTTTTTTTCTCTGTTCCTGTATGTACTTTTTTTATTTTTATTTTTCAATTTTCTTGGGTTTGGAGATCAATTATAGAATGGATGTGACATATATATATATATATATATATATATATATATATATATATATATATATATATATATATATATATATATATTCTTCTAGCCTTCTTACGCCCAGTATTGAGCACAGGCATTTCTAAGTTCCCTCCATCATGTTTGTTTTTGAGCTGTTTTCAACCATGGTAGCCCTGCTACTTTTTTGATGTCATCATACTATCGTGTGACCATTTTTCCTCTCGATCTCATTCCTAACCATGGTCTCCACTGTATAACTCTCCCACTTCATCTGTTGTCCTTTGTTCGAGCAATGTGTCCTGCATAGTCCCATTTGAGTCGTGTTGCAGGGCTGTCACTTTTATTTTATTTCTGATAGTTTCATTTCTTGCTTTCCTTTGGGATATTCGGAGTTTGTTTACCATTTTCCAAGTGAAGGACCAAGTTTGAGCTCCATACGTAACCACTAGCAGTGCGCAGCTAGCCTTGCTCTTAGATGTAGGGGTATTTATATATATATATATGTATATATATATATATATATATATATATATATATATATATATATATATATATAAATATATGTATGTATATATATATATATATATATATATATATATATATATTTTCATTTTAGCCCGTTTCCGTCCATAATTGGACAAAGGCCCCCTTCATTGATTTCCACCTCTTTCTATTTTGAGCTGTCTGTATCCATCTTAGTCCGGCCACCATTTTTATGTCGTTATACCATCTGTTAGGTGGTCTTCCTCTGTTTCTTCTATATTCCCATGGTCGCCACTGGAGTATTGTTTTTGGCCATCTGTTTTCTTTTGTCCTAGGAAGGTGTCCGGCCCAAGTCTATTTTAAATTTGCTATTATTTCGATAACATCTGACACTTATTTTTTCCCTATTCCAGTTGTTAGGTTTTTTATCTAGTATACATATATATATATATATATATATATATATATATATATATATATATATATATATATATATATATATATATACATATAAGTATTATGTATGGTGAATAGGCGAAGGAAACTATTGGTCTGTCCTATATGTGGGCATAATATTACTAAACTGCATCATAGGATTTAATGTGCTGGTAAGGTATGTTCGGGGTTGGGCAATGAGGAGTTTTCTGCATATGAACTCTGTAAAACGTCTCAAAAATGGGCCTGCTCAAAGTGCCTGATACCTGATGAAGTAAGAAGGAAGCCCAGAAATATTACAAGTATTGGCAGGAGAAGCAGTATTGGCGTAAGGAACTCTCCTGTAGCGATGGTGGAGGCGAGTTCACGTCTGTTGGAGAGTCTTTTTCATATCTCCAATCCAACTAATCTAGATATAATGAAAGCAATAGAAAAAATGTTTAATGAATTGAAGCAATCAGTTACTTTTAATGGTTCCATGATAGAACAAATGAAGGAAACCATGCAAACGCTTTCTAACGAAAATAAAACTTTGAGAAAGAAGCATGAACTACTTAAGAATAGGGTGATTGAGCTTGAAAATGAAATAGTTTTATGTCAAGGGTTCGAGTAACGCGATAAATACCGAGAAGAACAAAAATATGGTCATTATCGGAATTAACGGCGATGAACATAGTAAGGACGAAGTTATGAGTTCACTCGCTTTCTCTTTCTTAAGGCAAAGGAACTGAAATCTTGTGGTTTCAAATACGTTTGGTGCAAGGACGAAAAAGTTTTGGTCAGAAGAAACGATGGCGAGCCTGTGCTTAGAATTATTACTTCCTCACAAGTCGAGAGTATAAAAAGAGATCTGTAAATAGTTATTTTCATATACATATACTTTTAAGATTTAATATTTACAAACATTGTAACTCAATGTCCTTTCATGTAAACAAAAATAACAATTTAGGACATATAAATATTAGGTCTATTGTTGCTAAAATAAATAGGATTAGGGATTGCATTATGTCCAACAGATCTGATATTTTAGCTGTTTCTGAGACTTGGTTAACACGTGATATTGATGATGTAATGATGTGTATTGATGGCTATGAACTGGTAAGAATGGATCGTGTGCGGGGACGTGTGGGAGGAGTTATTTTATATGTACGTAATTCTATTGAATTTAATATTTTGAGTGACTTAAAATCTGATACTTCTGAGCAAATCTGGATAGAATTTAAAATTAATGCTATAAAAAGTGTTTTAGGCGTTGTGTATAGACCTCCTGGCTTTAAGGGAATTAACGATTTCTTTGATGAATTCAGACATAATATATCTACATTTTTATTGCAGTGCAAGAATTTGATTTGCATTGGCGATTTCAATATCAATGTGCTTAATCTTGACTGCGTGTACACTCGGCAGTTTCTTGCATTACTGCGTGCATACGGTTTGAAGCAGGTTATCGATGAACCTACCAGGCGTGGACTTAGTTACGCATCACTTATTGACCTTATATTATGTTCTAATAGTGACGTTGTGTTGAACAGTAATGTTGACACATCCTTTGACGTATCTGATCATTTCCTTGTTAGGTGCGAGCTGAGATTGCGGGTGACAAAGTTTGAGCCATTTTTGGTAGCATATAGAAACTTTAAAAATTTCGACGAAGCAAAGTTCTACAGCAATCTTTTGGAGATACCTTTTGATAATATATTCTATATACAAAATATAAACGAAAAACTATGTACATTTAATGCATATATACTTAACTTATTCAATGTCCATGCTCCTTTGAGAAGTGCACGTATCACTAAGAAGAAAGCCCCGTGGCTAAATCAGGGCTTAAGGCATGCCATGCGTCTTCGTAGCAAAGCCTTAACAAAATATAAGAAAAATAAATCACTGGAGAATTGAGAAAGTTATAGACGACTTAGGAATTATGTTACACTAGCAACGGAAAATGAAATGAAGTTGTATTTCGAAAGTAATTTTCGGTCTAGTAATCCAAAAAATAATTGGAAATTGTTGAGGGATTTGGATATTTCTTCTAAAGTATCTAGTTGTGTTCCTGAACATTTGGGGAATGTAGAAGATATTAACATATTTTTTGTTACTGCTGCTGGCTCTTCGGCTCCAGATCCAGAAACCTTAAACTTTTATTTACAAAATAAAAAACATGCCACAAGTATATTTCATTTCAGAGTGGCAACAACTGGTGAGATTGAGCAGGCACTTTTTTTCTATTGGCTCTAGGGCGGTGGGTACTGATCGAATTGGTATAACTATGTTGTTGAACTGTTGTCCACGCATAATTCCTTTGATTATGCATTTAGTTAACTCATGTATAGAAACTAACTATTTCCCCGACATCTGGAAAAGTTCCTTTATAATTCCATTTCCGAAGGTGACCTTCCCAAAGGATCTGAAGGATCTTTGGCCCATAAGCATATTACCAACGCTGTCGAAGGTCATTGAGAGAGTGATGGAGCGGCAAATGAGGGAGCATATTGAGCGGTACGGGCTCCTACCAGATTTCCAATCTGGTTTTCGCAGGGATCACAGTTGTGCTACTGCACTTCTCAAAGTTACGGACGATATTCTATCGGCGGCGGACCGTGGTGAGCTCACTGCCTTGGTGCTCTTAGACTACTTGAAAGCTTTTGATCGAATAAATCATACTTTGCTTTTGGCCATTCTTGGTTTTCTTAATTTTGGGGGAGATGTTTGTGGGCTTATTAAAAGCTATCTCGAGAACAGAATACAGTGTGTAAAACTTAATCGTAAACAATCCGGTCAAGTAGTCGCTAAGAGTGATGTGCCTCAGGGGTCAATCCTTGGGCCTCTACTTTTCACGTTGTACACTTCTCATCTTACTGTCAACCTGAAGAACGTCTCAACGCTCCTATATGCAGATGACACGCAGATTTATATATCATTTCGACCCGAACAAATTCTGGAGGCGAATGATAAACTTTCGAATGAGCATCTTCGGAAAGTTTCGGTAAACCATTGTCTTGAATTGAATCCTAAAAAAAGTCAGTTACTTTTATTTAGACGAGAGCAATGTAGGGATCAATATCAGGATCTGGTACATGTCAGTATAAATAATGACACAGTACAGGTTTCCAATGTTGCCAGGAACTTGGGATTATTGCTGGACGTTAAATTGAGATTCTCAGAACATATTAGCGGCTGAATCAGGAAAGCATTTGCAAATTTAAAACTTATTTTCGACCAACGACACCTTTTGAATGCCGATCTGAAAAAATCCCTGTGCGAATCATTGGTGCTGTCGCACTTTGCTTTCTGCGACACTGTGTATGGACCCTGTCTTGTGGAGCGGGATGTCAGACGTATACAGCGTATGCAGAACTGTTGTGTGCATCTAATTGGTGGCATAAGAAAGTATGAGAGGGGACTGAGTGCTGGAATGAAAGAGGTTGGATGGCTAATTATGAGCGCAAGAAGACATTTACATAGTTTGGTTCTATTTAATAAGATCATTTTCAAAAAAATTCCCAATTATTTGTATCAGAAAATTAAATTTAGATATGATGCTCATGCTTTAGATTTGAGGCATAAATTTACCATCACTCCTCCTTATCATAGAACAGCTTTATTTGAACGATCATTTAGCTATCAGATATCAATGTCTTACAACAAGTTGCCTGCAGACTTAAGACAATTAAAACCCACCGCGTTTAAACATAGAGCACGCAACATGTTGATAACACTGGCGTCCCGTGCATGATTTGCCTTCTATTTTGATCCGGACTTTTATGTTACCGTTGCGTCGAAATGTAGTATTATTGTGTTTTTACCATGTCTCAAACAACGTTTGTGTCACAGTTATATTTATGTATTAGTTTTTTAGTTCATATATATAAATTTAGTTATGATTATTATAGGTTAAATGAGGAAGCCTGGCTTCAATTTTGCCTTTTTTAATATTACCCTGTAAATTACAATAAAGACATTATTATTATTATTATTTTATATATATATATATATATATACGAGGCTGGTTTGAAAAGTCCGTGCAAAGTCCGAGAGATAGCACCACCGGCACGTATCGAGGTCATGTTTGGTTAGTAGCATCTCTTGAATGAACGCACACCAAGTTTCAGCCATATTGGTCTATTTCTTTGTGTTTGGCATTCGTGTGAATCAAGGAAGTCGAGTGATTTTCAAGAAATGGACGAAAAAGAATTTCGTGTGGTGATTAAACATTACTTTATGAAAGGCAAAACGCCTCAGGAGACTAAAGAGAAGCTTGATAAACATTATGGTGACTCTGCACCTTCGATTAGAACAGTTTATAAGTGGTTTCAAAATTTTCGGACTGGCCATATGGGCACAAGTGGCGCTGAACGTTCTGGACGGCCTGTGGAGGTTACGACTCCAGAAATCATTGATCAAATCCATGATATGGTGATGGATGACAGAAGAGTTAAGGTGCGTGAGATTGCTAGTGCTGTGGGCATCTCGACTGAACGGGTACATAATATTTTGCATAAACATTTGGACATGAGAAAGCTATCCGCAAGATGGGTGTCGCGATTGCTCACGCTTGACCAAAAACGGAATCGTGTGAAGTGTTGCAAGGATGGTTTGCAGCTGTTCCAGAAGAATCCGGAGGACTTTTAGCGTCGTTTCGTCACTGTGGATGAAACATGGATACATTACTATACTCCTGAGACCAAACAACAATCTAAACAATGGGTTACCAAGGGGGAATCTGCACCAAAAAAGGCGAAGACCGTTCCTTCGGCCGGAAAAGTTATGGCGATTGTCTTTTGGGATTCGCAAGGGATAATCCTCATCGACTATCTGGAAAAGGGTAAAAATATTACAGGTGAATATTATTCATCGTTATTGGGCCGTTTGAAAACCGAGCTGCGAGAAAAACGCCCGCGATTTGTCCACAAGAAAGTCCTTTTCCATCACGACAACGCACCAGCACACACCTCAGCAGTTGTGGTCGCAAAATTAATGGAAATAGGATTCCAACTCGTTTCACATCCCCCCTATTCTCCAGACTTGGCTCCCTCGGACTACTATTTGTTCCCCAATTTGAAGAAATGGCTGGCGGGACAAAGATTTTATTCAAACGAGGAGGTGATTGCAGACACTAATGGATATTTTGCAGGCTTGGACAAATCCTATTATTCGGAAGGGATCAACAAACTAGAACATCGTTGGACGAAGTGTATAAGCCTAAAAGGAGACTATGTCGAAAAATAAAAAAGGTTTACCCCAAACACATAAGTAGTTTTTATTTTTGCACGGACTTTTCAAACCAGCCTCGTATATACACGCCAAAAATATCTTAAAGTGTAATATAAATTACATTTCCAAGTGAAGGACCAAGTTTGAGCTCCATACGTAACCACTAGCAGTGCGCAGCTAGCCTTGCTCTTAGATGTAGGGGTATTTATATATATATATATATATATATATATATATATATATATATATATATATATATATATATATATATATATATATATATATATACGGGTACATAATATTTTGCATAAACATTTGGACACGAGAAAGCTATCCGCAAGATGGGTGTCGCGATTGCTCACGCTTGACCAAAAACGGAATCGTGTGAAGTGTTGCAAGGATGGTTTGCAGCTGTTTCAGAAGAATCCGGAGGACTTTTAGCGTCGTTTCGTCACTGTGGATGAAACATGGATACATTACTATACTCCTGAGACCAAACAACAATCTAAACAATGGGTTACCAAGGGGGAATCTGCACCAAAAAAGGCGAAGACCGTTCCTTCGGCCGGAAAGGTTATGGCGATTATCTTTTGGGATTCGCAAGGGATAATCCTCATCGACTATCTGGAAAAGGGTAAAAATATTACAGGTGAATATTATTCATCGTTATTGGACCGTTTGAAAACCGAGCTGCGAGAAAAACGCCCGCGATTGGTCCACAAGAAAGTCCATTTCCATCACGACAAACGCACCAGCACACACCTCAGCAGTTGTGGTCGCAAAATTAATGGAAATAGGATTCCAACTCGTTTCACATCCCCCCTATTCTCCAGACTTGGCTCCCTCTGACTACTATTTGTTCCCCAATTTGAAGAAATGGCTGGCGGGACAAAGATTTTATTCAAACGAGGAGGTGATTGCAGACACTAATGGATATTTTGCAGACTTGGACAAATCCTATTATTCGGAAGGGATCAACAAACTAGAACATCGTTGGACGAAGTGTATAAGCCTAAAAGGAGAGTATGTCGAAAAATAAAAAAGGTTTACCCCAAACACATAAGTAGTTTTTATTTTCGCACGGACTTTTCAAACCAGCCTCGTATATACACGCCAAAAATATCTTAAAGTGTAATATAAATTACTTAAATTGGACAAAGTTGAGAGTTTTTAACTGTTCACTCATCTGCTAATCAATCTTGGAACTCATTTCGCCGTATCTCAGTTCTTCAACCGAGCTAGGATCGATAGAAAAAGAGAACGAAACTCAAAGTACTTATCACAGTAATAGCGCAGGGAATAACTAAGATACATAAAGCGCTGCCTATCAGTAATTATTAGCAACCCTCTGAACAAATCCTCTGTCGGCCTGTATCCTTAAACAGCCCTTCAAAACGAGACTTACATCACACAGATATGCAAATATTTGTTTCTTGCTTTATTTAAAATTGCTATAAGAATATGAAAACCAAGCTTTACCACTAACCCGGTCGGTATAAAATTTTTTAGCTTCAATATCCTTCCTTTAAACAAAAATACAATTTCTGAAATGCGCAAACAAAAAATCATAATTAAACCCATATAGAAGAATTACCAAATAACAAAAGGTGCTGAAATTACGAGATGTGGATCAAGCATAAACTTTCACTTTTTAACAAAAAATAATGTTTCCAAATCATGCAAACAACAAAAAAAAATTAATTAAGCTCATATCGAAATAATACCAAGTAACAGAAAGGTGATGTTATTTAGCGATGTGGATTTAATCTAAACATTTTTTTAAAACTTAATCCTGAATAAAGCTTCGCGAAAAATTCGGAAAAGTAAAAATTACTTACATTTTTTAATTCGAAACCGGCTAAATATAGACCCATGGATAATGAAGAACAATTCAAAATTTTAGCTAATTAAGTAAATTAAAGACACTCTAATTAGTAGTCTTCAAACAGAGAATTTTATTTTAAATATTTTTTACATATTCGAAAAGGAATTTTTTAACGTAGATTTCTACTTGTATATCAAGGGAAAATGGTCATGATACAGTTGAAAATAACCGGCCAAGTGCAAGTCGAACTTGTGCAATTAGTGTTTCGTGCGTTCTTTGCTTTTAAAATATAAAAATTGTCGTTACATATGTATAAAATGATCCCAAATGAGTTTTCAACAAAGTTTCTTTCCGATCTCTACTGAAAACTGATGACTGAAATTTTTATTTTTGTTTATACCAGACAAATTACACACAAAAAATTTTTTTTGTCAATTTACTTTGACTACAATACGTCTAGATTATGTTTATTGGGTCGCTGATTATAAATTCGAGGTCTGTTTTGGTCCATTCTACCTGATGCTATTGGCGATTCTGATCAAAATGAGAGAATGGAAAATATAATTTAACAGCTGTCAAGTTTACTTTGGCGGCTATCAAGTTTCCTTTGACAACTGTGAAATTTACTTTAACACCCGTCACAGAGGGGGCAAGAGTATAAGGAATATTGACCCTTCCGACAATATAGAGTATTCACTGTGACTGACTGTTTCATTTGCCATTTAACAGCTGTCGAATTACACTCGCAGCTGCCAATTAGCTTGCGTAGATATCACCACCGGAACAAAATCGCTGAAAGCATCAAGCATAGTATCTTTCTCAAAGTTCTAAACTATTAGAATATTCTCATGGTCTTGACAGTTCTATTCAACAGTGCTAGCTGTCAAAGTACACTTGAGAGCTGTCAAATAACAATTTATATATTAGGACCGTTACCAGAGCCACCAAGATCATATAGTATACAAAGATTTCAAGGGAATAGAGTAACCCTATCATGACAGTGTTGACTTTCATTTGACAGCTGTCAAATTACACTCACCGCTACCAGTTAGCTTGCGTGGATATCAGGACTGAAACAGCACCGATGAAGGCATAGGGCGTGGTGTTTTTGTTAACGATTTAGAAAATTCTCACAGGTTTGCAAGGTTTGACCATCATTTGACAGCTGTTCAAGTGCACTTGAGTGCTGTCAATTAACATATTATGTCATCCTTACTATAGCCAATCCAACCATTATATTAACACGATTTTTCAACTGAATAGAATATTCGCATTGTTTTGACAATTTCATTCGACATTTGACGACTGTCAAAGTAAACTTCACAGTTGTCAAAGGAAACTTGGTAGTTGTCAAAGTAAACTTGACAGCTGTTAAATGATATATTGCATTCTCTTATCTTAATCAGAATCGCCAATAGTATCAGGTAGCATGGTTGCATTAGTAGTATAGAATCTCTTCGTCAAGGCATTTTAGCACTTGACAACTTCAGAACATATGGTCGCTGTCAAAACATATTTGAGACATTGAAGTAACACCTGGCGAATTTGACCATACCCGAATACCATGCCCTTAAAACGATGAAAATTTCATTTTGAGCTCATTTTTTTACCAATTTTATGGCTATTTTATGCAAAATCCAGATATGATGGGCCAAAACGGTCGAATTCGTGTTCAGCAACTCAAAAAATATAACTCGGACCTATTGTAGTCAAAGTAAATTGTTAAAAAAAAAATGTTTGTGGTCCCGTGTTATTAAAGGTGATGCACTCCGGATAATTTCCGTTCAATCTACATCCTATGAAGAATATTCCAGAATTTTTTGCAAAATTTTTGATCAGTACTTTTCGGGTAAGAGGGGCAGCGATTTATTGCAATTTCTTAAAAATAATACAAAGAAACGTGTGCGCGAGTACTACATTACATATATTTTTGAGCTCATGTTTTTAAAAGCTTTCATTTGACACCCCACTCGATGACCTGGTATAAAAAAAAAATTTTCACTTCCTATTTTACCCCCAAAACTAACCCCTTAAGTCAAAATTTAAGTTTTAAAACTACACGACTTTGACGAGGCCATCAATTCCTATGTTAGTGCCAAATTTAAACTTTCTATGTCAAACAGTTTCGGAGAAAATCGGGAGTGACAGAGGGGCAGACAGACAGATGGACAGACAGACGGATAGACGAACAGACACCGAAGTGATTTTATAAGTGTTCCATACGGAACACTAAAGAGATTAAGCCTAATTTATAAATCGATGCACGGGAGGTAAAGAAAGCCTCTCTCAGAATGGAACTTTAGAATCCATCCCCAATAAAAAAAAAAACACTTTATTTTTAAGAGGACGCTATCTTTTACAAACATAGGGGTGGATGGGCATATGTCCCCTGATCTCTCATTGCCTTTGCCAAAGTAGTAATCGTATTTATTATTTCTTACGCAGAATTAACTTCGATGATAATCATGTGAAGCTATTTGTTTTACTATAGATATTACTTGTTCCCCAAAGCGGTAAGACAATTTCGTATAGCCTGTCCCAAAATATAAGATCCTGATTTTTACCGTTTTAAGTGGGCATTATAAAGATCTGACCTTTTGTTTATGATAGGTTGCAGAGGTGGACTTAAGAATTTTATTCATTAATGCAAATAAATAAAATTATAAGTGTTTTTGGAGATGTTTATTGATAGATGCATGTAAAAACAAATGGATAAAAAGTACAAATATACAGTTTGAATGAATGGGGTTTACAAAAGGGGACATATTGTATAGATAAAAATATATTTTAACTTAAACCTAATTCGGTTTCACTATCACTGTCATCAGCTGAGGTAATTATCAGTGGTTTTATATTATTTACATAAATATATGAATCTTCAACTTTAACAACGTGCTGAATGGAATTCTTTCCAGCTTTCATATTTGTTTTTTACACTTTATAACTTTTTTTACTAATTCAACCACTGACACGCCTAAAGTAGGGGAAACATTTTGTGCCCTTATTTTTGATTTAACTTGATACCAAATATGTTCATTGGATTAAACACACAATAAGACGGAGGAAACCGCAAAACAGTGTGTCACATTTTCTCAACCATACTATCACAAACATATTTCTTTTTCAATTTATCGTCTTACCAAAACTTCCAAAAGATCACTTTTTTTATAACCAAAGTGAAAATAAATGTCATTTTCTAACATATATTCCTGTATTTCCGATTTGGTATTGGCCGCATTAGGAACCTTATTTAGTAGGTGACTATGGTAACTTGCATTATCCATAACTATAACACTCTGTTCGGCAAAAGGGAATTTTGAAACCAATTTTCAAAAAGTTCTGCGGTCGTGTCTTCGTGATAGTCCAAACTAGAATCTTTTATGTTTTTTTTGCAGATACTAGTAGACAATTTGAAACCCAGCCCTTTTCAGATCCAGCATGCAAAATGGTTACTGCTGTCAACCCACCCTTTTTGCACAGTGTCATGGGTATCGAACCATGTTTCGTCAAGGCAAATTATTGGCCAATTCTCTGATCGATATTTTTTAATTTCTTGTAAATAAGTATGTCGCAAGATTCGTAATCTTTGTGACTACTTGCCTTTTGTTGCTTTTTCGGAACGTGAATCCCATTCTTAAGAGAATTCTGTGAAGGGTTGATCGGTCACAATGTATATGGGTCCCATCCTGCACCAATCTTAATTTTATTTTGTCTAGTGTTGGCACCAACTGCATACATAGAATATACTTTTCTCCTGATGACGTCTTTTTCACAATCGTCTACATGATGCTTTTGAAAATTTTTCCGTTTTTTTTTCTGTTCCTGAGTGATGGTTTTCTACAATACCCTTAATCGTAGAAATTGGGGGTTTTTTGTTAGTTCACTGGTTTCTTGCAAAGCACTTTGTTTATTCAAATTTCTTTTTTACCAAACTGTCGTAAACATTTTTCACTATTTGTTTAGCGTCAAGTGATAAATGTTTTCTCTTGTGATAGCCACTATTGCAATTTTCCCTCGGACGCACAGTGTGTCGCGTAGAACATGCTAGGTGGACAAAATTCATGTTATGTTTTCCAGGAAATCTTATTTGCAAAACGTAAACAACACCACCAAACCCCGAATTCCGAGAAAAGGTTGTTTATCAAATTTGCAAGTGGCGAGTCATAAGCGTCAGAAGTCAGGTAATGAGTTTAATGCAGCTCTTTCAATCAATCAGTTGCAATTTAGCGACGCGTGTATATGACTTTCTTTCTTCAAAATTTCACTTTGGTGACATTACTGAAAGCAGCCAAAAAGAAATAAAGTTGAAGATATCCAACTTGTCTAATAAGTTTGGTGCCAAATGGTTGGCTTCAGGAAAGTCGAAGGAGCGTTTTTTAATTAAAAATAAGAATTGGTTGGATGAAGCAGACATACAGTTTACTGCGAGTTCTTTTGCGCCACAACCTGCAACATCATGTGAGAATGTGACTCCTGCAGGAAGACCTCGCAAAGATTTCGAGGAATCGTCGTTTAAGACGAAGAAACGTCGCGTCGTGGATCTTGTAGAATCCCGAAGTGTCAGTGAATTGGTGACTGTTGCCGAAATTGCTGTGCGTTCAGCAGGGCAAAGGAAAATAGCCAATGTGATTAGAGACATTAGTGAGAGCCCAGATAATATTATTAAGTCTAAAAATACCAGTTCCGTTAATCCTAGGCAATTAAGTAGTGACGAAACCTTAGCTTACTATATAGATTCTAAGTCAACATTCTTACAAACAAACTAGGAAGTGGTCCAAGAAGGCGGGGCATAATGTGTTTCCGTCATATTTTAGTTTAAAAAAGTCCAAACAGGCCTGTTACCCTGCAGAGGAGCACATTGCTATAACAGAAACTCGTGCTGAAATAAATTTGCAAGACTTATTAAATAAAACAGTGGACCGTCTAGTATTAGCACAGAATGAAGTTATCAGCAGTGTGCTCCCAACAAGTTCATCGTTTACACTTGTTAGTAAATGGGAATGTGATGGAAGTTCTGGGCACAGCACATACAAACAGAGATTTGAGAACACTGAATATACGGACGAGTTTCTTTTCGCATTTTCTTTTAGTTCCCCTTAAGTTATATAATGGGTCCAAAATTATTTGGCAAAATCCTCGGCCTTCATCAACTTTGTATTGTCGCCCAATCAAATTTATATTTGCCAAAGAAACGAACGACTTCACGTTAGTGGAGACAAATAGATTGTGGGAAGAAATTAATGCTTTTCTTCCAACACTTATCAACTTTGGTGATTCTCAAATCTCTGTAAAACACGAACTTTTGCTGACAATGACAGACGGAAAGGTGTGTAACGCCTTAACGGAAACTAGTTCATCCCAAAAGTGTTTCATCTGTGGCGCCACCCCCAAGACGATGAACGATGACCCCGCGATGTTTAACAGCAATCAAGAACATTTTGGCTTTGGTTTATCTACACTTCATGCTTGGATTCGTTGCTTCGAATGTCTTTTACATATCAGTTACAAGTTGAATATTAAGAAATGGCAGGCTAGAAGCAACGAAGACAAAGCAGATATCAAGGTTCGTTCCAAGGAAATCAAATTGAAATTTAAGAACAAGATGGGACTCATTGTAGATAAACCAAAGCCAGGATTTGGTTCTTCAAATGATAGAAATACAGGCCGTCGCTTTTTTAAGAATGCTGAGATGAGTGCTCAGATCACAGGGTTGGATGTTACAATTATAAAAAAGTTTGATTTTATTTTGAGAACATTGTCTTCTGGATTCGAGATAAACTTAGTTGAATTCAAAAAATTTTGTCTTGAAACCAGAAAACATTATCTTAGTCTCTATTCGTGGTACTGTATGCCTGCTACTGTGCATAAAATATTAATTCACAGCACAGAAGTCATCAAAGCGGCATTGCTTCCAATTGGGCAGCTTTCCGAAGAGGCTCAAGAAGCACGGAACAAAGATTGCCGCAGATTTAGGGAGTACAACACCCGCAGGGGCTCGCGTGTTGCCACGAATAGAGACTTACTGTGCATGTTAATTATAACATCTGATCCTTTGATCAATAGCCTTCGAGAGATTCCCAAAAAAAAGCCGGAAAAAATATGTACAGATGTATTAAAGTTAATTGTAAGCCCTAGCATAGAAGAGTCAAGATTGGAATCGTCATCATATTGTCGCACAATGCCACAAAATGATGACGATTATAGAGTAAACGACTCATCGGAAGACTCTGATGATGATTATTAGGTTCAGCTACTATTTTTAGTTATGCAGTGCTTGTACTAAGCATGTAAATCTTGACTTGTAAATTTTTCTTTATCAATAAATGAGTATTTTTATTTTACATATAATTACAGTCAGTGTCATTATGCTAAATTTATTACAGAGCATTTATAACATTTATTTTAAAATTAAACAAAAACAATTTCTGACTGGAATTTTCAAAAACAATTTTTTTTTGAACCGAACAGCAAGAAATATGTACCTTAAAAAAAATCAAAAACATTTTAAAATACCAACTACTTATGTATGTATAATGCACAAGTTACCTACCTGAAAGGCAGGTACTATTTGAGTTTATCCTTTTTGTGTCAATAAAACTAAGTAATATGGATTAATTGTTTTATTTTTAATTGACAAATGCAATAAATGATTTTTCATCTGGTTATTATTAAAAATAATAATACAGTGTCTTTCATTTAGTTGCACATTCAAGTTTGTAGAAAAATTCGTGCACATACACAGAATATTTTGTTTTTGTTATACAATGTTTTGTGCAGCTGGACAAAAAATACAGGTAAGCGAAATGCAGCTTAATGAAAGACACTGTATTATAATTTTTAATTCTAATAACCATACAAAATACCCTTGCCCTTTAGTTCTGTTATCTACCTGCTAAGCTGATGCAATCCTACCGCGAGATGCAAGGGTGGCTGTATTACACAAATTTTATCGATATTGAGTACCTGCGGTAAATTGTGAATAAAACCCACGTTTATTAACCGATTTTCATGATTAATACCTTATTTTATTTTCCAGATACGCAGCTGTCAGAAAAATGTATAATATTTTGTTTTTCTTTTGTTATTGCGCTTTTTTACCGAAAAAAATAATGAATTTTACACGAAAAAATGTTTTTTTCTCTCCATTAATTTCTAAATAACTCCAAAACGATAAAAGATAAAATAAAATAATATTCAACCAAGTTTAATAAAATTTTGTTACGCATTTTTTAATGTTTTATTTATAAAAATCTGACAAGTTGTTCCCGAGTTATCGTTAAATATGTCTGCGTAGCTGACTAATTTAGGGGAAAAAATTAGCCACGCCCATAAAAAAAACCAACGCGATGAATTTTTTCTTAAAATAACTTAATATGCCTAGAATCAATTGAAATAAGTGAAAAAATAATTTTGTCCAACTAACTTGTACTAGTCGACACACTGTGGGACGCCACATAATTAAAATAGAACCGTTAAGTTGTAAGTTGTAGGTAAAACTAAAAATAAAAATAATAAAAAGTATATTTCGATTCCTAATGGGGACCTGTGGTCATAAGGCCTATATTATCAAATACTTAAAGGGCTCCAAACTAGGTTGCTAGGTAGTAAATATATAGTTAAAAATGGATCCAATATGATTGCAGGTGCAAGTGAGGGCGGTATACAAAGCAGGTAAAATAAAAATACGTTTATCGTAATACCTGGCAACTATGCACAAAACCTTAATAGGGTCGTTTATTGCCCCATTGAAAAAGCAAAAAGCAGGATCTTATATCTTGGGATTTACTTTAGATAATACGAAGCTTCAGGGAAGAAACCTAATTTTCGCATTTTGTTCATTATTTTTGGCTGCGTTTTAACTACTAAATTTTAGCTCTGATAGAATTTCGTTACCCTTTTCCTTTGATATACAGATAGCCATTTGCATTAAACGATTTTTTCCGAAAAGCAACAAATATTAACGACAAAAAACAGCCTGTTTAAAAACTCTCCAATTACAGTGTTTTCAATTTACTCAATTAGCCAAAATTTTGAATTGCCCTTTATTATTCCATGTGTCTTTATTTAGCCGGGTACGAATTAAAACATGCAAATTAGTTCCCTTTTCCCAATTTTTACGATTCTTTATTCGGGTTTAGGATTTTAAAAAATGTGTAATTAAATCCACATCCCTTAATTTCAGCACTTTTTTTTGTTTTTTGGTATAACTTCCATATGGGTTTCATTAATTTTTTTTTGTTAGCATAATTTAGATATACTGTTTTTTGTTAAAAAAAAGGATACGATCAAAGAAAAAAAAAACTAAGAACTTTTTTTACTGGCAGGGTGGCGAGTACTATAAAAAGCTCTTATCTAAACGAAAAATATGTTTCTCTTCTAACAGTGGTCAGAACTGCAAGCTGTACATACTAATTTAAAAATTACAATTACGTATCACCGACTGCGCAAATAAATTCACGTTTCTGCTGAAGGTTCATTTTTTTAAAAGCATGGCACACATCTTCTTCTTAGGACGCCGCACATTGGGACGAAGCCCCACTGTGCCACTTAAATTACCTTACAGGTCTTAATTTTGAAGTAACCGGAAATATATATTTTTTTAATTGTTCGTTTTTTATATAACCAATCGATCTGCCTAGCTAGATTTTAGGTTTTTTTTTCCACAGTTTTCCAGAATCTACAGAAGAGATATTAATTTTTATAAAAAAAACAGCGTTTTATACGGGAAAATCACTCTATAGATCGTAATTTTCAATTAATCATGACACATTTTTTTTTATATGTTGGTTTTTTTTTATTACCAATCGATCGGTCGAGTCGGATTTTTGATTTCCCCCCCCCCCCGTGTTTTTCAAGAATTTGGCAAAAATTTGTATTTCCATGGAAGTACGGTTTTCTGCAAATAGCTATTCATGATTTTCCTTCTATATTTAGGACAAATTTTTCTCAAAAATCAATTCTTTTTATGGATAATCAATCTGCTGACTTTGGCTGATCATTAATATTTCTTTATTAACTTTGTATCTATAAATAATGCTAATATCATCAGGAGATAAAGTTGTTTTATTTTCATTATATTGAATATCATGCGAATAACTATCAGCTTTATTGTAGCTATTTGAGATTCGAGTTTTCTTGACGCAAGCATCTAATAAATCAACCATGGGAATATTACTCAGAACTGTCCTGACTCTTCTTGGTACAATCATTAACATCCTTAAGAGATTTTAGTATCTTAGGACCTGAAGCTGATACATGAAAGTTAAAGAATTCGTTCAATCATTTCTTTTCTTATTCTTATAAAACCAATTTTCTGAAAAAAAAACGAACTTTTCCACTTTTTTTTTTTTTTTTTTTTGTTTTTTTTTTTTCAAGAAAATCGGTAGGAAAAGACGATTTAATTTGTTTTTAAGGGACTCTTGTGCATGAAATAGAATATTATACTCTTTATTCAGATAATTCAAAAGAATACTGCTGTCCTTGGTTTTCGACTTTAAAAGAATGGAAGTGACTATTTCACTGAGATATTCATTGCAAAAATGTCTAGTAATAATCATGAACAACTTTATAAAAAAAGGAGTAATTATAAATCTCAGAAAATTTTATAGTTACGAATTTGAGGATATATATATATATATATATATATATATATATATATATATATATATATATATATATATATATATATATTCAAGATTACTGGAAAAGAACAAACAATGAAGATGAAATTTCACAGAAATGAAGACGTTCTGGAGCGAGTACTATCTTAAAGTACAATATTTTACGACTATTTTCTCGTTTAATTTATTCAAATCGGATAAAATGCCGATTGTCAACGGATGTTTGTCCAAATGGCACTTTTCTCACACTGTGCGGCGCACAGTGGGATGAGGCCACACTGTGCCACTCAAATTACCCTATAAGTCTTAATTTTGAAGTAATCAAAAAGATCTTTTTTTGATTATTCATTCTTTCATGACCAATCGATCCGTCGTGCTAGATTTTAGGTTTTTTCCACAATTTTCCGGAATTTTCAGAAGGAATCATAACACATTTTTTTTTAATGTTAATTTTTCCATTGCCAATCGATCGATCAGGTTGAATTTTTGTTTTTTCCCCTTGTTTTTTCAAAAATTTGAGAATATTTTGTATTTCTATGGAATCCTTCCATATTTAGGACAGGTTTTGCTCAAAAATCAATTATTTTGATGGAAAGTGAATCTACCCACCTCGGATTATCATTTTATTCCTCGTTTTTCAAAAATTGCAGACATCTTTGGCGTTACCGGGAATACACTACACGAAGACAGTGTCTGTTGGTATCCCTTTGTGTATGTGTGTGTGTGTGTGTATGAAGCTGCTGAAGCTAAAATTGCTAGCGAAACGCGCGTCGAGTGCAAAAATAAAGTGTTTGGTGTGATGGTGATACATACTGAGTAGTGTCATTGTGCCAAAAATTCCACATTCCCAACATAGTTAAGATCATTAATGCAAAAGAGAAAGGGAGTAGCAGACAGTATGGAGCATTGGGGCACCCCTGGTTGGTTTGTAGAGTAAGACGTCACTCATACCAACGAGACTTGCAAATAGAATTTGCCCAAATACCGTTTGTATTTTGCATGTGCTGACTATATTTCTTTTTGTATATAGATTTCCCTTCAATAGTTAATGTATTCTAACAACGTGATTTCTTATCTATTTGTTTTTTTCAGCTATAAGCCGACGGAAACTTATACTCTATAAATAACATTGATGCAGGTTTAAATTACATACGAAACAGCTATTGATGGCTTAGTAGTTATTAATAGGGCACAACTTCTTGTAATAAATAATGATATTAATTTAATTGAAACCATGGAAAGTTAATTTTTAAAGCTCTCATTTGCACTCACTCACATGTAAGTCTGTCGGTAGCGGCTTGCTATAACTAGCAGTCGTTATTCCACTTAAAACCATTGCTTCTAAGAGCGCTCATTCGCAGGCGAATTGGTCGCGCCAGCAAGGGGGTGCATATCGTCACAGGTAGTCTTCGTCCTGTTTAAAACAATTGTTTCTAAGTAAATGTGATCGTCTTGCTGGTCTAAAAGCTTTCAGTTAGGAACAGTGGCCTTAAATAGGGCAACGACTTCTTCCATAGGCGACACGCTAACATGTAATGGGCGACAAAGTTGCCCGTGTACAAGAGCACTTAGAGTTCTTACAGTTGAGCCCTGCTAATGCGACACTGGCTAACGCCACGCGGTTACTGCCAGTCATATTCTCCTGTACGATTATTTGTAGATAAGTAGGTCCAAATTAGTTACTGTCCATATCCAAAAATTATTTTAATACATAAAACAGGGCTGGATAGATCACTAGCGAGCCATCTTCGCCCGATGTGTCCACTTTCCAGTCCAGAAGAAAATAATTTTATACAAATTAAATATTTCAATAAGAAATAAAAATATTTTACTTGACGAACAGATTGATTTTGAGCTGAACCTTTGTACTATTCGCCCAACAACCAGAGTACTATATAACGATTTTATTTTACTTCAAAAAAAGAACCATATTTAAATAAATATATCAAAATGGGAATGCCAAATTATTGAATTAAACTAAATATTTATTCCTTGGAAAATGAAAATTTTCTAATGTTATACTAATTCAACTGGCAAAGAATGCACAGCGAGCGTACCATAGGATTCCCCTCTATCGCTTATCTAACCTGTATGCTTTCGAAACAATCTCTATTTTTTTTACCAACGAGACAGTAGTATCTGCTGGGCCGACGCAACCTATACTTCTTCCAGTATAATAATAATTAATTTAAAAAGTAGATGCAAAATTGAAGATTTTAATTAAATCCAAACAACATGTAAGTTGGAAAATTCAACAGCGCCTGCCTTTAATCAAGGTTAAAATCTGTAACCAGGAAATTGATTTATCAAGCCAATATAAAGTATTTCGGGCTCTATTATGATCGATGACTTAATTGGAAGACCAACACCAACAATATAATTTAAAAATCACTAAAGCAAATACATGCAATTTAATTTGAAATATTTACCAATATTAATTCTCTAAAATACTTCAGAACCGGCCCTAGCTTTTTTGCCGCCGTAGGTAAACTTAAAAAATGCCGCCACACCCAAGCTTAAAGAAAACTTAACCAGGAAAATGACATATAATTGAATTATGACAATAATACTAATATAGATTTACGAAAAATTGTTTTATTGAAAAACAAAGTTTACATTTTTAACGAGCTAACGACAACAAACTTACAAACTAAAACTAGTACCTACTATTTTCAGAGGTAATTTCAATATATTTTTAAAACAATGAACAAAACTAGTACAATAATATACAAAGTCTAAACCTAAATTAAAACAATTTTTTTCGAAGTTTCATTTCTGCAAAATTGCGAATAATTTCTTTCAGATCTAATTTACCACTCAATTCGTGTTCAATGGCCAACACTACTAACCCATTAAAACGATTTCATGTAGTAATAATTCTTGAATATTTTTTATTCTTAATTTAAAAAAAGTTCTTTCGCCGATATCACCAGTTATGGGCAGCGTTAACAAAATTCTTAGAGCAATGCTCAAATTTGACCCAATTTTAAGGGAAGTAATTAATTTAATAAAGTCAACTGGACCTTCTTTCTTAGTTAAAAGTGAAGAAACAAAGCCTATTTCGTCATTCTAAAACAAAACAATCTATGTAAGTATCTGATATCGTAATACGACAAAGGCATGATTCAAAGCTTAAAAATGGTCCCAACAGGACGGAACCTAACCACAAAATTTACATTTAACAATAACGAATTTATTAATACATGTACAAGGTATTATAAGCGTAGAAAAATCTCAAGTACAAAGATTACAAAACGAATCTAAAGCCTCTCTTACCTTTTAGCAAAATGGAATCGCTACTTTCCACATCCACTACACTTGTAACTAACTAACTCAAACTGTATCACTACCACAACCGGACATTGATGTATAAATAAAGCATTGTTTTAAATTTTACTCTCTCCTGTACGTGAGTGGAAAAAGCTTGTTGAATCCTGTCTGCAGTGTCGGCGTGGGCGCATCTCACAATTTACGTATAGAAATACCCAGAATTTCTGGGTATTTATATAGACAGGAATAGACAGTCTTCTGGCAGAAACCTGTCTATTCCTGTTGTATTTGATTTTACTAGTCATTTATTTTGTAGATTCAAGTAATCGAAATATATTTTAGTGGGTCGTGTTTATTTTTTTTGAGCTCAGTTCGGGCGGTTTCGCCGCCCCTAAATTTTACCACCGTAAGCAGTTGCCTACCTTGCCTACCGCCTAAAGTCGGCCCTGAACACTTGTCTGCTTCCTAGTACGTTCCAAGTTGGAGAATATACGAGTATATAAACTCTATGTCTTGATCCTTAGGAGTGGTCAGATATTTTTTTATTAAATATAGGTCCTTTAAATTGGGCGGGATCTATTTGCAAAGAGACTTCAATAATAATTTACTTTTATCTAGATTTAATGCCAAATCTCTTAATTTCAGAAGAGTTCCAAACCCTCTATTTGTCTCTATAAGCTTTTTTTTTATTTATGGGTCTAGCAGACGTGCTGCAGAGAAGTCCCCAAAGCGCTACAGGAGCGACACGTGTGCGGAAAAAGCGATTCACGTTGTTCTTGGATCGCTGTAAATTGTACTCGGTGGGAAACACAGTCCTGGGTAAATTATTCCAAAAGGATGATGTTCTCCATATAAAAGACTGCTTAAAAAGAGGAGTAACAAGCTAAACCTCATACGGATGTATTTCTAACATGCACCGCTCTGGGAGGAATTAATCGGGCTACATCCTTTGAACACTTTCCATAAAAATACTTATAGAATAGGCTCAAGTCGCCAACTGTTCTTTGATGTGCCGGACTTTCCGTACCGAATCAAGGCCGCCGGTCAGTTCCGCGTCTCCAATCAGACGAATAGCTCTCCTCTGAACAGAATCCAACAAATGCAGTGTATGGTTGGGAGTGGAGCCCCATACACGGGAGCAGTATTCCATAGTTGGTCGAATTTGAGCTTTGTAAAGAATCAACAGTTGTTGTGGAGCGTAAAGCCTTCTGGTTCGAAATAATATTCCAAACTTTTGAGAAGCTCTCCTTGCTATGCCTGCATCATGTTCATGTCAGGACATATTTGCTCCCAAATTAACGCCCAATAAATTGAGCGACGTTGCTAGAGGAATGGAGTGCCCCGCCATAACTATGTCGGCTTCAGCAACGTTAACTTTTTTAGAAAAACTGCTGCCTGGGTGTTTGTAGCGTTAAATTCCACTTGGTTGCTGTAATCCCAAGATAGAATTTCTTCAAGGTCTTTGTTAAGTTGAATGACTTCCTGCGGATATTCGTCTGAACATCCGATGTCCGAGCGTTCAAAGTGAATGAAGAAATAAGCGTACTGTCATCTGCAAAATTGTATATTAGATTCCCGGTCTTTTCCAGCAGATCGTTAATGTAAATGAGAAAGAGAGTAGGGGACAGTATGGCGCCTTGGGGCACACCGGCGTTGATAGTGAAAGTGTTAGAAAGAAATCCGTCGACTGCCACTCGTAAAGAACATTCTCTGAGGAAACACGAGAGCCACAAACAGAACTTTTCAGACATACCACAAGAGCGTAGCTTAGCCAACAGCCCATCGTGCCAAATGTCAAGAGCAACCGCTCGAGATTCTCCAAAGTGCTCAATTGCGTTGTTCCAAACATGTGTTACATAAGTCAGAAGATCTCCTGTTGATCTATGTTTACGAAAGCCATATTGGTGATCATTAATAATGTTGAATCTTTCAAGATATTTTAGAAGATGCTGATTGATAGCCTTTTCCATAACTTTCGATATTATTGAAAGCAGCGCGACTGGTCGGTAGTTATTTGGCAAGGTCTTCTTGCCTTTTTTAGGCATCGGCTGAACTGTGGCACATTTCCAGGACAGGTTGAAAAGTCTACAAAAAACTGGTGTTAGTTCCCTCGCACAGTTTTTGAGAACTATGGCAGGTATTCCGTCAGCGCCAGAAGCTTTTTTGGTGTCTAGCTTCATTAAGATACGCTTTATGATACGTTGTCTGAAGACAGTGTCAGGCATCTTTGACTTCACTATGGGAATAATAGGTGGTGTTTTTCCTTAGACATCGATAGAGGAATGTGAAGCAGAGTTCAGCCAACAAGTTCGCTTTCTCAACAGATGTTGATCTGGTCGTGTGACTGGTGGTATGGTGGATTTGGTGATATTTTGACTAACTGCCTTAGCGACTGACCAAAGGGACGTGGAATTGTTAGGGCAAGCGAAAAGTTTGTTTCTAATTCGTTGATTGTGTGCCTCCTTGGTTTCGTCGATAATTTCTTTGCATCTGTTCCAGGCTCGAACAAAGATGTTACGGTTTATGGTGTTAGAATTTTCACGCCATTGTCGGTAGGCAAGATGTTTAGAAGCAACAGCTTCTTTGCATTTTTGGTCAAACCAAGGCTTGCCGTTGGAAGGGCATTTCTTCGAAAAAGGGATGTAAGTTTTCATACCGGCCAAAATAATATTGGAAACCTCCCTGGCGCAGTCATATGAGTCGTCGGATCGAAAACAAACGTCTAACCAAGGGAAAGTTCAGAAATACTCCATGAGATCTTCCCATTTAGCAGATTTGTAGTGCCAAATCTTGCGCAGTTTAGGCGCCTCCTTAGGTTGCTTCAAAACTATGTTGATTCTAGAGATTTAACGTGATGAACAAATTTCCACATTCCGCATCATAACTTTTGCTGCTAGGATACTTGTCACGCAATTGATTAGACAGTATATTTATAACAGGTGATGAGTACTTTTGGATAAGATAGTATGTTGTTTATATTTTTAGTTTTCGGTTATTCATTGTCATCATTACTATTTGGTGTTTATGATATTTTGAGCAGTTAAAATAAAATGAAATAATATGATTCTGATTTATCTGGCAGCATTCGTTTGAATCCTGTGTTCGCCAAACGATCCAGCTTGGATTCTGTGAGAGATGTTGTGAATATTTAATAGTTATATAAGCGTAAATTTTAAAATCAGATAATACACCGATATGGTGAAATAACCGAACGAATCAAGCCAAAAAACTTAGTTTTGTATTGCGATTTACGAGGCCACCTTTTCAGTTTTTACAACCGACCACTAAATGACGCTATTGAGATGTGATATTACCATTCTTGTAAAATTTTACATTCTTTATTATTATAACAATGGCAGCTCAAAAATTGGCAGAGTAGTTTTGTTTGCAGTGAGCGTCTAAAAAAACAGTTTTGTGAAGGAATGGAAATTTTACGTGAAGGTTTTCGTTGGATGATTTTTTACGATTTTAATAAAGATCTAACTCAACAACAAGGCCTCGAAGCGCTTCGTCAAACTTTTAGTAATGAACCACCATCCGAAAAGGCTGTTTAAAACTGATTTGCAGAATTTCGCCGTGGTTGTGCTTCCGTCAGCGATGAATGTCGTGAAGGTTGACCAAAATCGGTTGTTGTTCCAAAATCATTGACGATGTGCTTAACATAATTGAAGAGGATCGACGTGTGACTTACCGTGAGTTAGAGACTTCCTTGGGCATATCGAAGACTGCAGTACATTCGATTTTACAAAAAACACTTAGCAGTGAAAAGGATCTGTTCCCAAGGGATTCCGCATAATTTGACCGAAACTCAAAAACAGGCCAGTATCAATTTGTGTAAGAAAATGCTCAAAAATTCGACCGAGGACATGCAAAATCCGTATACCAGGTGTAGAAGTATGAAATACGGATTTCAGACAATAGATGGTGCACCAATGCAGTTTGTGCTATGAAGATTTGACACTGCGCCATTTTGTTATGTCATCAACAAGTGTCAGACGCGCAAAAGTGATAAATTAGAAAAGTGTGTACATAGTGTGTTCAATATGTTGAAATTTATACCGAACAAAGAGCATTCGCGGACAGCATTAATTTTTTGTTTTCATTTGAAGAAAACTGCTCTTGCATCATACCGATTACTTTGAGAAGCTTATGGTGAACATGCTCCATCACAAGATACGTGTGAACGATGGTTTCGGCGTTTCAAAAGTGGTTACTTCAATGTTGCAGACATGAAACGTGTAAAACCGCCAAAAAAATACGAAGATGTGGAATTGCAAGCATTGTTGGACGAAGATGATTCGCAAACACAAAAACAACTCGCCGAGCAATTGGGCGTCAGTCAAAAAGCTGTTTCCAATCGGCTACGATAGATGGAAAAGATTCAGAAGGCCGGTAGATGGGTACCACATGAGTTGAACGACAGGCAATTGGAAAAGCGCAAAAACACGTGTGATATTTTGCTCGCTCGGTACAAAAGGAAGTCGTTTTTGCATCGTGTAGTTACAGGGGATGAAAAGTGGATTTATTTTGAGAATCCCAAGTGCAAAAAATCATGGGTAGACCCAGGCGCACCATCCACATCGACTGCAAGACCGAATCGCTTTGGCAAAAAGACGATGCTCTGTGTTTGATGGAACCAGAGGGGCATGGTCTATTATGAGCTATTAAAACCTGGGGGAAACGGTTAATACTAAACGTTACCAACAACAATTGACCGATTTGAACCGTTCGCTGCTTGAAAAAAAGCCAGAATACCGAAAGAGGCAACACAATGTCATTTTTCTTCATGATAATGCTCCATCACATACGGCAAAACCAGTTCGCGACACGTTGGAAGCACTTAGCTGGGAAGTTCTACCCCATGCGGCTTACTCACCAGACTTGGCTCCTTCCGATTACCAATTGTTTGCATCGATGGGTCACGCACTTGCTGAGCAGCGCTTTGGTTCGTACAAAGATGTGAAAAAAAATGGCTCGATGAATGGTTCGCAGCAAAAGGGGCAGATTTTTACTCGCGTGGTATTCACAAATTGCCCGAAAGATGGGAAAAATGTATAACAAGCGACGGACCACACTTTGAATAAAGCGCTTTTTATCATTCTTCCGAATTTGTACACCTGGTACAACATCGTAATAGGAGACAAAACTTGGATATATTCGTACGGGCCGAAAACTAAGCAACAGTCAACTGTTTGGGTGTTCCGAGAAAAACCGAATCCAACAAAAGTGGTTCGTTTGCAAAACTCTTCGAAAAATGCGTGGACTGCGATTTTTGATCACCTAAAAAAGCTGTTAAATCCTCCCAAAACCATATTTTTGTGGTATCAACTTCAGAGTGGAAAAAATATTTCAAGAATTGGTTCGAACGCATGTAAAAGTGTATAAATCATGAAGGCGATTATTTTGAGAAGCAATAAAACGATTCATACCAAAAATTTTTTTTCTTTCATTGTTTTCGTAAAAACTTTTAAGGCAGCCCTCATACATTGGAAAAACTCTACTTAATCCACATGTCAATGTATAATCCAAACAAACCCAGAAATATTTTCATACCACTGTCCTTATACTCACAAATGTTCATGCCATAAAAATTAGGCGTTTGTTAACATTGATGTCGCCAGATGTATTATATGTCCACAGAAATTTCATAATTTTTCTAATTTTAGGACGTTCGTTCTATTGCTGTTGTCCTTTTTTGGGTCAAAGAGTTTAGGACTATAACTAAGTGTGAAGATAAGTGTCTATCGTTATTAATGTAGCATGTGTGTGTATATTAGTTTAGTATCTACTGTTTGTTGGTTTTACTAGTCAAAGAACCTTCCTCGAGAATTGTAACCATCAAAACGGAACATCAATGCAATTTACAGTCGGTCAAGTAAGAACGTGTCCGAGATAATTCATTTTTGGTAGATGCGATTCTAATAATTCAACAAAAGATCGGTAGAGGGAACCTTTGTCTACGACAGAGATCAGAATTTTAAAATAGATTTTTGCAACATACAAGGTTTAAACTCGAACATAAATTCAGTGCACCAGCCTGCAATCAAATAAAACTCATGTACTCGCTCTCTGTGAAATCAAGGTCAATTCATCGACCAGCAGAGTCAACTATCTTTATTCTGGGTACGACTTCTATTCCCGATTTAGGCGTTACTTTGGAATCTGCCTTTTTATCATAAGCGACCTCTCTTGCCAACAAGAGGAGGCTCTGAAGCCCCGAAACTTTGATGTTATGTTGTTAAAAATAATGACTCAACAAACCACAAGGTTCATCTGCATCCTCTATCGACCCCCCAAGCGACACTTAATCTAGAACACTTTCTGCTTCTCTTGCAGACACCATCGATCATTTAAAAATTAACTATCTAAATGCCGAAATTGCCATTCTGGACGACTTTAATATCCACAACATCAACTGGCTTAAGTATTCAAATACTACCGGTGAACAAGGTCGTGAAGCTGAATCATTTGCAATCAGTTGTGGCTTAACTTGTCGGACCAACACGGATCCCTAATCGAGTTCACCAGTCTTCTTGATCTGTTTGTGCCCGAAATAGATGCAAAGAAAACATCGACGACTCCAAGGAGGCACACAATCAACGAATTAGAAACAAACTTCTCGCTTGTCCCAACAATTCCAGGTCCTTTTGGTCAATCGCTAAGGCAGTTAGTCAAAATTTCACCAAATCTACCATACTACCACTCACACGGCCTATTGCAACAACACCTGTTGAGAAAGCGAACTTGTTGACTGAACTCTTTGCTTCACATTCTGCTGTCGATTTCCAAGGAAAAACACCACCTACTATTCCCATAGTGCAGTCGAGGATGCCCAATACTGTCTTCAGACAGCGTATCATAAAATGTATTTTAATGAATCTAGCCACCAAAAAAGCTTCTGGCACTGACGGAATATCTGCCATAGTTCTCAAAAATTATGCGAGGGAACTAACACCAGTTTTCTGTAGACTTTTCAACCTATCCTACATAAAGGAAATATTTCCTTCATATTGGAAATGTGCCACAGTTCAGCCAATATCTAAAAAGGCAAAAAGATCTAACCAAATAACTACCGATCAGTCGCACTGCTTTCAATAATATCGAAAGTCACGAAAAAGGCTATCAATCAGCATCTTCTAAAATATCTTGAAGGATTCAACATTATTAGCGACCACCAGTATGGCTTTCGTAAACATAGATCAACAGGAGATCTTCTGACTTATGTAACACATGTTTGGAACAACGCAATCTCGAGCGGTCTCTTGATATATCCAAGGCATTCAACCGTGTTTAGCACGATGGATTGTTAGCTAAGCTACGCTCTTCTAGCATGTCTGAAAAGTTCGGTTTATGGCTCTCATGTTTCCTCAGAGAGCGTTCTTTACGAGTGGCAGTAGACAGATTTCTTTCTAACACCTTCACTATCAACGCCGGTGTGCCCTAAGGCTCCATACTATCTCCTACTCTCTTTCTCATTTACATTAACGATCTGCTGGAAAAAAACCAGGAATCCAATCTATAGCTTTGCAGATGATAGTACGCTTATCTCTTCATTCACTTGGACGCTCTACATCGGCTACTCATACGAATATCCACAAACACCAGGAAGTCATTCAACTTAACAAAGACCTGGAAGAAATTCTATCTTAGGCAGTGACAGTAATCAAGTGAAATTTAACGCTACAAAAACCCAGGCGGCAGTTTTTTTTCTAAAAAAGTTAACGTTGCTGAACCCGACATAGTTATCTCGGGACACTCTATTCGTCTAACATCGTCACTCAATTTGTTGGGCATTAATTTGGGAGCAAATATGTCCTGTCATGAACATGTTGCAGGCATAGCAAGGAGGGCTTCTCAAAAGTTGGGAATATTATTTCAAACCAGAAAGCTTTACACTCCACAACAACTGTTAATTCTTTACAAAGCTCAAATTCGACCAACTATGGAATACTCCTCCCATGTTTGGAGCTCTGCTCCCAAACACACACTGCATTTGTTGGATTCTATTCAGAGAAGAGCTGTTCGTCTCATTGGAGACCCGGAACTGACCGGCAGCCTTGATTCGCTGGAACATCGAAGAACGGTTGGCGACTTGAGCCTATTCTACAAGTATTTTCATGGAAAGTGTTCGAAGGATGTGGCCCGCTTAATTCCTCCCAGAGCGGTGCTTGTTAGAAGTACACGTTGCGCTAATATTTCACGTCCGTATGAGGTTCAGCTTCTTACTCCTCGTACAACGCTTTTCAAGCAGTCTTTTATATGGAGAACATCATCCCTTTGGAATAATTTGCCCAGGACTGTGTTTCCCACCGGGTACAATTTACAGCGATTCAAGAACAACGTGAATCGCTTTCTCCACCCACGTGTCGCTCCTGTAGCGCTTTAGGTACTTCCCTATAGCACGTGTGCTAGACCCATAAAAAAAAATCAAGACGTGGCTGTACAGACGAGTTCTTCGGATCTCCTGGACGGAGCACTGGACTAATCCGTTAGTTTTAGAGAAGATGAACGTGAAAACTAGGATACTCAAAAGTGTAAACTAAACCTACCTCAAATATTTTGGTCACATCGCCAGAAGAAGAGACACCATGGAGAAACTGGTACTCGAAAGAAAAGTCAGCAGCAGAAGATCAAGAGGAAGATCTCCTACAAGATAATCCCTTGTTGGAAAAACTCTACCTGAAGCAGGCCAAATGGCCCTAGATCGAGAGATCTGGAACGAACAAGTGCGAAGAACCAGCTTATGAGTAGTCACCAGGCCCTGCCAAGGGCAATAGGACAGAGAAGGAGGAGAACGTCCATCTATATACGTTATTATTAGTCATTGTTTTGCAGCGTTGGTGTATATATACAGTTTATATGTAGAATTTTACAGCTGGTTATTGACTCTTATGTTGGTAAGTTGGTCTTCTGTGTAATGTAGCGTTGTTTTCTACAATTATTATGCGCTTACGTTCCTAATGAAGTGTGATATTACGATATCTGACTGAAACCAGCCACACTGGTTATAACCATCACACCCTGTAATACCGTTCATTAACTCCTCCTCTTCCCTTCCTCTAACATCGTCACTCAATTTGTTGGGCGTTAATTTGGGAGCAAATATGTCCTGGCTTGAACATGTTGCAAGCATAGCAAAAAGAGCTTCTCAAAAATTGGGAATATTATTTCGAACCAAAAAACTTTACGCTCCATAACTGTTAATTCTTTACAAAGCTCTAATTCAACCAACTATGGAATACTGCTCCCATGTTTGGGGCTCTGCTCCCAATCATACACTGCATTTGTTGATTTCTGTTGAGAAAAGAGCTGTTCGTCTGATTGGAGACCTGGAACTGACCGGCGGCCTTGATTCGTTGGAACATCTATGAACGATTGGCGACTTGAGTCTATTCTACAAGTATTTTCATGGGAAATATTTCATGAATGTAGCCAGCTTAATTCCCCCCAGAACGGTACATGAAATACACGTCGCACTAATACTTCACATCCGTATGAGGTTCAGATTTTTACTCCACATACAACCCTTTTCAAGCAGTCTTTTATATGGAGAGACCTCATTCCTTTGGAATAATTTGCCCAAAACTGTTTCCCTGCAGCACGTGTGCTAGACCCATAAAAAAAGGAAGTAACATAATGGTTTACGCTTTTCTTTAACTAATACAGAACCACCCCACAATAATCCAACTTTTTAATAGGTATTATTAGGATTAGATTAAGGAAATTAATGTAACAGCTAAAATTTTCACTATAACATAACTAAAAAGAAAATAATAGGGTTTCTAGAGACCTAGTGATTAAATCAACGTTTCAAGAATTTCAATTGCCAATAGATTTAACCATACCAGAGGTAGGTTTTAAATCCACGGGAAATTATACTAATTAATATCATTTAATGGTTTTAAAGTCGTTAAGTCCTTAAGGTAATTGAAAGTTCTGGCCGACAATTATCGTAAATTTTTACGTAAGTGTCTAGGAATTGATAATATGGCCCATTGCAAGGAAAAATACTGTTTCTCCAAGTAAGCTTAAAATTGCATTTATGGAATTTAATCTAAATCTTCAACTTACAACATGAGAATATCGGTGGAAAAAACAGAATCAGTGGTTATAGCTAAAGACCCCATTAGATGTAAACTAGCCGTCTACTACAAACCAGTAGCACATACATGGAAGTACAGCTGTAGAGCTCAAAAAATCTATATTAAGAAGTACTCAACCTGGCAAATAAAGCATCGAGAATATCTGGTTGTTTGAGG
Organism: Pachyrhynchus sulphureomaculatus; assembly: GCA_019049505.1. Classification (NCBI taxonomy): domain Eukaryota; kingdom Metazoa; phylum Arthropoda; class Insecta; order Coleoptera; family Curculionidae; genus Pachyrhynchus; species Pachyrhynchus sulphureomaculatus. The sequence goes on from CM032452.1 coordinate 55,518,016, forward strand.
ACTTAATATGGAAAAATGCCCACAGAAAGCAAAGTGCGTATATATCAGCCCCCACAAGGGGGGCCTGATTACACTATTGGGGGAGCGCGAGCGTATCGAGAAGAAATTATTATTAAAAACGTTCTTTAAAAACATTTAATATAATTTAGAGAAAGGAAAGCAAAACAAAATACTTTGTGACATAATAAAAAAAATATACACATTTACACTGATATAATAGGATTGTATTAGTACTGCGCACCGTATTTACTTAATAATTAATATATCAATACTAAATTAAAAGCAAGTTTAATAATTATTAGTGACTCCCTTGGGCATGTTTTGCAGAGCAAAGATTTTCAAAGGATGGTTTAATATTAGAAATAGACACGCTGAGTTCTTTTTCTATATTTAGTTGAGATATATATTTTGTTTTCAAAGCAGCCACAGCAGAAAATCCGGTTTCGCAAAGGTAGGATGTTGAAAATTGTAACAGTATACGAAATGCTCTTGTTTTCAGTGCAGAAAAGTCATCATTCACCCCTGCCCAAAATTCAAAGAGTGATTTATTATTACATTGTATTTTGATTTCGCCACTTGCCGTGAAGTCTATGAAGATTTCTTCTTCAGCAGTTGAGAGCCCTTCGGGAGTATTTTGAAATGGATCCCTAACCCACTCGTAACTTGCTACCAAGTTGTCGTCACTTTTTAAAATTCTTTGTCAACATGGCTAGATGATTTTCAATGGTTACTAAAACAACTTTCATATGTTCTTTAGCCTTGTATGTTTTAACACATTCACCCATATTTGCAAACATTTCTAGGTTTTTTTACTTTACATTTTTGCTCCACAATTCCAATTTTCTACAAAAAGCATTAATTTTATCACTTGTATCGAATATATGTGTATTTGTTCCTAGGAATTGAAGATTTACGGTATTTAGTTTGTCGAATATATCGACCAAATAGGTCAATTTCATCACAAATAAACTATCTCGAAACTTCTCGGCTTCCGGTCGATTTTCCTCTTCTAGAAAAATGGCGATTTCATTTCTTAATTCATAAACACGTAGCAAACATTTCCCACGTGATAACCATCTTGGCTCGCTTTACAAAGTGCAGAAAAAATTCTAGATTTTAGGGGTCTCATTTTAATATAATTTACTACGGTTACAACTGTAGTGAGCACAATATTCAGAGCAGGACTCATTTCTTTGCAAGCCAGAGCTTCTATGTGGATCATACAATGTGTCCACACACAAAGTGGAGATTTTTATTTCACAAGTGCTTGTACACTTTTAAATCTTCCAGATATTGAATGAACATGATCGGTACATATTCCGACGCAATTTTTTTCACTCCATATTTGCCTCGTTTATAAAATCATTTAAGATAGCAAATAATGCGAGTGGTGTTGCTTTGAGTTCTATTGGTTTGCAGAAAAATAGTTCTTCTACTGCTGACATGCCATCACAATATCGAACATATGCAATGAAATGAGCGTCTTTATTGCTATCTGTCTGCCTCATCAAGCTGAATTGAAAACAATTTGTGACGCAACTTCCCGAAAAGCTGATGCTGTACTTCTTCAGCTATATCACCAATTGGATGGGCAACAATATCATATGATATAGGTATGGATAGCAACTGTTTGTCAAAATTATCTCCAAACATGGTTTCTACAATCTCAATTGCTGCTGGCAAAACAAGCTCTTGACCAATGGTATGAGGCTTTTTACATCTGACTATTTTATATAAAACTTTGTAAGAGGCACGTAAAGCTTTTTCATTCACAGACAAAGTTTTTTTTAAAAAAATGATTTCTGCTTTACATATGATTTTAATTTTAATTTGAAGAATTTTCGGGGTTTGTTAAATACTCACTATGAAGCGTTTCCAAATGTCGTTTAAGTTTATTTGGTTTCATGCTGTCTGCTGCCAAAATAACACACAGGGGCCTTTCTTCTTCATTTACTTCAGTACTGGTAAACCCTAAATTTAAGTATTCTTGAGAATATTTTCTTGATTTTGTTTTCGGAACCACGCTCGTCTGTGCACTTGCTGATGGTTCACTATCGTCTAATGCTTGCTTACGCCCACTTAAAAATTTATCCATGATTCTGTATAAATTTACTGCCGTGAATACTTAATACCTTGAATTTCAATTAACACGTAAATTACAACATCATTCACGATAAATCCGATAACAGTAGAAGGATCAACTCGACTGAGACGGGCTGTAATTGAACGAGGTGCTGCATTTATACTCTTTTGGGCAGACTTTCCGAATGTTCGAGACAACTCGGAACTTCTCGCGAAGCCGCTACCGATATGGTGGACCTGACAGAGAACAATAGAGAGGCATCGATTCTAGTTTTGCCAACGCAGCAGATATGTGTTGCCAAATATGAATAAATTTACTTATTCTTGATAGTTTGTAAGGTTTGTAATTAAGGTCATAGTGTAGCTTTAACATCAAAATACTGAAAATACATTATTATTGCATGCATTGTTATTGTGTGAGAAGAGCGGGAGGCGCGATGAAAATTATGTTTGAAAATTGGGTCGCAAATACTGAAAGGTTGATAAACGCTAGTATATATAAAACCGTGGCAAAACCGGTTCCAACGTATGCACCAGAAACAAGAGCAGAAACACCTAAAAACAAAAAGTCTCATGATAGTTACGGAAATGAAAACACTGCGCACTATCAAAGGAATAACCCTGAGAGGCCAGGTACGAAGCACAAATATACGAGAATAACTCAAGATTAAAGACATCCGTTTCGCCAGATCATGACGTTAATATTGGAGAGATCACGTAAGTAGGATGCCAGTTAATAGCTGGCTAAGATGGGCAAAAGATGCAAACCAAAAACAAGAAGACCTCCCGGTCGATCACCAAAAAGATGGCACGAAAGCTGGACATCTTCGTCACAAGAGGCTTAAAAACTGACAAACCAAGACCTTGTCTTATAGAAAGAAGAAGAAAAAGGAAGTCTAATCATCGGAGCATAAATAGTCAAGTAAAAAGCAACGAATAAAAGAATTTATCACAGCTTTGAGATTGTTCCGTTCAAATCTAACCTATCAATGTAAATGCATATGAACAGTGTATAGGAGTAGCTACAAGTTTGGTAGATGATTTGTTTGGCTCTGGAACGCCGCGGTCTTTATCAACGTTGTCAAGTTACCGGCAATTTTATTTATTTAGAAGGATTTTCGTGCTTATGACCGTATGGATATTTTAGGAATTAACGGCACAAAATGACAAGGGCCTAAAGTAGAAACAGGTATATAAAAAATCACGCGGTTTTGATCCCGTTTTATTTTCTCGTGTAACTTTGGGTAGAGAAAAAATAGGGGTCGTAAAGAATTTTAGATTTATGGAATAACCCACTCGTCGATTGAATGAAAACCACGGACGGCAGAATTATAAAAGAAGGTGCAACCTTTCTGGGATAAAACCCTACTCTATGTAATTCTATTAATTGATTATATTAATTACTTCGGCTAATTAGATTTGTTATTAGAAGAGAGCTTATATCTATTTTTTTATTAGAAATTTTTCTAGGTCAATTGAATGGTGGTTTTAATACTAGTAATCTGACTAGAGTATTATCGATGCCTAGTGTTAAGAAGTAATTTAGGAATAGTGGATTATTTTGAGAGAAATAATGAAGTTTTCAACAAATCTTCTTCTTAAAATGTCTATTCAGTTCGAATGTTGGCAATCATTCTGGCTATTATTACTTTATCTACTGCAGCTCCGAAACGATCGGTAGTATTTGTTGAAAACCAATTTCGAAGATTATTTAGCCAGGCAATACATCTGCGTCCTGGTTCCCTTTTTCCAAAAACCTTTCCTTGGAGTATTTGCTATAGTAATCCATATCTGTGGGAATTTCTCATTATGTGTCCTAAATACTCCAATTTTACTACTTCAACAGTTTCCATAATTTCCAGCGACGTAAGATATCCTTGATGGTAATAGGGCCAGTATAAGAAATTTTCAAAATTCTGCGATGTCGCCATAATCCAATTGCTTCAAGTTCCTTAGAAATGGCTTCAATCAGCGTCCAAGATTATACACCGTAAAGAAGGACACTGAAGACATAACATCTCAGTCTTATTTTTGTGCTTAATTTTATTGCTGTGCTTTTGATAAGTGATGTCATTTTGAGAAACGCTGCTCTAGCTTTTTCGATATGGCAACGAATTTTCTGTGAGTGATCCCACTGTTCGTTTATCATTATATCTAAATATGAATATTGTGGAGTTTGGCTCTAGCACACGTGCTACAGAGAAATCCCTAAAGCGCTCCAGAAGCGGCATATGTGCGGAAAAAGCGATTCACGTTGTTCTTGAATCGCTGTAAATCAAGTCGCCAACCGTTCTTCGATGTTCCAGCGAATCAAGGTTCCGGGTCTCCAATTAGACGAACAGCTCTTCTCTGAACAGAATCCAACAAATACAGTGTGTGTTTGGGAGCGGAGCTCCAAACACGGGAGCAGTATTCCATAGTTGTCGAATTTAAGCTGAAGAATTAACAGTTGTTGTGGAGTGTAAAGCTTTCTGGTTCGAAATAATATTCCCAACTTTTAAGAAGCTCTTCTTGCTATACCTGCAACATGTTCATGCCAAGACATATTTGCTCCCAAATTAACGCCTAACAAATTGAGTGACGATGTTAGAGGAATGGAGTGCCCCGACATAACTATGTTGGGTTCAGGAACGTTAACTATTTTAGAAAAAACTGCCGCCTGGGTTTTTGTACCGTTAAATTCCACTTGGTTACTGTCACCCCAAGATAGAATTTTTTTGAGGTCTTTGTTAAGTTGAATGTCTTCCTGCTGTCTGCGAATATTCGTCTGATTAGCCGATGTTCGAGCGTTCAAAGTGAATGAAGAGATAAATGTACTGTCGTCTGCAAAGCTGTAGATTGAATTCCCGGTCTTTTCCAGCAGATCGTTAATGTAAATGAGAAAGAGAGGAGCAGACAGTATGGAGCCTTGGGGCATAGCGGCATTGATAGCGAAGGAGTTAAAAAGAAATCCCTCGACTGCCACTCATACAGAACGCTCTCTGAGCCAACATGACAGTCACAAACAGAGCTTTTCAGACATACCATAAGAGCGTAGCTTAGCCAACAGTCCATTGTACCAAACACGGTCGAATGCCTTGGATATGTCAAGAGCAACCGCTCGAAATTCTCCAAAGTGTTCAATTGCGTTGTTCCAAAGATGTGTTACATAAGTCAGAAGATCTCCTGTTGATCTATCTTACGAAAGCCATATTGGTGATCGCTAATAATGTTGAATCCTTCAAGATATTTTAGAACAGACAGTAGAATGTGAAGCAAAGAGTTCAGCCAACAAGTTCGCTTTCTCAACAGGTGTCGTTGCAATAGAATTATCTGGCCGTGTGAGTGGTGATATTGTGGATTTGGTGAAATTTTGACTAACTGCCTTAGCGACTGACCAAAAGGATCTGGAATTGTTGGGACAAGCGAGAAGTTTGTTTCTAAATCGTTGATTATGTGCCTCCTAGGTTAGGATTTTCACGCCACTGTCGGTAGGCAAGATGTTTAGAAGCAACAGCTCCTTTGCATTTTCGGTCAAACCAAGGCTTGCCGTTGGAAGAGCATTTCTTCGAAAAAGGGATGTAAGTAGTGTAACTAGGTGGTTACCACATTAATGGCCAATCACAGCCCAGCATTTGGGCGTGGCTCTACGTCATAGAAATTTGGACCAATGAGAGCGTTGTATGAAGTGGCAACATTGTGTGTGTGTTAGGTGTGGCAACACTGTGTGACCGTTGACAGATGTGAAGTTTGCGCGCGCGCGCGCATCTGTCAAGGGGCTGTGCGATGTTGCCATGTGTAATGGTTCCAGGGAGGGCTGCAGGAGGGGGTTCCAGGAGGCCGGCCGGGGGGCCCCGCTTACAGTATCCTGCTGTGGGAACTGGTATCCCATTTGGGGGCATGGGAGAGGGGCTCAGGGAGCCCTATCGGTGTCCTACATGTGGGGATTGGTACCCCATTTGATTGTGTTTGTTGTTACATGTGCAGGTGTATGGGGTTCAGGGGGCCCACGGAGCCATCAGTCACATGCACCAGCGCATATGACAAGAACAACATGGAGCCCTACCTGTAGGAACTGGTACCCCATTTGGGTGCATGGGAGAGGGGCTCAGGGAGCCCTATCGGTGTCCTACATGTAGGAATTGGTACCCCAATTGGTTGTGTTTGTTGTTACATGTGCAGGTGTATGGGGCTCAGGGGGCCCACGGAGCCACCAGTCACATGCACCAGCGTATATGACAAGAACAATATGGAGCCCTACCTGTAGGAACTGGTACCCCATTTGGGTGCATGGGAGAGGGGCTCAGGGAGCCCTATCGGTGTCCTACATGTAGGAATTGGTACCCCATTTGATTGTGTTTGTTGTTACATGCGCAGGTGTATGGGGCTCAGGGGGCCCACGGAGCCACCAGTCACATGCACCAGCGCATATGACAAGAACAATATGGAGCCCTACCTGTAGGAACTGGAGCCCCCATTTTTGTGATTAGTTGGTTAATTGCAATCATAATGGTGAACGTAAAATAAAAAATTTCAGTATATAGGTTAGATTTGCAGCATGTGTAAACCTAACCTATATACTGAAATATTAATTTTACGTCATGTTCAAATAATCTAAGTGGAGGAAAGTAAAAGATGCATACACAAATTTTCAAAAAAAAAATACATATATTTATTTTAAAAATAAAATAATGTTTTTACAAACTTATTTAAATGAAAGAGCGAGTAAAAAATTTTATATGAATTTAAAGTAGATAACCATCATCAGAGTCGCTCTCGTAGGGATCTTTAAAACGTCTCTTCACTTCATAGGGATGGTTAGCATGTAGTTTCTCGAGACAGTGATCCTGTTCATATACTTCAAATAAGACTTCAGAAAAACAACTCTGACACCAAAACTCCATGTTGTGATAATAAAGTATAGGTAACTGTAGTTTATCGCATATAGCATGATAATGATCGTTTATAATATTAAAGTTTTTAGTACATTGTTTAAAATTATTATAACATTTCTTACATATCCTAATATTAAAGTCCTTAACTAAATATACATTAACCCATATACAATATGTCATTACATCGAAGTGATCTAACCAATCTGTAGTTGTAAGTACTGCATTTCTGGAAGCCATAGTAAAAGTCTTACTTAAATGCATGAAACCTAAATAAGTATTACATGTCTGTTCATAATCATGCTTAGCAATTCTATTAATATATGCCCATCTCGTAGTCGGATATAGAGGTAAAATTTTCAAAATTAAAACCCATGGTAACTGAGGAGGTGAAGAAACGACTAATTTGGATAAATTCGCAACAAAATTACAAATGCTAATAATACAAATCTGCTTTAGAGGGTACGCATTATTGGATGGTGACACCGGGGATGACATCTGCAAAAGAAAAACCTATTTACTTAATTTTGTAATGACCAAATGGTAGAGTGTCAAAGGAATTTGGTAATAGATGACGTTTATCATCGTGGGGGTTCAAAGCTATCTTAGTTTGCTCTATGCTGAAAATGTTGTGTGAATAGGAGCGTATGGTCCTTTGAGTGACACGAGACTGTATTCCACCTTTCAAGCAATCGAAATAATCTCGGAAAGTTAATTTATTTTTGACTATATCATATTTAATACCTTTAGCACGTTTAGAAACTCGTCCGCCCTGAATTTTAAAAGCATACATTTTGGACCTTAAACCGACAAAATGTGTAATGATGCTACCATTGACTTCATCTTTCTGTAGGCCTAATACCTTTTTGTTTACTCTCGGTATATTATAAACATTATCTACAGGGTAGTCAGAAGTATCGAAAAAATTCAAATTTGGTTTAATGATTTCTTTAAACACATCGTCACATTTGAGATCATAAATAAAGCTATCTGTATCAGTATATAATAATTTACAATTTGATAAACCCATTTTTGGTATCATAAATCCATAATGGAAATTAAACATAGTTAGTTTGGATATATCCAGGATAGACATACCAATATACAGTGGTTTGTTAAACATCAATTCAGATTTATGTAATTCTATTGTCATTATATTTTCATCCAGGATAGTTCGACTATGGAAACGATGACTTGCAATCAGATTTTTCGCCCCGTACCGACCTGACCAATTTCGGACAATTCGGACAGTTCGGTGCTTCCTAATATTTTCACAACTTTTTCCAAATATCGCGTTATTGTACAATTTAAAGTTTGTTTTTACCGAAGGTAGTGGTAGCCTGGGTTCTTAATCGATTATTTAGTTCAATATATGGTTTAAGCCACCGAGATTGTTTAAATTTCAAGACTTTATGAATTTTTGTTAACTTTAATCCCGATTCTAAAGCTTGTTTTAGGTTACGGTAATGTAAAATATAATTTTGTTTGGAGTGAAGAGTGCTTAATAATTTCGGTAATTTTGATCCGGGTGGTACACGATGTTCAGGACAGAACGGAAAATCTTTGTGCAAATCATGCAAACTCTCTGGATATGTCAAATCAACTTGCAGAATGTAGCCTACAGGGGAATCGTCTGGTACTGACATCACATCAATGTTAAAATCGCACCATTCGAAACCTCCATATGGTAACGGCTCCGTCATCGCCTTTCCGTACAAATTATTTGCATCTAAATAAAGTACATAATTTGACTGCTTGGATGGATCATAATCTGTGGTGTATTTATTATTGGCTTCAGCATATCGATTAACGCATACAGAAAGTCCTCCGCGAATACCCTGTTCGATAAACATTATTTGATCTATATCCTGTAATAGCTCTAACTTACATCGACAGTAGAAGAGCATGGCGTCCCACGAGTATCCAGGTATTGAATGATACCATGCAGGATCTAGTTTATGTGATTTAATAGAATTATCGCGAAAAGTTTCGAACACATCAGCCAAACCCAAAATATCGGTTTTTAAATATAAATCTGAATATTGCCCTAAATTTTGAATTTTGAATGCATTCCATACCTTTTGAGCATGCTTATAATTTTCCTCAGATATGTTAGTACAATCTAATTTATTAAAAAACTGTTCAATGGAAGGGAGCACCTCCTCACTCAATTTCTCCAAATTATCAATATAGTCATACGGAAACACACCCTTCCTAGTTAATAAGTTAAATGATTCATCACATAAATCAGGAAATTCCAATCGTAGAATCTTAAAATCATCTTTGGCTAGGGTAGAAGTTAGAGTATCAAGTGACGCCCCCATAAATCGCAACGAATCAATAAATCTGAATTTTATTCTGTTTTCATGATGATACGTAAATGAAATGAACCTTTCCTTGTTGACTGGTAGAACAGTTACATTACCACGTTTAGCAAGCTCTTTAATCAAAAAATGACTGTCGTAGCCTGAGAGGTTATGGAATACAACGAGTACCATAAATTGTTTTTTGAAATTTAAATTGCAAGCCTGGTGGGCGAAACCCCTGAAGCACCCTGTAAAATGATCATGATCGTGTACGATAACATCCTTCGATTCAAATCGAAGCTCGCATATGTGACAGTGTGTAGCATCTTCTGCAGAATCAATAACCATAGGTGTTATATTTTTTAAGCGCCTATAAATCGAACTAGATAACTGGGTCATTTCACCAACGAACCATTCAACACAATTGGTGCCGCGATAACTTTTGAAATGGGAAAAGGAGTCATCGTACGTACATTTCAAATAAAAACCAGCACTGAAAGCTTCGTGCCGTTGGTACTTCTGAATATTTCCACCTGATGACTCATTTAAAGGAATTAACTGACATTCAAAGTCAGCATATATGATAAAAGGGCATTTTTGTTTATAAATAAAATTTTTAAATTCAATAAATTCATACTTTGGAAACGTTACTTTGTATTCATTAAACTTAGCACAGAGAACTTCGTGCTCGGTTAATTTATTTCAGAAAATAATAATTTAGACAACGATCACAAAAAAATAATTTTTTCTTTTGTTTCCCAAGTTGTGATTTTAATAGTCGCGATAAGTGTTTAATCCAGCAATAATGATATTTGATGTTTATATCTTCGATATCAATATCCTGAGGTGTGTCAAAGTCATTTAATTTTGGAAAATATTTATCTTGAACCAAAAGCAAATTGACATGTCTAGGTAATTTATTTTTGGTTAATCGAGCCGGAACCACATTGAAAAAAGAAGATCTCTTAGTTTCTATCAGTTCTAAAGCATAAACATTTACCGAAATATTATTATTTTTTTCGAATTTAGGAATTTGGTCTAATGTCATAGGTGATGGTAAATTTTCAATGTTTAGTACTGTTCTGTAATATGGATATGAAGAAGTTAGGTTATAATTATTGTGAGCTGGGAATAATGCGCTAACAATTGCCCAAAAGAAACAGGCATGATCATTGTTCTTAATATTGATACAGGCCTTTTTCCGTTCTATTTCGTTAGGTAGTTTAATGTAAGATGATCCGTTCCCTATTTCAAATTTATTAATATTAATTTCAAGGTAAATTATTTGCTGTAAAGCGAAACCGCTCTGGCATTCTCGAAATTCAGACAATTTATTAAGAACTTTATCATAAACATGCTCAAAGAACCATTGCTCTAAATCCACCCCCAAATCGATAATGGCATTCCTTGTATTAAAATATTTTAAATTAATAATGTCAGATTCGATACCTTTTTTAATAAACTCCCCACAAAAAGTCGTATTAGCTTTTATAGTTGAAAAAAATCCTCAAGATAGCTTTTATTTTCTTTCGAAATAAAATAAATGCATCGTTTTAAAAATAAATTTATATCTTTGTGAACTAAATTAACGATAACTCCGGACTTAACACGACCCTTGAAACAAGATATAATATTATTCCACACTACTCTATTTTTGATATCGGAATTTCTGTTAGTACACAAAGTATGCTTAATTAATGTTTTTAACGATTTTAAATGTTGAATTGTAGTTTGCAGTCTGCGACGCAAATCTAAAGAAATATTTTTACGGTGAATAGCTCTGTGACAAGAAATTAACCTCCTCTGTATCCGATTACACCAAACGGTAACATCCCGATCTGAAAAATTATCAAATAATACTTTTTTTAAGATTTTGAAATGAAGTAATGAGAATATTAGCTTTCGTTATGGCTTCCATAATAACAGTAATTTACAAATATAGGGTTAGACTCACCTCTTAATATTACTGCGATAGTTCAATCTTGAACAGCGTGATTGGATTCCGTTTTCCAACGTCCTTTGTACCCAGGAAAACTACGGAGTATTTACTGCAAACAAATTCGACTAGGTTTGGTCTAATGATATCAGTAACTCGTTTTGGTAAAAACACAACTTTTTCCCCCAAATCCAACAAGATGGACTTGCCAAAACGGGTGTCGGTCTCCTTCGCACTGAGGATTGGATGGGGTTGGTTAATTGGAAGGTCCTTTAGACTCACCACCGGCTTCTGCTCTGCAACACAGACGGAATTGATTATTGATAGATCCATCTAAAATATAATAAGAACTAATCAGTCAATGTTATTTTATGTGTCTAGCACACGTGCTGCAGGGAAGTCCCTAAAGCGCTCCAGGAGCGGCACGAGTGCGGAAAAAGCGATTCACGTTGTTCTTGAATCGCTGTAAATTGTACTCGGTGGGAAACACAGCGCTGGGCAAATTATTCCAAAGGGATGACGTTCTCCATATAAAAGATTGCTTGAAAAGCGTTGTACGCGGAGTAACAAGCTGAACCTCATACGGATGCGAAGCACCAGCGCGACGTGTATTTCTAACATGCACCGCTTTGGGAGGAATTAAGCGGGCTACATCCTTCGAATACTTTCCATGAAAATACTTGTAGAACAGACTCAAGTCGCCAACCGTTCTTCGATGTTCTAGCGAATCAAGGCCGACGGTCAATTCCGGGACCCCCCAATCAGACGGACCGCTCTTCTCTGAACAGAATCCAACAAATGCAGTGTATGTTTGGGAGCGGAGCCCCAAACGTGGGAGCAGTATTCCATAGTTGATCGAATTTGGGGCTTTGTAAAGAAATAACAGTTGCTGTGGGGTGTAAAGCTTTCTGGTTCTAAATAATATCCCCAACTTTTGAGAAGCTCTCCATGCTATGCCTGCAACATGTTCATGCCAAGACATATTTGCCTCCAAACTAACGCCCAACAAATTGAGTGACGATGCTGGGGGAATGGAGTGTCCCGACATAACTATGTCGGTTTAGCAACGTTAACTTTTTTAGAAAAAACTGCCGCTTGGGTTTTTGTAGCGTTAAATTTCACTTGGTTACTGTCACCCCAAGATAGAATTTCTTCCAGGTCTTTGTTAAGTTAAACGACCTCCTGCTGTCTGCGGATATTCGCCTGGGCAGCCGATGTCCGAGCGTTCAAATAAAAAACTATGCAAGCAGAAATGATTAATGATAGATCCAATCTAAAATATATTAATAACAAAAATAAATAATCAGACATTGACATTTCTCTCTTTACTTTAAATAAAACTGTTACTTACATTTTCGAATTTTCAGTAGACCACACGCAAAAGAACGTCACGGCTCACGCAGTCTTACAAATACAGTGCGAGAGTTGGTAATTAAATAATATCACTTCAAGTGTAATGTGTATAAATATAGTTATGTTTACGTCACATAAACCATAAAACACACTGTACGTAGTGGTCTTGCGGGAATGCATAATGTAATCGTATGCAAATAGTTGACCTCACGTTCAGGAAATGTATTTGCTGATAATGCTTATTTTGAATCATAATATAGTCTATTAGTTTTAAACATGTTTAAAAATAAAAAATACATATATATCTATATAATTTTTATTAATTGAAATATTCAAAATTACGATTGTGTTTTGCTTGTATCCTTCTGGCTGACTGCTGTTGCTGTGTGAACCGGTTATATATTAAAAAGGGTATATTAGCACATTTTAAATGTTATTATCACAGAGTAAACGTCGTAAACGCGGAAAAGGGGGCATAATAAAGCTGTTGAACAAGAGCTCGGTAAGAAAGGATCAGGTCTATTTATGCGAAAAAACAAATGTGGTTATCTCTATTTAAAGCAAAACCAAAAAAAAAAAAACTACCAATAAAGCTACCCAAAAGGGCATTATATGATATAGAATTACAGAAATATGCGAAGAGACTCAAAATACCCCATTTTAGAGGAGTATTTATGCGAGATACTCTAAGAAGTCAAGTGTGAAAACCAAAATAAAATAAGAGAATACTATTCAATGTGTAGACATAAAGACATAGACGCAGCGTACCTGTGTCAGACTTATTCAAAGGTACCAAAACAACTTATAAGGGATAACTGTAACATCATAGTGCTATTCAGACAAGATGAAATAAACCTGAAACATTCTTATGAAGAACATTGTTCTCCAGATATGCCATACAATCAATTTAAAAACCTATGCTCTGAATGCTGGCGTGAACCTTATGGGTGCTTTGTAATCGTAAAGGATTTTGATGTGAAAAAACGGTCGCTATCGTAAAGGATTTGATGAATATATAAGTATATAACAATATAATGCCATTCATTTGACATGATGACCTCATTAGATTCGCATATTACTAAAAAAAATCAACGAACTATCGCGTAATATTCGGAAAAAATATCGCGCTCTCAAACTGAATCGAAGTGAAGAAAATGTAGAACTAAACAGAATATTTAAACCTATTACCGAACCTTTAAAAAAACACATTGCTAGACAAAAGCCGAAAAAGGGCGTTGATGATGATAATGACGACGATAATGACGATAAGAAAACAACGTTGCCAACGTTGTCAACGTTGCCAACGAAGAAGGAAGAAGTTATTTTAAAGAAAAAAGAGGATAGTCCAAAGTACGTAGCTGCTGCACAACCAAATTGGCGAAGTCGTTCCGAAGTATCGTTTTTACCGACCGAATCAATCGGTGAGTTTGATACTACTACCGCAGATGACGATGATGATTCCATATTTACACCTGAAACGTCTGCCGCAGAACAAGTTAGTCCTACAGTCTATGAGGAATACTTGAACGACTATCCTATATTGGCACGCTCCTACATCGATAGATATATAAGAGATGTGGATAAGAATAAGTTTGATACGACGTATGGTATAACTCACGATCATTTAACAAATAAGTGGTTACTTGGTAAGGACGAATTAGACTTTGATCGTCAAAAAGACCAATTTACCATTAAAGGTAGAACCTTTAAAGGGACAAGAGGACTATATGAATTGCTCTTTATGAAGGATCCTCACAACTATACGTTAGAAGATTCAAAACATTACAGGAAAATACTAGAATTAACGAATGTGCATAAGACTGGGTTTAATTCAACAGGTAAACTGAGAAGTTCTAAAAATCCCAAGTATACATCAATAATTAAACCAACAATCGATAGGAACAGACTCAGGGCACATACACATACTGGAGCCGCGTTGCACTATAATGACAGTCCTATAGAATATGTCTATTGGGATGACATTAATGAATTGGTTGACAGGCTAAGACTGCTTATAGCATCCCAGCGAGCTGGTAATACTTCACATAGTAACGAAATAGAGTCCATAATCAGCGAACTCAAGGAGACTGGTATTATATATTAACCTGGGTTTACCCATAATCTTTTCAGTTCATAATGACGCTCAATAAATTTGGCACCTCTTCAGCTAAGCATTCCACACGCTCAGAGTCCAGTTCTATAGCGGTAAATGGATTGCAGTATACAATCGCTGGAGATGTTGATATGGAAAATAAGAAAATTACTAATGTTAAGGCACCTACTTTAAACCATGATGTTGTTAATAAGGAATACCTAGACACTGAAATTTCACAGTTCAACATCAAAGTCCAAAATATTAAAGACGAACTTACTAAGATAGAGCAAAAACTCAATGAGCGGTTTTTTTTATACAAATCATAAGATTACCAAGCTAATTAAGAGTAATGGTGAGCAACTTGCTAACATTAATCAAAAAACTGAAAAAAACTAAAGAAGGATATTGACGCATATAAAGAAGTACATAATGACACTATAGAACTTCATATAACGAATTTAATGTCACGTATAGAAAAGCTGGAAAGAATAATTGACCCACGCATATTCAAGTCACTTGCTGCGTATGAAACATCGCAAAATATTGCAACGACAACGAACAAAACGTAAATAATGCGTAAACAACAAAAACAGACATCAAAGGAAAAACTTCAGCTTGTAAACGAACTGCATAAGCCAATTAAAAGAAATTTTAGGCGACGTAGGACCATCATTAAAGGATTAGACGAGTACTGGCAAATGGATCTTGCGCAGATGGACATGTACGCGAAATCAAACAGAAATTTCAAATACATTTTGGTTGTTATTGACTGTTTTTCAAAGTTTGTTTGGGCTAGACCGCTAAAATCCAAACATGCGTCCGAAACGACTAATGCGTTCAGTTCCATATTACAAGAAGGGAGGCATCCTAAGAATTTATCCTCAGATAGGGGGTTAGAATTCCATAATGAAAAGTTCAAGGCTTTAATGAAGAAGCACAACATAAACCATTATAGTACCTTCAGTGAAATGAAGGCTTCAATAGCTGAACGGGTTATTCGAACAATTAAGGAACGGCTGTTCAAGTACTTTACAGCTCACGGAACATACAAGTGGATTGATATACTACCACAAATAGTTGATGATTATAATAATACGAAACATCGTACTATTAAAATGAAACCCGTAAATGTTACCAAGGAGAATGAAAGTCGACTCCTAAAATCGGCATATAATTTTATTAAACTCGCTGTAGAACGCAAATATAAATTAGGAGATGTCGTTCGCATCAGTAAGGCTAAGCATATCTTTGCCAAAGGATATACGCCTAATTGGACCACGGAATTATTTAAAATTATCAAAGTTAGGATTACAAATCCCACAACCTATCTCTTGGAGGACATGAATGGAAGACCTATAAGTGGAACTTTCTATGAACAAGAACTACAACGCACAACGCAACCTGATATATATTTAGTCGAAAAGGTTTTACGTCGAAAGGGTGATAAAGTTTACGTAAAGTGGCTCGGTCTAGACAAGTGTCATAACAGTTGGATTTCCAAAGATAATGCATATTAAGTTAAGCACTAGTTTAATGGGCAGTCCACCATCACCATGAGATCATATTTATGTAGCGGATGTTGGAGGGTAACGAAATCTGCTTCGCCAATACCACTGCAACTAAACATAAGAGGTCGAACACCATGTATCCTTGAACTAAAAATGAAAATAATGGACTTTTGTCCAAAATGCATCTGCATAACTATCTGAGGAATAGTGGGGGAGGGGTGAATATCTACATGATTCTAACAAGTCAGTTCAAGTTTGAAATTTGTGTGAATAAGATGTGTAATAGCAGCGACACCACCAGTATCAGTAATGAAGTTTATAATCCTCTCACGTCATCATCAAGTTATGATTTAGCCATTGAAGAGGAAAAAACCTTTTTATTAAACACATCATTTAAGACATACCATCTTTCAATAGATTGCGGTATAAGTGCCGCTCGAGACTTTACTCCTGCTGTACGTTTAAGCGCTAACAAACAACAACTTACATTAAACTCTAACGAATGGCATGAATTGCTAGCCATTTTAGAGGACCTCCTTGAAAATGAATTCTGCACCAGTTCAAATGAAGAATGCACACCTCGAAATATTTGGCCTGATATCTCAGTTTCAATACACACAGTACTCAGTGAAAAAAAAACTGTTTGTCTAACGAAGAAGGAAGTGTTAATATTTATGCATGAAATTGATCTATGTGAACTCATCCAATTCAAATATTTACTTGCTTGCAGAATATCCATGTTAAGTACCCTCAATTTTGGTGTATATTATTATAGGGTATTAGAAAATTTCAGTAAACATGATAGTCGTAATATGGCTTTAGTGGACATGATTAAATTTTTATATAACGCGCATAGTAGTGTAAATAATTATATTTTATTGGAATGTTTCTTATACAATAAGGAAAAGATGTTAAATGACTATAATAAATATAAAATATATAACATTTTGAATATTCATGTGTGTTTTATTTATAAACATTGAAAATTTACCATCACCTATGACATTAGACCAAATTCCTAAATTCGAAAAAAAAAAATAATAATATTTCGGTAAATGTTTATGCTTTAGAACTGATAGAAACTAAGGGATCTTCTTCTTTCAATGTGGTTCCGGCTCGGTTAACCAAAAATAAGTTACCTAGACATGTCAATTTGCTTTTGGTTCAAGATAAATACTTTCCAAAATTAAATGACTTTGATATCGAAGATATCAACATCAAATATCATTATTGCTGGATTAAACATTTATCGCGACTATTGAAATCACAACTTACTAAACATAAAGATAAATTATTTTTTGTGATCGTTGCCTAAATTATTTTTTTTTTTCTGAAAACAAATTAACCGAGCACGAAGTTCAATGAATACAAAGTAACGTTTCCAAAGTATAAATTTATTGAATTTAAAAATTTTATTTATAAATAAAAATGCCCTTTTATCATAAATGCTGACTTTGAATGTCAGTTAATTCCTTTAAATGAGTTATCAAGTGGAAATACTGAGAAGTACCAACGACACGAAGCTTTCAGTGATGGTTTTTATTTGAAATGTACGTACGACGACTCCGTTTCCCATTTCAAGAGTTATCGCGGCACCAATTGTGTTGAATGGTTCATTAATGAAATGACCCAGTTATCTAGTTCGATTTATAGGCGCTTAAAAAATATACGTTTCCAAAGTATGAATTTATTGAATTTAAAAATTTTATTTATAAACAAAAAATGCCCTTTTATCATATATGCTGACTTTGAATGTCAGTTAATTCCTTTAAATGAGTTATCAGGTGGAAATACTGAGAAGTACCAACGGCATGAAGCTTTCAGTGATGGTTTTTATTTGAAATGTACGTACGACGACTCCTTTTCCCATTTCAAAAGTTATCGCGGCACCAATTGTGTTGAATGGTTCGTTAATGAAATGACCCAGTTATCTAGTTCGATTTATAGGCGCTTAAAAAATATAACACCTACACATTGCCACATATGCGAGCTTCGATTTAAATCGAAGGATGTTATCGTACACGATCATGATCATTTTTCAGGGTGCTTCAGGGGTTTCGCATTCAAGTAAGACTTTTACTATGGCTTCCAGAAATGCAGTACTTACAACTACAGATTGGTTAGATCACTTCGATGTAATGACATATTTAGTTAAGGACTTTAATATTAGGATATGTAAGAAATGTTATAATAATTTTAAACAATGTACTAAAAACTTTATGCGCCAGGGAGAGCTACATTCAAATTCCCCGCGCGCGCAAATGACAGCTATCACACCCAAAATATGACAATTCTGACGTTTTTAGTACCAAATTGCTACTTAGTGTATCAACATCATGGAATCTCTAATAATACAACTACGTAATCTTTGTGTTTGTGATGTAATATCAGCCCCAATGGGATATATGTAAGTAGTCTGTGTTAAGAAAGAAAAAGTCGAAAATTACCCAGAATGGCTTCATGAACTCACAGAGAAAATTGGAAAATTGGTGCAAGATTCTGACAGTTATCTAGAAACTAAAGACGATTTATTTCTAATATCAGTGTTGGATTTATTAAAAGAATTATCCAAGTTAAGTTATCTTGAATATGAAACTGCTATTGACGAATACTTAAATAAAAAGAAAATATGTCAGACGACACCTCAGAATTTCAAGGAAGCGGCAGAAACTTGAAATATAAATTTAGATAAGTTTGTAAAAACATTATTTTATTTTTAAACTAAATATATGTATTTTTTGAAAATTTGTGTATGCGTCTTTTTTTACTTTCCTTCACTTAGATTATTTGAACGTGACGTAAAATTAATATTTCAGTATTTAGGTTAGGTTTACACATGCTGCAAATCTAACCTATATACTGAAATTTTTTATTTTACGTTCACCATTATGATTGCAATTTAACCAACTAATCACAAAAATGGGGCTCCAGTTCCTACAGGTAGGGCTCCATATTGTTCTTGTCATATACGCTGGTGCATGTGACTGGTGGCTCCGTGGGTCCCCTGAGCCCCATACACCTGCGCATGTAACAACAACCACAACCAATTGGGGTACCAATTCCTACATGTAGGACACCGATAGGGCTCCCTGAGCCCCTCTCCCATGCACCCAAATGGGGGTACCAGTTCCTACAGGTAGTGCTCCGATTTTGATGTTGTTCTTGCCATATACGCTGGTGCATGTGACTGGTGGCTCCGTGGGCCCCCTGAGCCCCATACACCTGCACATGTAAGAACAAACACATCCAAATGGGGTACCAATTCCTACATGTAGGACACCGATAGGGCTCCCTGAGCCCCTCTCCCATGCACCCAAATGGGGTATCAGTTCCTACAGGTAGGGCTCCGATTTTGATGTTGTTCTTGCCATATGGCGAGCGCGAGGTTGACGGTTTCGTAGTTCTGCAAGTGGCCAGCGACGATTGGTGAGAGGACGCCACCGTCGACGCACGGTGTGCTCTCTCGCTCCCACTCACATTTTAGCTGGATCTATCAATAATCAATTCCGTCTGTGTTGCAGAGCAGAAACCGGTGGCAAGTCTAAAGGACCTTCCAATTAACCAAACTAAATTGCTACTTAGTGTGTCAACATCATGGAATCTCTAATAATACAACTACGTAATCTTTGTGTTTGTGATGTAATATCAGCCCAATGGGATATATGTATGTAGTCTGTGTTAAGAAAGAAAAAGTCGAAAATTACCCAGAATGGCTTCATGAACTCACAGAGAAAATTGGAAAAGTGGTGCAAGATTGTGACAGTTATCTAGAAACTAAAGACGATTTATTTCTAATATCAGTGTTGGATTTATTAAAAGAATTATCCAAGTTAAGTTATCTTGAATATGAAACTGCTATTGAAGAATACTTAAATAAAAAGAAAATATGTCAGACGACACCTCAGAATTTCAAGGAAGCGGCAGAAACTTGAAATATAAATTTAGATAAGTTTGTAACAACATTATTTTATTTTTAAAATAAATATATGTATTTTTTTTTTGAAAATTTGTGTATGCATCTTTTACTTTCCTCCACTTAGATTATTTGAACATGACGTAAAATTAATATTTCAGTATATAGGTTAGGTTTACACATGCTGCAAATCTAACCTATATACTGAAATTTTTTATTTTACGTTCACCATTATGACTGCAATTAACCAACTAATCACAAAAATGGGGGCTCCAGTTCCTACAGGTAGGGCTCCATATTGTTCTTGTCATATACGCTGGTGCATGTGACTGGTGGCTCCGTGGGCCCCCTGAGCCCCATACACCTGCGCATGTAACAACAAACACAATCAAATGGGGTACCAATTCCCACATGTAAGACACCGATAGGGCTCCCTGAGCCCCTCTCCCATGCACCCAAATGGGGCCCCCCAGTGCCTACAGGTAGGGCTCCATGTTGTTCTTGTCATATGCGCTGGTGCATGTGACTGATGGCTCCGTGGGCCCCTGAACCCCATACACCTGCACATGTAACAACAAACACAATCAAATGGGGTACCAATCCCCACATGTAGGACACCGATAGGGCTCCCTGAGCCCCTCTCCCATGCCCCCAAATGGGATACCAGTTCCCACAGCAGGATACTGTAAGCGGGGCCCCCCGGCCGGCCTCCTGGAACCCCCTCCTGCAGCCCTCCCTGGAACCATTACACATGGCAACATCGCACAGCCCCTTGACAGATGCGCGCGCGCGCGCAAACTTCACATCTGTCAACGGTCACACAGTGTTGCCACACCTAACACACACACAATGTTGCCACTTCATACAACGCTCTCATTGGTCCAAATTTCTATGACGTAGAGCCACGCCCAAATGCTGGGCTGTGATTGGCCATTAATGTGGTAACCACCTAGTTACACTACTGATGTAAGCTTCCATATCAGCCAAAATAGCATCGGAAATCTCCCTGGAGCAGTCAGATGGGTCGTCGGATCGAAAACAAACGTCTAACCAAGGGAAAGTTCCAAAATATTCCATGAGATCTTCCCATTTAGCATATTTGTAATGCCAAATCTTGCGCGGTTCAGACGCCTTTCTGTCACTGATTGGTAGGATACTCGAAAGCAGTTTATGGTAGGAAGAAGCTAACGGCGGATTTACGGTGACCGTGTAAATCTCCAGATTGGTGGTTAAAAACAGATCAAGAAGACTCGCGAACTCCCGGTCTCGATCAGAGATACATGTTCGTTCGTTAATAAGCTGAGTTAAGCGACAACTGATTGAAAATGATTCAGCTTCACGACCTTGTTCGTCGGTAGTATTTGAATATTTAAGCCAGTTGATGTTGTGGACATTAAAGTCGTCCAGGATGGCAATTTCGGCATTTGGATAATTAATTTGTAAATAATCGATGGTGTCTGCAAGAGAAGCGAAAAGTGTTGTTAAGTTAATATCACTTGGTGGTCGATAGAGGATACGGACGAACCTTGTAGTTTGTTAAGTCGTTATTTTTAGCCACATAACATCAAAGTTTGTGGGCTTCAGAGCCTTTTCTCGTTGGTAAGAGAGGTCGCTTCTGACAAAAAAACAGATTCTAAAGTTACGCCCAAATCGGGAATAGAAGTCGTACCCAGGATTAAGAGAGTTGACTGTGCTGGTCGATGAACTGACTTGGTTTCACAAAGAGCGAGTACACGAGGTTTATTTGATTGCAGGTATTGGTGCACTGAATATATGTTCGAGTTTAAACGTCGTATACTGCAAAAGTCTATTTTAAAATTATGATCTCTGCATGTCGACGCCCCTGAACCAGCTCCCACACGGAGATCCGAACGGAAGACTATTTTACCTTCGGAATTTTTTGTATCCAGGTGCCTCATCATGCTATGTGGTCCCACAGTCCCGGACATCGGCACAGCCACGAAACGTTAAGCAACTTCACTCAGCCTAAGCCGATGCGATGGTATTACACCGGGCGAGGCTGTTGGGATCTTGGCATCTACCATCTAGGTTGTTCTTTAAGTCGCCTTTACAACAGGCAGAACGTACCGGGGGAGATATTCTAGCCCGCTCCCCCACGGGGATTACCAAGGTATATTATTCGTCAACATTTTCCAGAGTATGATTTCAACCATGATGTTCGCATCTTTTTTTACAAATTACCTTGGTTTTTTTTTGCAAATTGCAGTCAATAATTCTTTCTTCAAGTCCGTTAATATTGCTTGCAATTCAGCGTTAACTGTTTAATATACACACGTACGCGTAAATGACAGGCTGCTATATACTGTCACAGGTACTGGGCGTGATGACGCGCAGTAAGTCAGTTTTGCTGTACCTGCCCGGAATGAACAGATAATTTAACTCTGTGATTCATTACGAGTTATCTTTCTTTGCTTTCTAGTACAGGGCGACAACATCACGAGTAATTTCATGCAAGCCAAACTAAAGCATTAATCGTCACATGATCTTGAAATTTTGTAAGAGAATGAGCAAACTAGGGTTTTTTTCAAATTAAAGACCGACTCCGACTGATACAGCCGTTGGTGGGGGATCAATTGAAAAGAATAACGATGGAAATGGTATCTTACCAATTTTCGAGTGCTGAAATGTTACAACTAGTACGCTGGCTCCTGATAACTTTCACAACAAACATGAAATGTACAGTCATGTAGTAAAACAGCTGGCTGAGAGCATTTTCTGCCGATCATGTTCTTCGGATCTCACGTTAAACTGTAATTCTGACATATCTGATCTTTTTATCTGGCTATAAGCCTGCCTATAATAGGCCGAGTTTATCAATATGAAGAAATCTATATTTTGACATTACTGACAGTATCTCCTTGGAGTTAAGTCAACTTAATATTGATAGCCTCGATCTAAAACAACTTTATGTATTATTACTGAGACCCGCAATTACACTAACCTTGAAATTACTTTTTTTTATCTATTTAAAAGTACTTGATCATTTTTATTTATTTTATATCAGTACATTTTAATTGATTGCTTTTAATAATAATAAAGATATTGACCGGTCTACTTTAAAATGCCTGAATAATTAACTTGATATAGTTGATAAAACGAAAAAAAAAAATTAAAAATAGGTACTTGAAAAAACTTTTTAATTTATGATAAGTTTGTAGTTTACTCCATCACATTTCGCAACAATGTGCGTAATAACACTCTTGTATTTTATACTAATTTCAGTTAACGTATTTGTAAGTATTATATTTAATAACATTTAATTTATTTTAAATACTTCCTACCTTTTTTTTAACGACAATTGGAGATTAAAAATAAATTCTGAAAAATAAACAAAAACAACTTTCGAAATTAATTTTTTTG
>CM032452.1:55541560-55571560 GCA_019049505.1 Pachyrhynchus sulphureomaculatus
GTTAAACAAGGTAATAATATTTCATTATTTTTTTCTAAGTACCAGTACATCGTTTATATTATTTTGTATTCTACCAGTGTATAGTAGATAGGTCTTTTTTAATTCTTTTTTATATTTTCAGGTGAAGTAAGATTAGCCTCGTTTGTTGTGGAACATAATCTACAATTCTCCATTATGGAGCACCTACCGAAACTGATAAAGTCCGTTTTTCCCGATTCGAAAATTGTTGAAACATTAAAATGTTCGACGACGAAAACGTACGCCATAATGGATCATATTATAGGTAAAGAAAGTTTTGATAATTTATGTGAAGATCTGCGGCAAACTAAGTTTTTATTTATTATTGACGAGTCCACTGATCTTAGCACAACCAAACACTTGTGCTTAGTCGTGCGATATGAGAAAGAGCATCGCATCTGTGATTGTTTTTTAGCTCTTATTCCATTAGTAGCTGCTAATGCAGTATTCTTATTTGAACATATTGTATACTCTTTTACAAGCGATGATATTCCATAATAAATAATCTAATAGGTTTTGCATTTGATGGGGTAAACATAATGATGGGGTGTAATAATTATGTTGTGATATTGCTGCAAAACGAAATTCCTAATATTTTTATACTTAAGTGCACATGCCATTCGTTTCATCTTTGCGCATCATATGCTTGTACCAAACTGCCACGCTTTATAGAGGATCTTATAAGGGGCATTTATAATTACTTTTCTTCTAGTCCAAAAAGAGTTGCAGAGTTTAAAAAAAAATTTGTGACTTGAAAGTACATAAAATACTTCATCCCTCTCAGACACGCTGGTTATCAGTATATGCAGCAGTAAAAAGAGTATTGGAACAATTTTCTGCTCTAAAACTATTTTTCGTAGACCAAGTATCTAATAATGATCATCTCTTAGCTGCAGAAAATATATTACAGAAGCTTCAAGATCCCACTACATTGCTATTTTTGGAATTTTAAATTTTATGTTATCATTATTTAACAATTTAAACCAAGAAATGCAGGCAGAACACCCGAAAATTCATATTATATATATATATATATATATATTAATATATATATATATATATATATATATATATAATAAGTCCAACATTAAGAATTTTTTTTTGATTGCTTTTTAAAAGAGAATATTTATTAACAAGTACTCCTAACGAAAATGTTAATTTTAAAAATTCTAGACATTTTATGGATATCGATGCCGTATCCTATGGCTCTGCGGCAACTAATACACTAACTTAGTAATTCAGATTTAAGCCCAGATCAAGTAAATGTGTTTAAACGCAGATCCCTAGATTTTTATATCGAAGCTTGCAAGCAAATAACTGCGCGGTTTCCATTGAAAAATAATTCAACAAAAGGTTTAGACATAATTGAACCAACGAATGTTAAAAGGGGCAAAACTGCTTCGATAAATCCTGTTAGTAGACTCTTTCCCAATATCGTTCAGAACAATGAGTTCCAACAAATTTATACAGAGTCGCGTATTTTAAGCTGTTTACTGAATCAATCACTGGTCTATTACATACAAAACGACTATTTAATAGTTATGACTTCGAAATTAGTTCAAAGAGACTGTAGCTATATCCAAAGAATATTGGTATGATCTTAAAAATAATAAGATTTAAGTTTGTGTACCTATTTGCTGTTAGATATCTTTAGTAATACCATAAACGAATTACAAATTACTTAGTCTGTTATGTTTTTGTTATTTCAATTTCATTATGTTTTACTAGTATTCACTAGTACTTATTCACAAATATTGTAAAAAAAGAATAATTACTCTTATTAGTTTTAATTGTATACTTAGTATATTCTGTAAGTTCCTTTTATTTTACAAAGATAAAGAAGTTTAAAATAAACAAATTTGATTGAATATTGAATATGTTGTGAATTTTTTTTCACATACCGATTTTGGGTACAAATATACCAATAATAGTGGGCAACTCTACCGATTTCGCATTTTGACGTTCGAGATCACTGAAGTATCAGTCATGATGAGTCACTTGTTTTCACGTCGGTTCGAGACAGTCTTTCTTTGTTTCTATGCAAAGGGGCCTAAAATGACACATTCCACATCCGCTAAATATATTAAAAAGTAGGTATCTCTTTGTGAAGAAGTGGGTAAATTATTTTAAAGAGACGAAAAATGTCAACGACTTGTAGGCAAAGTCATTCTAAAAGTCGAAAAACGAATCGTGGCTTTGTTTTCACGGGACCCGAAACTGAGGCTGTGTCAAGGAACGGCAAAATTAAGAAAACACGTTGAAGAGACCTCTGCTGGGCGAAAATCACGTAGCGAAGCGGCTCGCTTGGGCCCACGATAAGATACTAGAGTGGCCCTCACATTCGCCGGGCGTCAACCCTAGTGAAAACGTTTAGTCCCTTGTAAAGAGAAAGTTCAGAGAAAAGACTCTGAGGACTTTGACTAAGTTGTCTCTCGAGATTCGAAAAATTTGCAGAGTATGCAAAAAATCTCGTCGACAGTATGCTCGAAGATGCTGGTCGATTATTGATGCAGGAGGCGGTTGGACATCTTACTAAGGTAATTGCGCCGTTGTTAACACACCAAAGAATACATTGATGGCAAAAAATATTCTCGAAATATATTTCTTCAAGAATACGAGCATTACGTTCTTACTGGACAAACAGCAACAGAAGGGCTAGTACAACTCTTTTCTTACTTAGTAACTATGTGCCACTTACCGTAAAATATAATGATAAGAAACAAAGTGAGAGAAAAGACCATAAATTGTTGCGTAGCTTATTAAACTTTGGGACGTATTTAAATAATTAAATACGCAAGGGCACGGGTTTAAACGGTGCTGCGAAATCTGTAAATAAAGTAATTGGGGTGTTAGGAATCATTATTTAGAATTATGTCATAATAAATCAAAGAAATTAATATTTAATTTTGAATTTTGAGGGGCCATGTTTCCGGATTCTATTGCTAAATAAATAATGAGTTACATGCGTAAGCTTTGGGAAGGGATATACGGTAACAGGTAATTAGAATCTGTATATTTTATATTGGTTTTAAAATTGAAATCAAATGCGATTTATAGCCCGGCGCACATAGGGGTTTTTCAGCGTCGTAAGCCCAAAAATTATTTTTTTGTTTTCAAATATTTTAAATCTGGTTTTATTTCTAAATATAGTAGTGAAAGCTTTTTGGAGTGCATATTTTGAACAAAAATGCATTTTAATGTATAAAAAAACAGTATTTTGAGAAAAAACATGTTGAGTTAAACAAATATTACAAAAATAATTACTCATGATGAAGAATCCCACGTCTCTTCGTCCACGCCCGAGTTCCATTCTTTGGCCTCCTCAGATTCCACCGCGGATTTCTTTCCTTTTTCGGAACTTTCGTCGTTAATGCTGGATTTAGCAGAAACAAGCATTTGTATTACTTATTTACTAAACGACATAGTTCTTTTTTGGGTTTTCTCCTTATACTAGATATATATATATATATATATATATATATATATATATATATATATATATATATATTTATATATATATATATATATATATATATATTTATATATATATATATATATATATATATATATACATATATATATATATATATATATATATATATATATATATATATATATATATATATATATATATATATATATACATATATATACATATATATATATATATATATAACATATATATATATATATATATATATATATATATATATATATATATATATATATATATATATATAACATATATATATATATATATATATATATATATATATATATATATATATATATATATATCCCGTTTTATAGTAGTGTTCTTCTACCCCCTACGGTTTCCATTTGCCATCTTCTTCGGTCATTCCAGTCGGCAGGTTCCAAATTTCGTTCAGACATTGTTCTTTGGATTCCACTCACCCACGTTCGGTCTTCCCTTCTTCCTTCATTCTAACGGTGTCCATTGTAGTATTTGTGTCGGAGTTCTCTCATCGCCCATGCGTTGAAGGTGGCCGTACCAGCATAGTTGTCTTTGTTTTACGTCTTCAACTATTGTTTTATCAACGTCCATAATATTTTTTATTCGTTCGTTTCGGAGTCTATCCAAACATCGTAAGAAATCCATTTCAATTACACTTATTTTCTGTTACAGAGTTCATTTGCCACACTTCGCATCCATATAGCACCATACTTTTAAAAATCGAGGTGTATATTTGTTTTTTTCTTGATTTCGATATATGTCTATTCTATAAAATTGAATTTGAATTGAAACCTTTCCATTTGAAATTGTTGTTTCAATTTCTTTTTCTGTTCTCCCTGAGTTAGTTATTTTAGTTCCTAAGTAGGTGTTTTTCTCACATGATTTTATAACTTTACCGTCATTTAATATCAGATCATCTGAAGGTCCTCCTACGCACATATAATTAGTTTTGTTAAAATTTATGCTTAAACCCCAGTTTTTATACTCTTCTATTAGTTTTAGGCTCATGTAATCCAAATCATTTTTATCTTACTCTATTACGATTTGGTGATCCGCAAAGTGGAGGGTGTAAAGGGATACTTTGTCTGTTAGTGGGATTTCCATACCATGGCATTTGTTTCTCCACTGTTTTAGCCCGTAGTTTAAATATACTTTAAATAGACTAGGTGATACGGAGCAATCTTGTCGAAGACCCTTTGTTATTTGAAATGTTCCCTATAGTATATTTCCTATTTTTACTCTTGATACCGAATCTGTATAGAGATTATTTATGGCTCGAATTATTGTATTATTTATCGCCACTCTTTCCAGTATTTACCATAATTTACTGATGGGTACGTTGTCGTAAGCTTTAGTTAAATTGACGAATAGTAAGTGGACTTCTCTAGCCATGGCCAACTTTTTCTCAATTAATTGCGTTATGCAGAAGATACTGTTTATGCAGGATTGTCCTGCTCTAAATCCATTTCATTGTTCGATTTCAGTTGAGTCGTAGTCTGATTCTACAAGATTTTTCAGAATTTTCCCATATATTCGGCTTATTGTGCTTGTCACAGTTTCGCATTTATTGCGTTGGCCTTTTTTATATATGGAAGTGATCCGTCCTATCTTCCATATTTCTGGGATGTGTTCTCCATTTACGTATCTTTGAATAAGCATGCCAGCATTTTTATCAATTTATCTGGACCATATTTTATTAATTCTGCTGGTATACCTTCCGGTCCACATGCTTTCTTGTTCTTCATAGATAATACAGCCTTTTTTACCACATCTTTCGGTAGCGTAAATGGATGTCCTTCTACTTAGTCAGTCGTTGATGATAGCAGCTGGTATTCAGATCTCTGTTCTGTTAATTCGTGTTTATAATGTTTTCCCATTCTTCCATATTTATCATCGGTAAATTATATCTTTGCATGTTTTCCGCTTTTGTGTTTCTTATGAATTTCCAAGCTTCGGACGACTTAGTTCCTCCTAAATACATTTCTATTTTCAAGCAGTCCTTTTCCCAACTTCTACCTTTTTCTTCAATCATCATTCTTTCAGACTTTGCTAGTTCTCTTTTATAGTTTATTTTGTCTTCATTTGATTTTGAGGCGATCTATTTTAAGTAAAGTTTTTATTTATATGTTTTCTGTATTTCTAATTCATTGTTTCAGGTAAAATCGTTTTCATTTTTGCGTTATATTCGATGTTTCTTTTCCAAGGGTTTCTTCAGCTGCTTCTCTGATATTAGTGATTATGTGTTTGTAGAGATCGTTAGTGTTTGTAGGTTTTTAAGGTATTATCTAGTTTTTGTTCTAGTCTAGTCCTATATAGTTCTCGCATACTATCTTGTTCTAATAACTATGTTTTATATTTTACCTGGTCCGCTTCGTCGTTTTTGGATTTATTTTTATTTTGATTTTGATTTATTTTTATTTTTGTTTGGATTTACTTTTATTTTGATTTGGATTTATTTTGAAATCAGGTGGAATGTATCTGTCTGAGTTTAGATAATAGTGGTCTGAGCCATATTTTATCTTTCTAAATGTTGTTTTTGTCTTATGATTATGTAATCTATAATAGATTTGAGTTGTCTTGATTCTTGATGCCACGTGTATTTGTGTATGTATATCCTTATGTCTGAAAAAATCATTTAGGATTTTGAGTACATAGTTCTCACAAAGGTTTATTAGCCTGTGGCCATTGTCATTTCCCGTATTCTCTCCAAACTTTCCGACTAATTGGCTATTTTGTTCCTTTCCAATTCTAGAATTCATGTAGCCCATCATAATAATTTCGCGTTGTACTCAGAATATCATGCCCAACTGTATAATGTTGGTCTTCTACATTTGTAGCGTCCTCACTTGGTGTATATAATCCGACTACTGTTATCTTATGTCCGTTGTGATTCATCTTTAGCGTTATTATATTTTGATTTATCGTTTCCCAATGTTTTATCTTGTTTTTGTGTTTCTTATGTATCATAATTCAGATGCTTCTGTGGGCGAGTTCTTCTTTAGGGACTCCGCTAAACATATATATGTAATTTCCGATTTTTCCTGTACCTTTTCCAGTTATATCAGCTTTCATTTTGTCTAAACACTGTCTTCTGTTTTTCTTCGCAAACCTTGTATGTTCCATGTTCCAAAATTCATAACCTTTTCTAGCTTAGATCGTTTTCATTTCTTTCCGTCTTTATTCCAAGGCTTGTCCATAGGATCTTTTGCAGTTTATCCATCTTTTATGAGAGCTGGGGTGCAAACCCATACGTCTCAACCCCCTTTGGGAGGTCCTCAAGTAATTTTCTATCGAGACCCTCTAGGCTAATTGTCCACCCGGGCTATAGAGATTAGCCCTCCCTATTGTTGGTTTTTCCGCTCTCTCAGATTATCCTTCCTGGAGACCTTATACTAGATATTAAGAGGTCTGAGCTGAGCAATAATCTGTTGAGGACATCTAACATAAATCACATTCTTGTCTTGACAACTTTCTAACAAAATTTTGCCGGTACAGGTGAAAGTGCTTGTTTTGCGTCTCTGCCGCTTCTTTGGATAGTAATTCATGGCAAAAAGTGTCTTTTCCATTACTGCTGCACCGTGAGTTAATATTTTGGGCATCGTAGGAGTCATGGGAGGCCAGGGATATAACTCCACATAAATTTTGGTTGTCTCATATCAAAAGTCGACTTTATGACAACTCGATATTACTTCCAAAATCACTTTTAAGCGATTTATGAGGTTGAAGGCGACATCGGTAATTTCGGCGGCCACGGGATTGGCGAAAAATCTCCTATTTGTATTGGCATCATTGGTGTTACCAAATCGAGTTTTTGGCTGACATCTATGATTTGTTCTCTGAATTTTGCCTGTATTTCTGCCTTTTTTTTTGCTTAATAATTTCTTTGTCACTGTCCGATCTTCGCTGCCACTTTTTCACAGGAAGCTTCTTTGATAAATGCAGAATACTTTCGAATAATCGGATCCTAGCGTGCAATATAGACAGGCCAAACTGTAATGCATCTGTATCGACGTTATTTTTTACATTGAGGTCATTCATCTGCTTTGAATTAGCACCACAAATTGTTTAAGTAGTTGAAGTAGCAGAATTGCATACTTTTGCATCGACCATAGCGTCATTATATGTTTCATAGAAAAAGAGATGTCTCCTTGTACGAATTCGCTGTTTATTGCATTTTTTATGTAAGTAATTTCCTAATCTATAATATCCACTTTCTTTAACAAATCTAATCCTCATTGGCCGTTTGTGTGGCGTGGCGAAGAGGAATAAAATATAACTCTCAAGATATAACAATTTTTCTGTAAAATTTGGCAAGTTTTGTTCCTGTATTTTGTCAAAACGTAGTATACGCATTACGCGTCCTAGAACAAAATAAATACAAAATACCACGTGGTTTTCACTGTCTGATTTAAAGACCGTGAAAACCTCGATTTCATGGAAAATCACGGCTAATATTTATATATTTAATTAGTGCAAATACTTTTTTTTTGTTAAAGCCAGTAAAATCACTGGGATGCACCCTGAAGTATAACAAATACCTTTTTAAATACCGAAAAAAAAACGGGCTTCCGTATAATAATTTCTTCTCCTTCTTCCGAATTATAGCTAGGCACTATTGCCTGTTTTCTTTGTTCTATGCTCTATAGATCGTCGCTCCATCTCTTTCTTGGACGTCCCATTGATCTTCTTCCATTCGGTGACTTGTCTCTTGCTATCTGTATTATCTTGTTGTTTGCACTGGTTGATATTTTCTATATTACATGTGCGTCTTATGTCTCTCCTTCCTCTATCCCTCAGTGTCTTGTTTGTACATCTCCTTGTATCGAGTCTTGTTCCAGACGTGTAAGTCATTACTGGTCTTATTACGCTCTTGTATATTCTTGTTTTGGTCTCTACGGAAAGGAATTTATTTCTAAATATGGTATCATTGAGGCATCCCGCTATCCTATTGAAACATTTTTATAACGCTCGCCCGTTGAGGCGCAATTTGGAAAGGTCTTGAGTCTCTTTATATTTAATCAATATTTTATTTATTAAATAGAAGTCGTTATTTGCCCCTTATGTATATTTTAATTTCTGAGAATGGATTTAGTGAATATTAATACTGAAAGAACTAAAGAAATTAGACATAAACTAGCTCAGTTTGTTTGGAGCGATTATGGATAAGAGATAATTTCTGTACGTCTTTTGAAAATAGTCTCTATAATTGTTCAAAGTCGGAGTTAAGTGAAACACTACACATTTAAATAAAAAAGGGTTTATTTATTAACAAAATAAAAATTCCACACTTTATTACACTCCTAAAAATTACTTCTACTAGATAAAAACCCCTTAAGCTAGAAGAGTGTACACTATGGCATAAGGTCTTTAATTTATGATTATTAAGTTTTTAATAAAGGGCTTGATACAACTCGATTTTAAAAGTTTTTGAAATTAACTCCGCGAATTTCACGTGTAGAGTAGTCGAAGGAAACGCACTTGTAGACAGGAAGTGAGCTTTTTAGACTGGTGTGCTTGTGACTTACAATTAGTTTCTCCTTGTGGGTTTTCCATAAGTTATTCGGCCCTTCCTGGTGAGATTCTCATAAAAATATTCTCTCAGCCATCACCATCCTAGTTTCATTAGGGCTGCCAAACACTTCTTGACCCGAAATGCCTGAGGATGCGCAGGATATTTCCAGAAAAGGAAAAAGCCTTGAACTTGAGAGCTAGAAACCATTACTGCACTACTACATCACTGAGAAAAAACACTCTCTGGAGTGTTGGAGAAGAAAGCCACTACGGCTTCAAGGTCGAAAAAGCCACTACGGCAGTCTGATGGAAAAAGTCATTATAATTGTATCTCGACCGCTTAAATATCTTTCTTAAAGTGACGTCTTTAAAAATGGCCCACTTCCGGGTGAACAATTAATGCAAACTAAATAAATTAAATCGGCAACAAGCTTTACACACTCTGCCGCACAGTGATTCGGCAAGAACATGCTAGCGGGACAATATTCATGACTTAATTTCCAGGAGCCACTGATAACGACTTGTATACAACCCCCTCCCCCCATTTAACGAATTCCAAGAATTAATTTGTTTATCACCTCATAAAGGTATCTTATCAGGGGTCAAAGTAACCCTTATAAGAGAGGTCATTTTCATTTGCAAATCAGTTGCATTTTATGCACACTTGTGATAACATATTTTAAAATTGGTAGCAAAGTGAAACAAGTTTTTTGTGATGGAATATTCTGTTGAAGGTATGTACTCTATTATGACTTATATTTTTTATAAAAAAATATGTATACTTTTGGTGTAATATTAATTTGTAAATGTATAGATAAATCCAGCAAATTTTACATTAATTGTAAACTTTAAAAGTAGCAACTTTTTTTATCCACATATATCCACCTAGATTTTTCTATATGTAATACCTACAACATTCAGGCACAGATTCATATATATTATAGACCCCGAAAAGGCCCGAAAGTAAAATTATTTTATTTTTTCAGAACGAGTCGTGACTATGACGAAAATGGAGTTTTTTGAAGAATGGCTAAAACATGACAAAACTGAACGAAACAGTGGCATTTTTTATTATATAAGTGAAAAATTCAATATGTCTGATGTTTCTGACGATTCTCTAAAACGACTCAAAATGAAAATATCAAGCCTTTCAGCAAAATTCAATCAAAAGTGGACTTCTTTAAAGTGTAACAAAGAAATGTTTCTAATCAAACATAAAGATTGGTTAGAGGGATCCGGAATCGAAATAAAGATGTGTTTTTAACCAGCCGTGCATTTCAACATCATCAGCGGCTCTTTCCGTAGGGCGACCCAGAAAATCATTTGAAGACTCGTCAACGAAAACGAAGAGACGGAGAGTAGAAGATCTTTTGGAATCGCGAAGTGCAAGTGAGCTTATTACAGCAGCTGAGTTAGCTACTCGAAAAGAAGGGCATCGAAGATCCATAACGTCGCGATCAGTGAAAGTAGAGAAAAGCGTAAGTGTTCTGAACAAAGTCGGCAGTTAACACCAGACGAAGCTTTAGCTTATTATGTGGACTCGAAATCGACTTCTCACTCATATAAACAAACAAGAAAATGGCCAATGAAAGCGGGACATCAAGTGTATCCATCGTTTTATAGTTTAGGTAAGTCCAAAGCTTCTTGTCTTTCTGACGAATATATTTCTGTAACTGAATCTCGAGCTGAAATTAAACTTCACGCAATTTTGGATAAAACGGCTGAACGATTAGTTAAAGCTCAGACGGAAGTCATTAGAAGTGTGTTACCTCGTTCATATTATACGTTGGTAAGCAAATGGGGCTGTGATGGGAGTTCGGGCATAGCACGTATAAGCAGAAATTTGAGAATACTAACGCTACAGACGAATTTTTGTTCGTATACTCATGTCCCTTTGAGACTGCTTGATGGCAAAACTGTGATCTGGCAAAATCCAAGACCTTCCTCTACTTTATATTGCCGTCCTATTAAGTTTATTTTTGCCAAGGAGACAAAAGAGTTTACGAAAGAAGAAACTTCTAAAATTTTAAAAGAAGTAAGTCAGCTTCTTCCAACATTATGTAACGTTGCTGGATCTCAAATCTCTGTTATATACGATTTGTTGTTGACAATGACTGATGGCAAAGTGTGCAATGCCTTAACAGACACAAGTTCAACACAAAAGTGTTATATTTGCGGTGCCACCCCGTCTACTATGAACGAGGAGTCAAAGAAATATCCCAGCAACGAAGAACGCCTTGCATTTGGTTTATCTACTTTACATGCATGGATCCGCACGTTTGAATGTTTACTTCACATCAGCTATCGTTTAGAAATAAAAAAGTGGCAAGTCAGGGGAGATAACGACAAAGCTATTGTGAAGCAACGCTCACAAGAGATACAAAAAGTGTTTAAAGATCGTATGGGTCTCATTGTAGATAAACCAAAACCTGGGTATGGTAACACAAACGATGGAAACACAGCACGTAGATTTTTTTCCAAAGCTGAATTGAGCAGCGAAATTACAGGATTAGACGTAAACCTTATTCGTAGATTTCATGTAATTTTAAGAACTTTGTCATCGGGATATGACATAAATTATATAGAATTCGAAAAGTTTTGTGTTGATACTAGAAAATTATACCTTGATCTGTATTCGTGGTATTCCATGCCTGTTACTGTGCATAAAATTCTTGTACACAGCGCGGAAGTCATAAAGTCTTTTCTTCTACCCATTGGACAACTCTCCGAAGAAGCCCAGGAGGCAAGAAATAAAGACTGTCGTAGATTCCGTGAACGGCACACCAGGAAGCGGTCACGTATTGCCACAAATACAGATCTTTTGAGAATGCTTTTAATTACGTCTGATCCTGTTATCAATTCGTATAGAGAATTACCGCGAAGAAAATTTACTTCTTTGCCATCGGAGGTTCTGCAGTTGATTATCTTACCTTCATTGCCATCCGAAACACCATCAGTAAGTCATCATCACGAATTAAATGAGGAGGATTATTTACTTTCTAAATATTCTACTGAATCGGAGAGCGGTGATGACGACTCATCTGATGGTGATTAGTAGGTTTAAGTATTTTTTTACTGTAATTATTATTCTTATTTTATTGTGTGTTGTAGTTGCTTATAATTCATGCCTTAGTATATGAGTTATTTAATATTATATTTCTTTTACTTATACACCTTGTTATTGTAAATAATTGATATATAGATACTGTTATTGTACTAATTTATTTTAAAAGAAATAATATTTTGTAAATTAATAAATGTGGGTACTACCATTATGATTTTTATTTTTTTCCTAGAAATTTCTTTGTAAACAAACATGATTGTGCTTTTCACACATAATGAGTAGGTAGACGTATGTTGCACAATTAGTGACAATAGTGAACAAATGAGACACATTAGTAAACCACTTCCGTCTTGCAGCTACATATTTCTATTAATACATATACAGTACACATTTTTCAACTTTTTTTTTCTTAAAATAGCTTAAGATACCTGGAATATACATAAACAATTGAAATAAGTGAAGAAATAATATTGTCCCGCTAGCTTGTACTAGTCGA
Source organism: Pachyrhynchus sulphureomaculatus (assembly GCA_019049505.1). NCBI lineage: Eukaryota > Metazoa > Arthropoda > Insecta > Coleoptera > Curculionidae > Pachyrhynchus > Pachyrhynchus sulphureomaculatus. The sequence continues at coordinate 55,554,125 of CM032452.1, forward strand.
GACACTGTGTGCCGGTTTAAATTAAACTCCTCAAAAATTTAGAACACTATTTTAAGCTACACTGCTCAAGAATTGAAATCACTACAATAAATATAAAAATGTAATAAAATACAAATTATAGGGAGAAGAACAGAGTCGCAACATGATCTTAAAATCTGGGAAAAAATGAATGTTACAATATTAGCCTTGTTGACTTGATCTTTTACTTCGACCTCCATCACCTGTTCTGTGGGATTATCTTCCACCACCAGCTTGCATCTAATCGGCTCTTTTGCTGTTAGTATTGTCTTGGTTTTTTCAGTTGGGAATGATATATTACAATGTTTTGTTGCTATGTAGAATTGGTATAGCAGCCTTTGCAGATCGTTCTCGGTCTCAGCCATTATTATCGCGTCATCTGCATAACATATAATTTTAAGTTCTTTGTTACCCATTCTATATCCCTTCTTTCTTTTGACATTCCTTATAATTTCATCCATGACAATATTAAATAGAAGAGTACTTAAAGAGTCTCGCTGCCTGATTCCAGATTCACAGTTGATTGGTTCTGTCATTCCTTCTGCTAATCTTGCGACTACTTTATTGTCTTTATATATATTCTCGATAGTTTTAATTAGGTCTAATGGGATGTTCCTGTTAGATAGATGAATAACGTCTTCTATTTGCACATTGTCGAAAGCTTTTTTTTAAGTTTATCAGGCACAAGTATGCTGGAATGTTGTATTCTATGGATTTTCAAAATGAATACGGCATCGGTGCATGAGCGCCCACTTTTGAATCCTTGCTGTCCTTCTTCCAGTTGTATTCTCGCGTTTATTTTTTGTTGTAATAATCGCTGTTGTTAATTTTTAGTGTAGAGTTTAGTAGATTTATGACTTTATAGTTATTTGGATCTTCTTTTTCTCCCTTCTTGTACATTAGTATAACTGTCGCTGTTCTCCATTCATCTGCGATTCTATTCGATCTTATAATCCTCTGTATAAGTCGTGGAGTTTCTTAACTAGAGAGTGTCTCCCATAGTAGTTTATTAGCTATTTGGGCTTTGCCGGGAGATTTATGGTTTTTTAATTTTTCCAGTGCTTCTATCACGTCTTTTTCCATTATATATGTTTCTTCGTTTATCGTTATCTCTGGTGTTTGCGGCGGTGTGATACTCTGTTCCTTTTTATATAATTGTGTAAGATATGTTACCTACGTTCCTTTCTTCACGCGTGTATATTCTATTAGTTCTTTCATCTCAGTTCTCTGCTGTCGTATGAATCTCCAAATTTATTTTTGTTGACCATAGAAGTCTGATTCTAATTTTTCTTGTTTGTCTTTCCCAGTATTCCGTTTTTATTCTTCTGACTAATTCGTGGGTTTCTACTCGAATTCTTTTATATCTTTGGTAGGCTTCATCTGCCCTGTTTGACTTGTACTTTAGATAGCTTTCTTTCTTTTTACGGCATTTCTCTTTGATTTCTGCAATGATCCAACCATCATTTATGTTATCATGGACATTTATTTGATTTATTCTGATTTTTTCTCTCAGTCTTCTCTGGTACAGGTCTGTCGTTGATTCTTCTTGTAGATTTTCGATTCTTATCTTTGTTTCTGATTCCTTATTTTGGTGTTGCTTTCTTTTTCTTATGTTCCACCTTAATTTACACATAACTAAATTGTGATCACTTCCTACGTTTGATGATGTCAAGCTTCTTACGTCTAATATATGGCGTGGATGTATTTCTCTGCTTGTTCTATTTATTGATCTGTTACCTCTCGTATTCTTGAATGTATATTTATATTGTTCCTTATGGTCAAAGTATGTATTATTTATTTTCAACTCGTTTGTAGCGCAGAAATTTATCATAAGCTCATAAGCTGTCATTTTTTATGTTTTCATTAAATCTCTGTTTAACTCCTGGTATTATCTCATTTCCAATTCTTTCATTATAGTCACTCATTATTATTGTTTCGTTGATTGGTATCTCATCTATCACTTAATTTAATCATTTAATAACAATTCCGAGTAACATTTTCTACCTTCAAAACATTACTAATTATTTAAATATATATATATATATATATATATATATATATATATATATATATATATATAATGATCAATATGTATGCGCTCTTACCTGTAATATTCAAATCCATCACAATTTTCTTCAAAAGAAACTACAAAAAAGAAAAATAATTGTTTTGTAACGCATACCGAGAAGAGAAACGAACACTCAGAGCGACGATCAAATTCCGACTTATGTTCCAGCGCGCGCGCGCTTTCAAATGAGTAATGGGAGGGGTCGCCTATTGTTCTAGGCCTTTTCAACATTGTTAGGTAGCAAATTTTTCTACCTGGAATAAGTTTCAGGAAATCGATTTATGGCCGCCTAAACCGCTGAAATACCCCTATGTGCGGCGTTTTAGCATAATAGCCGCCGAGATGAGGTTTCTATTTTTTGTTATTGGCAAGACGTGTGTGATAAATATGGAAATATATAGTCAAAAGCATTTGCTAATGTGTTAGTTAATACTGATTATGATGTATTAATATTGAAAAATACAGGACATGGTTAATTATCGCCCTAGTATTTTGATATTTGGAAAGTATTTATAATTTTCAGAAAATGTATTATTCTTGTGATTTCGAAAATATTCTGTCGTTTCTACTATATGTTTGGAAATAGGGCTAACTTGATCTAGAAGTTTAAGTATGAGATACATTATTTATATTGAAATGAAACACTATTAATTTTTTTACATCAGAGTATGAACCGTGCTGCCTGTCAACCATGTCCTCAGTAGGGGGTCGTAATGGGCGACTCAAGAAATCAACCTGAATATTTCCAAACTTTGATATGACCATGAACTTCATTTTCTTGACATTTGTCTTTAGTCCACAATTTTCTCAACTGTTATTTAATCTTTCCATAAGGTTTGACTTCCCACTAACAGGCCAGTATTATCAGCGGTTTTGCAGTTTATTCTCTGTTTCAGATAATAATTCCTTGCAGATATATTCATTATAGATATTAAACAGAAGAGGTAACAGTTTACAGCCCTGGAGCACTCTCCGGCTCATCTCTATCTCTTCCGTTGTTACATTTCCATATCCTGATCATCAATATTTTTATTTATAAGGATCTTCGTTAGTTGATCATGCCGGACTTCATCGAAGGCTTTCTCAAAATCTATAAAGTAAGTGTATAATCCCTGATTTATGTCTATGCGTCTCGGTGACAGGACATTTTATGCAAATAGAGTACTCAAGCCATTTCTGAATCCCATCTGTGTGATTCATAAGAAATATAGTTCTTTAGTGTGGGGTATATCTCCAGTTTTGCGTATTAAGTTGAACAAGTTTAAGAGGATTGAGACGGAATCGTCATTTATCAGTTTCAAGAGCTCAACAGGTACATCATCGGGTCCAGCTGTTTTATCATTCTTCGCATGCTTGAGCGCGCATTATAGTTCCTTCCTCATTATATCAAAGCCTGTATCGTCATTAATGTCGTCCGATAGTACACTTCGTTGTTAATCGTTGAATAGGTCTTTAATGTATTCTTTCCACCTTTGTAATTTTTTAATTATATCAGATATAATTGCACCGTTCTCGTTTTTTAAGCTGTTTCGACTGATTTGATTTTCTTCTTTCTGTCATTTCCTTTACCTTTCTGTGAAAAATCAATGAGTAGTACTTTTTGTCCAGTTCTTTAATTTCCTCACACTGTTCAGTCAACCATTTCTGTTTTGCTTCTATTATTTTTGTTTTTATTAGTTCAGGTTAGGTCTATTCTTTTATGAGCAGCATTTTTGTTTCTGTTGGCCTTCCTTTCGTTTATAAGCGCTAATATTTCCTTCGTCATCCATTCTTCTCTTTGTAGGTTTTAGATGTTCTTATCCTGTCCTTATTATCGTTTGCTTTAGATTTTCCCGTTTCAGACTGATATCATTAGTGTCTTCGTTCACCTCTTTTATGATATACATATTTTGATTTAATGAATCTTAACCTTCATTCATGGGACATTCTATTTTTGTACGTCAATTTGTGTTTTGTTGACTCTTGTTGTGTCTACGTTTTTGAACTTTAATCGCATCTTGACAATCACAGGATTGTGGTCGGATCCAGTATCACCTCCCGGTTATGCTTTTACTGAGATAATTGAATTACGAAAGCGTTGCCTAATCAGTATAAACTCAGTTTGATTATTCTTTTGAAGAGCATCAAAATATAATGCTTACAAGAATTCTGTTATTGTCAATTATTAGCTTTATCGTGATTTCTTAGGCGATGGTCACAATCTTTTAAGGTTTTGTTAGATCTTACACAACATAAGTTATATTAACCCATAAAATATCATCGTCAATTGTAACTTGAACAAAATAGATTAAATAGTTACACCAATTTTCTCAACAAATACTCGAGTGTTATGGTAGCCACAGTTAATGCATTTAAACATCCTTAGGGGAGAGAAGTATAAAAGGCGTCACTTCTAAGGAATATATTACGTCGAATTTACGTTAGTAAAGCAATTCTCTATTATCTTTAAATATTTTAGAAGTTCCAGTTGTTATTTATCGTATATATATATATATATATATATATATATATATATATATATATATATATATATATATATATATATATAATATATTTACACACACAAATATATATATATATATATATATATATATATATATATATATATATATATATATATACTTACTTACTTACTTACTTAATCCTTATGCCTTTCTACCCCTTTAGGAGTGTAAGGCCCGTGGAGTTGAGTTCCGTTCATATCTCCCATTATTATTACCTTATTGCTTGTATTGCCTATCTCTTCCTGTAAATCATTGACAAATTTGTCCCCTCTCCTCAATTCTTGCGTTGTCATTTGGTCCACAGCACACAATCAAAGGGCAGTCTTCGTTCGTTCCATCTTCTTTTATTGCTATCGAGAGTATTCTCTCATTTACAAACCTTTCCCCTTTTACATTCTTCATCTTCTTTGACCACCATTGCCACTCCTGCCCCTGCATTTTCCTCCTCTTTTACTCCTGACCAGTACATCTAATATCCATCACGTAATCCTTTGCATCCATTCCCTTTCCTTTTTGTTTCTGTGATTCCCACATAGTGCATTTGTATTTTTTTCAGTTTTTTTGTCAGTTCATCCTCTTTTTCGTTTATGCCCCTAACATTCCATGTTCCCAATCTAATCTATTTTCCGTTTATACCCCTAAAGTTCCGTGTTCTCAATTTACTAACTCGGTAATTATTTCCTATTTCTTTCTTCCTATCCATTTCTTTGATTATCTTCTTATATATATTCCTTTCATTAGTCTTCTCTTCCGTATCATTTCTCTTTGCCAGGATCGTTGTCGATCTACCTATCTCCTTTTTCTCAGTTTTTTTGCTTGATGGTCGTAGTGTTCTTTGTTTGTTCCTTCAGTTTTTTTTCCTCGGTGTCCCATTTATATTCTCTTCCCTCGATTAAGATTTTCTGACATCCTATTTTCACTCTCTTTCCATTCTTTCTCTCGTTCTCTGCTATATGCTTCAATTTCTTTTAAATTTCCCGTTCACCCTTACTTAAAATAGTTGTTTATGTAAACTCTCTCTCCAATTTCTCAGTTCGTTTTTATTTTTCATCACCTGAGTTTCCAAGTTCTATCTTGTATATAGTCTCTCCAATTTTTATCACATCCTTAATCTGTACCTTTGTGTCCATACTTCTTTCCATAAAATGTTCTACATCCATTTTCAGATCTGGTTGACTATTCGCTTTAAATCTCCTTCCTGATATTACAATATTATTCCTTACGTTTTTCTTTTCCAGCCCACTCATCCTCGAATCCATATTTCTCATGTTTTCTCCAATTGTCTTATTTTCCTCTTTTAATACTTCATTCTCCTTTCTTAGTACTTTCACCTGTTGTTGGTATCTCTTCTGATCCTGTTTCATTTTCTTTATATCTAACATTAACTCTGTGATCATTTCTGTTAACTTATCCATCTCATCTTCTCCTTCATTTTTCTCTTTTTGTTCCTATCAGCTTCTCTTCCCTTTTCTCGACTTTTCCTGTTTTCGAGTCTCCTAATGTATACTCATCGTTATCCATTGTTTTTTCTGTTGAAACTTATGTTATCAAAACTTTTCGTATGCTCCTCGTATATTCTATTTTCAAACCCGAGAGAAGAGGAGAAAGACAAAAAATTGTTGTTTTTACCTCTTATCCCCGTATACACAGTAAACAAAACAATCAGGGTCGTCGCTCACCGGTTCTTTATCTTCCTACAATTTCCCAAAATTATTCTCATAGACTTTTAAAATCTTTTTTTTTTAACTTAATTCTAATATTACACTATGCAATCGACCAAAACAAAAGAGGTTTTCACGGATGATGGAATGTAATACTTTAAAATTCCGTCAAATCTCATTTGACATTTTTAAGTGCTCTTGCTACTGCTGCTACTCGATACTGTGATTTTGCTGCTGCTAACAGTTAGCTTCGAGAGGCAGCAAAGATGTGGTTCTGATAACGTGTAATAGTGAAGAACTCCAGGACTTGCTGACAGAGCTATATCAGAATCCAAGAAAGTGGGACTCAAAATGAACACCTCAAAAATAAAGTTCATGACTAATGAAACTATTTGAGAGGAGGAAATATCAGTACAAATCTACAACTTGCAAGTAAGAAAAGCCGAATCCTACTTATATTTAGGCCAGAAAACAACACTATCAAAAGATAACCTCAAGGCAGATCTCTTTAGAAGGATATCACTAGCATGGTCGCAGATGGTCCAGAGTGACAGACGTAGTCGAAAGAATCTGCCACCTAAGATGGAGCTGGGCCGGACACATAGGTAGACTAACGGACAATCGATCGACTCGCCAAATCATCGAATAGCTACCACGGAACAAAAAAAGAAGTCGTGGACGTCCATTAACGAGGTGGACTGACGACATTAAAAGAGGGCACGAACTGGATGCAAAGGTGGATGACAAGTTAGAGGAGGCAAAAATCTGCCGAATATGATGATGCTAATGATATATATATATATATATATATATATATATATATATATATATATATATATATATATATATATATATATGTATATATATATATATATATATATATATATATATATATATATATGTATATATATATATATATATATATACATATATATACATATATATACATATATATATATATATATATATATATATATATGTATATATATGTATATATATATATATATAATATATATATATATATATATATATATATATATATATATATATATATGTATATATATATATATATATATATATATATGTATATATATATATATATATATATATATATATATATATATATATATATGTATATATATATATATGTATATATATATATGTATATATATATATATACATATATATATATATATATATACATATATATATATATATATATATATATATATATATATATATATATATATATATATATATATACATATATATATATATATATATACATATATATACATATATATATATATATATATATATATATATATATATATATATATATATATATATATATATATATATATATCATTAGCATCATCATATTCGGCAGATTTTTGCCTCCTCTAACTTGTCATCCACCTTTGCATCCAGTTCGTGCCCGCTAATCTTTTAATGTCGTCAGTCCACCTCGTTAATGGACGTCCACGACTTCTTTTTTTGTTCCGTGGTAGCTATTCGATGATTTGGCGAGTCGATCGATTATATATATGTATATATATATATATATATATATATATATATATATATATATATATATATATATATATATGTATATATATATATATATATATATATATATATATATATATATATATATATAAATAGAGAGAAAGCAAAAGTTGCCGTATCTAACAAAATCCTAAGACATGAAAATAGTTGGGGAACTCGGCAAAAGGACACAAACAGATATTTCGGTCCTAGATTGGGATCTTCATCAGGGCACAAAATGCAGTGTGCGAATTAATCTAACAAGAATGACCATAAATAACAATTGTCACAACAAAGACTGACACTGAAACAAAACAGCCACTATTCACTAACATATTATTTTAAAAAATATGGCATTTACAGCAAGGATGCCATTAGAATCCTTGGATGCTGAAAAATCAAATACTCATTTATAATTAATTAACCACCTGTCCTGCTGTCCACTGCATTTTGTGCCCTGGTGAAGGTCCCAACTTAGGACCGAAATATTGGCTAAATGAATATTGTGTGAACATTATATATATATATATATATATATATATATATATATATATATATATATATATATATATATATATATATATATATATTCCGTCGTTATATCCCTAACCTTACAGGCTTTGGGGGTAAATATGGTATCGATAATTTTAATAATAATTGTTAGAGTGGGTAGTTTATGAAGATGCCACGGGTTCAGTAAGAAAATCTTAATATAAACTTATTTTCTACTAGTCTGGCTTTTATATTTAATGATTAATGGAGGTTTTCACCGACTTTCCTCAGTTTAAAACTTAGCTAGGTGTTAGTTGTTTTTCACTTGAAAGTTTACCTTATTTTAAAATACGTTGCGTCTTGTAGCGGCGAAGAGGCGGGGAGGCAGGAGACATATACCTTCCTCGTCGCCAAGTAATAGCGCCCGCTTAAAAACAGGGTTTCTGTACGGCGAAAATCATTTAAAGTTACATTAAGTGATAGTGTCCTTGTTGGTTAAAAAACTCTACTGTCATTGATTCTTAAATTGGGTTTAAGCCTTTCTAGTTTTACAGTATTAGGGGGTTGTTTTAATAGGTATAATTTTTCTGGAATTCTCATGTGTGTCGATTGAAAAAATTATGCTGACGTTTGGCCGGTCATGCTGCGGGCTTCTTCAGAGCTTGTTTCAAGAACGGACTTCTTCTAGCACGTAACATGTATAAAAGACTGCTTGAAAAGGGTTGTACGTGGAGTAACAACCTGAACGTCATACGGACAAATTACGTAGGCTGAAAAGTTTTTGGTCTGATACATAGATGTCGCCCTTTTCAAAAAATCCATATGAATTTTAGAACGTACCAACCTTCAAATGATACGTCTCAAAATTTCATGACATTTCGACGATTAGTTTAAAAAGTTACAGTGGTTTTAGTGACGCTGCTTTTCGTGTGTTGATTAAACACTGTTTTTTGATGGGAAAAAATACCGTTCAAGCAAAGCAATGGCTTGATAAGTGTTACGGGGACTCTGTCCCTAGAAAATCACTCATCATTTACTGGTATGCTGAATTTTAAACGCGGTCGTACAGATACAAATGATGCTGAACGCTCTGAATGGTCAAATGGGGTGGTTACACTGGAAAACATAAAAAAATCCACAAAATTGTTTTCGATGACCGTAAAGTGAAATTGCGACACCCTAAAGATATTAAATGAACGTGTTGGTCATATTTTGCATGAACATTTGGGCATGAAAAAGTTCTTTCGAAGTTGGTACCACGTTTGCTCACAGTGGACAACATGTTGATTCTGAGCTATGTTTGGACCTGTTTAAGCGCAGTAAAAAGGATTTTTTCATGCGATATGTGACAAATCGGCAGTCAGCTGAGTGGACAGCGGTCGGTGAAAGTCGCGCGAAGCCACCAAAGTCACAACAATCGGCTGGGAAGGTTTTGGCCTCTCTATATATGGATGCGTATGGAATAATTTTCATCGACTATGCGAAGAAGGGAAAAACCATCAATAGTGAATATTATATAAAGTTATTGGTACGTTTGAAGGCAGAAATTGTAAAGAACCGGACATATAAACAAGAAAAAAGTGCTCTTTCAAGAAGATAATGCACCTTGTCACAAGTCAATGGTTACGACGGCAACAATGCATGAATTGAAGTTCGAGTTACTTCCTAATCCATCGTATTCTCCAGATTTGGCCCCCAGCGACTATTGTCTATTCATAGACCTCAAAAAAATGCTCTCGGGAAAGAGATTTGGCACCAATGAAGAAGTTATCGCTGAAACTGAAGCCTATTTTGAAGGCAAAGACAAATCCTTCTACAAGAAAGGTATAGAAATGTTAGAAAAGCATTGGACTGATTGTATTGCTCTTGAAAGAGACTATGTTGATGAATAAAGTCGAATTTTGCAAAGAAAATGTGTTTTAAGTAGCTAGATCAAAACCTTTTCAGCTTGCATGTTACATATAAGTATTAGCGCGACGTGGTTACTTCCACCTAAAACTTTCCATGAAAATACTTGTAGGACAGACGCAAGTCTCTCACCGTTCGGTAGATGTTCCAAGGAATCAAGGTTACTGATGAGCTCTGGCCCTCCAATCAGGCGAACAGCACTCTTCTAAAAGAATATCGCAAATGCGGTGTCTGTTTGGGAGCAAGGTCCCAAACATAAGAGCCCTATTGCATCGTTGGTTGAATTTGAGCTTTGTATAGAATTAACAGTTGTTATGAAGTGAAAGCTTTCTAGTTCGAAATAATATTCCCAGTTTTTGAGAATCTCTCTTTACCATGCATGCATTATGTCCGCGTCAAGACGTATTTGCTCCCAATTTTTTTTTTAATTTATTTATTTATTTACGGACAAGCCAATTACAATAGTAATATAAAAACAAAATTACAATAGTAATATAAAAACAAAATAATGTTAAAACACAATGCACATGAACAATTCATAACGTGAAAAAGGAGAAAAAAAACAAGCATTACAACAATTTAACACCTCAGATCCCGATCGCGCTTATAAGGGTTTTAAATTCGCTAACACTACAACTGAAGGGATCAAGGCTGTATGTATTAAATAATCGGCACATTCTCGTGAGAGGACTGTAATAGCCATAATTAGCACTATAAAATGGAATACTGAGCAGTACACTGCAACGAGTCCTATGAATAGTATTAACTTGGACGCTCTCCAAAAGTGGTGGACAGGAAACAAAGCCATTCAAGAGTTTATATAGGAATAAAAACATTTGCAAGATCCCTACGCTTCTCCAAAGTAGCCACACCAAAAGCATTCATAATCACCCCATAGTCAATATGAAAACTTGCATCCTTATAAATATTTATTCCAGCTTTAAAAGCTAAAGTTCGTAGAAATCTACGCTGCTCTGACTCAATTTCAGCAATATGGCACTGGTAAGATGGTGACCACACTACTGATGCATACTCCAAACCAGAGCGGACCATTAAAAAAAGACAACACTCTAAACGTGCTAGCCGACAATTGCTTACTATATCTGGTAACAAAACCAAGATTTCTGAGATCCAGTCTTAGAATATTATTAATATGGGAACGAAAATTAAGTTGACTGTCTAAAAGCACACCCAAGTCACGAATCTCCGACACCGACTCAAGCAGGGTGCGGTTCAAACTATACCAATGACGCTCAATATTCCGCTTCCTACCAAAGGAAATGCAGGAACACTTTTTAACATTTAGACTTAAGCCATTTCTTTCTGACCAGGGAGAGAGTCGATTCAGATCTTCTTGCAGACGCGTAACATCGTTTACACTTTCTATTCCTCTGTACAATTTGAGGTCATCCGCAAATAAAAGATATTCAGAATGGTTGAACATCTCACCAATATCATTAATGAACAAATTAAAAAGGAGAGGCCCACAGTGTGAACTCTGCGGGACACCCGAACATACCGATATGTTTCTTGAAATATGATTTAATATACGTATACACTGGCTACGTTCCGTCAAAAAACTCTTGATCCACCTAGTCATGCTCGTGCCGAATCTCAGGGCTCGAAGCTTTCCCACTAAAACCTCATGATTAACCCTGTCAAACGCCTTCAAGAAATCAGTGTATACAGCATCAACCTGCATATCTCTCAAACGCGCTCAACAGATACTGCTTGTAACTTAGTAAGTTTGTGACTGTGGATCTTCCCCGAGCAGAGCCGTGCTGCTCGTATCTCACAAAGTTCCTACAAATCTATGAAAGTTGATCCGCGACAAGCTTATCGAAGAGCTTCGGTATAGCCGACTGAATACAAATACCCCTGTAATTGGTTATATCCCCACGATTTCCCAATTTATAAATGGGTGTGAAAAAGCTAGCCTTCCAATATTGCGGAAAAACGTAGGTGTCCAACGACAAACGGAAGATATAGTGTAGTGGTCTGCTCAGGAAAAACACACATTGTCTCAGGAATGCTGATGGAATCCCATCTGGGCCATGAGAATAACTTATCTTAAGCTGATTAATGCCTTCAAATACTTTGGCCAATGAGACTCTCACAACGTTCACGTCCAGTACGTTATCAATATTACAGGCTGAAAAGTCACAGTTCTCTCTCACATAACTAGCTGAAAAATGACGCGCGAACAAATCCACGATGCCATTGCCATCATTAGCAAGTGAATCCATCAAAAAGAGTTTTTGACAATGATTCCTCTGAAAGGAAAGACCCGTGGCGAAGATATATATGACGTTTTCTTCAATTTTGTAACAAACTACAAGCTACCAATATATAAACTAGTGTGCATTACAACTGATGGCGCACCAGCAATGACTGGAAACGAAAACGGTTTTGTGGCATTGTGTCGAGCTAATGATGATTTCCCTTCATTTTTCTCCTTCCATTGCATTATATATCAACAAGTTTTGTGTTCAAAAGTTCTAAACATGGAGGAGATTATGGGCATTGCAATAAAAATTGTGAATTCTATCCGTGCACATAGCTTGCAACGACGGCTCTTTAAATTGCAGTTGGAAGATAGTGAGTCAGCTGAACATACTGATTTAGTTCTTCACACGGACGTCAGGTGGTTGAGCCGCGGAAAATTCCTAGAAAGGTTTCAAGAATTATTGCCCGAAATAACAGCTTTTCTGGACGAAAGAGGTGATGACACTCAGATGCTGAAAAACGAAAAATGGCTGACTAATTTGGCATTTTTGACAGACATCACAATGCATTTAAACACCATTAATTTGGACCTTCAAGGTAAAGGAAAAAACTATTATTGAGATGATTAGCGCAATAAACGCATTCAAAAGTAAATTGCAACTTATAATAGATCAACTGAAAAGAAAGGATCTGAAAAATTTTCCATCTTTGAAAGCAAGGATTCCTCAGTTGAATTATGATATTTATGAGGCAGAATTATCAAATATTTTGGGCCTATTCGAAATACGTTTTTTATGATTTCAGTAAAGTGGCAAATACCATATCATTTATGAGTTATCCTTTTTCGTGTAAAAACATTGAGGAATTAGCCACTGAAATAGCAAGTCGGTTTAACATGGACTCATGTTCTGTTGAAAATGAGTTAGTGCAGATTATATCAAATATACATCTTAAAGCCAAAATTCTGGTGTTTTATATCAGAAGATAAATATCTGAATCTAAGACAAATCGCCCTTCAACTGACGGCAATGTTTGGGTCAACTTACTTGTGCGAGTCTGCATTTCCTGAAATGAAGATAATTAAGTCAAAATATCGCAATCGACTAACTGACGAACATATGTCATCATGCTTGCGATTAGCACTCGGTAATTACGTACCATCTTATGAAAAGTATGCTGAGGACATGCAGTGCCACGCTTCAACATCCAAAGTCACTCTTTATTTAAGTTTAGACACTAGAACTCGTTTGTTTTATAAGAACCAATAAACTCGCAATTTTGCATAATTCTGAGTTTTTTCATTGACATTTTAGAGCAGACCTACACTTACCTTGACTAAAAAAAATGCATATTGTGCGGAAAACTAATATCTATGCCACGATACACCCTACCTAGACGACAATCCTGCATCACACTTACTTGCAGCCTCTTAGAGTCGATCGATCGTAGTGTAACAATATTGAGGTATATCACCAGTAATTCAAGTTTGAGCACCCCTGTTTTAAAGCGTTTAACCGGTACACAAACATTTATATCAGTTTCACTGAAAAAACCGACTCCCATGAAACATAGGCTAAAAATTCATTGATTAATTGAAAATTGCAATTCTTAAAATCGTAGTATAGTATGTCACATTTCAAACTATTGTTGCCAACATAGATGGGAATCGATATTTCATATGCAATATGGTGCTGAGAAACATTTAAAATACACTCAGGGGCAACAGAAACATGGGCCTATTGATTGTTACAAAACACAAGATCAAGAAATCTTCCATGTACTCGTATATTGAGAGTAGAAAAATTAACGCCCAGCAGATTGAGCGACGATGCTAGAATGATCTTTTTGAAAAGATGTCGTTTAATTCTAGTACATATGTTTCAGCTCGCCTTGCCGATATATGGTTTTTGCCACAGCTACACGGGATAATGTGAACTCGGAGATATTCAATGGAACTTATTATCCTTTAGAGATTTCCCTCTCTTGTGCAGCTATTTTCATTTTATTGTGTTTCAAAGAGTTTCGACGTTTAGAGCTCCAGTGCACGCGAAGTTTTAGTACTGATATTTTACTTTTAAAGGTTAATAAGTGTCAACTGGTTTGTGAAATTGGTAAGCAACTTTGAAATTTGCGACAATGATAAGAGGTTTATTCTGACTTTGCAGTAAATATCAAGTTATTATTTGCGGAGATGGTACTGTTTACCAATATATTTTTTATAAGTTCTGTTAATATTTTTTTTTATTTAATTCACATGCTTTACATTATATCGTTTTCATAGTACCATGAACATTTACATCTATAATATATATAAAATGCAACGTCTCTCTGTCTGTCTGTCCGTTAGTGCGCCTATCACTGAAGAACCACTTATCCGATTTACGTACTTTTTTTTTTTAAAACATACATATGTTCTCTGGCCAGGTTATAATAGGCTATATTTTATTACGATAGGTAGCATAAGGAATGAGCAGTGACGTAAAATAGTGAATGATGTCGGAAATAAGTTTGCCGCTAGCGCGTGCCTTTGCAATACACAGCCCAAACCATTAAATATGGAACAATATTATGTAGCAAAGAATATCTGTAATGTATAATCTATAATATATATAATGCAATGTCTCTCTGTCTGTCCATTAGTGCGTTTATCACGCGGGAACCACTTATCCGATTTACCTGTCTTTTTTTAAATTCATACATATATTCTTTGGCCAGGTTATATAATAATAATAATAATCTATATCTATAATATATATAAAATGCAATGTTTGTCTGTCTGTCTGTCTGTCCGTTAATGCGCTTATCCCTCGAGAACCACTTATCCGATTTACGTGGTTTTTTAAATTCATACATATGTTCTCTGAACAGGTTATAGGTATATATTTTATTACATCTATAATATATAAAATGCAACGTCTCTCTGTCTGTCTGCCTGTCTGTCCGTTAGTGCGCTTATCACTGGAGAACCACTTATCCGATTTACGTACTTTTTTTTTAAAAACATACATATGTTCTCTGGCTAGGTTATAGGCTATATTTTATTACGATACGTAGCATAAGGAATGAGCAGTGACGTAAAATAGTGAATGATGTCGGAAATAAGTTTGCCGCTAGCGCGTGCCTTTGCAATACACAGCCTAAACCATTAAATATGGAACAATATTATGTAGCAAAGAATATCTGTAATGTATAATCTTATAATATATATAAAATGCAATGTCTCTCTATCTGTCTGTCTGTCCATTAGTGCGTTTATCACGCGGGAACCATTTATCCGATTTACTTGTCTTTTTTAAATTCATACATATATTCTTTGGCCAGGTTATATAATAATAATAATCTATATCTATAATATATATAATGCAATGTTTGTCTGTCTGTCTGTTTGTCCGTTAATGCGCTTATCCCTCGAGAACCACTTATCCGATTTACGTGATTTTTTATATTCATACATATGTTTTCTGACCACGTTATAGGTATATATTTTATTACATCTATAATATATATAAAATGCAACGTCTCTCTCTCTGTCTGTCTGTCTGTCTGTTTGTCTGTCCGTTAGTGCGCTTATCACTGGAGAACCACTTATCCGATTTACGTACTTTTTTTTTTAAAACATACATATGTTCTCTGGCCAGGTTATAGGCTATATTTTATTACGATAGGTAGCATAAGGAATGAGCAGTGACGATAATAGTGCATGAAGTCGGAAAAAAGTTGGCCGCTAGCGCGTTCCCTTGCAACACCCAGCCTAAACCATTAAAAATGGAACTATTATGTAGCAGAGAATATCTATAATCTATAATCTATAATATATATATAAAATGTAATGTCTCTCTGTCTGTCTGTCTGTCTATTAGTGCGTTTATCATGCGAGAACCACTTATCCGATTTACGTATCTTTTTTTAAATTCATACATATATTCTTTGACCAGGTTATATAATAATAATAATAATCTATATATATAATATATAAAATGCAACTTCTCTCTGTCTGTCTGTCTGTCTGTCCGTTAGTGGCTTATCCCTCGAGAACCACTTATCCGATTTATGTGATTTTTTAAATTCATACATATGTTCTCTGACCAGGTTATAGATATATATATATATATATATATATATATATATATATATATATATATATATATATATATATATATATATATATATATATATATATATATATATATATATATATAATGCAACGTATCTCTGTCTGTCTGTCTGTCCGTTAGGGCGCTTATCACTGGAGAACCACTTATCCGATTTACGTGCTTTTTTTTTAAAACATACATATGTTCTCTGGCCAGGTTATAGGATATATTTTATTGCGTTAGGTAACATAAAGAAAAAGCAGTGACGATAATAGTGAATCAAGTCGGAAAAAAGGTTATCGTTAGCGCATTCTCTTGCAATACACTGCCTATACCATTAAATATGGAACAATATCATGTTGCAAAAAATATAATATATATAAAACGTCTCTCTGTCTGTTTGTCTGTCCGTTAGTGTGCTTATCACTTAAGAACCACTTATCCGATTTACGTGTTTTTATAAATTTATACATATGTTCTATATAATTCGATATAAGCCTAGATAGTGGAAGATAAGGTGAGATAATGGAGATAATATATAAATAATGGGAGATAAGCAGAGATAAGCCTATATAATGGGAGTTATGGTGAGATAATGGAAGATAAGGAGAAATAATGGGAGATAAGGAGAAATATTGCGAGATAAGTCGAGATACGCCTAGATAATGGGAGATAAGGTGAGATAATGGGAGATAAGAAGAAATAATGGGAGATAAGGAGAAGTAATGGGAGGTGAGCAGAGACAAGCCTAGATAATGGAAATTATGTAGAGATAATGGGAGATAAGGAGAAATAATGGGAGATAAGGGGAAATAATGGCAGATATTTTATTACATTAGGTAACATAAGGAATAAGCAGTGACGATAGTAGTGAATCAAGTCCACGCGAGCGGAGCCGCGGGCACGACTAGTTATCT
>CM032452.1:55576560-55601560 GCA_019049505.1 Pachyrhynchus sulphureomaculatus
TTAATGTCTACAAGAGAACATTTTATGAGATAATTTTGGAAAAAAAAGTTCACTTAACGGAATGGGTTCAGGATATTTTGATAAAATTTTCAGCATTTTATTTTTTTAATTCTAAATAGCACCAAATTAGGCTAAATAATTTTATCTATTTATACGCGTCCACCGTAGGACATAAGCCTCTCGTTCTCTATGCCATTCATTCATGGGCCATTTGTATCTAGTACACCACAGATTCTTTTGATGTCATCTGCTCATCTGGCTGGCGGGCTCCTCTGTTCCGGAATGTCTCCTATTTGGGTCGCCATTCCAATAATCTCTTTGACGATATTTCATCCGTTCTCCTAGCCACATAACCAGCCCAATTCTACTTTAATATCGTGACTCTCTCGATGATATCAGTTACATCTGTCATTTGTCGAATGATGTTGTTGATGATGATGGTAAAGGCTGAGTGTAACACCTAACATGGATCTTTCCATAGCCCTCTGCGTCACACATTTATTTGCCGATTTTTTTTAGTGAGGCAGTATACACTGATCGCTTTCGCTTTAAGCTGATGGGAACATTCTGTGAAATCTAAGTAAAAATAGACTTGTTTATACTCGTACCGACTATTTATGTATTTAAATATTCCAAAACTCTTTTTTTTCTTATTATACTTTTTCTAGGCCGCACACGTGTCGCTCCTGTAGCGCTTTAGGGACTTCCCTGCAGCACGTGTGCTAGACCCATAAAAAAAAATAGATCTGATGATCTGTTAATTTAAAGGTTGTGGAATTTCGTGAGAAGTAGATTGCCAATTATCTCTCTATTATTTGGTAGTTTTCCGGTAGACGTTTGCCTTCTGGTTTTCTTTGGTAGTCTGTGCTTCTCCATTCTTTTTACGTGGTTATACTACTGTCTTCTTCTTTGTTTTTCCCATCTTACTACATTTTAGGTGCTACATTGTTTCAAAAGAAAAAATATTAAAAAATGAATTAGACAAGGCGACTTGATAGCCCCAAAGCTGTTCACTTTAACTCTAGAAGACATGTTCAAATCGTTAAAGTGGGAAAATAAAAGAATATTAATGGACGGTAAACGATTAAATCACTTAAGATTCACAAATGATATCACTCTGATCGCCAACACAAAAGAAGAATTACAAGAAATGCTGATGGAATTATCATAAATAACAAGTCTCGAGAAATAGGTCTAAAAATAAACTTCACCAAAACCAAATATTTAAACAACGAAAGTGATGATAACAGCCAGGAACTATTAATAGAAGGTGAAAGAATAGAAAAGGTACAAACATTCATATATTTAGGACAAAAAATCCAAATATCAAAAAATAATTTAAAGTAGGGTAAGTCCGGGATATACGCTCCAGCGGGATAGACGCCTCATTACATTTGTGTAAAATGTAATACGCGTAAACAAAAGAATGCCTTATAATACGAACGTGCCCCTCTCTCACTTCAATCTGCCACAAAGCGTTGGTGCGTGCGGTTGTGCGTAGGAGCGCTAATGACAGTGACGAGCCAAACAGTCGAGATTTTACTTTGTGGATGATTTTTAGCCTCTTATAATTTTGGAGTTAACATGTAAGTTTATTTTATTTTTACTTCTGAATA
The DNA here is from genome assembly GCA_019049505.1 of Pachyrhynchus sulphureomaculatus. Taxonomy (NCBI): domain Eukaryota; kingdom Metazoa; phylum Arthropoda; class Insecta; order Coleoptera; family Curculionidae; genus Pachyrhynchus; species Pachyrhynchus sulphureomaculatus. The sequence goes on from CM032452.1 coordinate 55,578,177, forward strand.
AGGAGTATGTAGATTATTATTAATTACATTTTTAGGATAAAATAAACGTATTTACGATTTTTTTTTCGAAGGTATCTATTCCTGTGAAAAGGGATATATGCCCCGATATGTTTTGGGATAGTCGCCCCTAAGAGCGTCTATCCCTACTTCACCTTAATGCATGCTGGCTTTAAGGGCATCTATCCCTTGCCGTACTTAAGTGTATGTTATATGATTCAGATTGGAAATGCCCCGTAAATACAAGCGTAAAGCCGGCGTCCAACCGCGTGTCATTACTTGGACCGAGGACACATTGGCTGCAGCAATAGCAGAAATGCAAGATAAACGACTTAGCGTCAATGATATAGCAAAAAGACACGGAATACCATCTAGGACGTTACGTCGGCGGTTTGTTACACAAAATAAGAAAATAATACCATTAGGTAGGTACCTACTTTTATGATTGCACGTGTGCATTTATAATAATATTGCTTCGGATTGAGAATACTTACCTACCTCGTATAATTATGGGCAGGTAGTAATTTTTTTTTTATTTTGCCTAACTAATACCTACAATTTTTTTTAGGAAAACATCCAACTATTGGATTCGAAAATAATCGTCGGCTGGTCACACATATTCATAAGCAAGGCATACCAGTGAAAAGCAAAAAAGATCAGTAAAAAGTTAAAGGAAAAGAACTAAAGCTAAGAAGCTAAAAAGAAATAATTCAAGTAATTATAAGTCAAGCGATACAGATATTACTGAGGATAGTATTGAAAGTGATAAAAATGAAAAAGAAAACAACAAAAAGAATAGCATTGAAAAACAAAGAAAAGATAAAGAGAAAATTAAAAGAAAACTGAGGAAGCGAACAGCTACGAAATTTTACAGTTCTAGTGAAGACGATAATAATAAAGAGAATGAGAACAGTAGTTTTGAAGTTGAAGAAATAAAAAAAACAAAAGACAAAGAAACAAAAACACGACAAAACTTATTCCAAAACCAAAGAAACATTCAAAAAGGCAAAGCCTGCTTTAATATATAGTTCTAATGATGAAAATGATGGAGTAGATGATAAGAATCTAGATGAGGATCATTGCGTGGAATGTCTTGACTATTATAGTAACACCAAATCCAAAGTAGATTGGATCCGTTGTGTTATGTGCCACAAGTGGCTCCACGAAACATGCACATTATATCGCAATTATTGCAACAAATGTGGGCGAATGCAGATTATTGCCACCAAAATGGCTAAATAGATTTGCAGTTTTTAAGACGATTATATTTTTGTACCTAAGATGATTGATCTCTATACCTAGTGTTTTTAATTAATATGTTTATTTTTGTCCATGTTTAGTAAACTAGTAACATCATCTTAAATAATTGAAAAAAATAGCTAAAAAGAATATATATAACATATATATATATATATATATATATATATATATATATATATATATATATATATATTTATATATATATATATATATATATATATATATATATATATATATATATATATATATATATATATATAAAATAATAATGTTGATTCAAACATATATTCAAAATGTTTGTTTTCTTGCAAAGGGCATCTATCCCCTCCAAAAAAAATTAGGTTTGGGGCATATATACCGCATACGAGGCATCAATCCCGTTATGCAGTTTTATTTTAAACTCAAAATATACGGTTTATTTATTGACTTGTCTACAAAAAGTAGTACGAGGTGATTAAATGAAGTACCAAAGTTAGTGCACATATGAAAATCATGTGCGTATTATTTGTATGTTAAGAGGTATGAGTAAAATAAAAAAAATTGGGCACATATCCCGGATTTACCCTATAGATAACCCAAAGAGCAATGGAGAGGAGAATGTTAAATATTGCTCCAAAATCGTATTCCTAACATAGAGAAACGTCAAAAGTGACAGATGTAGTGCAACAAATATGGAATTGGGCGGGGCATATCGCAAGGCTGAATGATAACAGATGGACACTCCGCCGCCGTATAGTTGAATGGAGGCTTAGAGAACACAAAAGATGCAGAGGTACACCATAGACAAGATGGACGAACGACATAAAAAGATTAGCAGGACACAATTGGATGCAAAAAGCAAACATGGGGAGGCTTACATCCGACTATGGATGGAATAAGCTAATGATGATTGTTCCCTAATGTCAGTATTTCGTATCCTATCCCTCCTTGTTTTACCAACATAGGGTCTTTATTTCGGTGGTATATAGCATACTTTTTGTTTTATTGGTGTTTTTCTCGCGATTTTATACCGTAGGGAAATAGGGATCTGATGCAAGTTTGGTATATTTTAACCTTGCTGTCTGATTGGGGCATACAACATCTAAGCAGCCTGAGATAACTCCTAACACTAACTCCTATCTTATTAATTAATCCTCTAAGGTCTCTAACTGGGTCGTGATAGCTTGATAGGTCCACACAAAGGTATTTGAACTGGGTTAGCTAGTCTATAGATTTACCCTCCACTACGAGTTTGCACCTTATGGGGTCTTTGGCGATAGTGATGCTTTTGGTCTTTTCAGTTGATATGTTTATACTTAGCAGGCTTAATAAAATCTAAAAGTTGTCTCTGTAGGTCGTAGCGCTGCATCGTCTGCGTAACAAACCAAACTAATTTTGTTGTTACTCATTGTGTATCCCATTCCTAGTGACTCTACGTCTTCTATTATTTTGTCCATTACAAGATTGAAAAAAAAAGGACTGACGCTGTCTCCTTGTCTAATTCCTTCTGGCGTTGGTATATATACTATAGGCCTGTGAACAATTTTGTTGTTGAATTTAGGAGACTTATTCCTCTGTAATTTTCTGGACAGGTTTTTTGTCCCTTCTTGAAGATCGGGATTGTGGTGCTTGTATGCCAGTCATTCGGTACCTCCATTATATCTACTATTTTATTGAACAAAGTTGTAAGGTTCTTAGCGAGTTCCTGGCCACCATATTTCAGCAGTTCTTTCGGTAATGTATTTGTTCCTGGTGCCCTTCTGTTCTTTAATGTTAAATGAAGTATATCATTGAGTTTTGACCACTGCTGTTACAGAATGTGTATTTATGTTGGTTTTTATGTGGAAAGTAAGTGTTATTAATTCTTATCTCGTTTCTGGCACAAAAATCTATCAACACCTCTCCATTTTCATCGATGATCTTTTCGTTATATTTTTGTTTCAGACTCGGTATGATGTCGTTACTTACCCGACCATTAAGATCTCCGAATATTTCAAAACAAGTCAATTTATTATACTTTTATTAGACTCAAAGAAAGAAGGTGTCCAATTTTCTGCATTCCTATAGTCTTACCTAAGCTGACATATATTTTTTATGTATTTTAGAATAGAAGGAATCATATTTCAGATTTTAAGTCCAAAAGAAGCAATACTTTCCAAATTTATAATACTATAATTGATCAAACTAAATTTTTATTAATTCTAGGGCAATTGTGATTGCTGTGGTGCAATTCTTTTGTTTTTGGGACTAAATTCGCAGCAATAACCATATATAAAGTTCTAATATTACAAATATCATCTGAAAATAACAATTTTGTCGAATATATCCTGTTCCTGTTATACATAACCCTTAATATGTAGTTTTGCACAATGCTTAATCTATGAAGGGACTTGTTATATAAACCATTTCAAAACAAAATTCAAATTCAGAAAGTCCCTATTATTTGCATCTTAATACATTGTACTAGTCTTTACATTATTTCTTAGTTCTATGAATACAATGATACACATTCATTCATGATATTTATCTCCTTCCGAAGGTCGATGTTCTGCTGTTTTTGGTAATTTCCAGTCCTGCATTTTATTTGTTTTTAATCTTACCATTTTCATTATTATAATATAAATGATAATATTAATTTGTTTTGTTTTTAAAAGTGTTTTTGTTGTCTATCGTCCGTTTGTTTTTTGTGCTTTTTTTGTTTTTGTTGAGAAAAGTTATATCAAAAAACTCAACTTGAAATATGCAGGTACCAGGTATTTGCCATTTGGCCATGTTCCATTCTCTTTCTCTCTCTCTCTCTCTCCCTCTCTCTCTCTCTCTCTCTCTCTCTCTTACACATCCTTTCATTCCCTCTCTCATTCTTCTAATGCTAGTGTTTATATACATATTTACAAATTGCAAACTTAGATCGCGTTCCTATTCATTTTTTTAGGTTAATCTAACTTATGCTAGTTTTTTTAACTTATTTTTAGTGTTCCGTACGGAACACTTATAAGATCACTTCGGTGTCTGTCCGTCTGTCCGTCTGTCTGTCCGTCTGTCCGTCTGTCACACCCGATTTTCTCCGAAACTATTTGTCATAGAAAGTTGAAATTTGGTAATAATATAGGAATTGATGGCCTCATCAGAGCCATGTAGTTTTGAAAGTTAAATTTTGACTTAAGGGGTTAGTTTTGGGTGGTGAAATCGGAAGTGAAAAAAAAAAATTTTTTACTAGGTAATCGAGTGTGGTGTCAAATGAAAGCTTATGAAAACACGAGTAAAAAATATATATATAATGTAATACTTGCGCGCACTTTTCTTTGTATTATTTTTAAAAAATCGCGAAAAATCGCTGTCCACCCGCCTTATCTCGAAAAGTACTTATCAAAAAATTTTGAAAAAATTCTGGAATATTCTCCACGGGGTGTAGATTGAACAAAAATTATCACGAGTGCATTACCTTTAATAATTTATCTGGCATATAAAAAAAACAAAAATTTCAAGGTCATCAGATTTCAGTAAAAATTGGAAACAAACTTTGTTGAAAACTCATTTGGGGTGTGTTTTGTGAAGTCACTGATCATTTTATACCTCGGTAACAAAATTTTTTATTTGAAAAGCAATCAACGTACGGAACACTAATTGCGCAAGTTCAACTTGCACTTGACCGGTTTTTTTATTACATTCACGTTACTTCACTGTTGTTTTATTATGCATATTTACACCGTACAATTAGCTTAACTATACAAGTACTTACATCTAACTCTAACTAAGTTTTGGAGCAAAGCCAAAAGATAATATCCAATCTAATCCAACTATAATTAAACTACATAATCATACAATTAGGTTACTAGACTATAACTATTTTGTTTATATTTGTTTATATTTGTTTATTTACATTTAGTTTCTTTGTAGCACGTTGTCTCCGTCGCTATTCATGCGCGCTGCCAGTCCAATCTACAGAACGCGGGTACGCTTCATCCATCAAGCGCCAGGTCGGTCGCCGAGACGACGCCGGCACGCGACCGGCCGAGGATTGCATTCCTCTACAAGTATTTTTTATTTTTCTGCGTAAATTGGACTGGTCTCCATTATTCCGTCTGGTCTTCAGAATAAATCGCGTAGCGTAAAGCGGGTTATGTTTTGGTGCGTGTGCCTCGAGCGTCGTTGTCAGGTCGTAAGTTAGTGTTGATGCTTGTATTTTGTATAAGTAATGCTTATATTTATATGTAAAATTTTTCACACGTGTCTGTTATGTATTGTTTTATTGTTTGTATGCTTGTCATGTCATGCAAGTCGTCGATTCTTAGGTAGTGTCTCGCTGAGGTTACACATCTTAAGATTTTATTTTGTATTCGCTGTATTCGCTGTATTCTTGCGACCTGTGTATGAGACATGCAACACCATACTGGTACAGCATAACTCAACATAGGTGTTATGATTTGTTTGTAGATCACCAGTTTATTTTGTAGATCCAGCTGAGACTTAAGCGCTATTAGAGTATATGTATGCAGAATGTATTTTACATGTAAATTGAATTTTAGTCTTGGGTCAATAATGACAATGATTTTCTATTGTCCTAGCCATGGGGTTAATTTTCTTAGGCTATTGCAGGTGTGCATCATCTGCAATTAATCCAATTTTTGTTGGTGGGAAGATTGGAAAGTTAGTCATACATAAGTTGAACTGTTTAGGAGTTAACACCAAGCCTTGTGGTACTCCCGATTTAACAGTCTTGGTGTGGATAATGAGTTTCCCACCCGTAGGCTAAATACTCTTGTTACTTCTGAATGCAATAGGGTTACAATATAAGGTGGTAGGTCATGTAACACCAGAAGTTTGTAGAGCAGGCTGTTTAACCAAATGGTGTCAAATGCCTTGTGAATACTGAGAGCGAGCGCTATAGTACTTTGCTGCATGTTGATTTTTAGTAAGGGTATCTTGTAGTATTTTATGTGTCTGTATGTATGTATGTATGTATGTATATATATATATATATATATATATATATATATATATATATATATATATATATATATATATATATATATATATATATATATATATATATATATATATATGTATAGTTAGTTTTTATTTAAAAATTAAACTCTTTTGGGCAATTTCGACAACAATTACTTTTATTAATGATTTGCAATCAGTCCTCTAACGAAGCTGACCAACTAAACTATTATTCATAGTGCGTACCAAAATATCTCTGTTTCCTATACCCCATTACGATTACATAAACATATTTTTAGTGATATATGGCCATATATCTCATATAAAAAAAGTTAATGGTTTGGTGATTTCAGACATGTCAATCACAGTAAATTAAATATAATTTAACCTACCTAATGTAAACAAGCCAGTCTGCCTGAAAACATTTATCTATTAATATTCTCCTTCTCATATTGCATTGTTCGGCCTATCCTAATTCCAAAATTCTTTCCAACCAGCCCCGGAACGGGTGTTTTTCAATACAGTAAATTCTGACAGCTAACACGGCCATTCTGTGGACAAGCATCCTCGCGACGCGACGTCTTCATTTTATTTTCACCTAGAAGAAATTAACGAATGCTTGTTATTAATATATTTTTTTAGATCTAATGGGATTGCTATTAGTATTTTTAACCTTATAGTGGGAATGCCTCTATCTTTTTCAGATCTAATATGATTGCCATTAGTTTTTTTTCAGAATTTTTCTTATAGTGGGATGTATTTCATCCTTATAGTGGGATTGCCGCTATCCCGATGGGAAAACTATTAGTATTTTTATTCTTACAGTGGAATCACCACTATCTCCATAGGCATTGGTGAGATGGTCACCAATCCTCTCTCAACTCTATAGTGGGATTGCCACTATCTTAGTAGGCATTAGTGAGATCGTCACTAATCCTCTTTTAACCTCGTAGACTATCTTTCGCAGATCTAATAGGATTCCAATCAGTATCAGCAGAACAGTGCTGTGCCCGTTCGAAACCCAAATTGCTCCTTTTGGCATTTCTTATCAATTTTATATGTTGTTTAATTTATGTTAGTAAGCATTACTTTTTCTACCACGTTGGAATCAGCCCTCACTGGATTTTTACCTGGTTTCAAGATAGGGACTGCGATAGACCTCTTCCACTGCCCAGGAAAGTGCTGCAATTGTACTATTGTGTTCGTTACATAAGTGAAATTCAGTAGCACTTTACGAAGCATGTTTTTTAAGAGCAGGGTGGGTATCTCGTCTTGACCGGAGGCTTTGTTGTTAGGCCATTATAATTTTCTTCAGTTCAGCATTTTAAAACCAAGATGCCATATCTAATCAAACACTCGACAAGGCTTTAATTATAAAAAATATTAATTTTAAAATTTATATATTAGGTCACGAATTTTGTTGGAAATCAATTCAATATGTGGTTTATATTTTTAAAATTTGGTAATTATTTTACCAAGGTATCTAGTTAGTGCAACTTTATTAATTTTTTATTTATTACAACCAAAATTTAGTGAAACGTTAGTTTGAGAACTTAGCATAGAAAATAAACTTACATTTATCCTTTGGCGCTTTGCCACGTTATAACTTTTGATTAATTAAATTTTCAGTTAAATAGTCAGTAGATTAAAGGAGACATTTCAAACTGCTTGAGGCTTGTTAGGAACTGAATTTCCAAATGCGACACAATGTAAAGTGCAGTCAGCCTCAAGCCTGGACACTCCAAGATATTAATGTTTGTCATTAGCTAGAAAATTCGAATTTAATAAGCTACATGTTATAATTTGTGACATCTTAGGTTTATGTATGCCTAATATTAAATTATTGTCCTTAAGTATAAGAGAAAATCATACGGAAATAATCGAAAAAGCGTTTGACTCAGTACTTTCGTTCCCAAGTGGTTACAAAAAAGACTAGATTTGATTTTTTCTCACACTAAAGAATAATACTGCTTTGAATTGTTGTGGCTGTTACTTGATGAAAATTCATAACGAATGTAATGAAAAACTTATTTTGTCAAATTTCACTTTATTTTGTTTTACAAAAACTGTATTACGCTTTTCGCTATCCCTGTAGCTTTCTCTGATACAAAATGATATATGAATTGAATGTTGTATTCTTCTTAAGGTGCCGTGCAGATTCCTGCGTAGGCGTCTGTACAAAACTTCTCTATCAGATGAGTCTGTTTAAAGAAGCATTTTGAAGAGACCGAAAATCATTTATTCTTGTCCAGGGACGAATATTGCTCAGCATTCTTCTGAGTATCCACATCTCAAAGCCCTCCAGTATGTTAATAGATGACACTTTCAATGTCCATGCTTCAACATCGTACAGCAAAACGGACCAAACGTAGCACATAATCATCCGGTACCTGAGTTGTAGGTTAAGGTTTTTACTACAAACGAATTTGCGTAACTTGATGAAAGTTGATCTTGCCTGTTCAACTCTGGCTTTAATTTCCATGTCCGGATCCCATTTGTCATTCACAAGGCATCTCAGGTATTTGAACCTGTTAACTCCTTCTATATTCTCCCCATTTATATGAATTCGGACGTCTTGAATTGGATTTCTGCTGATGTTCATGAATTTTGTCTTGTTTATGTTGATGCTTAATCCAATGTTCTCTCCTGCTTTGTGTATAGCCTTCAATAATGCTTGAAGAGCATCTGCGCTATCTGCCACAATGGTAGTGTCATCTGCATATCTGATGTTGTTTATCGGAACATCGTTTACTTTGATACCCGGATCACTCTCCGACACTGCCTCAATAAAGTAATGTTGTTACATTTTAATAAATACCCTAAGGTAAGTAGGTACTAAAAATTATTACTATGTACTAATATATATTGATCATTTTTGTATTGGTACCGATATGTAGATGACATTTTTGCTTGTTTTAACGGTACAGAGCGTCAACTTAACAATTTTTTTAATTATATGAACTCAATACATAAAAATATTAAATTCACTATAGAACTAGAAGTCAACAACAAAATTAATATTCTTGACTTAACGGTAACCAGACATTACAATAAACACAAATTTTCTATTTTTCACAAACCTTCACATACAGATACTGCAATAAATATAAATTCACATCACCCTCTACAACAAAAATTAGCAGCATAATAAAACCAGTTGCTGTTAACAACAGATATTTTTTTGATACTATAGATTCAATATTGAACAAAACATTAAAAAAAAGCTTCTTCAGTATACCTAAAGGCAGAAGGAACAAGGAAAAAATTTCAAGTCTTAACCTTGCTAGTTTCTAAGTAAGGCATTGGAAATGATTGTAAATAAATGAAACTATCCCTGGAAATATTGGATTATTTGAAAATTGCCTATTGAATGTTCCGGAAAATTTTCAAGTTTCGCTTACTGATAAACTGTAGAAAAAAATATATTTTTCATTTTATTGCATTTTTTTGCATATGCAATTTTAAAACTAAAATTATAAAACAGAAATAAAGCATAAGTATAATAATAAAATCATACGAGTAGCTTCTGCCGCATCTCTCATTTCGATCGCCATGTTTTTCTGTCTTTCCAGCCATTCTCATTATCTACATTATTTCGTTAATCTATGATTGCGCTGGTCAAGCAAGGAGAGCTTCTCAAAAGTTGGGAATATTATTTCGAACCAGAAAGCTTTACACTCCACAACAACTGTTAATTCTTAACAAAGCTCAAATTCGACCAACTATGGAATACTGCTCCCATGTTTGGGGTTCCGCAAACATACACTGCATTTATTGGATTCTGTTCAGAGAAGGGCTGTTCGTCTGATTGGAGACTCAGAACTGACCGGCGGCCTTGATTCGCTGGAACCTCGGAGAACGGTTGGCGACTTGAGTCTATTCTACAAGTATTTTCATGGAGAGTGTTCGAAGGATGTAGCCCGCTTAATTTCTCCCAAAGAGTACATGTCGCGCTGATACTTCACATCCGTATGAGGTTCAGCTCGTACAACGCTTTTCAAGCAGTCTTTTATATGGAGAACATCATCCCTTTGGAATGGCTTACCCAGGACTGTGTTTCCCACCGAGTACAATTTACAGCGATTCAAGAACAATGTGAATTGCTTTTTCCGCACACCTGCCGCTCCTGGAGCGCTTTAGCGATATCCCTGCAGCAAGTGTGCTATAGCCATAAAAAAAAAAATCAAATCTGGTTTCTCTTCACCATCTTCATACACCGTTATATTCAAACCTCACGTTTCGTAATTTTTTCTTTCAGCTTTTTTTATCATATAGTCTATGTCTTCTTCGTAATTACCTACTAGTACTTGGTCATCTGTGAAGAATAGAGTTGTTAGGAACTGGTAACCAATCTCTATCGCCATTCCTGTATGCTTTTTCTTCCATACTTCTAGTGCTTGTAAAAACATTTTTCAAAGGGTGAGTGATAGACAGCATCCCCGTTTCGAGCCTTTACTTACTTTAAACAGTGAAGATATTTCATTTGCAGTTTTTATCGAGCTTTGTGGGTTCTTGTAAATGTTGTATATTGCTCGAACATATGTACTACTACGGCCAACTTTCGTTAATCCATTAAATGGTTTTTTTCCAGGCCACTGAATCGTAGGCTTTTTTCAAGATCTATGAATGTGAGGTGAGTAGGTAGATTTCGAGCTCTCCGTTTTTCTAATATTTATATAAATAATAATTTTTCTATAACATACATCAACATCATCATCATCATCATTAGCTTATACTGTCCACTGCTGGACGAGAGCCTCCCTCAAATCTTGCCATTTTTTTCTATTCTGGGCCGCTTGTACCCAATTTCCAGCCACTCTTTTCATATCATCAGTTCACCGACTTGGTGGTCTACCTCTACTCCGATAGGCTTCGGATTTTGGTCGCCACTTTATGATTTTCTTTATCCATCGCACATCCTTAAACCTAGCAACATGCCCAGCTCAGTTCCATTTAAGATGTAGAATGAATTTGACTGCGTCTTATACCCCCGTTCTCTTCCTGATAATATGATTTGGGAAGTGATCTTTAAGAGTAATGTCTAACACTGCCTCTCCATCTTTCATTGCATTACACATATTTTATTGATGTTTTTCTTCGTCATTGTGAGAATATCGGCTCCGTACGAGAACGGGGAGTATGCATCTGTCAAATATTTTTCTTTTCAAACACATAGTTAGGTTAGATTTGAATACATAGGCCAATTTGTCATATGCAGCCCAGAAGAGACCCATTCGCCGCTGAATTTCATGTGTTTGGTTACCTCATCCTATGCTGATTTCATATCCCAGGTATTTATATTGGTGCCCTTGCTCTATCTCTACGTTATTCAGTTTTTATAGTGTGGCTTAATACAAGATTTGTCATAAACTGGGTCTTGGAAAGAGAGATTTTTAGACCAACCTTCCCTGAAGCTTCCTGAAGCATGTCTAGCATAGTTTGTGCTTTTTGTATTTTGTCTGTTATTAAGACAATGTTATCGGTGAAACAGAGGTGATTTAACTTTTCACCTTCAATGGTAAGTCCCATTCTTTCCCAATTTTTTGATTGTAGAATACTTTCTAGAAGTGTTACCAAAAGTTTGGGTGAGAGCGTATCACCCTGCCGCATTCCTCTTTCGATTCGAAATTTGCTAGTGGATTGATTAGTTTGTGTTTTAACATGAGCGATGGCATTTTCATATATGTATTGAATTACATTAAAATATCGATTACAAATATGACACTTTGCAAGCGCTTCCAAAAGTTTCTGCTGATTTACAGAATCAAAAGCCTTGTTGAAGTCCACAAATATGAGTACAAGAGGCTTACTATATTCTATAAATTTTTCAATGAAGATTTTAACTGTAAGCAGATGGTCGTTTGTTCCATACCCCGAGCGAAAACCTGCTTGTTCTTTGGAAAGAAAACACTCGAATTTAGTTGCTGGACGTTTGGTAAGTATTTTCGTGAATAACTTGTATACATGGTTCAGGAGGCTAATGGGTCGATAGTTTGTAAGGTCTGAAGTATCTCCTTTTTTATGCAAGATGACAATAGTTGCATTATTCCACTGCGATGGAGTTATTCCTTCCAGGAAGCATTTATTGGATAACATTTTAAGTGATTTGATAATTTGTTATCCTTCTTGTTTAATTGCCTCTACTACAATATTGTCTTCACCCATAGCTTTGTTATTTTTCATGTCCTTCAGGGCTGATGTGATTTCTTCTTTTGTGATGTCTGGGATATCCTGTGACCCCTGATTTAGGACTATTGGTATGTTGATTTTCATTTTTTTATCTTGTAAAGTATATAATTGTTGATAAAATAATTCGTTGATCTGTAAAATATCTCTTTTGTTTGTTCTTGCATTACCACGCGTGTCTTTAATCTTGTATATGTCTTTCCTTCCCATTGTGTTCTTCCTTCTCAAGACTTTTAAGCTTTTGTTCTGTTCTACAACGTTTTCAATTTCCTTTGCATTGTTTTGTCTTTTGTTTTTTGTAATAAACATAAGCAACTGAATTCAATATTTCGAGCTCATTAAAAAATTATTCTTAATTCTGCTGGTCTCTTTAAATGAAAATGCGGTCAGAATCTTAATAAGCCGGTATAATACAATTTTTGGCACCGGAGTTGCACAGCATAATTGTTCTTGAAATGGAAAAATCAGAGTTTTGAGAGTGATTTATGTGATTACAACAATGAGTTACAAGCGAACCGTGAGAATGTACTCTCTCCGCGAGGAGTTGGTGCACGCCGCCGAGAGTATTTGCAGCCGCTTAAATTGAACATAAGTACGCAGTATTGAATTTGATTTTGATTCCTTATCAAGCCGGGAAAGCTTTTCTTCCATTCGTCCACAAAGTAATATATACGTTGTTTCCCCTTTTTATTTAAATATTGTTTCTGGTTTACAAATTTACAAATTTTCTGGTACACCAATCTGAAGAGAGTATTAGGTTTCAAGATTCTGGCGAATTCTGCTTTCATATTTCGTGCAATTTATTGCCTCATATCATATGCAAAATTCTGCCGTGCATCCCTTGTCGTTCTTAATTGAATTTTATTGCACATAAATGAAGTAACTGTATTACTATATTATACATTTAAGTTATATGTGTATTTATGTGACATAAAGTAGCCAGTTTTATTATATTTATTGTTCGTTTACTCATATTTATGGGGGTAGGGAATTTTTAATAAAAATTTTATTGCAATAAGTATGAGATGCATATTTCGTGATATTTTTCCGTGGATTGTTTCCTTTTCCTATTAAAAAGAATCTATGTTCGTCATCATGTAATAAAAAGCTAGTATTATATTAAATAACAAGAAACCTCATACCAGGGGTGCTCAAACGGTCGATCGCGAGTGCTTTTTGAGTCGATCTCGAGAAAAAAATTCCGAAATAGAACTATTCACAGATTTTGTTTTAGGTAACTAAAACAAAATGTAATGAATAAACTACTAAAAATTATTCGATCCAGAATTAGGCCAGAATAACCCCCTCATCACTTACTTTTATCGTAATAACCCCCTGCTAGCGGCAAAAGGGGCGGTTTTATCAAAGGAACGCGCGGTACTTGTCAAAGAAAAGCCGCGTTTTTGATTCCCGTCGATTTTTCTAGACACTTCGGGCGGCGTGTTTGACGGGAACATTCGAGACTTCGTTCGCGCCGATATAAATGTTGCGCCTGCAGGAATAGGAGTCAGTCTGAGTTGTAACTTGAACGTGATACATCGATACAAAGTTTATTAATAAATAGTCCAAAATGAGTGCGGCGAAGAAAAGTAAAACTTATCATTTTAATAACGATTGGGAAGAAGAATTTTTCTTTTGTATGGTAAAGGATAAGTGCATTTGTTTCATTTGCCGTGCGTCAGTTGTAATACCTAAGCGTGGGAACTTAGAGAGGCATCATAAAACGGTTCATAAAAACTATGAAAAGGATTTTCCGTCACAGAGTGAATTAAGAAAACGAAAAGTACGTGATTTGATAACTTGTTGGAAAAAAGAACAAACCATGTTCACAAGACCAGCCAAACAATCAAAAGCTGCAACGACGTCATTTAAAATATCTCATATATTGGCGAAACACAAGAAACCATTTGATGATGGATTGATTGGTTGTGAAGGAAGCATTTATTGAAACGGGTGAGACTTTATTTGGAGATTTTAAAAATAAAACAGAGATTATGTCTGCTATTAGAGAACTTCAGTTATCTCGTCCGACTGTCACAAGGCGTGTTAAAGTCATGACAGGACAGGCAGATAAACTAAAACATGATATCATGGAATTTACATACTTTTCTTTACAGTTCGACGAATCCACCGATATGACAGACACTGCCCAGCTGTGTATTTTTATTCGAATGGTATTCAATGACATGTCGGCTAAGGAAGAGTTTTTGACAATGATTCCTCTGAAAGGAAAGACCCGTGGTGAAGGTATATATTACGTTTTTTTCAATTTTGTAACAAACTACAAGCTACCAATATATAAACTAGTGTGCATTATAACCGATGGAGCACCAGCAATGACTGGAAACAAGAACGGTTTTGTGGCATTGTGTCGAGCTAATGATGATTTCCCTTCATTTTTCTCTTTCCATTGCATTATACATCAACAAGTTTTTTGTTCAAAAGTTCTAAACATGGAGGAGATTATGGGCATTGCAATACAAATTGTGAATTCTATCCGTGCACGTAGCTTGCAACGACGGCTCTTTAAATTGCAGTTGGAAGATAGTGAGTCAGCTGAATACACTGATTTAGTTCTTCACACGGACGTCAGGTGGTTGAGTCGCGGAAAATTCCTACAAAGGTTTCAAGAATTATTGCCTGAAATAACAGCTTTTCTGGACGAAAGAGGTGATGACACTCAGATGCTGAAAAACGGAAAATAGCTGACTGATTTGGCATTTTTGACAGACATCACAATGCATTTAAACACCATTAATTTGGAGCTTCAAGGTAAAGGAAAAACTATTATTGAGATGATTAGCGCAATAAACGCATTCAAAAGTAAATTGAAACTTATGATAGATTAACTGAGAAGAAAGGATCTGAAAAATTGTCCGTCTTTGAAAGCAAGGATTCCTCAGTTGAATTATGATATTTATGAGGCAGAATTATCAAATATTTTGGGCCAATTCGAAATACGTTTTTATGATTTCAGTAAATTGGCAAAAATCGCATCATTTATGAGTTTTCCTTTTTCGTGTAAAAACATTGAGGAATTAGCTACTGAAATAGCAAATCAGTTTAACATGGACTCATGTTCTGTTGAAAATGAGTTAGTGCAGATTATATCAGATATACACCTCAAAGCAAGAGCATCTGATACAAAATTCTGGTGTTTTATATCTGAAGATAAATATCCGAATCTAAGACAAATCGCCCTTCAACTGACGGCAGTGTTTGGGTCAACTTACTTGTGCGAGTCTGCATTTTCTGAAATGAAGATAATTAAGTCAAAATATCGCAATCGACTAACTGACGAACATATGTCATCATGCTTGCGATTAGCACTCGGTAATTACGTACCATCTTATGAAAAGTATGCTGAGGACATGCGGTGCCACGCTTCAACATCCAAAGTCACTCTTTATTTAAGTTTAGACACTAGAACTCGTTTGTTTTGTAAGAACCAATAAACTCGCAATTTTGAATAATTATGAGTTTTTTCATTGACATTTTAGAGCAGACCTACACTTACCTTGACTAAAAAAATGCATATTGTGCGGAAAACTAATATCTATGCCACGATATACCCTACCTAGACGACAATCCTGTATCACACTTACTTGCAGCCTCTCAGAGTCGATCGATCGTAGTCAAACAATATTGAGGTAGATCGCCAGCAGTTTAAGTTTGAGCACCCCTGCCTTATACGAAAGAGTTATGAGATTCAGAGAAAAACGCATAAAAAGAGTTATTTAAAGGATTTATACCAAAAGTGCCAAGTAAAATAAGATTATATATTTATATATATATATATATATATATATATATATATATATATATATATATATATATATATATATAAATATATATATATATATATATATATATATATATATATATATCTATATATATATATATATATATATATATATATATATATATATATATATATTACCTTGCTTCAGAAAAACGCATAAAAAGAGTTATTTAAAGGATTTATACTAAAAGTGCCAAGTAAAATAAGATTTATATTTTTATATATATATATATATATATATATATATATATATATAAATATATATATATATATATATATATATATATATATATATATATATATATATATATATATATATATATATTACCTTGCTTCCAACACTTTTCCCATATATTCACACACTATTCCCATATACCCCGTGGGGGAGCGGGATAGAATATCTCCCCCTGTATGTTCTGCCTGTCGTAGGAGGCGACTTAAAGAACAACCTAGATGGTAGATGCCCAGATCCCACCAGCATCGCCCGGTGTGATACCATCGCATCGGCTTAGGCTGCGTGAAGTTGCTTAACGTTTCGTGGCTGTGCCGATGTCCCGGTCTGTGGGACCAAATAGCATGATGAGGCACCTGGATACAAAAAATTCCGGAGGTAAAATAGCCCCCCGTTCGGATCTCCGGGTGGGGGCTGGTTCAGGGGCGTCGACATGCAGAGATCAGAATTTCAAAATGGATTTTTGCAACATACGAGGTTTAAACACGAACATAAATTCAGTGCACCAACACCTGCAATCAAACAAACCTCATGTAATCGCTCTCTGTGAAACTAAGGTCAGTTCATCCACCAGCACAGTAAACTATCTTTATCCTGGGTACGACTTCTATTCCCGATTTAGGCGTAACTTTGGAATCTGTGTTTATGTTAGAAGCGACCTCTCCTGCCAACGAGAAGAGGCTCTGGAGCCCCAAACTTTGATGTTATGTGGTTAAAAATAACGACTCAACCAACCACAAGGTTCATCTGTATCCTATACCGACCACCAA
Source organism: Pachyrhynchus sulphureomaculatus (assembly GCA_019049505.1). Lineage (NCBI taxonomy): Eukaryota > Metazoa > Arthropoda > Insecta > Coleoptera > Curculionidae > Pachyrhynchus > Pachyrhynchus sulphureomaculatus. The sequence goes on from CM032452.1 coordinate 55,595,347, forward strand.
GTGATACTAACTTTAGAACACTTTTCGCTTCTCTTGCAGACACCATCGATCATTTACAAATTAACTATCCAAATGCCGAAATTGCGATCCTGGGCGACTTTAATGTCCACAACATCAACTGGCTTAAATACTCAAATACTACCGACGAACAAGGTCGTGAAGCCGAATCATTTTCAATCAGTTGTGGCTTAACACAGCTTACTGACGAACCAACACGGATCCCTGATCGAGACGGAGAGTTCATCAGTCTTCTTGATCTGTTTTTAACCACCAATCCGGAGATTTACACGGTCAGCGTAAATCCGCGGTTAGGTTCTTCCGACCATAAACTACTTTCGACATCGAGTATTCTACCAATCAATGACAGAGAGGCGCCTAAACTGTGCAAGATTTGGCACTACAAGTCTGCTAAATGGGAAGATCTCATGGAATATTTTCAAACTTCCCCTTGGTTAGACGTTTGTTTTCGATCCGACGACCCATCTGACTGCGCTAGGGAGGTTTCCGATGTTATTTTGGCCGGTATGGAGGCTTACATCCCTTTTTCGAAGAAATGCCCTCCCAACGGCAAGCCTTGGTTGTACCGAAAATGCAAAGAAGCTGCTGCTTCTAAACACCTTGCATACCGGCAATGGCATGAAAATCCTAACACCATAAATCGTAACACATTTGTTCGTGCCAGGAACAGATGCAAAGAGGTTATCGACGAAATCAAGGAGGTACACAATCAACGGATTAGAAACAAACTTCTCGCTTGTCCCGAAAATTCCAGGTCCTTTTGGTCGGTCGCTAAGGCAGTTAGTCAAAATTTCACCAAATCCACCATACCCACCACTCACACGGCCAGATAATTCTATTACAACGACACCTGTTGAGAAAGTGAACTTGTTAGCTGAACTCTCTGCTTCACATTCTACTGTTCCAAGGAAAAACACCACCTACTATTCCCATAGTGCAGTCAAGGATGCCCGATGTTGTCTTCAGACAGCGTATCATAAAGCGTATGCTGGTGAAGCTAGACACCAAAAAGGCTTCTGGCCCTGACGGAATACCTGCCATAGTTCTTAAAAACTGTGCGAGGGAACTAACACCAGTTTTTCTGTAGACTTTTCAACCTATTATACAGAAGGGGAATAGTTCCTTCCTGCTGGAAATGTGCTACAGTTCAGCCGATACTTAAAAAAGGCAAGAAGTCCTTGCCAAATAACTACCGACCAATCGCACTGCTTTCAATAATATCAAAAGTCATGGAAAAGGCTATCAGTCAGCATCTTGTAAAATATCTTGAAGGATTCAACATTATTAGCGATTACCAATATGGCTTTCGTAAAAATAGATCAACAGGAGATCTTCTGACTTATGTAACATATGTCTGGAACACTGCAATTGAACACTTTGGAGAATCTCGAGCGGTTGCTCTTGACATATCCAAGGCATTCGACCGTGTTTGGCACGATGGGCTGTTGGCTAAGCTACGTTCTTGTGGTATGTCTGAAAGGTTCTGTTTGTGGCTCTCATGTTTCCTCAAAGAGCATTCTTTATGAGTGGCAGTCGACGGATTTCTTTCTAACACCTTCACTATCAACGCCGGTGTACCCCAAGGCTCTATACTATCTCCTACTCTCTTTCTCATTTACATTAACGATCTGCTGGAAAAGACCGAGAATTCAACCTACAGCTTTGCAGATGACAGTACACTTATCTCTTCATTCACTTTGAACGCTCGGATATCGGCTACTCAGACGAATATCCGCAGACAGCAGGAAGTCATTCAACTTAACAAAGACCTGGAAGAAATTCTATCTTGGGGTGACAGTAACCAAGTGGAATTTAACGCTACAAAAACCCAGGCGGCAGTTTTCTCTAAAAAAGTTAACGTTGCTGAACCCGACATAGTTATGTCGGGGCACTTTTATCCCTCTAAGATCGTCACTCAATTTGTTGGGCGTTAATTTGGGAGCAAATATGTCCTGGCATGAACATGTTGCAGGCATAGCAAGGAGAGCTACTCAAAAGATGGGAATATTATTTCGAACCAGAAAGCTTTACATTCCACAACAACTGTTAATTCTTTACAAAGCTCAAATTCGACCAACTATGGAATACTGCTCCCATGTTTGTAGCGCCGCTCCCAAACACTGCATTTGTTGGATTCTATTCAGAGAAGAGCTGTTCGTCTGATTGGAGACCCGAAACTGACCAACGGCCTTGATTCGCTGGAACATCGAAGAACGGTTGGCGACTTGAGCCTATTTTACAAGTACTTTCATGGAAAGTGTTCGAAGGATGTAGCCCGCTTAATTCCTCCCAGAGCGGTGCATGTTAGAAGTACACGTCGCGCTAATTGTTCACATCCGTATGAGGTGCAGCTTGTTACTCCTCGTACAACACTCTTCAAGCAGTCTTTTATATGGAGAACATCATCCCTTTGGAATAATTTGCCCAGGACTGTGTTTCCCGCCGAGTACAATCTACAGCGATTCAAGAACAACGTGAATCGCTTTCTCGGCAAACGTATCGCTCCTGTAGCGCTTTAGGGACTTCCCTGTAGCACGTGTGCTAGACCCATAATATATATATATATATATATATATATATATATATATATATATATATATTTAAATTAATATTTGAAACCAAAGAGGATTAGTATTAAAAACAACTACAGAACATTTTATTTAGAAATTACATCATTGTTATAAAAATGTAAACAAAATTAATGTCAAAAAAGTCTCCACACACTTAAAAATTACCAATAATGATTTGAAGGAGTTTAACGTAAAATAACAACTTTGTTTAAACTAATATTTAGCGTGACCTCCGTTGGCCTTGATAATCTCCTGTAACCTTTTTGTCGTGCTTGCAACCAGATTTCTAGTAACTTCCGCTGGCATGTTCTCCCATTCTTTCAATATTCTGTTTTTTAATTCTTCTCTATTTGAAACATTATGTTTCCGAACGCGCCGTTTAAGTTCCTCCCATAAATGCTCGATGGAGTTAACATCGGGTGATTCCGGAGGTGTATGAAGCTGCTGTCGCACATTATGGATCATCCATTCTCGCACCAAGTGTGCGGTATGTTTCGTATCATTGTCCTGTAGGAAAATGTATCTTTTTTCGAGTGCCAATTTTTGGACACTTTCTTTTAAACTGCCTCTCAAAATGTTCAGATAAACATGCTGATCCATGGTACTATTAATAAAATGTAAATTTCCAACCCCTCCAGCGGACACGCATTCTCACCTCTCCGTGGAACAAATGTTTTTAAAATCGAATGCGGTATTCTTCTTTTTCCAAACTTTAGTTCTGTCATCCGCCCCAAAAAGGTAAATTTAGTTTCATCACTAAAGATTAAGGATTCCCAAAAATTCAGGAAGTTTAGTAGTATAGTAGGCTGCATCCCTTATAGCCTGCCCTGTGTAACCAGTTTCTCATTGTTTGTGAACAAACATTTTTCGAAAATAGTTCCAGTACTTTTTCTTTTCATGTTGGTGCCCTTTTCTTGGGATCTATGATTATTATTATTTTCTTGAGATCTATAACAATACTGGCCTCTTCAGGTGGAGTTAGTTTCTTGGAACGATCGGAGCGTTGTCGAATTTTATAGGAACCTGTTGATTTATACTGGTTTACAATGTACTGAACAGTAGCATGCAACTTTTTAACAATTTTTCCTATATTTCTGTACGATATTCCATCTTTCCACAAATCAGTTATGATCTTTCGAACTTGAAATGAAATTTTACAATTTCTCTAGCTCATTTTTAATACTACTTTGAAAATCCACTGCAAAATTACTAGCAACAAGTGACAGATTATAAAGTATGGCCGAAAATTATTCGTTTGTTTTCAGTTTAACGAGCAATAGATAGGTAGATAAAATGCGGCTGATAATAACGTGTTTTTTTTCAATGCAGTTCTTGAGTGTATGGAGACTTTTTTTGACATTAATTTTGTTTACATTTTTTTAACAATGACGTAACTTCTAAATAAAAATGTTCCATAGTTGTTTTTAATACTTATCCTCGTTGGTTAAGTTTCAAATAATAATTTAAACATGTTTTCTCATAGTTCCAATTAATTAGTTAAACATAACAGAAAAATAGTATAAAAAGCAGGTGATGTGTGTGGAGACTCTTTGGACTGCCTGACTATATATATACAATATATATAATATATATATATATATATATATATATATATATATATATATATATATATATATATATATATATGTAGTAGTGGTTTTTCGGGTATCCCGGGTTAGCTTAAGGTCCCGTGATGGACGGTTTCGCTGACGTTTCGATGGAATCTCATCCATCTTTTTCAAAGCGTTGATCACTGGTCGGTGTCTTGGCGTTGAATGTCGAGACTGGCTCCGAGGGTGCCGGTTTTATGTGCTCGGGGCGTGGCTCTATTGGTTGGACGGATCTGGCCAATAGAGGATCGGCATTGGCTGCGCGTTGTCGGTCCTGTGGTTCTTTGTAATGTTTGTGTTGGTGAAGTAACATATGGTTGAATTATTGTTTCTCTTGGTTGGACTGGTTTGGTAAACGTCGACTATCATCTCGATTATTTAAGTTGTAGGGCCTCTTTTCTATTTCTATGGCTTCTTTGATTACCCTAGTGGATAGGTTATCACTGTTTTGTAGGATTTTGGTTTTGTTCATGTATATATTTATACATATATACATGAACGAAGAGATTAGAAGACAGGATAGGAAGAATATTTACAACAGCAGAGAGAATAGAAACCAGACAGTTAATTTGGTACGGACACAAAAGAGCTATATTCCGTCAAATCAAAAAAAGAAAGATATATTCATATATATATATATATATATATATATATATATATATATATATATATATATATATATGTTATATATATATATATATATATATAATATATATATATATATATATATATATATATATATATATATATATATATATATATATGATCGAACATAAGCACGTTTGGCGCACAAGACGAAAAAACGAACTGAAAAAGAGAAATTAAACCAAAACTGTATAATTGGTAATGATTTATTGCCCTCTCATCTATTTCGAGACCCACATTACGTCGTATGAAGACTCATCAGCAGGGCTAGGTTCGACAGAGAGCAGAGCAAGCACCAGCCCCTTGTTACCGTACTTCTGCATTGCTGTAATAAGGTATAACAAATTATTAAATGCGTCATGCATTATACAAGTTAAAAATTAATATATTAATATATATATATATATATATATATATATATATATATATATATATATATATATATATATATATATATATATATATATATATATATATATATATATTTATATATATATATATATATATATATATATATATATATATATATATATATATTAATATATTATATTTCTCCTAGAAGGTATCTTTAGTACCTAAACAACTACAAAATGTTGCTGTAACTGCCAGTAGCGTTCCTACTCCACGAAATTTTGGCGATATACCTCAAGTCCCCAGAAAATTGGGTGAACGATGTGCGGCCTGGTCTCCTTGAACCTCAGAGAGAACTAGATATGAATTATTTCACATAGTCATTGGTGCTTCAACATGCTTTTTACTCTTAGTATATATATATATATATATATATATATATATATATATATATATATATATATATATATATATATATAGAATAAGTTAAATATTCTTGTGCAAAGTTCGAGCCCATTCTTCGAGAAATTTTATCCTAATTTAGCTAAATGCCATCCTCGCCGATATCCTTAGGATATGAAAAAGGGTAAAATCCCTTCTTAGGCGAGGAGGTGAACGATAAAAAAACAATGCGCCTTCATTAAAACTTAAGAAATACGCTAAAAACAGCCAGGTTTTGCTCGCGATCCTGTGAAAAAAATACACTCAGAACACCTATATTTTACTTGCGAATCAACTTTAATGTTTCAATTGTAGGTCACTATGTTACATTTTAGTTCCGTTATAAAGGTTACTCTAGATTTTATGTTCATACTAAAAAAGTAATACCTAACATTATAAAACAAAAAATTGTAGTTGCTTTGAGTAGAGCTGGTAAAAAACTTACTCTAGTAAGAACTATCCGAATCCAAGTAAAAATTTAAACTTTCAGACCTTGGAAATGATTGTAAATAAATGAAAACTATCCCTGAAAATATTGGATTTAAAGGGAAAACTTTTTAAAAGTTAGATTATTTGACT
>CM032452.1:55606560-55677740 GCA_019049505.1 Pachyrhynchus sulphureomaculatus
GGCTTCAAGGGCATGTCCGGCAATGCTAGACTTCTCTGTTCTAATGTATTTTAAGTGTGCTAAATTTTCTTTAAATCCTGTTTTAATTGACCTTTTAGTTTGTCCAACGTACTTTTTGTCACAATCATTAAAACTAATTTCATAAATTCCAGTTTTCTCACAATTAGGAATCTTATCTATGGGATTTCCTAAGATATTCCTCAGATTGTCTGATGACTTATAGACTAGGGTGATGCCTACCTTATTAAATACCTTATAGAGTCCGCTACTATATTTCAGATTAAATGGTATGGAGACATACATGGTGAATTCTGAATATCTAACCTGAACTTATGTCTATTTATTAGCTTGTTTACTAAGTCATCGTCATAAACCATTAACTCTAGTTATATTTCTAATATGAATCCTTTCATTATTAAAGTTTACTCTATTCAGATGAAAAGTGACCGAACGATGAACTAAAAAATGTAACGAGGCTAATTTGTGTTGTCTGCAACGCATGCATACATAGCCAATTTATTCATGAGTAAGTTTGAAACCCAAGCCAGTCAAAAATTTGAATATTTCTCAATGGTATGTGAATGATATTTTCGCGATTTTGATACAAAGAAAGCAAATATTGATGATTTTGTTTCCAAATTAAATAGCCGATATGATTCCATTAAATCCACTTATAAAGTTGAGAACAAAGGACAACTGCCTTTTCTATATATTTTAATTATTAAAAATAATAATAGATTAGAATTTGATATCTATAGGAAAGACACAGTAACAGATATATATATATATATATATATATATATATATATATATATATATATATATATATATACATATATATATATATATATATATATATATATATATATATATATATATATATATATATATATATATATATACATATATATATATATATATATATATATATATATATATATATACATATATATATATATATATATATATATATATATATATATATATATATATATATATATATATATATAGTCCTAATGATTCATTTCGTTGCAAACAACACAAATTAGCCTCATTACATTTTTCAGTTGATCGTTTGGTCACTTTTCCTCTAAATAGAGTAAACTTTAATAATGAAAGGAATCGTATTAGAAATATAACTAGAGTTAATGGTTATGACAATGACTTAGTAAACAAACTAATAAATAGACATAAGTTCAGGTTAAATATTCAGAATTCCACCTTTTTTACACGCGAAGAAAATAACACCAAGTATCTCTTCATACCATATAATTCGAAATATAGCAGAGGACTCAATAAGGTATTTAATAAGGTAGGCCTCACCTTAGTCTATAAGTCATCAGACAATCTGAGGAATATCTTAGTAAATCGCAAAGATAAGATTCATAATTGTGAGAAAAGAGGAATTTATGAAATTAGTTGTAATGATTGTGACAAAAACACGATTTAAAGAACATTTAGCACACTTAAAATACAGTAAAACAGAAAAGTTTAGCATTGTCGAACATGCCCTTGAAGCTGATCATATTGTAACATTAGATAATCTAAGATTAATTAAAAAAATGTATCTGATAGGAGATTATTGAACGCACACGAAAGTATAGAAATTATAAAATGTAAAAGTAGTTTAAATAAAGACAGAGGGCCTATTCTTTATGGTCCCCTCTACTGGTTACCTGACCGGAACTGATGGCCTTGCCTATGCCATTAGTTCCGCCTGAGCAATTCAAGGATTAGGCTAAGTATAAATAGGGTAAATTTGTAGTTTAGCTTTAGTCAATCATCGCTCCTAATGAAGCTAACATAGTTAGCGAAATGCGCGTCGAGTACAAAAAATAAAGTGTTTGGTGTAGTGGTGATATATAGTGAGTAGAAATATTTAGTTAGTAAATATTTATTTTGCACTTTTATTACTAGATTTTAGATTGAACTAGATCGATTTATTGGCTATTAGGTAGCTACGATGTTATAGCTATTATCCATTATTGACTAAGAAAAAACGTGAAAATACATATTGGATCTTAAGATATATACATGTCAGGGACCTAATTAACTGAGCTTAGGTAATGAATTTATTTTATTTTAAAAGCAATCACCATATGGAATACTAACTGCCCGAGTCCGACTTGCACTTGGCCGGTTTATATTATTATTATTAAAGACAATTCTTTTTCATTACAAATCGACTCGTTCGAAAAGTTTCCAGTGCGGTCTGTTATTTATTCGTCTCAATATAATCTTCATACACTTTTAAACTTTCTAAAAATCATTGAATTAATGAGTCAATGGCTTTTAAACCGCACTTAAAAGTTATATCTGTAAAATATTAAAAGATCCACTAAGGTGCGACGCATTATTGACATTAAATGCTTTTAAAAGTCTCCTTTTAATTTTAAAAAAGTTATCATGGTCTAATGTGGTTATTAGTTGTAATATTAAAGATTTTTGCAATTTTGTCGGCATTTCGCCATCCGTCCTAATGAATTCTAAAAGTGAACAATGGGGAATAATTCAAAAATATAAAAAACAATGGGACAGGTCGAATATAAAGAGGGGGTTTTTATAAGTTTTTGTGACGTCTAATGGTAAAGTGATTGTTTCTGGATTAAAAAATCATTATTAAAAGATAATCCGAACTGTAATTTCGTCTGATGTAGACCTTATTAAAGGCGATGTTCGAGCAGTCAAAATTATTCAAGATGATAGTCATCGTAGTAAGATATAACAAATTCTATCTCTGCCTTGTAAAAGCCTAAAATTTTTAAAACATACCTGCTCTCAGTCCGGCGTTGGTTAATGGCATAGCCGAGTAATAAAAACTTATATCAACTACTATACCGAACAACGTCCATATTTCATTAATGACTACTGTGTTCTTTCATCTGCCAAGCCAACTCGGGACGCGTTTCGCCGTTTTGCAGATTATCAATCGAGATAGATTGACAGATGAGAGAACAGTGGTCACGGCTGAAATTTTTAATGATCTATTACATTCTGTATAGGGATTATAATTGCCCCTTCTGTTAAATAACACAGGCTTACACGTGTCATCTACGAGCGACGAGTCTTAAACACACATAATCAACTGTTTTTTATGGACATACCACACGTTCTGGAGGAGACTCCTAAAGGGCTACACGAGTGATGTGAGTGTGGAACTCACGTTGGTCTTGAATCATAAATTTTACTCGGTGGGAAACACTGCCCTGGGCAAATCATTCCAAAAAGATGAAGTTCTACTGATAAAAGAATTCCTAAAAAGCGTAGTACTACCAGTGATAAGCCAAACCTTGGATGTGGTCTATAAGGGTGACGTGTATTCCCAGTATGCACCATTCTGGGAGGAATTAAGCGGGCTCCATCCATCGAACATTTTTTATGAAAATACAGGAAGAATAGATTCAAGTCGATAACCATTCGCCGATGTTCCAAGGAATCAAGATTGCTGATGAGTTCTGGGTCTCCAATCAGACGAACAGCGCTCTTCTGAATAGAATCTAATACATTGTATGTTTCGGAGCAGAACCTCAAATATGGGAGCAATATTCCACTGTTGGTCGAATTTGAGTTTTGTACAGAATTAACAGTTGTTGTGAAGTGTGGAGCTTTCTAATTCGAAATAATATTCCCAGCTTTTGAGAAGCTCTCTTTGCTATGTATGCAACATGTTCATGCAAAGACATATTTGCTCCCAAATTAACCACCAGCAAATTGAGTAACGATACAAGATGAATGGAGTGTCCCGATATAACTATGCCGGGTTCAGCAACGATAACTTCCAGTAGATCGGCAATGTAAATGAGAAAGATAGTAGGAGACAGTATGGAGCCATGGGGCACACCGGTGTTGATAGTGACGTTATTAAGAAGAAATCCATCGACTGTCATTCTTAAAGAGCACTTTCTGCAATCCGTTATGTCAAGCACAACCCTGGATATATCAAGTGCAACCGCTTGGGATTCTCCAACGTGTTCAACTGCGTTGTTTCAAACCTGTGTTACATAAGTTAGAAGATCTTCTATTAATTTTTGTTTGCAAGAGCCGTATTGATGGTCGCTAATAATATTGACTCCTTCTAGACGTTTTAGAAGATGCTGATTGATAGCCTTCTCCTTAACTTGCGATATTATTGAAAGCAGTGCGACTGGTCGGTAGTTATTTGGCAAGGTTTTCTTGCCTTTTTTGGATATTAGCTCAACTGTAGCGTATTTCGAGCAGGAAGAAAATATCTCTTTTCTGTAAGATTTTAAGTACTATAGATTTTCTGTAAGATTTTAAGTACAATAGATTTCACCAGGCAGCGCCAGACGCTTTTTTAGTGCCTAGATTCATTAAAATATGTTTTTTGATACGCTGTCTGAAGACAATATCCAGCATCCTTAACTGCACTATGGTAATAGTTGGTGGTGTTTTTCCTTGGAAACTGACAGTAGAATCTTAAGCAAAGAGTTCCGCGAACAAGTTACTGTGGGCGTAATAAGTTTGTAAAAAGTACACTAATAATTAGGACTTCTTTTAAAGTATAGTTGTGTTTATGAGACGGTTAAATACGATTTTGGCCCTTTACTTTTATTTATGTGTATGTATATATTATTTTTGTTTTCTGCTGCCGCAAATATCTGCCGAACAAACGGGCTTCATTCCAGGAAGAGGGACTAGAGAACAAAATCTTAACATACGCCAGATAATAGAAAAAGTGAGGGAATTTCAAATAATAATCTATATTGGTTTTATAGACTACTCTAGGGCTTTCGACTGCATACAATGAAGCAAATTCTGGCCGATTCTAATCAGCATGGGAACACCTATACATCTCGTAAACCTTATCCGATCCCTATATGAGAACACAAATGGCAGAATTAAACTGAATAATTCTTTTTCCGATCCCTTTATCGTAGAAGCCGGCGTCAGACTCCTTTACTTTTTAACATATATAGTGAACATATAATGAGTTTTGTTTTGGATAGCTGGGGTGGGGGTGTGATAATCGGTGGAAAAAAGCTAAGTAACCTTAGATATGCGGATGATACTGTTATATGTGCAACTTCAATACAAGACCTAGAATCAATTATGGAGCGCCTGGAAATCACTAACACAACTAGGGATTGACAATTAATAGAGCAAAGACCAAAGTAATGACTGTGAGTCGTAATGAAGATCTGTTCCACATAAATAAAATTGTTGGTTTCACTGTTGTAAACCATTTACTATTTGGAATCCCTCATAACTAACAATGGTGGTTGTGAAGCGGAAGTAAACGTTTGAAAATGGTTAGAAACTCGACCATCAAACTCACTAAGGTCTAGAAAGATCCAGCTGTCACAAAAAATACAAAGTTAAGATTGCTATCCAGCCTTATATTCCCTATAGCAACTTAAGCATCGGAAACATGGACCATTAAACCTGCTGACAAAAGACGAATCGATACGTTTGAGATGTGGGTATCTATTCTTGAAGAGCTAAGTTTAAATGACCGACTTTCAAATAGAATTAATAGACAGTACCTGAAATATTTTGGTCACATTATGAGAAAAGTGGATGCCATGGAAAAGCTTGTAGTAAGGGGGAAGGTAGAAGGTAGAAGATCAATGGGACGGTCTCCGACAAGATGGTCCGATCAAGTAAGATCTCTCCTTGGGATGCATATGCACGAGTCAAGTCAAGTCGCGGAGGATCGAGACGCCTGGAGATTGACTGTTGACGCAGCAACTGCACTCCGATACTCCTATTGGGGCGAAAGGATTGAGAGAGATATTATTTTTGTTATTACCTATTCCTGTTAAATGTCCTCAAATATATTAGTATAAATTTTACTTTCAGCTAGTTTCCAATAATATATTCATGTCATTTTAAATGAAACTGATGTTTGCCGGTTAACAAATGAATTCATAAATAAAATTATTGTTACATTTCTCAATCTTACTATTGTATTTTTTACATCAACAACACATTATATGAACTTAGTACGAGTACCAAGTTTTACTTTTCTTGCTTTTCTTCACGTTTTATGGTGTGGGAGGAGATTAGAGGAGGTTGCTGCCGTGTTATCTATCATTTCTGGGTTTAAGTCTAGAAATCCAGACATCAGGTTACTTTTTCATGATTTTCAATTTTCACCCAGGAAGAGGCTGAAGGGCCTTCATTGTTCAGTATTGTTTAATTTCAAGAGCATTTTGAGATATTTACAGGTTTTTTGGAGGGAGGACGGGGTAAATTTTTAGCAGATTATTCATAGTAAAATATGTAAGGGGTTAAAGGTTTGAGGTAGGGTTAATGTGGTTCTTTTTCGAGGTTTGTGGAGGCGAGCAATCTAAGGAAACTAAGTTTTTGTTTCATCACTTTCAATTTTAATGGGAGAAGGAGGTGGAGTGGTCAAATATTGGATCGGTTCAATAGTATTTTATATTTTTTTTGGTTTTTGGTTGCGATAATGAACAAATTTTAAACACAATTACTTATTTACTATATATAATTATGTAAGGTATAAAGGGCGAGGAAGAGAGTTAGAAGGGTGAATTCGTATTTATTCTGTTGTAGCTGTTTTTCAGAGTTCGTTGAGTTAAAGAAACGAAACGTTACATTATGTTTTTGTTATTTGCAATGTTAACAAGGTTAGAGGTTAAAAAGGGTGGGGATTTCTATATTATTATAAGGATTTTGCCTGGTTTTTGGATGGGATATTTAAAAAAAAAAAGAAGTAGAGGGTTAGAAGGTTGGTTGCTCATGTAACGTAATATACCTTTTATTTCAGTGTTACTGGAAGCTAAAAAGAATAGAAATATCTGAAGCGGCTTTTGCTGATGATATTGTGCTAGTGGCGGAAAATGAGAGACAATTACAAGGAAACTTCGGTATTTGGAATAAAGCGTTTAAAGAAGAAGGTATGAAAATTAATATAGATGAAACAAAAGTAATGACAATGGAAAACCAACAAACAAACATTTACAAAGGGAATAAAATACAAGTGGAACAGTATAAGTATTTGGGAGTGATAATGCATGAAAATGGAAAACAAGACAAAGAAAGCAATGAAAGAATCGAAAAAACCTGAACTAACCTGAACAAACTTTACTATGCAATAAGTAATAAATTCATTAGGAAGAAAGAAGTGGCGAAACAAAATAAAATAAAAGTGTTCAAAGCAATTTATAGGCCAATCCTAACATATGGATGTGAATCATGGATCCTAAGAGACAGGTAGAAAAACAAGATACAAGCCGTCGAAATGAAATACCTGAGAGCAGTACAAGGAGTTACACGGAGGGACAGAATAAGGAATACAGAAATAAGAAGAAGGCTGAGAGTACAAGCAATGATGGAATATATACAACAGAGACAGCTGGGTTGGTGGGGACCTATACAGACAATAAAGGATGATAAACAGGAGAAACAAGTGTATGAAGCCCGAATACAGGGAAAACAGAATCGAGGAAGACCTAGACAGACAGAGACCTGGAAGTATACTTAAGGAGAAGGGAAAATCCTGGAAAGAAGCAGTGAAAATGTTAAAGAATAGAGACACATGGAAGAAGTTTATATGTGGAGATTGAGAGGAAAAAAAGGAGAATGTATAACTGCCCTACACCATATGGTAGAAGGGATATACGATTATATATATATATATATATATATATATATATATATATATATATATATATATATATACATATATATATATATATATATATATATATATATATATACATATATATATATATATATATATATATATATATATATATATATATATATATATACATATATATATATATATATATATATATATATATATATATATATATATATATATATATACATATATATATATATATATATATATATATATATATATATATATATATGTATATATATACATATATATATATATATATATATATATATATATATATATATATATATATATATATATATATACATATATATATATATATATATATATATATATATATATATATATATATATATATATGTATATATATATATATATATATATATATATATATATATATATATATATATATATATATATATATATATATATATATATATATTTCAGTGTTCTTGCTTTTTCATTATTTCCAATTTTAATAGAAATAGTATGTATGTTAGAAGGGATTGAAATCTAGTTAAAGAGTATCCTAAAAAATATTAAGTTTTAGTGTTTTTAGATCACATATTATCCTATATCCATCGGTCTGTCGGCAACATATTTCTCGAACGAAATAATAATATATTATTTGAAATAGGGATGAAGCCTACAGTTTTTGGGCGATATCTTTTTTTTTATTGTTCACCCCGCTTGAGTAAGGATTTTACCATTTTTCATATCCTGAGGATATCGGCGGAGATGTCTTAATACCCGTTAACGTTGTAAAAGTGCCGAAATATACATTTTTATATTTCACGGCACCTTTTAGATAAGGCTGTAGTGCTGCCACATCATTGCATTTCTGCAAACATCTACTACCTTTGTACGTGGCAGGGCTATATATACTTAAATAAAAGTATACTGACCTGCAGGAACTGAAACACGAGACCTTCTGCATCGTCAGCAACTACTACGCCACGGAGTCACGGGCCGCCACGGCTCAAGGAAATGGGGCGAAAGTGTTGCGTGTTATGGGAAAATCAAATTAAGTACCTATTTTAGAACTACATGTTTTCAAGAAAAATACTGGCCAAATCACCTTACCGATTTTTGTTTAATACAAGTGAGGCGGGTCATTCTAAAATGCGTCTTATCTATTTCTGCCTTTTTTTGGCAAATCGCTTTTACGAATATTACCGTCAGAACTTAAATTGTATTAATATTAGTTAATATTATCTGCATAATGTGGCTGATTACTGCAAATCAGGTTTTTGAAGTCCGTTTTTCCATTTGAAAAGTTAAATTAGGCCTTGTGTTTGGATGATATGCACTTTGGAATGTCATTTTGAATAAGGATCACTTTGGAAAGAAACTTCATCAGATACAGTTTGAAAAAGCTAAAAAAACGTGTATTTCTTATTATTTTTTACATATATGGCTTTTATTACTAAGTAGTTCAGTTCAACGTTTTAAAGAACCTTAAAAAAGCATACATAATCTAACTAGTCATTCTGATTTGAAAAAGTTAAAATCATTCTAAGAAAATGTGGGCTAAACTCTGAGTTTTTTTGACTGATCTCTTCATCATGTTCGTTACCTTGTTTTCGAACCGCAACTTTCATTTGTTCTTCAAAAAAATTCTTATAAAAGATACACACACGGGGTTTTCGTCCCAGTTTTCTCCGAAATGTGCATTGAAGTGAGGTCTTAATATCTTCAATTTACATTTTTCCCTTTCCTCCACAATGGCGCAGCCTTCTCCAAAATAATTCTTTTGCACTGAGAAATTTTGAAATGTCATGATTGAACACGTTTAAAACATTCTTTGGTCGCGTGTCGGGATATAACAGGGATTTTTCTTAGTCTTTTCTCTACATTACCGAATACTCGGTCCGATGGTAAGAAAGAATGACCATGTACCGAAAAAACTAATTCTAAATCGATATTCCGAAATAAAATTTCGGAATATGGTTTGATACTTGATTGGTCACTACTACATAAAGTCGAGAAATTTGCACATGCAAATTGACCAACAAAGATCCCATGAATGCTATATTCCATGCCTTTCCTCCTACGACTATAGTTTCTGAGCCTATACTCTTCATCAGGTAGGCTTTAGGCAACGGTATCGATCGTGAAGATCCGTGTACTGTGGAGAGTCACGTTGGAATGACTCTCGCTGGCTTATAGCAATCATGGTACCTTAAATAAACGAGATACTACTCGTTGGGCAAGATACAGACCCTTGCGCCATATGTTGAGATTTTCAAACTTCGAAATTTTATTTCGGAATATCAATTTAGTTTATCCTTCCTAACAATGTTAAGTTTTATATAATTGAGCAGTTTTTCGAAGTTTGAAAATCTCAACAGATGGCTCAAGGGTCTGTATCTTGCCCAACGAGTAGTATCTCGTTCATTTAAGGTACCATGATTGCTATAAGCCAGCGAGAGTCATTCCAACTTGACTCTCCACGGTACTCGGATCTTCACTATCGATACCGTTTCCTAAAGCCTACCTGATGAAGAATATAGGCTCAGAAACTATAGTCGTAGGAGGAAAGGCATGGAATATAGCATTCATGGGATCTTTGTTGGTCATTTTGCATGTGCAAATTTCTCGACTTTAAAACTAATTCTATTCCCTTTTGAGTTTTCGGAGCAACTTCAGCTAGAAAAAATACCAATATGCCAACTATTACTGAATTTCGGTTCTGGCCTCTACATCCATCGGCACATAACCTTATTTTGTTAATGTTTTCATTAATGACTGTGGTGGAATAACAGACATATTTTAAACTCCTTTTATTAGGGTAAGGACCGATTTGAAATGCTAACTAGTGTGTCAAATTGTGCAGGGCAATGCGCTTTAGTCGGCATAGCCCGTCCCAAAATATAAGATCCTAATTTTTGCCGTTTTAGTGGCTAATATAAAAATTCTGACCTTTTGTTTATGATAGGTTGCAAAGATGGACTTAAGAATTTTATTCATTAATGCAAATAAATAAAATTACAAGTGTTTTTGGAGATGTTTATTTATAGATGCATGTAAAAACAAATGGATAAGAAGTATAAATATACGGTTTGAATGAATGGTGTTTACAAGAGGGGACATATTGTATAAATAAAAATATATTTTAACTTAAGCCTAATTCGGTTTCACTATCACTGTCATCAGCTGAGGTAATTATCAGTAGTTTTATATTATTTACATAAATATATGAATCTTCAACTTTAACAACGTACTGAATGGAATTCTTCTAGCTTTACCAAGATATATCCTTTATAACTTTTTTTACTAATACAACCACTGACACGCTTAAAGTAGGAGAAACATTTTGTGCCCTTATTTTTGATTTAACTTGATGTCAAATATGTTCAATTGGATTAAACACACAATAATACGGAGGAAGCCGTAAAACAGTGTGCCCCATTTTCTTAGCCATACTATCACAAACATATTTCTTTTTCAATTTATAATCTTTCAAAACTTCCAAAAGATCACTTTTTTTATAACTAAAGTCAAAATAAATGTCATTTTCTAACATATATATATTTGGTGTTAACTGCATTAAGAACTTTATTTAGTAGGCGACTATGGTAAATTGCATTGTCCATAACTATAACACTCTGTTCGGGAACATCTGGCAAAAGGGAATTTTGAAACCAATTTTCAAAAAGTTCTGCGGTCGTGTTTTCGTGATAGTCCAAACTAGAATCTTTTATGTTTTTTTGCAGATAATAGTAGACAATCTGAAACCCAGCCCTTTTCAGATCCAGTATGCAAAATGGTTATTCGTTTACCTTACCGTAAATTATTGGCCAATTCTTTGATCGATACTTTTTAATTTCTTGTAAATAAATATGTCGCAAGATTCGTAATCTTTGTGACTCCATCACTACTTGCCTTTTGCTGATTTTTCGGAATGAGAAGCCCATTGTTAAGAGAATTCTGTGAAGGGTTGATCGGCCACAATGTATATTGGTCCCGTCCTGTACCAGTCTTAATTTTACTTTGTCTAGTGTCGGCGCTAACTGCTCTTCATACATATAATATATTTTTCTCCTGATGGCGTCTTTTTCACAATCGTCTACATACATTTGAAATCTTTCCGTTTTTTCCTGTTCCTGAGTGATGATTTTCCTACAATACTCTGAATCGTAGAAATTGGGGTTTTTGTTAATTCACTGGTTTCTTGCAAAGCACTTTGTTTATTCAAATTTCTTTTTAACAAACTGTCGTAAACATTTTTCACTATTTGTTTAGCGTCAAGTGATAAATGTGTTATCTGGCGATAGCCACTATTGCAATTTTCCCACGGACGCCACCTAATTAAAATAGAACCGTTACGTTGTCAATTGTAAGTAAAACTAAAAATAAAAATAATAAAAAACCTGAACTAACCTGTGGTCATTAGGCCTATGTTATGAAATACTTAAAGGGCTCCAAACCGGGTTGCCAGGTAGTAAATATATAGGTAACAATAAATCCAATATGATTGCAGGTGCAAGTGAGGGCGGTATACAAAGCAGGTAAAATAAAAATACGTTTATCGTAATACCTGGCAACTATGTACAAAACCTTAATAGGGTCGTTTATTGGCCCATTGAAAAAGCAAAAAGGCAGGATCTTATATCTTGGGACTTACTTTACAACATGTACTTCGTTATGAAGGTCAAAGTGGATAAGACGCATTTTGGAATGCCCTGCCTCATATGTTATCGAAACAATTTGCAAAATCTCAGCCAAACGTGAAAAGTATAATGTGTAAATTAATGGCTATTTCTAGAATAATGTTTATCCAATGCTCATCTCTTAAATAACTCGATTTTTTTAGTATCGAAAATTTAAATTGCGGTTTCACCGAATAAAATATACATAGCAAATCGAATCGTGTTTTCAAAGACAAGAGTCTAGTGTTCATATTACTTATTTTATCGAAAAGGAGAATGGTTTCTATTTCAATAAATACAGTTTATTCATATAAAATACATAGAAACGACTATGTTCCCCCAAGGACTTCATATAGAGAAGTATCTATTTTCTTTTTCGTTTCGATGTTGGCATCATTGTGTTTATATTTTCTTGAAAACGGGAAACAATACGTGGAGCTTTTCTTTAGTACCGTTTTAAAAATTTATCATAGTGTGCTTTAATATTTTATGTGATGCACTACGTCTTAAGGTAGGCAGTTTAATTGACTTTTGTTTTGTCTTAGACAAGACCGTTAATATTTTTAACTAATATTAAGTTTTGAAATGAAAAGATACAAAACTTATCTATTTCAACACGAAGGTATTAAAGAGCTTTATCAAAGAAGATTACACAACGAATTACTTACACTGCACAGTGTCTCGACTAGTACAAGCTAGCGGGGCAATATTATTTCTTCACTTATTTCAATTGTTTATGTATATTCCAGGTATCTTAAGCTATTTTAAGAAAAAAAAAAGTTGAAAAAGTGTACTGTATGTGTATTAATCGAAATATGTAGCTGCAAGACGGAAGTGGTTTACTAATGTGTCTCATTTGTTCACTATTGTCGCTAATTGTTCTTTAATTAGCTACATACGTCTACCTACTCATTATGTGTGAAAAGCACAATCATGTTTGTTTACAAAGAAATTTCTAGGAAAAAAAATAAAAATCATAATGATAGTACCCACATTTATTAATTTACAAAATATTACTTCTTTTAAAATAAATTAGTACAATAACAGTATCTATATATCAATTATTTACAATAACAAGGTGTATAAGTAAAAGAAATATAATATTAAATAACTTATATACTAAGGCATGAATTATAAGCAACTACAACACACAATAAAATAAGAATAATAATTACAATAAAAAAATACTTAAACCTACTAATCACCATCAGATGAGTCGTCATCACCGCTCTCCCATTCAGTAGAATATTCAGAGAGTAAATAATCCTTCTCATTTAATTCGTGATGATGACTTACTGATGGTGTTTCGGATGGCAATGAAGGTGGGATAATCAACTGCAGAACCTCCGATGGCAAAGAAGTAAATTTTTCTTCGCGGTAATTCTCTATACGAGTTGATAACAGGATCAGTCGTAATTAAAAGCATTCTCACAAGATCTGTATTTGTGGCAATACGTGACCGCTTCCTGGTGTGCCGTTCACGGAATCTACGACAGTCTTTATTTCTGGCCTCCTGGGCTTCTTCGGAGAGTTGTCCAATGGGAAGAAGAAAAGACTTTATAACTTCCGCGCTGTGTACAAGAATTTTATGCACAGTAACGGGCATGGAATACCACGAATACAGATCAAGGTATAATTTTCTAGTATCAACACAAAACTTTTCGAATTCTATATAATTTATGTCATATCCCGATGACAAAGTTCTTAAAATTACATGAAATCTACGAATAAGGTTTACGTCTAATCCTGTAATTTCGCTGCTCAATTCAGCTTTGGAAAAAAATCTACGTGCTGTGTTTCCATCGTTTGTGTTACCATACCCAGGTTTTGGTTTATCTACAATGAGACCCATACGATCTTTAAAACACTTTTTGTATCCCTTGTGAGCGTTGCTTCACAATAGCTTTGTCGTTATCTCCCCTGACTTGCCACTTTTTTATTTCTAAACGATAGCTGATGTGAAGCAAACATTCAAACGAGCGGATCCATGCATGTAAAGTAGCTAAACCAAATGCAAGGCGTTCTTCGTTGCTGGGATATATCTTTGAGTCCTCGTTCATAGTAGACGGGGTGGCACCGCAAATATAACACTTTTGTGTTGAACTTGTGTCTGTTTAGGCATTGCACACTTTGCCATCAGTCATTGTCAACAACAAAATCGTGTTTAACAGAGATTTGAGATCCAGCAACGTTACATAATGTTGGAAGAAGCTGACTTACTTCATCTAAAATTTTAGAAGTTTCTTCTTTCGTAAACTCTTTTGTCTCCTTGGCAAAAATAAACTTAATAGGACGGCAATATAAAGTAGAGGAAGGTCTTGGATTTTGCCAGATCACAGTTTCGCCATCAAGCAGTCTCAAAGGGACAAATGAGTATACGAACAAAAATTCGTCTGTAGCGTTAGTGTTCTCAAATTTCTGCTTATACGTGCTATGCCCCGAATTCCCATCACAGCCCCATTTGCTTACCAACGTATAATATGAACGAGGTAACACAGTTCTAATGACTTCCGTCTGAGCTTTAACTAATCGTTCAGCCGTTTTATCCAAAATCGCGTGAAGTTTAATTTCAGCTCGAGATTGAGTCACAGAAATATATTCGTCAGAAGGACAACAAAAAGCTTTGGACTTACCTAAACTATAAAACGATGGATACACTTGATGTCCCGCTTTCATTGACCATTTTCTTATTTGTTTATATGAGTGAGAAGTCGATTTCGAGTCCACATAATAAGCTAAAGCTTCGTCTGGTGTTAACTGCCGACCTTGTTCAGAACACTTATTCTTTTCTCTAGTTTCACTGACCGCGACGTTATGGATCTGTTTAGCAACACTTCGATACCCTTCTTTTCGAGTAGCTAACTCAGCTGCTGTAATAAGCTCACTTGCACTTCGCGATTCCAAAAGATCTTCTACTCTCCGTCTCTTCGTTTTCGTTGATGAGTCTTCAAATCATTTTCTGGGTCGCCCTACGGAAAGAGCCGCTGATGATGTTGAAGTGCACGGCTGGTTAACACACATCTTTATTTCGATTCCGGATCCCTCAAAACCAATCTTTATGTTTGATTAGAAACATTTCTTTGTTACACTTTAAAGAAGTCCACTTTTGATTGAATTTTGCTGAAAGGCTTGATATTTTCATTTTGAGTCGTTTTAGAGGATCGTCAGAAACATCATACATATTGAATTTTTTAACTTATATAATAAAAAATGCCACTGTTTCGTTCAGTTTTGTCATGTTTTAGCCATTCTTCAAAAAACTCCATTTTCGTCATAGTCACGACTCGTTCTGAAAAAAATAAAATAATTTTACTTTCGGGCCTTTTCGGGGTCTATAATATATATGAATCTGTGCCTGAATGTTGTAGGTATTACATATAGAAAAATCTAGGTGGATATATGTGGATAAAAAAAGTTGCTACTTTTAAAGTTTACAATTAATGTAAAATTTGCTGGATTTATCTATATATTTACAAATTGATATTACACCAAAAGTATACATATTTTTTATAAAAAATATAAGTCATAATAGAGTACATACCTTCAACAGAATATTCCATCACAAAAAACTCGTTTCACTTTGCTAACAATTTTAAAATATGTTATCACAAGTGTGCATAAAATGCAACTGATTTGCAAATGAAAATGACCTCTCTTATAAGGGTTACTTTGACCCCCTGATAAGATACCTTTATGAGGTGATAAACAAATTAATTCTTGGAATTCGTTGGGGGTTGTTTTGGGGGGGGGGGGGGGGGGGGGGGGGGGGGGGGTTGTTTACAAGTCGTTATCAGTGGTTCCTGGAAATTACGTCATGAATATTGTCCCGCTAGCATGTTCTTGCCGAATCACTGTGCACTGGAACCAACCGAAGATATAGAGCAAGAATATGAACGCATTAAAAAAGTGGTTTTATAAGGTGGCACAAGAAACTTTAGGAAAGTATAAGACGGAAGAAAAAAAAACATGCAGATATTACATAACAGAAGAATTAAAAGAACTAACAGAGGAAAAAAAATAGGTGATACTAAAAATATTTAACATACAAGTCAGAAACTACCCGGGCAGAATACAAAGAAAAAAATAGAGAGGTACGCAAGAAAATAAAAAAAGAAAAAGTGAATACTGGGAACGAAAATGTGCACAGATTAACACGTATATTGGAGGAGCACAATCGACAGAAGTGTGGCAAACCATCAAAAATATGAAAACGAACAACAAAGAGAGGGCCGTAAATTTAATACCCCTGGAAGAATGGAAAAATAGTTACGAAATATTACTAACTGAAAACAGACAAGAATTCCTTAGTATAGAGGACAATGAATCAGAAGACACAGAGGGATAGGACTGGGACAAAATAACCATGGAGAAAGTACAAGCAGATCTAAAAACGATGAAGAATGGAAGAGCGGCCGGACCAGGTGATATCTTAAATGATTAAAAATGGAGGTATAACCATGTGGAGAACAATAACTAGCTTAATTAATAATTGTATATCACAAGGAAGAACACCTACCGGATGGAAAAAAAGTTACATTTCATCAATCTATAAGAAAGGAAATAGAAAAGACCCTAATAATTAAAGAGGTATATGCGTTACAAGGACTATGAACAGACTGTACGGCAAAATATTGCAGAATAGAATAAGAGAAACAATTAAAGGAAAGATATCCGGAAACCAAAGCGGATTTACTTCGGGCCGGTGGTGTATAGACAATTTGTTTACTTTACAATAATTGATAGAAAAGAAGATCCAAAAAGATGACGAAATACATATGACCTTTATAGATCTTAAGAAGGCATACGATAGTGTACCGAGAAATAAACTTTGGCATGTCTTGAGAACAGTAGGGATAAAGGAAGGGATGATAACAACAATAAAAGAGTTATATAATGAAAATATAGGATATGTGAAACAGGGACGCTATTTCTCGGAAGCTAGCCACATTACAAAAGGTCTAAGACAAGCGTGTTGCCTTTCACCAATCTTATTTAATATATTTGTAGAAAACGCTCTAAAGAAATGGAACCGCACTTGCTAAAGCATGGGCATCCCCATTAGTGATAAACACCTATTATCGTTAAACTTTGCAGACGACCAAGTAATAATAACACAAGATGCATTCGATATGGAATAGGTATTGAAGAGATTATACACAGACTACAAGGAACGGGGACTAGAGGTGAGGCTTGAAAAGACGGAGTATATGGTTATGAACTCGGAAATAGAATTTGATGTCTTAATTAACAACGATACACATGTCAAACAAGTCAAGGAATTTAAATATCTAGGAGTACTGATTGACAACAAAAATGGTATAGGTAAAAAGGAAATACAGAATAAAGTACAAAAAGCCAGGAGGGTCATAGGAGCTCTTAACTCAATATGGTGGGATCAAAACATAACTACACAAAACAAAAAGAGAATTAGAAGAACAATGGTAGAATCGGTTTTAAGTTATGGTAGTGAAGTGTGGGTAATGAAAGAAGAGGATAAAAGAAAAGTAACGACGATAGAGATGGATTACCTGAGAAGAAGCGCCGGAGTGTCCAAATTCCAACATATAACAAACCAAGAAATACTAAATAGAACAGCAACAACAGAAACAATTATACAAAAGAATAGAAAATAGAGGATTAAAATGGTTTGGACAACTACTCAGAATGAACGATACAAGATGGCCCAAAAGGCTCTGGACATGGAAACCACCGGGAAGAAATAAAATAGGACGACCACGTAGTTTCCTGGAATGCAGATATGAGACAAGCGATGAGGACACGAGGAATAGATGAAGAGATGGCGGACGATAGAGAGGTTTGGAGAAGGCGAATGGGAACACAACACTTAGTTGTAAATTGTTATATATTACTTGTGTATGTATACCCTTAAACCCAAAATATATATATATATATATATATATATATATATATATATATATATATATATATATATATATATATATATATATATATATATTAAAGTTTTGACAGGAAACTTCCACAGGTTACCGAGCTTATGGATTAATAAACCAAGAATCTAATCGACGGCTTCTTCAGTACGCCTTTTTCTTCACTCATTTTAAACGCTCGAACATCGGCTACTCATGCAAATATCCGCAGACAGGAAGAAGTCGTTCAACTGAACAAAGACCTAGGAGAAATTCTATTTTCGGGTGATAGTAACAAGTAGAATTTAACGATACAAAAATTCCGTAACGGTCAGTTTTTTATTAAACTAACTGTTTAAGAAAAAACTTGTTGAACCCGACTTGGTTATGTCGGTACACTCTATTCCTTTAGTATCATCACTCAATTTACTGGGAGTTAATTTGGGAGCAATATGTCTTAGCATAGACATGTTGAATGCATAGTAAAGAGAGCTTCTCAAAAGTTGGGAATATTATTTCCTAAAAAGCTTTACACGCCATGACAACTGTTAACAAAGCTCAAATTCGATCAACGATGGAATACTGCTCGCATGTTTGGGGTTCTGTACTCAACAGACACAGAACTCACCAGCAACCTTGATTCCTTAGAACATCGAAGAAGGGTTGACGACTTGAGTTTATTTTTCAAGGATTTTCATGGAAAGTTTTCGATGACTGTAGCCCCCTTAATTCCTCTCAGAGCAGTGTATGTTAGGAATACACGTAGCGCTAATACTATAAGGCTCAGCTTGTCATCGTACAGGGTGAGTCAACGATAGAGTAAAGTTCGGGAATGACGAAAAAATGTTAAATACAATAGTTTAAGGGAATATTAAGGTGCACAGTTTAAAAATTATTTTTGAGTATACAGGGAACTTCAAAAAAGTGTGGCCGATATAACATGTTTTTTTAAATGGAATATCCTAATTTTAAAACTTTTTTATTAATAATGTTATGTACCTAAACCTAGTAGTTTTTCTAATATTTCAATTTTTTTTTTTTAAATATTAGTTTACAGTTTTGTAAAAAATTACCAGTAGCGCCATTATTTCTGAAGTTGGAATACTCATAATTGGTACGAGCATTCTACAAAGATGAAAAAAAAAATATACGTAAAGAAATTTGAGTTAGATGCTACAGGGTATTCAAAGAAATGCATTTCGACTATTTTAAATTGAAAAATCTCAAATTTTTTAAATGGCACATTCTGTATACTATTATTTTTTCTGATAGATTTTACAAAACCTTCCAACTTTTATTAAGTATCTATTAATACCTATTTCTAATAGTTTTAGATTTATTTTAAATTTTTCAATTTTTACCCTTGTTGTTAATAAACTTACAGTAAAACATCATAGTTGCCCAGACAAAACAAAAATGTAGGCATTGTCAGATTTTGACATGTCTATTAAGCAAGTAAAAATAGTTTAATTTGTTGTAGTAAGTAAAAATAGTTCAATTTATTGTAGTAAACCAGAATGCTACCAATGAGGAAAAAGAAATGGAGATTTTACTCCATGTTGAAGATAATCTCCAGGTCAGCAGCCGCCAACTAGCTGACTTATCTGAGATATCCCAATCTATGGCTAATCGCACCATGAGAAAATACAAGTATCATCTCTTTCGTATGGAACTATACCAAGAACTTCGAGTAACGACGAGTAAATTTTTATACCACCATGAATTGAACAATAGAGGCCGATCCAAATTTTTTATCCAAAATATTGTTTTCTAATAAAGCTACTTTTCGCAGCCATAACATGCATTATTATTCAACAATTAATCCATTTTGGGTCCGGGAAGTTTAAAACCAAAACCATTGGTCGCTTAATGTATGGTGTGGAATATTAAATTTTTAAATTATTGGTCCATA
This sequence comes from Pachyrhynchus sulphureomaculatus, assembly GCA_019049505.1. Classification (NCBI taxonomy): domain Eukaryota; kingdom Metazoa; phylum Arthropoda; class Insecta; order Coleoptera; family Curculionidae; genus Pachyrhynchus; species Pachyrhynchus sulphureomaculatus. The sequence continues at coordinate 55,626,643 of CM032452.1, forward strand.
TTTTTTCCGCGAACCGCTTAACGGGCCTAGATATCTAAATTTTTTGCAAAACGAATTACCCCAGTTTGAAAGGGAACAAATGTGGATTCAACAAGATGGAGCTCTTGCTCATTACCACCGGGAAGTTCGGGGATTTTTAAAAGAACGGTAGGGATGGATTCATTCTGTGGCTCCCTCGATCATGTGACTTAACACCTTTAGACTTCCTTTTGTGTTTATGTGAATCCCCCTACAACACCAGTAGATACGGAAAATAGGATACGGGATGCATGCAGGACAATAACGCCCTTTATGCTAAGGAAAGTGAATGAAAATATAGCAAACGACTAAATATGTGTCAAGTATACGGGCATATTTTTGAACATTTATTACGTCATAATAATTGATCATTAGATAAGTTAAACTATATTAAAATTATTATTAACTATTTGTTTATGTTTTCACAATAGCATAAGTGTATTAAAAACAAGGGCAAAAATTGAAAAATTCCAAATAAATCGAAAGCTATTAGAAATAGGTGTAAGACATACTTAATAAAAGTTGGAGGGGTTTGTAAAATCTATCAGAAAAAATAATAATACACAGGGTGTGCCATTTACAAAATTTGAGACATTTCAATTTAAAATAGTCGAAATGCATTTACCCTGTAGCATCTAACTCAAATTTCTTTACTTATATCTTTTTTTCATCTCTGTAGAACGCTCGTACCAATTATGAGTATTCCACCTTCAGAAACAATGACGCTATTGGCAATTTTTTACAAAACTGAAAACTTGTATTTTTTTTTTAAATTGAAATATTAGAAAAACTACTAGGTTAGGTATACAACATTATTACTAAAAAAGTTATAAAATTTTACGCAGAATTTAAAAATAAATTAGAAAATAGGATGTTCCATTTAAAAAAACATCTTATATCGGCCACGCTTTTTTGAAGTATCCTGTATACTCAAAAATAATTTTAAACTGTACACCTAAACAGTCCCTAAAACTATTGTATTTAACATTTTTCGTCATTACCGAAAAAAAATGAGAAAATGAACTTTACTCTATCGTTGACTCACCCTGTACAACCATTTTCAAGCAGTGGTTTATATGGAGAACCTCATCTCTTTGGAATGATTGGCCTAGGACTGAGTTTCCCACCGAGTATAACACGTAGGCTGAAAAGTTTTTGGTCTAGCTACTTAAAATACATCTTTTTTTTTTGCAAAATTCGACTTTATTCATCAACATACTCTTCTTTAACTCTTTGAAGTACGGGAATTTGGCTTTAAAAAAAACCCCAGCGGTACGAGAAAAAAAACATTTGAAAAATGCACAAATTGTTGTCTATTTATTTTAAGTAAATAAGCTTGAACACAAATTTATATATAAAAAAATATAAATACATTGCAAAAGAACTTAGATTGGGTGGTTTATTTTTTGCGCCACCATACTTTAACACAAATTTAAAAATAAAATATGAATAAACAATATATTCTTAAAAGTAAAAGAAATTAACTTTGTGCATGATAAGATTGAAAACAGGTTTTTGTTTTTCCTAAGCATAATGGCATTTGGCAAATACTGCATTGCCAATTGGTACGAATATCTTTTTTTTTCGAGCTACAGTAAGCACACCTTCTACGAGTGGTTCTCATTGGCTGGTGTGCACTTTCTGCTCTTCTTACAGCAGTTGATACTGTGGGCTTATAAGAACTAATGATCACTGATAATAATTCCGTGGACATGGCGATTTTGTCTATCCTTTGTACCAATGCTTTGGCAACTAAGCCTTCTGAAACTTGTCTTCGGAAATCCTTCAAAGAAAGCTTAGCATTTTCTTTATGGTATAGCTTATATAATATAAATGCATTTGTTATTGTTGTCTCCAAAAGAAAAAAAAAAAATACGATGCCACCACTTGTGACTTTTTCGATCAAGCCCATAATATGATCGCATTTGGTCGAATTTGTCAACGAAATTCATGTGTCTATTATAGTCACTAAGTAAAAAAGGACAAGGAATAAGCAGTACACTGCCATCTTTCTCTTTTCTTTTTACTTCTGTAACAATTGTAGGGACATGATAATTAGACAACATATGCACGGATTTCTTGTCGCGCCATTTCACAGCAGTCAATCCACTATCGCTTGTATACCATTCATATTCCCCCCTTTTTAGAGCTTTATCATTAGTGAAATAGGGAAAATTTTTTCTTGATACGTTTATTGTTCCACAAGCATAAATTTTCGAATCTAAAAGATCCTCCATTAGCTTTATGGATGAGAAGAAATTGTCAAAATATATTTTGTGATTTTTGTTTGTAAGTGGAGCAGCTAAACTCTTAACAACTCGAGCGCCCAAATTTTTTTCTGTTTGATCTCCAGTCTTCCCTGTATATATATCAAAATTCCAGCAATACCCTGTTTCATCCGCTAAAACCCACACTTTTTATGGGGTTTTTTTGGTAAGTACTGTTTGAGCGAAGATCGCCCTTTGAACTTGATCATTGATTCGTCGACAGCTATCTTCTCATGAGGCTGTAGGCATGACTGAAAATTGGTTTTAAGTTGATTAAGAAGGGGTCGCATTTTATAAAGTTTATCAAAATTAGCGGAGCCATGTACTGGCATTATGCTGTTATTATTCAGGTGAAGGTTCGAAAGAATCCAACGAAATCTATGCACTCTCATTAGCTTGCTTATATAGGGATCGTGAAGGTCTGGTACAGAACTCCAGTGATCTCGGTAACTTGGGTAATTTTTTATGCCCATAAGAATGTTTATACCTAAAAAGGTCTTGAGTTCGTCAACATTTGTTTGTGAATATGCTTTACCCTTGGCTTGAAATGTTTGCTCTGCATAGAGATTGGTTTGAAGCACAATATCACTCAAAAGTTCATCAGTAAATGAAAGATTAAATGCTTCATAAGGACTTAGGCTGGCACGATGTCGAATAAAATTGGGTAGACCAATATCCGCAGTAAATGGGTCCGGAGTCTTTATATTAGAAACGCATTTATTCCAAGTAGGTACCAAATTGCTTTTCCATCTCTTTGCTAGAGTAAATAGCGGTACTGTATCTTCTGCATCCCATTCATCCGAAGAGGAAGGCTCCTCTTCCCCATAATCAGACACCACAATTTCGGCAACGTCAAAATGATCAAACAAAGCAGCCGGAGCATCTCCTGCAGAAGAACCTTCACTTTCTGACTCGTCACCATCAGTCTCTGAGTCGCAGTCAAAAGGAATTGAGATACAACTGTTTTCAATTCGATCTATTTCATCATAGAGTTCATTTTCTGTCATGCCTATCAAATTGAACATGAGCGCTTCACGCCGGCGGCTCATGTTTCTAACAGTACGGTGGTACAATTTTTAAACACTAAAAAAAATAACAAAATTCAGGTTTCAAACTTCACGAACATTAAAAATGGATATTAACCTACCTTTATTATGTGTTTTTATATGAAATTCATAAAGTAATGCACCAGATGAATAAAAACAACACTTTTCTTTTAAAAACAATAACCTCACCTCACAGCAGGGCACGCGAGAAGTAAATAAATACCTAAAACCGTAAAAATAAACCCCAGCGTTCGAAGAATTTGTATCACCCAACTAATCATAGGCCAATGAGATGTTTCGCTATGGAGGGACGATTATTAAACCGACGTACGCAATAAAAATAATTTTGATTTAAGTGGTACGTTTTATGGACCACCATACAGAAAAGGTCAGCAAAAAGTGGTTCAATTTGTCAACCAAGGTACTGCAAAGAGTTAAGAGCGATACAATCAGTCCAATGTTTTCCTAACATTTCTATACCTTGCTTGTAGAAGGATTTGTCTTGCCTGCTCTTTCCTGCGAGCATTTTTTTGAGGTCTGCGAATAAATAATAGTCGCCAGGGGTCAAATCTGGAGAATATGGTGGATGAGGAAGCAATTCAAACTTCAGTTCATGCAATTTTACCATCGTAACCAATGACTTATGAAAGGTAATGAAAGAGCACTTTTTTCTTGTTCATTTGGGGCCGTTTCTTTGCGATTTCTGCCTTCAAATGCACCAACAACTTTATGTAATATTCGTTATTGATGATTTTTTCCATCTCAGCATAGTCCATGGAAATTATTCCATGCGCATCTCAAAATACATATTCCAGCACCTTTTCAGCCGACTGTTTGTTAGTCTTTAGTGGCTTCGGGCGGTTTTTAGCGGCTGCTGTCCACTCAGCAGCTGATTCTGGTGTGAAGTGGTGGTAGATAGATTCTTTTCTCCAGTTTTTTTTTATTAGCGTGAGAATTTATTAAAAATTTGGATAGGTGATTCAAAAAGTATACGCGTCAAACTGGTTATTTTGAAAATCTACGCGCACCGCTCGAAGGTTAATCGATATGGCTTGTCTCCAGAGTGTAAAAAGAAATTAAAAGATAGCTCTTTGAAGAGGGGGCTTTCAGTTTTCCGATGATGCTAACCGTTTTTATTTTTGTTGCTTTATAATTTGTAAAACCTAAAACGAACTTTTCGTTTGCATGATTTTAACGGGCATTTAGTAAATTACAAATATTTAATAAAATATAGCATTGAAAAAAAATCCTTGTGCATATATTATTAGTATACCCAAGTTTCAATATAAAAATACCTACATTGTCTGGTTTATTTAAAAATTGAGTTTTAAATTACGAAAATTTTGCCTGCTTTAGTGCCGCCCGCAATTTTAAGTTCAAAGCAGTACGAAATGGTCAAAAAAAGTCTGACAATTTTTTTATTTTTTTTTAGTTATAGTTAAAAGTATACTTGATATTAGAAGATCATTAAAAACTTAATTTTGTTTTGTAATTTTGCTCTTAAAAAAAGCGTTCACGATAAACGTATTTTTTGCTTATTATTAAATATACAACTTAAACCAAAAATAAAAAAATATTTAAAGGTGGGAAATGAAAGGTAAAAGTCTAAGCTTTAATAATAAAGTATTTATATTTCATTTAAAAATACAGGTACAAAGAAAGCTTTTATTAAAAACACAAAAATTCTAAATTACTCCAAGGAATTTTGCTAATGGCGATCGGAAACGTGCGCAGCGCCACCAGTCCGATCTGTTTTTTTTTAATGGGTCTAGCACACGTGCTGCAGGGAAGTCCCTAAAGCTCTACAGGAGCGACACGTGTGCAGAGAAAGCGATTCACGTTGTTCTTGAATCACTGTAAATTGTACTCGGTGGGAAACACAGTCCTGGACAAATTATTCCAAAGAGATGATGTTCTCCATATAAAAGATTGCTTGAAAAGCATTGTACGAGGAGTAACAAGCTGAACCTCATACGGATGTGAAGTATTAGCGTGACGTGTACTTCTGACATGCACCGCTCTGGGAGGAATTAAGCGGGCCCCATCCTGCGAACACTTTTCATGAAAATACCTGTAGAATAGGCTCAAGTCGCCAACCGTTCGTCGATGTTCCGCCGCCGGTCAGTTCGGGGTCTCCAATCAGACGAACAGCTCTTCTCTGAATAGAATCCAACAAATGCAGTGTATGTTTGGGAGCGGAGCCCCAAACATGGGGGTAGTATTCCATAGTTGGTCGAATTTGAGCTTTGTAAAGAATTAACAATTGTTGTGGAGTGTAAAGCTTTCTGGTTCGAAATAATATTCCCAACTTTTGAGAAGCTCTCCTTGCTATGCCTGCAACATGTTCATGCCAGGACATATTTGCTCCCAAATTAACGCTCAACAAATTGAGTGACGATGTTAGAGGAATGTAGTGCCCCGACATAACTATGTCGGGTTTAGCAACGTTAACTTTTTTAGAAAAAACTGCCTCCTGGGTTTTTGTAGCGTTAAATTCCACTTGGTTACTGTCACCCCAAGATAGAATTTCTTCCAAGTCTTTGTTAAGTTGAATGACTTCCTGCTGTCTGCGGATATTCGTCTGAGTAACCGATGTCTGAGCATTCAAAGTGAATGAAGAGATAAGCGTACTGTCATCTGCAAAACTCTAGATTGGATTCTCGGTCTTTTCCAGCAGATCGTTAATGCGTTGAGGTACACCGGCGTTGATAGTGAAGGTGTTAGAAAGAAATCCGTCGACTGCCACTCGTAAAGAACGCTCTCTGAGGAAACATGAGAGCCACAACCAGAACTTTTCAGACATGCCATAAGAACGTAGCTCAGCCAACAGCCCATCGTGCCAAACACGGTCGAATACCTTGGATATGAGAGAGATTTTTTTTAGAGATTCTCTAAAGTGTTCAATTGCATTGTTCCAAATATGTGTTACATAAGTCAGAAGATCTCCTGTTGATCTATTTTTACTAAAGCCATATTGGTGATCGCTAATATTGTTGACTCCTTCAAGATATTTTAGAAGATGCTGATTGATAGCCTTTTCCATGACTTTCGATATTATTGAAAGCAGTGCGATTGGTCGGTAGTTATTTGGAAGGTCTTCTTGCCTTTTTTAGGTATCGGCTGAACTGTGGCCCATTTCCAGTAGGAAGGAAATATTCCTTTTCTGTAGGATAGGTTGAAAAGTCTACAGAAAACTGGCATTAGTTCCCTCGCACAGTTTTTGAGAATTATGGCAGGTATTCCGTCAGCGCCAGAAGCTTTTTTGGTGTCTAGCTTCATTAAAATACGTTTTATGATACGCTTTCGGAAGACAGTATCGGGCATCTTTGACTGCACTATGGGAATAGTAGGTGGTGTTTTTCCTTGGAAATCGACAGTAGAATGTGAAGCAAAGAGTTCAGCCAACAAATTCGCTTTCTCAACAGGTATCTTGGCAATAGAATTATCTGGCCGTGTAAGTGGTGGTATGGTGGATTTGGTGAAATTTTTTCTAACTGCCTTAGCGACTGACCAAAAGGACCTGGAATTGTTGGGACAAGCGAAAAGTTTGTTCTAACTCGTTGATTATGTGCCTCCTTGGTTTCGTCGGTAATTTCTTTGTATCTGTTCCTGGCACGAACAAAGGTGTTACGATTTATGGTGTTAGGATTTTCACGCCATTGTCGGTAGGCAAGATGTTTAGAAGCAACAGCTTCTTTGCATTTTCGGTCAAATCAAGGCTTGTCGTTGGAAGGGCATTTCTTCGAAAAAGGGATGTAAGCCTCCATACCGGCCAAAATAACATCGGAAACCTCCCTGGCGCAGTCTGATGGGTCGGCGGATCGAAAACAAACGTCTAACCAAGGGAAAGTTCGAAAATATTCCATGAGATCTTCCCATTTAGCAGATTTGTAGTGCCAAATCTTGCGCGGTTTAGGCGCCTCTCTGTCACTCACTCAAGTAGTGTAAATCTCCGGATTGGTGCTTGAAACCAGATCAAGAAGACTGGCGAACTCCCCGTCTCGATCAGGGATTTGTGTTGGTTCGTCTGAAAGCTGAGTTAAGCTACAACTGTTTGAGAATGATTCAGCTTCACGATCTTGTTTGTCGGTAGTATTTGAATATTTAAGCCAGTTGATGTTGTGGACAGTAAAGTCGCCCAGGATGGCAATTTCGGCATTTGGATAGTTAGTTTGTGCGAAGGTGTCGGGAAGAGAAGCCAAAAGTGTTCTAAAGTTAGTATCACTTGATGGTCGATAGAGGATACAGATATACCTTGTGGTATGTTGAGACGATCTTTTTAACCACATAACATCAAAGTTTGGGAGCTCAAGTGTCTCTTCTCGTTGGCAAGAGAGGTCGCTTCTGACAAAAAGACAGATTCCAAAGTTACGCCTAAATCGGGAATAGAAGTCGTACCCAGGATAAAGATAGTTGACTGTGCTGGTCGATAACTTGACCTTGGTTTCATAGGGAGCGAGTACGTGAGGTTTATTTGATTTCAGATGTTGGTGCACTGAATTTATGTTCGTATGTTGCAAAAATCTATTTTAAAATTATGATCTCGGCATGCCGACTCCCTCGAACCAGCCCCCACCTGGAGATCCGAACAAGCATTGTCCGGCTCACCGCGCCCGAGCATTTGGGCCGGGATCGCCGTTCCGTCTCTCACCTCTTTGATGCAGGAGTGCGCAGGTTGATTAATCCCCTCGCTCTTCCGCAGCTTTTTAAAACGGCGGTTTTAGTTTTGATTGAAGAGATTGTCGCTTAGACAGTGATATGATATATTATTAAATTGTGTTCTAAGGCGTTTGAGAGTTATATTTTCGATCCATGCCCACTAATGAAACTCAAGAATAAATGAAATCAGATAATAAAAAAAGTTATTAAATTAGACATTTTTTATTTATTTATTTATTTATTTATTTACTGCACTTTATTGATTGATTGATCACAGAGATCTTAAATTAACTTAATTTAATTTAATTTAAATAATATTACATAATAATCTACACACACTTAAAACAACGCACGTATTTTAGTTTTGAAAAGACTGCACTTATCATTAAATATATCTACACTATTCTGGATTCCATTGTATAGCATGCAAGCATTATACAATGGAGATCCGAGGTGATGGTTAATACGGGCTACATCTGATGTATAGAAAGTGCTATGATTTCTTGTGGTGTACGTTGGTACACTGAAATATAAGTTGGACAGAAATGCCAGGTCATCAATGAGACCATTCACTACTTTGTACAAGTAGAGCATGCAATATTGTTTTCTACGTTTCTCTAAGGTTACCATCCCATAGCGTTCGTGCAACAGTGTAGACAAGATCATAGAGTTATATGAACCGGTTTGTTTATAATGCATGTCACGCATTATTTTAATCTGTATCAATTGAAGTGTTCGCTTGTGACAATTATAAAAGGATGACCATACTATACTCGCATATTCTTATATACTTCTAACATAGGATATGTATAGCTGTTTTATGCAATTTGTACTTCTAAAATCTTTTGTGTTTCTGACAATTAAGCCATACATTTTGTTCGCTTTGCTTGCTGTATAACTTACATGAATCAAAAATCGCCCCTAAGTTATTTATCTTATCCTCATACAAAAGTGGCACATTCTCAATACTATATGGAAACTTTATCGACTTCAGTTTTCTAGTATAAGAAACAACAGTACACTTAATTACACTAAAGTAAATCTTATTGTCAATTGCCCATTTTGCAACGTTATCTATATCATTCTGCAAAATCTGGCAGTCAGCAGGCGATCAGATTTAATAATAAAGTTTTAAGTCGTCAGCAAATAACAGGCAGGATGCATTTTTAACTACACCAGTGATGCCGTTGATATAGAGTAAAAAGAGCAGAGGTCCTAGGTTGGACCCCGGAATCCCGGATGTAGGTGTAAAAGGTTTGGACTCATACTCCTTTATCTTTACTACATGTTCACGATTATAAAGGTAAAATTTTAAAAACTCACTTAAATTCACGTGGAATCCAAAATCCTTCTCCAGCTTATTCAACAATATCGCAAATGAGACCTTATCGAATGCCTTTTCAAAGTCTGTATTTACAATATCCATTTGGCCGCGCCGATTTAAGACATCTGACGTTGCCTGCGTTACCGCTAATAAATTACTAATGACAGATCTACCCTCCATAAAGCCGTGCTGATAAGTACTTATACTGTGACGAACCGACGTTGATTTATTGTTATAAAAAATCTTTTCAAAAACTTTAGCTGCTGTTGAGAGTATTGCAATTGGTTGATAGCTCTTTATATCGTTTTTGTCACCCTTTTTAAAAACTGTACATATTCTTGTTCTTTTCCACAGCTGGGGAAACATTTTTGTTTTAAGACTCAAATTAAATAAAAACAGTAGCGGATAACATAATATATCCTCAAAGCCCTTAAATATGTATGGGGGGAATGCCGTCTGGGCCTGTTGCTCTATCGTCCTTCAACTCCCTCAATATCTCCACAACATTAACTATATCAATTTTGTCAATTAGAACACCGTGATGATTGATACTTTCAATACTATCATTACTGCTACCTAAATCATTAGAGTAGACGCTTTCAAAGTAATTAGCAAATGCATTAGATATTTCATCCCCTCCATTAAACTCCTCTATATTGAAAAACATTTTATTTGGTATGTGCAATGACCCTTTTTGTTATTTATAAAGGACCAAAATAAACGAGGGCTTATTCCAATATTGTTCTGTACTGTTATCAAGTATGCACATTGAGCACTTCTTATATCCTTTTTCAGTTGGGCTCGTATTTTTTTAAATTCTATCAGTATCAGTAAATCATTGGTCCTTTTATATTTTTTTCTCAATTTGGCTTTATACTTGAGTTTATTTATTATTTCTATGTTAAACCAAGTAGGATAATTTTTTGATTTATTATTAGTTTTAGGTATGCACTTGTTAAATATGTCATATAGTTTCTCATAGAAACTGTTGAGGGCTAGATTAACATTATCATAAGATTCAAGAAATTTTTATTCAAACAACTACTACTTATGTACGTGGCTAGGTCAAATATACTTAAATAAATTAATAAATAAAGTATACCGACCTGCCGGGATTGGAACCAGAGACCTTCTGCACCGCAAGCAAGTTACTACGCCACGGAGCCACGGGCCACGGGCCACCACCAGTTAATTCAAACTAGTCTCCAATACGTAATTTCATTTATTCTTATCAAATCTAAATAATTGTAGAATCTTAATAAAGTATCTGTTAAAACGTCACTATCTTTATAAACAGTGACTACAGCACAATTTAATCTTCTTAATGACCGATCTTAAGATGATAACACCCCCTTTCTCTATATAACTTATTTGTGCTATGGAAGGTCTAAGCTAAACAGGGGACTTCTCAGTTTCATTTAATGATACTATCATTGGAAAACAACTCAAGAGCCGCAAATTCAGTGTGTTCAGATACTTGCCGGCATAATTCCTGAATAAAATTTGCGTATACGTTTATCTTACCGCACTGTAGGTCTGAAAGTACAGATAGTATGCCAAAATATACAATAAAATAAGTACCTATTCTTACTTCTAGCCTCCCCGAGTTGTCTGTGGTCTACCTATGCATCTTTTATGTTCTCTAGGTCTTCATTCAATCATATGAAGTGTCCATCTGTTATCACTCATCTTTGCGATATGCCCAGCCTAACTCCACCTTAATATACATATTTCTTGGATTATATCAGTCACTTTTGACCTTCTTCGTATCTTAATGTTAGGAAAACGATCTTGGAGTCTAATATTTAGCATTCTCCTATCCATTGCTTCTTGGGTTACTTGGAGTTTATATATTATACTTTTATTTAAAGCCCACGTTTCAGTGCCATATGTTAATACCGATAGTACATATCGATCGAACATTCTGGCTTTTATTGCATTTCAGATGTCTAATTTACGAGGCTGGTTTGAAAAGTCCGTGCAAAAATAAAAACTACTTATGTGTTTGGGGTAAACCTTTTTTATTTTTCGACATAGTCTCATTTTAGGCTTATACACTTCGTCCAACGATGTTCTAGTTTGTTGATCCCTTCCGAATAATAGGATTTGTCCAAGTCTGCAAAATATCCATTAGTGTCTGCAATCACCTCCTCGTTTGAATAAAATCTTTGTCCCGCCAGCCATTTCTTCAAATTAGGGAACAAATAGTAGTCCGAGGGAGCCAAGTCTGGAGAATAGGGGGGATGTGAAACGAGTTGGAATCCTATTTCCATTAATTTTGCGACCACAACTGCTGAGGTGTGTGCTGGTGCGTTGTCGTGATGGAAAAGGACTTTCTTGTGGGCCAATCGCGGGCGTTTTTCTTGCAGCTCGGTTTTCAAACGATCCAATAACGATGAATAATATTCACCTGTAATAGTTTTACTCTTTTCCAGATAGTCGATGAGGATTATCCCTTGCGAATCCCAAAAGACAGTCGCCATAACCTTTCCGGCCGAAGGAACGGTCTTCGCCTTTTTTGGTGCAGATTCTCCCTTGGTAACCCATTGTTTAGATTGTTCTTTGGTCTCAGGAGTATAGTAATGTATCCATGTTTCATCCACAGTGACGAAACGACGCTTAAAGTCGTTCAGCGTCACTTGTGCCCATATGGCCAGTCCGAAAATTTTGAAACCACTTATAAACTGTTCTGAGCGAAGGTGCAGAGTCACCATAATGTTTATCAAGCTTCTCTTTAGTCTCCTGAGGCGTTTTGCCTTTCATAAAGTAATGTTTAATCACCACACGAAATTCTTTTTCGTCCATTTCTTGAAAATCACTCGACTTCCTTGATTCACACCAATATGGCTGAAACTTGGTGTGCGTTCATTCAAGAGATGCTACTAACTAAACATGATCTCGATACGCGCCAGTGGTGCCATCTCTCGGACTTTGCACGGACTTTTCAAACCAGCCTCGTAAATGTGGATTGTAACCTTCCCAACGCAGACCAAGCTAACGAGACTCTTCTATCCAAGTCAACCTTTAGATTATATTTTGATATTTCGAGTTTTTGTCCTAAATATCTGAATGTTTGTCCCTTTCCTATTCTTTCACCTTATATTAACAGTTCCTGGCTGTTACCTTCAGTTTCGTTGTTCAAATATTTGGTTTTGGTGAACTTTTCGCTTATAGAGAAGAAAGTAAATGACATTATATTTGTTATCAACAGCTAAATATTTACAAAATTTGCATGGCAACACCGGCACGTACATAGGTAGCTTTTACTACAAAACAGCAGATGAACATTCAATGTTCTTAGCGGTATTGCACGGAAGTCGAGTAAGGTAACTTTTTGCATAATACAGGGTCGCAATTTATTATATTGCTTAAAGTTTTGAATGAATTTCATGAATAACATTCTGTTCAGTCTGTCCCCCTTTCAGTGTAAAATATTATGGGTGGTCTTTTGATTTTCCTAAAAATTTCTAATTTATTCATCCATGAAAACAAGTTAAATAAGAAAATTATTATCAACATCATCATAGATAATATCAGATTAGTCATTTCTTTAAATATAAATTCAAGCTAAATCTAAAATTGCCGGCTCATTAAATATTGGTAAAAATGAGAGAGAGAGACTCCTGTAACGATTAAAAGGAGAACAGTTATTTCATCTGCATTTTGCAGATGACATCATATTGATCAGCGAAACCACCGAAGAGCGGCAACAAATGCTGAACGAACTGAACGATAAATTAAAACAAATTGGTATGAAGATCAACATTGCCAAAACCAAATATATGACCAACGTTATAGGAAATAATAATTTGAGAATCGAGCAACAAACAATAGAAAAAGTCACATCGTATGTACATCTAAGATAGCAAATTGAAATTGGCAAGAATAATTTAAAAGCAGATTTGAAAAGAAGGATTTCGCTAGCTTGGTCCAGTTTCGGCAAATTGCAAAAAATATTTAACTCACATCTACCTGACACTATCAAGGCTAAAGTATTCAAGCAGCAAATACTGCCAGTTCTGGCATATGGTACAGAAACGTAGGCCATGAATAACAGCATAAAAGAGAGATTGCACAAAATACCATGGAAAGGCGAATGTTGGGTTTAAAATTAAGAGATAAGAACAAGATGCAAAGTATCAGATGTAATCGAGTGGGTTTGAAGGTTAAGATGGAACTGGGCGGGGCATGTGGCCCGCATGACAGACAATCGGTGGACCAAAAGGCTTGTGGAATAAAGACCGCGAAGATACAGAAGACCTGTGGGAAGACCACAAACTGCTGGGAGAGGCCTACATCCGACGTTGGATGAACGGCTGATGATGATAATGATGATGATTGTAACGAAGTTAGAGAATTTTTCTGGGAATATATGCGTATTGGATCTATCTTCCTTATTAGACATTACAACAAGTTTATTCTTGCTTTGAAAAGCAATATTTCACCAAAAACGCGGAGAATCTGCTTTTTCATTTTTCCTGCCGTGTGCCGGTCCACTATCGTTCCTATACCGAGACATCGCATCGTGTCGCTATTAGTGATGCTCTGGTACTGCCAGCATGCGTCGAATTCCTCGGATCACGCATCTGGCGGGCCGTGCTGTGGCTATAAAATAGAGATACGACCGACCATTCAGCCGAAACAGACCGACCATCCGAGAGGTGAGAAGCCAAGCAGCTTAGCTAAGTAGTCATCCAACGCTGCCGACTATTATATTCTTTTTTGATATTCGTTTTTATTAGAGGTATACGCTTGTAGGAATGGATGTTGTGGGGATTGGGTGCATCGACTACTAAGGTCATTTAGCAGCCAGTAAATACGCTTGTAGGTATGAGACTACCCGAGAGAGAAAGATTATAACCTCTAGAAGCGGGGCCATTTTTATAGCCTCCCGTTGGAGCGCTATTTCGTATAGCTCCAACTTTCTTTATTTTTAATAAATATTTTATTTATTAAATAGAAGCCAATATTTGCCCCTTTTGTATATCTTCATTTTGAGAATGAATTGAGTAGATATTAGTACTAATAGAGGACAGAATTAAGATATCAGCTAGCTCGTTTTGTTTGGAGAGATTATGGATAAGAGATAAGTTTTGTACGGCTTTTGAAAATAGTCTCTATAGTTGTTAAAACTTGGCTGTACAGATTTGGGCACCATTCATTTTAGGATAAACAGAATCTAAGTTCAGCTCAAAAAATGAAAAAAAATACTGAAAAGTTATTTAGCTGTTGAAATAAAATTAATTTACGTACAACCGTTGCGTCCTGAAAGAAAGAGAAGGAGTTTAGTGAGACACTATACATTTAAATAAAGGAGGGTATATTAACAAAATAAAAGTTCCTACTTTTATTACATTCTTAAAATTACATCTACTAAATAAAAACCCCTTATGTTATGAGAGTGTACACTATTGCATAGAGTCTTTAACTTAGGATTATTAAGTTTTTGATAAAAGGCTTGATAAAATACGATATTAAAAGTTTGTGAAATTAACTCCACGAATTATGCGTGTTGAGTAGTCGTTGGAAACATACTTGTAGATAGGAAGTGAGATATTTAGACTGGTGTGCTCATGACTTACTGATTGGTTTCTCCTCGTGGGTTTTCCATAAGTTACTTGGACTCACCTGGTAAGATTCTCATAAAAATATTGTCTCACTCACTACCATCCTAGTTTCATTTGGGTAGCTAAACACTTTTTGACCCGAAATGCCTGAGGATGAGCAGGATATTTCAAGAAAGGAAAAAGTCCTTAAACTTAAGAGCTAGAAACCGTTATTACACTACTGCATCACTGAAAAAAAAACACTCTGGCGAGCTGGAGAAGAAAGCCACTATGGCCTACTAGCGGAACAAAGTCGTTACTGCTTCATGGTGGAAAAAACCCTTATAAATTCGAAATGGCTGCTTAAATATGTTTGTCCCTTCTCCATGAGTCTACTTCCCGGCATACAAATCTAGATGCATTCAATGCGAACTAAATAACTGAAGTCGGCAACACGCGTTACACACTACGGTTTAAATTAAACTGCTCAAAAATTTAAAACACTGTTTTAAGCTACACTGCTCAAATGTAATAAAATGTAATAAAATATAAATTATAGAGAGAAAAACAGTGTCGTAGCATGATCTTAAAACCTAAGAAAAAAATGAATGTTACAAGATACTTCCTTTCTGTCTCTGATACAGACACCGGCGTTGAGTGGTAGGTCTGCGGATCCATTTTGACCAGCATCCCGTCTCTGTCTAAGGCAAATCTAAGCGCATACTGCGGACCCGTGCGACCAGTATGCTTCTCCTTGTGGTGTGTGCACTTACCCGGACCTATCGATAGAAAAGCTCAGACCGACATACGTGCAAGTGTATCAGGTACCAAACGTAATTAGCCACGTACGCGCACGTAGAACCTGGTGCCTAACAGCAAAAACGGCGTTGGGTCGGAGAAGAACCAAAACCCATTTATTCATAGTCGAGACGAGCTTTCCATAGAGCATCGAAGAGTGCGAACTACCATCACGGCCTCCTATTTAATAAACAGCAAAGCTGTTCACCGTTCGCTATTCACCGCTTCAAAATAAACCACTACTCGCCGGAATCAACGGACCCGTTGTTATCCGCGTTCCTATTCATCTGCACACGTACCTTTTACTGTCGTTACGCGACACATCGATAAGTGTACTTTGGAAGACCTGATGAGTTACATATTTCCAAGTACGCCACTGGAAAATTACATTATGCTACATCATATGAAGAGATGGTGCATCATAAAAAAGAGAAAACGCTGATGTGTGATGATATTATGTTAAATTGCAGTTTTACCGAACTTTATCTTTTGCTACCGCATTTTACCATCACAGATAAATGTTGATTTTTGCTAAGTTATTGTTATCCGTATTTTACATTTTTATATCATGGTTTATCTTTTAAATTTGTGTAAATACCCATCTGAACTTGTATTGTTGTCTTAGTTTGTTACCAGCTTTGGCTGAATAAAGTTGATTCTTAAAATGCAGTCTTAGAGTATATTACACCAATCCTTTGAAACATCGAGTCGAACAAATGAAAACAATAAAACTCGAGACCGAGTGTTACCGAAAAGAGAATGCTTTTCGCCATGAGAACGATCGAAACATGACATTTCGGTAAGACCGTAATTATTGCTGCGGAATATCTGGCTCTGTCGGAAAAGGTACCGACAGAGGTAAGGTCCAAAATACCTTTGCGGATTATTTTCAACTTCTACTGGAACCAGATGGCATTTATTAAAGGAGAAGGGGAGCGCTCAGAAGCAATATCGATTGAGCGTGGAGTAAGGCAGGTTTGTGTTTTATCTCCACTATTGTTTAATATACACTCTGAGCAAATCTTCAGAGAGGCACTGAAAGAGGCTGATGAAGAAATGCTGCTTAATTTGGAGCGAATAAATAACATTCGTTATGCTGACGATACAGCGGTTGTGGCTGATAACTTAAAGGTTCTACAACATCTTATGACAAAAATAAACGAAGTGAGTAATCGATACGGCCTCGAACTTAATAGCTGCAAAACAAAGTACATGGTAATCAGTAAGTCTCCAATCAACAAATACAAAGAACTCCACAATATTCATATCTAGGTATCATGATAAACGAATAACGGGATCATTCGCAGGAAATTCATTGCAGTATCGAAAAAGCAGTGTTCTTCAAAAGCTTAGCAATAAAATTGAGTACGAAAATGAGACTCTTAACATGTTATGTCTTTATAGTGTGGAATCTTGGACGCTGACTGAAGCCACTTTTCAGAAACTTGAGGTATTTGAATTATGGCTATATCGTCGAATTTTGAAAATTTCTTATACTGACCATATTTTTGAGGATGTTTTAAGTCGCATGAACAAGAAACTGGCAATTATGGAAACAGTTAAAGTAGGAAAATTGGAGTAATTAAGACACATAATGATAAATTTTCACAGATATGGATTACTACAGCAAATACTCCAAGAAAAGGTATTTGAATAAAGGGGACCAGGACGCAAATTTACTTCCTGGCTAAAAAATTTGCAAAATTGGTTCTCAACAAATTCTTTTCAGAGCTGCAATGAATAAAGTAATAATAGCCAGAATGATGGCCAACATTCGAACCGAATAGGCACTTTAAGAAGAAGAAAAAGATTCACTATTAACTGCTCTTCGATCCTATACAGCACTGGTTGCAACATCTCCAGTATAACCAAAGGAACAAGCGATCATTGTCTTGGAAGTGCTTCGCAAACAAACCACTTTTATTAGATTCGATTCATGTTGAAACACCCAAACAGTTGATTGTTGCGTAGTTGCACAACCATGACGAAACTCTGCAAACCCATTATAGACAGTCTTTTCTGTTGGTGATTCATTACCAAAAGTTAAAAGAAGCAATTCTAGGTACTGTTGTTGAGTTAGGCCTTTACTAAAATCGTAACAAATGATCCAACGAAAACCTTCACGTTAAATTTCTATTTGTTCACAAAACTGTTTTTTTAAACGCTCACTGTGAACAAATTACTCTGCCAGTTTTTGAGCTGCCACTGTTTTAACAATAAGTGTCAAATTTTACAACAATGGTAATATCACATCCCAATAGCGCCATCTAGTGGTCGTTTGTGAAAACTTAAAAGGCGGGCCTCGTACAAATACGTACTGACATATGGAAAAGCAAAGACAAACAATGAATAATATATGCGCAGATATAGTTTGCTAAAGTTATTTTTGTTGCAATAAGATATGATGAATATTTTTTTACACTGTCTGTTTGGTTGGGGTTGGATGTTTCTTTATATAAAAGAACTTTCGCACACTTAGGCTATTAATATCTTATAATGCCGGTAGAAACGCTTTACTTACTTACTTACTTTACTTAATCCTTATGCCTTTCTACTCCTTGTTAGAAGTGTAAGGCCCTTGGAGTTGAGTTATTCTATATTTGTCTTTTCCATGTTTCCTTCTATATCCTTCCATCCTGTTTAAATTGCCGATTTCCTCTTTTGTTTCTTCTCTATTAGTTTCTTCTGTTTGTATGAGTTCTGTATCTTGTTGCGGTATTATGTCTCTATGTTGTTTTTTGTATGCTTTTCCTTCTAATTGTTTGCATCCATATCCTATCCTCTCTGTTTCAGTGATTCCTACATAGGGCATTTGTTGTTATTCTGTCAGTTCATCCTCTTTTCCGTTTATACCCCTATTATTCCGTGTTTCCAATCTAAAAACTCGATAATTATTTCCCATTTTTTTCTTCCTATCTATTTCTTTGATTATCTTCTTATTTGTATTCATTTTACTAGTCTTCTCTTCCGTATCCTTTATCTTTGCCAGGGTCGTCCTATCTACCTATCTCTCTCCTTTTTCTCAGTTTTTTGACTTGATAGTCGTAGTATTCTTTGTTTGTTCTTTCAGTTTTTCTTCGTCAAAGTCCCATTTATATTCTCTTCCTTCGATTATGATTTTTTGATATCTTATTTTCACTCTTTTTCCATTCTTTCTCTCGTTCTCTGCTATATGCTTCAATTTCTTTTGAATTTCGCGTTCATCTTTTGTTAAATCGTTGTTTATATAAACTCTCTCTTTTAGGTTAGTTAGTTTTTATTTTTCATTACAGCTTCCTTATCTCCCGTGTTTCCAAGTTCTATCTTGTATATAGTCGCTCCCATTTTTATCACATCTTTAATCTGTACTTTTGTGTCCATACTCCCCTCCATAAAAAGTTCTAAACCCATTGTCAGATCTGGTTGGCTATTCAATTTAAAACTCATTCCCGATATTACAGTTCTTTTCCTTACGATGTCTTTTTCCAGTCTACTCATCTTCAAATCCACACTTCTCATGTTTTTCTCTAATTATCTTATTTTCCTCTTTTAATACTTCATTCTTCTTTCTTAGTTCCTTCAACTCTTGTTGGTATCTCTTCTGATCTTCTTTCATATCCTTTATATTTGATATTACTTCTCTGATCATTTCTATTAAATTGTCTATCTTATCTACTCTTTCGTTTTTCTCTTTCTGTGGTGTTCTTATCAGCTTTTTACTCTTCTTGAATAATCCCAATGTCTCTTTTTTTCTTTCTCTTTTCGAGTCTACAGAGGTGTAATCATCGCTATCTATTGCTCTTTCTGTTATAAAAACTTTACGTGTGTTTCTCGTATATTCCATTTTCAGACATGGGAGAAAAAGAAAAAAATTGTTATTTATATTTCTTTTTACCGTAAACAGTAAAATGATCAAGGTCGTCGCTTATTGTTTCGTTAGCTTCATACAATGTCACAAAATTATTCTCATTAATCTCCAAATTTTTTACTAATTGTCTTAATCTAACACTACACTCTGCTTTATTTCTAGTCCTTCTCGTTTTCAATTGACAAAATAATTAAATAGATCGAAACACTACCGTAATAATGCTCGTTGGACGAGTTGACCATTGCCGGGTGTTTGATTTACGTGTACACACATCGCTATCCGAAACTCAACTCCGCCACTGTTTTAACAATAACAAATGTCAAATTTTACAACAATGGTAATGTCACATCCCAATAGCGTCATCTAGTGGTCGTTTGTGAAAACCTAAAAGGCTGGCCTCGTACAAATACGTACTGACATATAGAAACACAAAGAAAAACAATGAATAATATATGCACAGATATAGTTTGTTAAAGTTATTTTTGTTGCAATAAGATATGATAATATTTTTCTTATACTATCTGTTTGGTTGGGGTTGGATGTTTCTTTATATTAAAGATTTTTCGCACACTTAGGCTCTTAATATCTTATAATGCCGGTAGAAACGCTTTACTTAATTACTTTATTTAATCCTTATGCCTTTTTCTACCCCTTGTTAGGAGTGTAAGGCCCGTGGAGTTGCGTTATTCTGTATCTGTCTTTTCCATATTTCCTTCTATATCCTTCCATCCTGTTTGCCGATTGTCTCTTTTGTTTCTTCTGTATGTATTAGTTCCGTAATAATATATTCTGGTAATATGTCCCTATGTTGTTTTTTGTATGCTTTTGCTTCTAATTTTGTTGTTATTCTGTTAGTTCATCCTCTTTTCCGTTTATACCCCTATTATTTCGTGTTGCCAATCTCAAAACTCGATAATTATTTCCTATTTCTTTCTTCCTATCTATTTTTTTGATTATCTTCTTATTTGTATTCATTTTACTAGTCTTCTCTTCCGTATCCTTTATCTTTGCCAGGGTCGTCGTCAATCTACCTATCTCTCTTCTTTTTCTCAGTTTTTTGACTTGATGGGCGTAGTATTCTTTGTTTGTTCTTTCAGTTTTTCTTCCTCAAAGTTCCATTTATATTCTCTTCCTTCGACTATGATTTTTTGATATCCTATTTTCACTCTTTTTCTATTCTTTCTCTCGTTCTCTGCTATATGCTTCAATTTCTTTTGAATTTCGTGTTCATCTTTTGTTAAATCGTTGTTTATATAAACTCTTTCTCTAAGGCAGAGGTGTCAAACTCAATTTTGCAGAGGGCCATATATTAAATTTAGAATGTGTAGGCGGGCCAGATTCAAATAAAAAAATGTACTGAATTATTATAACATTTTATTTATTTAATTATATAGTATATAATATACGGTTGTTAAAAATTATATCAAAGTTATAAAAGAGGGTAATTATTTTGAGCTCGAGGATCCAGATACCTGACTTCTCTTGTTTTTGACAAGCTCATTGATGTCAGGTATCATATTCGTTGTAGTTATTTTAAGAATTGATTGGAGATGTTCATTCGAAAGTCTTGTGCGATGTTTGTTCTTATTTATTTTCATGACGGAAAAACATCTGCTTACATAAATAGGTGCTACCAAGCATGCAGATAATGCGTGTGGCATGCTTTTTTAATTCCGGGTAGTTATCCAAACTCTTGAAATATTGTGTATAAAATGTAAGAGCGTTAATCTCTTTAAATTTTTCTTTCAAAATACTGTCCGATTGAAGATCTATCAACTCCATTTGCAAATGAACTGGTGCCTGTGAAGCTTCAAAATTGAATGGATTGTTGAAAATTGGGAATTCCATTTCATTCATTTTGTGAAAGTCTTCAAAACGATTGTTGAATTCCGTGATCAAATTTTGCAGAAGTTGAGAATATTGATTCAATTTTTTTTGGTTCACTGTGCCAAATGATTTTAAATGAGGGAAATGATCCAAAGTTTGATTTTTTACCTGATTTTCCCACAGCCTCAACTTTGTTTCAAAGGCTTGAATACATGAATACATTTTGAGTGACAATCAGATTTTTACCCTGTAACTTTACATTCCTCTTTTCGAGTCTCCAGAGGTATAATCATCGCTATCCATTACTGTTTCTGTTATAAAAACTTTAGTGTGTTCCTCGTATATTCCATTTTCAGACACGGGAGAAAAAGAAACAAAATTGGTGTGTATATTTCTTATCACCGTAAACAGTAAAATGATCAAGGTCGTCGCATATCGTTTCGTTAGCTTCATACAATTTCACAAAATTATTCCCATTAATCCCCAAATTTTTTACTAATTGTCTAACACTATACTCTGCTTTATTTCTAGTCCCTCTCGTTTGCAATCGACAAAATAATTAAATAGATCGAAACACTACCGTAATAATGCTCGTTGAACGAGTTGACCATTGCCGGGCGTTCGATTTATGTGTACGCACATCCCTGTCCAAAACTCAACTCCGTCACTGTTTTAACAATAATAAATGTCAAATTTTACAACAATAGTAACGTCACATCCCAATAGCGCCAACTAGTGGTCGTTTGTGAGAACTTAAAAGGCTGGCCTCGTACAAATACATACTGACATATAGAAACTTAAAGACAAACAATGAATAATATATGCACAGATAGATAGAGAGTTTGCTAAAGTTATTTTTGTTGCAATAAGATATGATGAATATTTTTTTTACACTATCTGTTTGGTTGGGGTTGGATGTTTCTTTAGATAAAAGAACTTTCGCATACTTAGGCTATTAATATCTTATAATGCCGGTAGAAACGCTTTAATACTAACTAAATTACTAATACACTATGGAAAAGGGGCTCAAAAGTGTCAAATAGTAATGCTCGTAACAGCTAATGACGATTAAATGGTGTGCTTCACGAGTTTTAGTCTGAAATGGACTTTAACTACTCGTATAATCATTTTAGTGTTTATTAAAACTACCTAGCAAATTATGTATACGTAAGTCTTTACAAACATTCCCATATTACTTTCTATTTTCTGGATATTCAAAACATAAAATAACTTCAGCTCATTGTTTTTAATTAAATATGTGGTGGTAGAAGCCCCAAAGTGTTAACTGTGGTAGACAGGAAAGTGTTTTATTAGTGTGAAAATTACTGTTCGCGAAAGAATTTCTGCCATTTGCTAAATTTAAGAATTCCTTGCTTGCATTATTCTCACGAACAATACAGAAAATAAATTCCTTTTCTTAACGTACTTACAGAATGACAAAATAGCATGCTACTCTCTCTGTTCATAAGGAAAGAGAACTTCTCGAAAATAGTCTTTTGTTACTTAAGATGGTAACTTTCATTAGCGTTTAGTGTTTGCTTTTTTAGGAGAGAAGTCTAATACGCAAATACGTAGAAATAAATGTATGTGGGTGAAAGTTTCTGAACTGGCACCCCATAAAAATTCATAAATAGTTGGTGCTTTATATAATAAAACTGTCCTATACATTTTTTTCTGAAAAATTTTAATTTTTAAATTTTTTATCGACAATAACATTTTTATGCATGATTTTTTTTTTTTAATTTTATTTCTCTGAAAGCGCTTTACGGAACCTGATGAAATTCTTTTTGTGAATGCTGAAGTATTTGAACTATACAAAAAATATTTTTTCCTTATTGCACCTCAACATTTTTAACTAAGTTGAGAATGCGGAATCTTTGGCGCAACGACATTAGTCAGTATATATCACCACTACACCAAACACTTTATTTTAGCACTCAACGCGCGTTTCGCTAACCATGTTAGCTTCATCAGGAACGATGATTGACTAAAGCTAAACTACAAATCTACCCTATTTATACTTGGTTTAACCCTTGAATTACTCAGGCCGAACTAATGGCATAGGCAAGGCTATCAGTTCCGGTCAAGTAACCAGTAGAGGTAACTATAAGGAATAGTCTTTATTTAAACTACTTTTACATTTTATAATTTCCGTACTTTCGTATGCGTTCAACAATCTCCTATCAGATACATTTTTAATTAATCTTGGATTATCTAATGTTACAATATGATCAGCTTCAAGGGCATGTTCGGCAATGCTAGACTTTTCTGCCCTACTGTATTTTAAGTGTGCTAAATGTTCTTTAAATCGTGTTT
The DNA here is from genome assembly GCA_019049505.1 of Pachyrhynchus sulphureomaculatus. NCBI lineage: Eukaryota > Metazoa > Arthropoda > Insecta > Coleoptera > Curculionidae > Pachyrhynchus > Pachyrhynchus sulphureomaculatus. The sequence goes on from CM032452.1 coordinate 55,650,291, forward strand.
TAATTGACCTTTTAGTTTGCTCAACATACTTTTTGTCACAATCATTACAACTAATTTCATAAATTCCACTTTTCTCACAATTAGGAATCTTATCTTTGGGATTTCCTAAGATATTCCTCAGATTGTCTGATGACTTATAGACTAAGGTGAGGCCTACCTTTCTTTGTTCCCAAGTGTGCCAATACCACAAACTTTACAATATATCGAGGAATTACTCAGGATGAATGACTTTGAGGACGAAATTATTCATGAATACTTAACATTATCTAAACTTTGTATGGAACAAAATTATTTTCAATATAACAATCAATTTTATGTTCAGAAAGAAGGAACAGCTATGGGTAATTGCTTATTATCTTTCATAGCCAATTTATTCATGAGCAAATTTGAAACCAAAGCCAGTCAAGAATTTGAATATTTCCCAAGGGCATGGTATAGGTATGTGGATGATATTTTCGCGATTTTTGATACAAAGAAAGCAAATATTGATGATTTTGTTTCCAAATTAAATAGCCGATATGATTCCATTAGATTCACTTATGAAATTGAGAACAAAGGACAACTGCCTTTTCTAGATATTTTAATTACTAAAATAATACATTAGAATTTGATATCTATAGGAAAGACACAGTAACAGATAGATATATTCCTAATGATTCATTTCATTGCAAACAACACAAATTAGCCTCATTACATTTTTTACTTCATCGCTTGGTCACTTTTCATCTGAATAGAGTAAACTTTAATAAGGAAAGGAATCGTATTAGAAATATAACTAGAGTTAATGGTTATGACGATGACTTAGTAAACAAGCTAATAAATAGACATAAGTTCAGGCTAAATATTCAGAATTCCACCTTTTTTACACGCGAAGAAAATAATACCAAGTATGTCTCCATACCATGTAATCCGAAATATAGCAGGGGACTCAGTAAGGTATTTAATAAGGTAGGCCTCACCTTAGTCTATAAGTCATCAGACAATCTGAGGAATATCTTAGAAAATCCCAAAGATGAGATTCCTAATTGTGAGAAAAGTGGAAATTATGAAATTAGTTGTAATGATTGTGACAAAAAGTATGTTGGGCAAAGTAAAAGGTCAATTAAAACACGATCTAAAGAACATTTAGCACACTTAAAATACAGTAGAGCAGAAAAGTCTAGCATTGCCGAACATGCCCTTGAAGCTGATCATATTGTAACATTAGATAATCTAAGATTAATTAAAAATGTATCTGATAGGAGATTGTTGAACGCATACGAAAGTATGGAAATTATAAAATGTAAAAGTAGTTTAAATAAAGACAGAGGGCCTATTCCTTATAGTCCCCTCTACTGGTTACTTGACCGGAACTGATAACCTTGCCTAAGCCATTAGTTCCGCCTGAGTAATTCAAGGGTTAGGCTTAGTATAAATAGGGTAGATTTGTAGTTTAGCTTTAGTCAATCATCGCTCCTGATGAAGCTAATATGGTTAGCGAAACGCGCGTCGAGTGCCAAAAAAGAGTGTTTGGTGTAGTGGTGATATATACTAAGTAGTCTCAACATTTTTTTATTAAAAAAATTGAATTTTTGTAAACAATTTAAAATTTAAACATGTTCACAATGACCTTTAGAATTACTATCATATGTAAGTTAACTACATTTATCTAAGAGAATCTTTATACAAAAAAATTTTTTAGGATCTCTTTGGTTTATTAATACTAGCAACATTTGTGCGAGCGTGCACGCTTACTCGAAGCGATAGGTGTACCATGAAGCGCTTCCCAGTGCGAATAATAAAAATATTATCGTTTCATCTTCAAATTTATCGTTTATTACAATACCATTATATTTGTTATGTAACATCGCATATTTCTAAGATAACATCCATATTTTTTACATATCAAATTTGCGTACAATTAAGAAGAAGAGTTTTATTCAGGCTTCGCAAGTATAACCAACTAAGTTGGGAATGTGGAATCTTTGGCACAATGACTCTACTCAGTATATATCACCACTACACCAAACACTTTATTTTTACACTCGACGCGCGTTTCGCTAACCATGTTAGCTTCATCAGGAGTGATGATTGAGTCAATCATCGCTAACATGGTTAGCGAAACGCGCGTCGAGTGCAAAAAATAAAGTGTTTGTTTGGTGTAGTGGTGATATATACTGAGTTGTTTTACAAGTATAGATTTATCATCAGCTGAAAAACTTTTGCTCTCCATTTTTTGTTTACCATTTGGTAAAAAACGATAGAATTGTCGGGTATTTTTTTTTACTTTTTGCCGCTGCATAACTCTTTTCTTGCTTGTGAGAATGAATTTCGTGCTCCTTCTTTGTACAAAATGCGAGGTGAATTGATTTGAAGTAGGTTTTCGCCCACTCAAATAGGGCTTTCGCGTCTATTATTCTTTGGGTCACGGTTTTGTAAATTAGAACGATAAGCATTCTCTTAACCACCCTCTCAATCCTATCGCATGCACCTTTACCGTGTGCTGAAGCAAAAAAGTTCCATTCGGCGTCAATACTGAAATCCTTTTTATGATGGAGTAAGTTCGAAAAATTAAATTTATTTTTGTACTGAGAACCTACCCCATCCGAAAAATGAATTTTTCTAATGTTTTCCTGACCGAAATGATTTTTCATAAAAAAAATCAATTTGGTATTAAGCAAATTAACCGTAGAACTATTGTGTGTGAAATAATCACGAAATTCGTGTGTTCCACGACGTCATTTTGTTTATGATAAATCACGTACGGATGAATTGTCGCCTGGGTTGTACTCCAATATTTCGATTGAACAGAATTTTGCACACGACACGTATAATTAAGTCCAAGAAAGCAACATATTCTTTATCCCCTAAATCATTTTTAGTATTGGTAAGAAATTGACTTTGGGATTTTGCAAGAAAATCATGGTTTAACACGTTCAGTGCCGATATGAAAAGTGCGTCAATTAGCCGTGGCCGACCTGAACTTTAACCAATTCAACACCCGACGCGGTCCCGCGTCATTGGCCATAGTTATTCACAACCTCCAAACATGTTTTAATTTTCCACTTGTTTTCGTTTATTTAGAGGGGATTAGAAGTAAATATACTAAAATATTTGAATATAATTTTATTTATTTACAAAATTATAAAAAAAATGTTTGTTATTAAAAGTAAAATAAAAAGAAAATTGAAAAATAAAAAATCGTTATGAAGCAAGAGTACAATAATGTTCAATTGTGAAACATTCAGGGCAGAAGCCAGGAGTATTTACACATGTTTTACATTCGTAAATGGTATCAGTCTTTTTTTTTATTTTTTGAGCATACAGTTCACCTTTTCCTGCATATTTCTCCTTTGGCGTTCCTTTTTAAGATTTTGGTAAGTCGGTGTGAGGGGGCTACTATATTTCTCCGCTTTTCAATATTGAGGCATGAAAACACCTGTTTTGTTGGTTTACCAACAAGTGCGTAAATTATACTCAGTCTGTAGTCATACAGACTGAGTTTTTTTGTCACTATATTTGTTAAATAGTAAATATGAGTTATGGATCATTTGCAAAAAAATGTGGATTGATAATTTTTTATACCATCTCATTGTTTTCTTTTCGCAGCTGTAATAAGACAGTAACTGGTCCTGCAAATCAATTCCACTCATAAATTTGTTGTATAAAGCCACCGCACTAGGTTTTTCTATGGTTGTGTGGCGTTTTGTTGTGACTTGGCAATTTTCCATGGTAGTTTCTGTGGAAATCATCATTACGTTTCTTTTGTCCTTCCACTTACCCACACATACTCCTTTCGAATTAAACCTTTCAATTACCTCTCCTTTTTTGAGGATTTTATTTTTAATTTCTTCAGGAATGCCAACTCTATCGACCCGCATGGTTCCAGTACAATTTGTTTTATTTTGTGCGAGTTTTTCTATTAGACTTATACTATTATAATAATAATTATCCATAAATAAACTATGGCCTGCATTCTTAAAATCATCTATCAGAGCCATAACAATTTTCTCAGCATGTCCAACTCCACCAAGAGTATCTGATTTTCCAGAATATATTATGGATCGTAAAACAAAACCGTTTGGTTCAGTCAGTAAATAGAATTTGACACCATATTTATGCCTTTTGTTTTTAATATAGACCCTAAAAAATAATCTTCCACGCCACAACATTACGCTCTCATCTATGCATAAGTTTCTGTTTGGGTAGTACAACTGCTTATTTTTTTCATTGAAGTGGTCTATTACTGGCCTTATTTTGAACAACCGATCATCAGATTCTTCATTGCCAACTGGATTTTTAGCAAAATGAAGGCACCTCATTATTAAAAAAAATCTGTTACGGCTTATATAGGCGCCAAAACCCAAGTTAAAAAGTGGGCCCTTTTTCCAGTAGTCTATAATCCTGCTTGCTCTAATGGTACCAGTGTGGAATAAAAGACCTAGAAATACCTTCCGTTCTGGGACATCAATCGGTTTCCACTTAGTTATACGGGATTGTTCTCGAACACCCGCACTTTGAAATACACACTCAGCATAGTCATTTGTTGCATTTACTATGAGTTCAAGAAATGTGTCAGTAAAATATAAATTAAAAAATCTATTGGCTCTGTGCCAGTTAATATATCGCATCCCAAAAAAGAATTACTTTTTGTGAAGGGAAATTTTGTGATATTGCTGTTGTTACCTTCGAACCAACTTTCAATTTCTTGTCGCATCTCGTCCAAGGGAGTTGGGTCTTTACCTTCAAACATCTCTCTCATTTGCTCCTCTACTTCATCAAATTCATCTTCTTCAGTTCTGTCTACAACCGCAGGTTCACTAACAAAATCCAGATCTTCATCATTATCAGAACCAAATTCATCTAGCATACGAAAAAGTTCGTCATCATTTGCGGGAAAATTGGACGTATCCCGCGAGGTTCCTGGTTGTGATTGCATATTTATATTGCATATATTTATTTTCTGTAAAAAAAAACAAAATATATATATAATTGATGTTTTTACTATCAATTGAACTGCTTTGTTCTGATCAAAATTCAAAATACAAACAAAAAATAAATGACTTATAACTTACCTATTCCTATGTGAAATATTGAATATATTAATTTTTTTAACACTGTTTGATTATAAATAATGTATATAGAAACGCCCAGCAACAATATTTTTAAACTTTTAATGTTTTAAATCAATAATATTAATATAAATAAATTTACAATTTCTAATACTCACAAAAAAACTGCAAAAAAACAAACATTGAACAATAACCTTAAATACCTTTTTTTTTGGGCTATCCTTCCGGAAACCAACTGTACCAACATATTCTCAATATATAACAGAAGTGCCATGCCAAGTATGACAGCCAATTGACTAATGCCGGGCTCAAAAACTTAAATTGAAACTAAAGTGGACGAGAACGCGGGACCGCGTCGTGGGCAACTGTGGATAGTTCGGCCTGACGCGGGACCGCGTCGGTGGCACTGAACGTGTTAATGCAAGGGGTAAATCAATCATTAAATTTTCCAGGAAAATCTTGCGTGATTCTTTCACTACTTGCAATGTGCACCTGTTCGAATTTCAAAAAATGTTAATTATTCAATTGTGAGTATATTTTGTTCTTTTGAACAAAAAAAGTGTATTATTTTTCTATGTATATAAAGATTTCTCTGACTTTGAAACATAAAACTTTTTGTAACAAAACTGAAAATTAATAAAAAAAAATTTGAATTCATATTCATAACAATTTGTTGCTTTGAACTTTGTATATATTCGTTTACCTGTCGGTGCTTATTCATTGTTCGAAAGTTATTGAAGAAACCTTCTGTTTTTAGTGTTCTGTATGGAACACTTATAAGATGAGTTCGATGTCTGTCCGTCTGTCTGTCTGCCACACACGATTTTCTCCGAAACTATTTGTCATAGAAAGTTGAAATTTGGTAATAATATAGGAATTGATGGCTTCATCAGAGCCATGTAGTTTTCAAAGTTAAATTTTGACTTGGGAGGTGATATCGGAAGTGAAACAATTTGTGCAAAATTTCCGACATGACCGAAATTCGAGGTCCAGGTCAGAAACTTTCACCCATGTTTTATTTTATCTTTATATCTTTGTTTTATTATCTACTATAGTTACGCCTCAATTTTGTTTATTTTAACAACGTTTTTAAGACCTAGCATTTCCTATTTCTCAGTTGCTGAATAAAAATAGGTGGTAACGCAAATAAATAAAAATTGCATACTCAGTAGCGTCGGCTAGAACCCATTTTCTACGACATAAGAGCAGCCGTTTAGCACAGGTAAGTTTCTCTAAAAAGAAGCTGCTACATATTTAAAAAATTGTTAATATTAAGAAACGAGTTTTAGCAATTGAAAATAAAGACCTTATTTATTTTTTTATTTCAATTTGAGGCAGAGTGCGAGTATTTTCGTTGGAATTATCCTAATGCGTAATTTAAATCACTAATACTGTCTGGTAATAAATGTACATATTTTGCTCCTGGAGACATGGTAATTAAAACATATTATATTAAAGTTCTCATTACTGTAAAAGCATTTTGCTTTTCATGATGATCGAAATATAAAACCAACATGAAACTAACCAACTTTGTTTACATTTACTGTTATATGTTATTTACTTTGTGCGAGTGACTTCATGGAGCTTTCCAACTAAACAAAATAGTGTAGTTATAGATATAAATTATAGAGTTGTACTTACGTAAACATTTATCTAACTCGGGTATGACATTAATTAATTTTCCTCATTAATTTTGTTATATAAATATATTTCTAGGTATAGGTGTGCATAATTCAGAAGTTTAGAAAGAAAATAACATTGAGCCACCGAAACCGTGAACGAACAGGAAAATACAGTGACTCACAGCTTAAATGATGCAGTCGCTATTTAGTAAACAGTCTTCTAAAAAAGTATAAATTACTTTTTGTCTTAAATATGCCTTACTTAATTAATAATAAATAATTAATCAAATCATATGCATGCAATTTTAACGTCACAGCTTAAATGATGCAAAATAACAACAGGGGGCAAAACTTATCGCATTTTGAAATTTACGAAGGCGGCGTTGCTTTGATTTCTTAGTGCAATTGTTTTTTGTTTAGTTTGACCTATTTTCATTCAATAAAACGAAATTGTTTAGAATGGGTCGTCGAACTACAATTTCTGAGAGAAATTTAATTATTACTCATTACAGGAATGGATACAGCCAAAGAGACTTAGCCAAAATGGTAAATAAATGTCCGTCAACTGTTCAGCATATCATTGAACGTTACCGGAATGAAAATAGAGTCGAGAATAAGTCAAGGTTGGCTCCAATGAACGTGAAGAAAAATGGATTTTAAGAGAGGTATCAAATAATCCAAAAAAAGTGCTCCAAAGTTGTGCGCCGAGGTGGAAAGACAGTTTGGAAAAAGGAGTAACCTCGAAACAGTTCGACGGATCTTGCGAAATAATAATTTACATGGTCGAACTGCTAGAAATAAGCCTTTCATTAGCCAAAGAAATAGACGCGTGAGATTGGAATTTGCCAGAGAGCATATCAATAAAGACTTGAACTTCTGGAATTCAGTAATATTTGCTGATGAGACCAAAATAAACTTATTTTGGTCCGATGGAAAAATATCAGTGTGGAGAAAGCCTAACGAAGAATTAAAATTGAAAAATATGAAAGCTACGGTAAAGCACGGTGGAGGTGGAGTGATGTTATGGGGCTGTATGTCATCTGCAGGAGTAGGTAACATGCATTTCGTCGAAGGGAATATGAACCAATATGTGTACTTGGATATACTCATCTCGTCGCTGGTGCCCAAAAATTAGATATTGAAAACAATTATCGGTTCTATCACGATAATGATCCAAAGCACACGTCATTTCGAGTCCGCAGTTGGTTGCTTTATAACTGTCCAAATGTTATTAAAACACTAGCCCACTCACCAGACTTAAATGTAATTGAAAATTTGTGGCTGACATTAAAAAATAAAGTAAATAGTGCCCCAATATCAAATAAAACTAAATTAAAAGTAAAAATTACTGAAGCATGGAACACTATTTTCCCAGAGTATACTAAAAAGTTAGTTGAATCAATGTCCAGAAGATTACAAGTAGTTATTGATAATAAGGAAGGCCCGACCAAATATTAGCAGGCTTATTTTAAATTCTACAAATTCTACAGTTTGTTTTCTACTAATAATATAATAAATATTGAATTTTGCATCATTTAAGCTGTGACGTTAAAATCGCATATAATTTAATTAATTATTTATTGTTAATTAAGTAAGGCATATTTAAGACAAAAAGTAATTCATACTTTTTTTTAGAAGACTCTTTACTAATTTAATTTCAATAAGTTGTTTTTTCCAAATAAATAAAGAGGCACTGAGACCAGTTAGTCTTTTCTTATAGCGACTGCATCATTTAAGCTGTGAGTCACTGTATTTGAAGGTAAAGACGTAACTACAAAAGTATTACTTTTTTAAATTCCGTTTTATGCAGTAATATAAGGTGAAAAAAGGGTAATTTACAAATATTATAAGTATTAAGAAACTTGAATTATTTCATCATCATTATCATCATTAGCTTATTCCGTTCATAGTAGGATGTAAGCCACCCCAAGTTGTCTTCAGTGAGCCTTGTTGTTTGCTTTTTGCTTCCAATCGTGTCTTGCTTATCTTTTTATGTCGCTCGTCCATCTTGTCTGTGGTCTACCTCTGCATCTTTTATGTTCTCTAGGCCACCATTCAACTAAACGGCGTGTCCATCTGTTATCATTCATCCTTGCGACATGCCCCGCCCAATTCCATCTTAATATACATATTCGTTGTATTATATCTGTCACTTTTGATCTTCTTCGTATCTCGATGTTAGGAATACGATCTTGGAGTCTAATATTTAGCATTCTTTTCTCCATTATTCTTTGGATTACCTGAAGTTTATTTATTATACTTCGATTTAAAGCCCCCGTTTCATTGCCATATGTTAATACCGGCAGTACATATTGATTGAATACTCTTGCTTTTACTGTATTTGGGATGTCTAATTTAAATGTGGATTGTAACCTTCCGAATGCAGACCAAGCTGACGAGACTCTTCTATCCAAGTCAGCCTTTAAATTATTTTTTGATATTTCGATTTTTTGTCTTAAATATATGAACGTTTGTACCCTTCCTTTTCTTTTACCTTCTATCAATAGTTCTTGGCTGTTATCTTCACTTTCGTTGTTCAAATATTTGGTTTTGGTGAAGTTTATTTTTAAACCTATTTCTCGACACTTCATCAGCATTTCTTGCAATTCTTCTTTTGTGTTGGCAATCAGAGTGACATCATCTGCGAATGTTAAGTGATTTAATCGTTCACCGGATGGTGGACGATAATTATTTATTTATTTATAAATGATATTTATAAATATTATTCATAAATAAGACATCCGTATGATGGATACTACAAAACGAAACAGTAGAATCCACAACTACATTATTACCACTAGCACCAGAAGAACTACTCAGTACGCTCTTCTACGAGTGCAAGAAAGGCTATGGCGAGAATTGTGGATGTAGAAAGGTAGGGTTGCTCCTCAGTTTGTGGCGAGTGTAACGGATAACTTAGCGTTTTATATCCAAATAATTTTGATGAAGAAAGTGAACATGTACCTAAGATCCTCGAGGCCTTAGAGCCAAATACGACAACGAGGATGATGATGACGGTCTGGAAATTTAATTTGGCAACCAGAAGGGGAAGACGACGACGAATAAGAGGAATATCAAGCCTGCTATTGATAGAGTAAAAAAATCGTCTTACTTATACTTACTTATATAATTGTAATAGGTTTACGATAAACTTACGATAAATAAAAATGTAAATACAATGTATTTAAACTATTTCATTTCAATGTATTATTATTCATCTAAATTAATTAAATATTATCATACCTTTTCATTTTTTATAAATATCATTTATATATAAATAATTAATTTTATAAACTGTACAGGGTGAGTCAACGATAGAGTAAAGTTCATTATCTCATTTGTTTCGACAATGACGAAAAAATGTTAAATATGATAGTTTTAGGGAATGTTAAGGTGCACAGTTTAAAATTATTTTTGAGTATACAGGGTACTTCAAAAAAGTCTGACCGACATAAACCTATGTTTTTTTTTAAATGGAACATCCTATTTTTTAATTTGTTTTTAAATTCTGCGTGAAATTGTTTCTGAAGGTGGAATACTCATAATTGGTACGAGCGTTCTATAGAGATGAAAAAAAGATATCTGTAAAGAAATTTGAGTTAGATACTACAGTGTTCAAAATAAATTTATGTATTTCGACTATTTTAAAATGAAAAATCTCAAATTTTTTAAATGACACACCCTGGATATTATTATTTTTTCTGATAGATTTTACAAAATCCTCCTACTTTTATTAAGTATGTCATATACCTATTTCTAATAGTTTTCGATTAATTTTGAATTTTTCATTTTTTACCCTTGTTTTTAATATACTTACGCTATAACAACATAGTTGCCAAGACAAAACAAAAATGTAGGCATTGTCAAATTTTTGACATATCTATTAAGCAAGTAAAAATAGTTTACTTTGTTGCAGTGAGTGACGTATATAGGTAATAGTTATAGATTTACCTAAAAATCAATTAACTGATATGTCTTTTGTCAGAAGGCTTTACTGAGCGAAGTACCCTAATAGACGTATACCATCTAGAAAATCTTTTCAGGGCTTAATGGAACGGTTTGATGGTAGTGGTAGCGTTGAGTATACGAAACGGAAAGTAATAAAGCAAAAGGCTACCAATGAGGAAAAAGAAATGGAGATTTTACTTCATGTTGAAGATAATCTCCAGGTCAGCAGCCGTCAACTAGCTGATTTATCTGACATATCCCAATCTACGGCTAATCGCACCACGAGAAAATACAAGTATCATCCCTTTCATAAGGAACTACGCCAAGAACTTCAAGACCGTGATTTTGAACGACGAGTAAACTTTTGTACCACCATGAATGGAGCAACAGCAATGGAGCAAATTTTTTATCCAAAATAATATTTTCTCTTGAAGTTACTTTTCGCAGTAATGCAGCAGTTAACAGCCATAACATGCATTATTATTCAACAGTTAATCCATTTTAGGTCTGGGAAGTTCAAAACCAAAACCATTGGTCGCTTAATGTATGGTGTGGAATATTAAATTTTCGAATTATTTGTCCATATTTTTTCCGCGAACCGCTTAACGGTCCTAGATATCTAAATTTTTTGCAAACGAATTAACCCAGCTTCTTGAAAAAGTTGATAACTTTGAAAGGAAACAAATGTGGATTCAACAAGACGGAGCTCCTACTTATTACTACCGGGAAGTTTGGGAATTTATAAACGATCGTTACCCACAAAAATGGATTGGTAGGGATGGATTCATTCAGTGGCACCCTCGATCATGTGACTTAACACCTTTAGACTTCTTTTTGTGGGGCTACATTAAAGATGGTATTTGTAGAGAATTTTATGTTCTACAAGTTTTGTAACAATTTCAAATAACATTCGAAGCATAGGAAACAAGATATTTGCAAAAAACCGATTTCCGCGACGTTTGGCTTTGAATATCTTGACTCGCGGACACGAGATTCTATGGGACATTTGAGCTAACTTTCAGAATGTCAAAACAAAGCTTAATGCTAATTTTCAGCTCTCTAACTTTCATTCCGAGGTTGAATCCCTCTTTGACTGGACAATTGTAGCTGTGTTTATAGCTCAATTAACCTTTTTTGTTAGATAGGTGGTCTTTTCATTTTGAAACATCTCTTGACCATTTTGCCGTAAAATATTTTTAAATATATTTTTTAATGTTGTGTTTGTGCATGCCACGTACTAATGTGCAGTCACACTAATATGGGGTGAAAAGTCTTAAGACTTTCCGAGAGATGGCGGCACAAGCAAAAAAAAAACATATGATTTTTCAGTTAGTGTCAGCTCTCAGAAGATTCGTGTAAAATTTTCATGATATTTTGTTTACTAGTTTGCGAGTTACAGCTGTTTCACTGACGCTGTTTTTGATTTTTGCAAAACGATGGAACATAAAGAATTTAGTATGTTGATTGCTTTTTAATGGAAAAAATACAGCCAGAAAATAAGAATGGCTTGAGAAGTGCACATATAATCCATTCAAAGCAACTATATGTCGATGGTTTAGTTTAACTTAAATGCTGTCGTACAAGCATCGATGATGCAACACGTTCCGGATATCTAAATCAGGTAGTCACTCCAAAAAAACAAAAAAAAACACCATATTGACTGAATGACCGCAAAGTCAAAGTGAGAGAGATAGCTGACATCGTGAAGATATCAACATTACGCAAGAGGCATATTTCGCATATGAAAAAGCTATGTGTTCGATGGGTGACGCGCCTCTCACGATTGGTCAAAATCAGCAACATGTCGAAGATTCAGAACGCTGTTTGGCACTGTTTCCGTGTAATCTAAAGGAGTTTTTGCGTCGATCGACATGCCTGAGTCCAACAGGCAATCCCCAGAGTTGCTGGAACCGCATGAAGGGTCCAAAAATACAGCTGGAAAGGTTTTGACAAGTATTTTTTGGGATACGTGTGGGATAATACTGATCGATTATTTTGAGAAGGGTCGAGGAAACATTGGAGACTATTAAAGTAAACTTCAAGATATAAGATCCTGCCGTTTTGCTTTTTCAATGGGGTAATAAATGACCCTTTTAAAGTTTTGTGCATAGTTGCCAGGAGTTATGATAAACCTATTTTTATTTTGCCTGCTTTGTATACCGCCCTCACTTGCACCTGCAATCATATTGGATCTATTTTTACCTATATATTTACTACCTGGCAAACCGGTTTGGAGCCCTTTAAGTATTTGATAATATAGACCTTATGGCCACAGGTCCCCATTACGATTCGAAAGATACTTTTTATTATTTTTAGTTTTACTTACAATTTACAACGTAATAGCTCTATTTTAAATATGTGGCGTCCGTGGGCAAATTGCAATAGTGGCTATCGCAAGAGAAAATATTTATCACTTGACGCTAAAGAAATAGTGAAAAATGTTTACGACAGTTTGGTAAAAAGAAAGTTGAATAAACAAAGTGCTTTGCAAGAAACCAGTGAACTAATAAAAACCCCAATTTCTACGATTAAGGGTATTGTAGGAAAACTCAGGAATAGGAAAAAATGGAAAGACTTTCAAATGCATCATGTAGACGATTGTGAAAAAGACGTCATCAGGAGAAAAATATATTCTATGTATGAAGAGCAGTTGGTGGCGACACTAGACAAAATAAAATTAAGACTGGTGCAAGACGGGACCAATATACATTGTGGCCGATCAACCCTTCATAGAATTCTCTTAAGAATGGGATTCACGTTCCGAAAAATCAACAAAAGGTATGTAGTGTCACAAAGATTACGAATCTTGCGACATATTTATTTACAAGAAATTAAAAAGTATCAATTAGAGAATTGGTCAATAATTTACCTTGACGAAACATGGTCCGATACCCATGATACTCTACAAAAAGGGTGGGTTGACAGCAGTACAAAATGTCAGACTAACGCACCTTCAAATCAAGGTAAACGAATAACCATTTTGCATGCTGGATCTGAAAAGGGCTGGGTTTCAAATTGTCTACTATTATCTACAAAAACATAAAAGATTCTAGTGTGGACTGTCACAAAGACACGACCGCACAACTTTTTGAAAATTTGTTTCAAAATTCCCTTTTGCCAAATGTTCCCGAACAGAGTGTTATAGTTATGGACAATGCAAGTTACCATAGTCGCCTACTAAATAAGGTTCCTAATGCAGCCAACACCAAATCGGAAATACAGGAATATATGTTAGAAAATGACTTTTATTTTGGCTTTAGTTATAAAAAAAGTGATCTTTTCAAAGACCATAAATTGAAAAAGAAATATGTTTGTGATAGTATGGCTAAGAAAATGGGTCACACTATTTTGCGGCTTCCGTGTTTAATCCAATTGAACATATTTAGCATCAAGTTAAATCAAAAATAAGGGCACAAAATGTTTCTCCTACTTTAAGTGTATCAGTGGTTCAATTAGTAAAAAAAGTTGCATGCTGGAACTGAAAAGGGCTGAGTTTCAAATTTCTATTATCAAAAACATAAAAGATTCTACTTTGGACTATCACGAAGACACGACCGCAGAACTCTTTGAAAATTGGTTTCAAAATTTCCTTTTGGGCTAGTTATGGACAATGCAAGTTACCATAGTCGCCTAATACAGCCAACAACAAATCGGAAATACAGGAATATATGTTAGAAAATGACATTTATTTTGACTATAGTTATAAAAAAAGTGATCTTTTGGAAGTTTTGAAAGACTTTAAGTTGAAAAAGAAATATGTTTGTGATACTATGGCTGAGAAAATGGGACACACTATTTTGCGACTTCCTCCGTATTATTGTGTGTTTAATCCAATTGAACATATTTGGCATCAAGTTAAATCAAAAATAAGGGCACAAAATGTTTCTCCTACTTTAAGCGTGTCAGTGGTTGAATTAGTAAAAAAAGTTATAAAATCTTGTGAAAGCTGAAATAATTCCATTCAGCACGTTGTTAAAGTTAAAGATTCATAAATTTATGTAACTAATATAAAACCAGTGATAATTACCTCAGCTGATGACAGTGATAGTGAAACCGAATTAGGCTTAAGTTAAAATATATTTTTATTTATACAATATGTCCCCTCTTGTAAACCCTATTCATTCAAACTGTATATTCGTACTTCTTATCCATTTGTTTTTATATGCATCTATAAATAAACATCTCCAAAAACACTTAAAATTTTATTTATTTGCATTAATGAACCAAATTCTTAAGTCCATCTCTGCAATCTATCATAAACAAAAGGTCAGAATACTTAAAACGGCCAAAATCAGAATCTTATATTTTGGGATAGGCTATACGTTGCCATATTGGACCGTTTGAATGATAAAATCATGAAAAAAGGCCGCATTTAGTGAAAAAAAAGTGCACCAGCACTAGCTCACAACTTCATAACATCGATTAGACCAATTGGGCCTCGAATTCTGCCGTGTTCACCAGATCTGGCCCCCAGCGATTTCTAAATTGGAAAAGGTGTTTCCAGGGAAAGAGATTTGGCTTAAATAAAGAAGTTGAATGGGAAACTGAGGTTTATTTTGGAGAGCTAGACAAATCGTATTATATGTATCCAAATGTTGGAAGATCGCTGGAATAAATGTCTCGCTCTTGAAGGAAACTAAATTGAAGCATAAAATCGATTTTTGGCAAAAACTTTGTCTTTTTCTCGGTACTTTTCACCTCATCTAGTATGTAGCCAATTCAATTAATAATAACACGGGATGGTTTTTACGTTATCTACCTAGCTATAAAGGAAAATTAATAACGTTCATCTATACTAATACATTTAGTCCAACGTTTCTCGAGTTCAAAAACCCATCATCTCTGGAAAATTGTCGTTCTCTGATGTCTGAGATCTTTGAATAAAAATTAGTCACAGGGTGCGAAATCAGGACTATAGTGTGAACATTGCAACTCAGTGAATCTACTACTTTTGGTAATGACTTAACCTGTGCGAGCCTAATCAACTTTGTAGTAGTCGTGTAATAGCGTAGTTTTGGTTCTCCATTAATTCGGACACTCTTCTCCAATAGCCTGCCTCAACATTTCGATCGTTTTTTCATAATGAAATGAAATTTAGTTTTAATCTAATTACCGAGGGAGAGTTGTTAGCCATAGGAGAGGATGGTATTTCAGTTAAAGATCTTAGACTCTGTCTTCAATACTGCACGCATCCGCTAATAAATATAATCAATTGTTGTATATTGGAAGGGTACTTTCCCAATATCTGGAAAAAGGCTTTTATTAAATCATATGCCAAAGTGAGAAACCCCATGGAGCCAAAGGACCTACGACCAATTAGTATACTTTCAACTTTATCAAAAATTCTGGAGCGACATGTATATCAGCAAATCTTTTTATGTGTAAATAGTAAACAAATAATACCCAATTGTCAGTCGGGATTTCTACCTTATTTTAGTACTACTACCAGCTTGGTTAATTTACTGAACGATATTCGTTTCAATGAAGATACGAATGAAACCACCTGCTTAGCTCTTTTGGATTTTAGTAAGGCGTTTGACACCCTAAATCATGATCTGCTCTTGGCAAAGCTTTACTATTTTGGCTTCTCAGGCCAGTCAGTTATTTTTATGGAACATTTTCTAAAAAATCGATCACACTGTTTAGAAATTAGAAAAGATTTTAAATCCATTAAATCTAATTACATACCGCTTACTAAAGGAGTGCCCCAGGGCTCCATCTTGGGTCCACTATTGTTTTCTCTTTATGTGGCAGATATTGATAAGGCGATAGAATATTAAAAAATGCAACAGTATGCAGATGACTCTCAAATATATATGCCATTTCCTTTAAATAAGTTACGCACTTCTTCAGTATATTTTAATAGGGACCTAAAGAACATATATAATTTTTGTAATGATCATAGCTTCAAGCTTAATGCACAGAAGTCTTGTTTCATGCTGTTTAACGGTAATAAAAAAACAGAGGGTATACTTTTTGATACCTTTAGACCTTCTATTGACAATACTTTTTTGCTTTTAGTTCATAAGGCCAAAGTATTAGGAGTAATTTTTTACAAATCTCTTTCATTCCAATCACATATTAATGTTAAATTAAAGGCTGCTTATATTCGTTTAAAAAAACTGTATAATCGAAGGAATCTTCTGCCATCTAAAACCAAATATTATTTGTGCAACAGCTTGATCTTATCTTTATTTGATTATGCTGATGTTGTCTATGGCGACTCTTTACATACAAAACTGTTGCATGCGCTTTTCTTTTAACATTCCATTCAGAAATCGAATCACACCCTATTTAAATAACAGCTACATTTTAAATATGGAAAATCGTAAAAGGTGTCACTTGTGTAATTTTGTCTATCGAATTTTTAAATTTGGACAACCCCAATACCTCAGAGAACAATTTAGTGTTTTTTTGCATCCGCACGATACGAGGAACATTAATTCTTTTAGAGTTCCTCAACACAGGAAGGCTGCCTTTCAAAAGCCCTTCATTTTTGTTGCTGTGCATTTGTGGAATTCTTTGTCATAAGAGCTTAAACAATTATCACCAGGCAAATTTTCTTCCTATGTAAAACACCAACTTATTAACCAGCAAAAGAATTCTAATTTAACGTAATATTTACCTACTTCTTTGTATATAATTTGAGATCCTTTTAGAGGTGGTACCACTTGCCTACCATGTCATATTATGTAAAATTTACTCTGTTTATCCATATACATCTCCCCGCGTCTTCGCCGCCAGTTTCGCTGCGTGCTCGCCGATCCCTCTTTGCGCTCTGCTATTTTTAGAATTTTTTATTCTTAGAATTTTTACAATTAGTTTTTTATTTATTTTTAATGTATATGTTCGTTACAGGGTGGCACTACACATGCCTCAATAGTGAAGGGCTTGTGGGATCAGCTGTTCATAGTCGCTGTGCCATCCTTTTTGTCGTATTTCGAGCAAATTTAATTTCTGTCACTTTATGAATTTGTAGATATTGGCAAATAAACTGAATTTGAATAAGGCTCTCCATTAATATGGAATCTTTTTCCATAAGTACAATTGATTAGGAGTCTCAAAGAAACAATCAGAAGACGACCGAGTTTTCCTCTTCTTCGAAGATGGAGAGCTCTTATGATCCCATTGCATCGACTCCTATTTCATGGGAGGATCACAATATAACACTCAAAGTTTGAGGACCGTTGTGCATAAACTTCTTTCATTTCTAAATCTTTGAGCCCACTCTTTAAAACTAAAATTTCGAAGTCTCATCATTGATATCTTCGTTTCTCGACCTGACAGCAACAAATCTTTAATAGAGACATTTCGCAACGCTTATTTTTTACATGCTTTTGTCCTTATCGTTATCTTAAGCATGCGTAGTATTAACGCGAAGAAATTGCAAGGTTGGGTTAGTATTCATCTTCTATAAATTTGGGGGATATTTTTTCATACATTCCATGATTAAGCACAGTGGTTATCAGTATTAGATGGGTCAACGCAAGTTTCTAAATTAAAGTTGTGTCTAGCAGGTTTCTGTCACTTCCTTCAATATTTCTAAGGTAATACAAATGTGCGATAAATAAAATTTCATTTGAAACTAGCTGACCCGACAGACGTTCTGTCCAAATTTCAATAAATCTGTTTGTGATCATTTTGTGAATTTTTGAAAAGCTATTGGAAATGTGTAAACAGTAAAAATGAGAAAAAGATATATTTCTGAGTGATCATTCTATCTATTATCGATTGTGGTCATGGATATTTAATTTGAGGAGGAGTACATTCAGAAGTACGCCAATAGGAAATTTTACATGCGAGATGAATTCTATAGGCCGTACACCGCTGGAAACGTGTGATGTGCTTGAAATGTGATCGACCTGGAACCATACGGTTTTGTTCCAAAATTTAAGTCACAATAGAATTAATGGAATGCCAACCAAATGATTTATTTTCTTCCACTAAATTTGAAATCACAATGAATCTCAAGATATTTTATTTACATTTCGATTTCGATTGCAAGATCGATGTTCAAGTAAACAATCTAAACAAAGAAATGCTTTGTTTTGATTGGTTTGCTGTGACATCACCATTTCGTTCATTGCAATGCTTTATGACACACGACATTTTTTGTTTTGTTGTCTGGCGTGTAAGCAAACAAAGCTGATGGTTTTCCGACACGGAAACAGGCGCAATTACCTTGAAAGTGGGCATGAAATTGTCTCGAACCACATTTGTTGCGCCAAATTAAGTCATTTGGAAGCAACTGTTATATTTCTGGATTTGTGTCAGGAAATGTGTGGAATCTGTTCCTGTTCCAGAAACCAATGAGCGCATTGGCTGTGATGGCGGGACCAATGGCGCCAATTTGACTTTGCCACTTGCGCAACACAATCCAGGGGTTTTATTTCTGTATTTCAAAGCCTTACAATGTGCGCACACAACGCTTATCGATTCAAAAGCAACGGATTGGTTTGCACTGTAATCAATTGTCACGTTGTAACGGATTATTTAAATTCATTGTCGCGCGATTGGTTTCTACTGACCGATTATGTCTCATTCGATGCATATCATCTTCGTTTGCATTTTCTCTTTCCTCTTGTGTACGTGCTGAACGTGTTTGTGATAATCGATTCCGTTCAATTTCTTTTCGCTCTTCGCGTTTCTCTGCAGTTCGATTGTATCGAAAATTCGTTTTGTTTGTAGCATTGCGAGTTCTGCGACTTAAATTGCTCCGTCTTATAGGCGGCATTGCAATGCGATTAAATTGTGTCAATTAAATTCAATTGTATCGATTGCGACACAATGTGCGATGCGAAGAATCACAATTCAACTGAAAATGGACAATAGATTCACTTTGTTGTTACCGTTTGTCACTTCAAAACTACGTATTTCGTAAGTAAATCTGTAAATTTGTTTGAGATAAAACGACAAAACTTAATTCATTTCATGAAACGATTACGATAAACTTATAACAGAAACTCAATTCAACTGAAAATAAACAACTAAATCAATTTTTCGTCACTATGTAACCGATCGGATTGATTCACAATTTGACAATCAGTTGTCTAACGGCTTTTGCGCACATAGCGAAATCAATTGGAATAGAAATAAAATAACTACACTTATTGGACAGATCGGGAAACAACACGAAAGTAAAAATAAATGTAATTTTATTTAAATTTAGGCTGGAATGCGTTTTTCCACATTTTTCTCCAGAACTTTCAGATTTTTTTTCAAATGAAAACATTCAATTGAGTTATTTCCATCCCGGGAGCATAACGAACAAAACAAAAAAAGAATCAACCAAATATGTCGTTCCTATCGTCAGTTATGATCGAGAGTGCATACAAAAATTATGATTTTTGCAGTTTGTCGGAATTTTCCGACTTGTCTCGAATTTTCGAGGACAATAACGAACAAAACAAAAAAAAAAATACGCATATCCATCGTTCGAATCGTGAGTTATGGTCTTGAGTTCATACAAAAATCCCATAGAAAAAAGCACTTTCAGTTTTTCCTAAATTTTCCAATTTTCCGGGCAACTTTTCCATTTTTTTTCCCTAAAAACCTTATTCGGACTATTACGAACATTTTTTTAAAGAAATTAGCCAAATCGGTCCACCCGTTCTCAAGTGATGCGCTTACCAACGAACAGCATTTAATTAGTGTTTCGTACGGAACACTTATAAGATGACTTCGGTGTCTGTCTGTCTGTCTGTCTGTCTGTTTGTCTGTCTGTTTGTCTGTCACACTCGATTTTCTCCGAAACTGTTTGATGTAGAAAGTTGAAATTTGGTAATAATATAGGAATTGATGGCCTCATCAGAGCCATGTAGTTTTGAAAGTTAAATTTTGACTTAAAGGGTTAGTTTTGGGAGGTGAAATCGGAAGTGAAAAAAAAAAATTACTAGGTCATCTCATTTGACACAAATGAGAGCTTGTGAAAAATACGAGTAAAAAAATATATATAATGTAATACTTGCGCGCACTTTTCTATGTATTATTTTTAAAAAATCGCGAAAAATCGCTGTCCCCCCGCCTTATCTCGAAAAGTACTTATCAAAAAATTATGAAAAAACTCTGGAATATTCTCCACGGGGTGTAGATTGAACGAAAATTATCACGAGTGCATTACCTTTAATAATTTATCTGGTATATAAAAAAACAAAAATTTCAAGGTCATCAGATTTCAGTAGGTTGGAAACAAACTTTGTTGGAAACTCATTTGGGGTGTATTTTGTGTAGTCACTGATCGATCATTTTATACCTCTGAAACAAAAATTTTTATTTTAAAAGCAATCATCGTACGGAACACTAATTGCGCAAGTTCAACTTGCACTTGACCGGTTATTTTTATTTATATAGAATAGCACTACACATACTGTAATGTCATTGTGACAAAGATTGCAAAATCCCAACATAACTCGAACACTAATTAACTGTTGTCGATGTTACTGGCAATAAAAGATTATCATTTGAATTTTACTGTATTTTTTTAGTGGTAAATAGGAAAAAAACAGGCTCTATCACAATAGCGATAAGAATAACGAACTTTAAATAACCTCTCTTATAAGTTTCTAGATAAGGGAAATCGTTATCCTTAACAAAGGGTTCTCTTATTTTGTTTCAATACTGCGCATGCTTTAGATAACGATAAAAACTGAGTCCTTCAATTTAATTTCTTTCCTTTACTACCACGCAAGCTCCGAACGGTGGGCGCGTGCTTCAAATAAAGATAAAGACAGTGGCCTACCAAAATAAGCTGCAAAATCTCTCTAATAAGCCTGATCGTTTCCTTAGTAATTCCCTTAACCTTCCTGGTCGGAAATCATTCTGAATTAAGTCTGGGTCCCATCGAAACAGTTTCACGGTTGGAGTTAGTCGAAGATAGTAATTTCAGCAATTTAAAATTGTAAGATTTAAAAATTGTTAAAATTCTTGAACTCTGAAGAAGCCTGCAAAACGTCATCATCACTTTTTGAGTCGACACAGGAGAAATCAGGAAGATTTTAATGACTATACTTTTCATTGCACTCGTAGAAAAAAGATTTGTCTTAACAAATTTTACAATCTACTTTTAGAAACTCTTAATTCCAAAATGCTTAAGCTTAAGCCAGAAGGCCTAAAGTGAAGAGCCATAACAACCCTTTGTTAAAACCTTATTTATTAAATTGCTTTTAAAGAAGCCACTCTTTGAAAGAGTCTCTATGTGGAGACACAAAGCTTTTCAAGAAAATTGTTTCATCCAGAAAAGTACAATAAGGAGGAAAATATAGGTCAGAGGATAATGGGCTACATTATTATGTTGACATTAAAAAATAATATGGAGATCATTAAAACTCATTAGGGTCCTGCTTATGCGCTTTAGTCGTAATGTTTTATACATTATTGTCTAAGTTACTCGGAAACAAATTTTAGCAGGCTTATTTTTGAGAACATAACACACATTATGTATAAGAAGTCTCAAAGAACAAATTAAAATATATAAACCCTTTTTCAAAAAAGTGTTTTTATAGAATATTTTTTAAACTTTATAAATATATATATATATATATATATATTATATATATATATATATATATATATATATATATATATATATATATATATATATATATATATATATATATATATATATATACCCCCCCCATATATATATATATATATATATATATATATATATATATATATATATATATATATATATATATATATATATATATATACAAATGTGTATATACAATAGAACCCCGGTTATCCGAGGTAACGTGGGGGGCACCCTCCTCGTATAACTGAAAACTCGGATAATCCGGATTTGTTTTTTATTCATTCAAAAAATAAACACCAATAGTTTAAACTGATGTATTAACGTTTTTAACATATAAATAGGTACATACATTATAAAACAGTGAAATAGGTATCTATGCGCTTCTGTTTCATACTGTATCTTCTTTTTCTCGCTGCAATGTTTCTCCATCTATTAAGAAGAAGCAAATCGGCTGAGGTTGCTTCTGGTTGTTGTTCGATATACCGCAAAGCTTTTGCCAAAGAAGCAAAACCTTCTTGATGACAGATCTTAGTGGGAGACTGTTCGTTCACCGCCGCTTCGTCATCGTCATCGTCATCTGATTTTTCGGTTTCCTGAAAGGCATTCGTTATTTCTTTAACAACATTTTTTCTTGTCACATTTTCGCAACCTTTTAATTTTTGCATTAATTCAAATAAACTTTTTTCTTTTTCTTCTATCTCGCTGTCAAAATTTGAACAGCACATTTCTCCATGGATTCTAAATTTCAAAGCTAATTCATTTAATGGAGTATCATCTTCACTGTCATTAGAGTCCTCAAAATCAATAACTTTTGACCAAGATTTTTGAATAGTGGTAGTACGGACAGAATTCCAAGCTTGACTTACCCAGTAAATAACATTTTTCAGTGTAACCTTTCTCATCCGATTGACAATATCCTTCGTTTCTATGTATTCTAACAGATGTTCAAGATATAACGCCTATAATTTTTTTTAATGTTTTCGAGGATCCCTTGATCCATTGGTTGCATTATGCTGGTTACATTTGGAGGAAAAAATTTTACAATAATTTCGCCCACATGAAGTCTTACGCCAGGGTGAGAGGGGGCATTATCCATTAACAAAATTGCTTTAATAGGAAGACGGTTTCTGCTCAAAAATTTAGTCACAGATGGCACGAACTCTTCTTCAAACCAGTTAGTAAATAAGGTCGCATCCAACCATGCGCTCTGACTTTTGTAATAGACTGGTAGGGCTTTGGGTGAGATGTCTTTTAAAGCTCTTGGATGTGCAGACTTGCCAATCACCATCAGTGGGATTTTGTGCTTGTCAGATGCATTGGAACATACTATTATAGTTAATCTTTCCTTACTTCGTTTGTGCCCAGGAGCTGATTTTTCCTGTCGAGATGCCAATGTTTTTGATGGAAGCATTTTATAATTCCGACCGGTTTCGTCATAGTTGTAAATTTGATCACATGTTTATCCACAATCTTCGATTTGCTTTTTAAAGTTCTGCTTAAACTTCTCAATTGATGACACATCAGCAGAAAGTTTTTCACCACATACAGCCAGTTGTCGTACAGCGTATCGTTTTTTCCAGCGGTCAAGCCATCCAGAACTGGCGGTAAACTGATCTATCTCTGGGATTTGCCTACTAATCATTATTGCTTGCTGTTGTAAAATTGGACCTGGCAGAGGCACACCTTTTGATCTCTGTTGATTAAACCATATGAATAAAGCTTCGTTAACCTTTTCATAGTCGCCGGTTTTTATTGATTTTCTTCCTGAGGACGAGGAGCCTTGATTTATACACCACTCTTCTATTTTTGTGCGGTTTCTTTTCCAATCTCCAACTGTTACCTCACCTACTCCATAATCTCGTGCAACAACTTTAATTGTCTCTCTGCTTCAATTCTTCTGATGGCTTTTAATTTTTCTTCAATAGGATCGACGATTCTTTTACGCTTGTTTTGCTCCATTATAATACGACAAATAAAAATTCAAACAAAGCAGTTCATATTAATTACACTTAACTATCAGAACTCCAACCAAATAAATTATGTGAGTATACTCGTACTTCTCCGTAGTTAACGCTATAACACATTGCATTCACGTAAATTTACATGCTGAAAGAGTCCAAAAACATAAATAGGGGAACCGACGATTTTAAATGGAAAAATATGTACATACATATTTTAGAAGCTCGGCTAATACGCATCATAGACGCGCGTACCTCGGATAATCAGGTTCTTAGATTAGCTCGGTTAATTCGGAGCTCGGATAATCGCGATTCGGTTAATCGGCGTTCTATTGCATATATATCTGTGATCAAAAAATAGTAAGACTACGGGTTATTTATTTTTTCCAAATTTAATTCGTCCCCTTCGAAGTAATCCCCCTTGGATACAATGCATTTATGCCAACGTTTTTTCCAGTCTTTGAAACAGTTGTTGAATTGGATTTCTGAAATGGCCTTTAAAGCCTTTTTCGATTCGGTTTAATCTCCTCAATCGACTCAAAACGAATGTCCTCGAAGCGTTTTTTTTTTTGAGTTTTTGGAATAGCCAGAAGTCCGACGGAGCTAAATCAGGCGAATAGGGCGATTGCGGAATGACATGAGTTGAATTTTTGATGAAAAAGACGCGAAGAACCAATGCTGTATGAGAAGGCGCATTATTGTGATGAAAAAACCAAGAGTTATCGGCCCATAATTTCGGCCTCTTGAGACGAATAGCTTCACGCAAACGACGCATAACATTCAAATAATATTCCTTGTTGACAGTTTAGCCCGGCGGAAGGAATTCATAATGAACAACACCACGATAATCGAAGAAAACTATTCACATCCCCTTGATTTTCGACTTGCTTTGGCGTGGTTTCTTCGGTCTGGGCTCACCTCTAGCACGATATTCGCTTTGATTGGTCGGTAGTTTCCGGATCGTATGCGTAACTCCATGTCTCATCTTCCGTAATGATGCGCTTGATGACGTTTGGATGGTCAGAAATTATGGTTTCACAGATATTATTACGACGCTCTTTATCGAAAAAATGGAGTGTTTTTGGTACCAATCGAGAGGAGACGCGTTTGAGGCCCAAGTTGTCCTTTAAAATCGATTGAATTGACCCAAATGATAAGTTGGTGGTGTCAACAAGGTCTCTAATTGTCACTCGACGATTTTTGAGCACTAAATCCTTGATTTACTTGACGTGGTTCTAATCGGTAGATGTTGAAGGACAGCCAGGACTTTCATCGTCCTCCACACGTTCTCTGCCTTCTTTAAACAATTTATACAAATCCGAAACACTTGCTCTGGATAGAGCATCTTTACTAAATGACTTTTTTATCATTTCGAACGATTGGGAAGCGAAAAAAAAAAAAAAAACCATTTTTTAAAACAAAATTTAATGCAACTTCTTTGCTGAATTTTTTCCTCATGTTAAAACTCGAAAAACGCACTTTTGTTGTTGAACGAATGCAAACGAATCTTATTAACTACTTACGCTATGCTCTTAAAATTTGACACACACAGTTAAGGTCCTACCAACCTAACGAAAAAAAAAATTTATCCGATTTGGAAATGCCCGGGCGATTTAAATTTTAAAGACTTGCTATTTTTTGATCACAGTATATATATATATATATATATATATATATATATATTATATATATTATATATATGTATATATGTATATATATTATATATATATATATATATATATATATATATATATATATATATATTATATATATACGCAGGGTGTTATGATAGTCGCTTAATATAATTGAACTAGTATAATTCTGTAGCAAAAAAACCGATTGTAAAAAAATGTCGCTAAATAGAGCTCCCTCTATAATAATATGTGAAACTACTTTAAAGGCGCCTCAACGATAAAATTATGCCGCAAAGGAATCATAGATAGAACCGTATACCTTCTTTTACCAAAGGAAACAGCTAATTGTTCAAAATATACGTAACATATAAGATTTTTCTTAAACAGATCGGTTCTGGATGAAATAGCTACGTACAACCAAAGGAATGCTAATTGGTTTAATTAAGTGAACCGAATTAGAAACTAATTGTAACCAAACTTTGGTAACATAAATTAAAACACTTTTTGCATTACGTTTAATCTTATATCACATTTCAATAAGTAAAAAAGAAGGTTAATGCCTTTAACGGCTGATGACGGTTCCGCATCTCTCTTTAATCGGCTGAAATATTCCTTGTCTCTCTCATTCACGCATGACAAAACAGGATGTAGGTGGCGTCGCAATAGTTTTCTGTAATAACCTAATTCAGTAAATTTTCAACTACATTCACATTTATTAATTGACTTAATAATACCCTATATATATATATATATATATATATATATATATATATATATATATATATATATATATATATATATTAATATATATATATATATATATATATATATATATATGTATATATATATATATATATATATATATATATATATATATATAATATATTATATATCTATATATATATATACAGTCAATCCAAAAAGCGTCCATGCACCACCTGCTTTCTATTACTATTTTGCTGTTATATTTAAACTAATTAGTTGGAACTATAAGAAAAACATGTTTAAATTAATATTTGAAACATAACCAACTAGGATTAGTATTAAAAACAACTACGGAACATTTTATTTAGAAGTTACATCATTGGTATAAAAATGTAAACAAAATTAATGTCAAGAAAGTCTCCATACACTTAATTAACACTTACCAATAATAGTTTGACGGAGTTTAATGAAAAATAGCAACTTCGTTTAAACTAATATTTTGTGGGACCGCCGTTGGCCTTGATAATCTCCTGTAAACCTTTTTGTCATGCTTGTAACTAGCTTTCTAGTAACTTCTGCTGCATGTTCGCGGTCCCATTCGTTCAATATTCTGTTTTTTTAATTCTTCTCTATTTGAAAAAAATATGTTTGCGAACGTTCAAGTTCCTCCCATAAATGCTCGATGAGGTTAACATCGGGTGATTCTGGAGGTGTATGAAGTGCTGCATCCATTCTCGCACCAAGTTTTGCGGTATGTTTCGGATAAATGTCCTGTTGGAAAATGTTTCTTTTCGAGTAACAATTTTTTGGTCACTTTCTCTCTTAAATTGTCTCTCAAAAAGGTTCAGATAAACATGCTGTTCTATGGTAAAATTAATAAATTGTAAATTTCCCACCCCTCCAGCGGATATGCATCCCCAAAGCAGAACACTGCCACCCCCTTGTCTCACCGTGGAACAAATATTTTTAATATCGAATGCAGTATTCTTCTTTCTCCAA
>CM032452.1:55677840-55702840 GCA_019049505.1 Pachyrhynchus sulphureomaculatus
CAAGTTCTTCACCAATGGTGTGAGGCTTTTTACATCTGGCTATTTTATATGAAACTTTGTAAGAGGCAAGTAAAGCTTTTTTTCATTCTTATACCAAGTTTTTTTTAAAAATGATTTCTGCTTTACATATGATTTAATTTTAATTCGAAGAATTCTCAGGTTTGTTTAAAGTACTTCACTATGAAGCGTTTCCAAATGTCGTTTAAGTTTATTTGGTTTTCATGCTGTCTGCTGCCAACATTTTTGAGCAAATAATATACAGGGGCATTTCTTCTTCATTGACTTCAGTACTAGTAAACCCTAAATTTAAGTAGAGAATATTTTCTTGATTTTATTTTCGGAACCACGCTCGTCTGTGCACTTGTTGATGCTTCACTATCGTCTAATGCTCGCTTACGCCCACTTAAAAATTTATCCATGATTCTGTATAAATTTACTGCCGTGATTACTTAATACCTTGAATTTCAATTAACACGTAAATTACAACATACACATTCACGATAAATCCGATAGCAGTAGAAGGATCAACTCGACTGAGACGGGCTGTAATTGAACGAGGTACAGCACACTTTTGGGCAGACTTTCCGAATGTTCGAGACAACTCCGAACTTCTCGCGAAGCCGCTACCGATATGGTGGACGTGACAGAGAGCAATAGAGAGGTATCGATTCTAGTTTTGTCAACGCAGCAGATATGTGTTGCCAATATGAATAAATTTACTTATTCTTGGTAGTTTGTAAGGTTTGTAATTAAGGTCATAGCGTAGTCTTAGCATCAAAATACTGAAAATACATTATTATTGCATGCATTGTTATTGTATGAGAAGGGAGGAGGCGCGATGAAATTTATCTTTGAAAACTGAGTCGCAAATACTGAAAAGTTGAGAAACGCTGCCTTAGACAGAAATAGGTGCGAAAAAAGACCATTGTAATAGAAAAACTTGGAAGATGCAATATATTTGAAGTTTGGAACCATTTAAATTTATGTGGGAGATATTTTAGCAGAAACCAAAAAGAATTGACAGTCTTTATCCTCTTTTCAACGTAGATTGGAATGTGTGGTTCTTAACCTTTTATATTTTAAATAATTAATAATTAAAAAATTATTTGTTGAAAAAATATGACAAAAAGGAAGGCCAAATATCTCCTAAATATTTTAGGATTTCAGGATACTTAGAAATACCTTTACCACATCTTTATTGGTTAATATAATCACAGAAATAGTAAAATTAAGTAGCAGTGAGTCCTTTGTCACCCGAGCAAACTATTTTTGCGCATTTTATTTTACCTCGTCTTTTTGTACATAGTAAAATTGGCTACTAGTTACAAACTATAAGTTCAAATACTACAGGTATAATTCTCCTCCATCAATAAAAAAAGTGATGACGTTTCGCCGATCATCCTGCTAGCTTCTTCAGAGCTTGTTCCAGGATCTGACTTCTTCCGAAACTAACACGAAACTACACAGTCACTGATCCAACTAACACAGGAAAACTCGACAAGAGTTATATCTATAACCTATGTAACCTGTGGAAGTTTTATATCAAAATTAACTGCAAATATATTGGCACCGAGAAGTGTGGTTGTTGTGTGTATTAAACATGACCAATGAGGAAACAGTGGGTAGACTTCTGAAATATGGACTTTGTTCATTTTCAGTGGTTTTATATTGAACCATATACGTATGGGGTGGAACCATTGTCGAATCACGCTGTCTGTAGTGAACGTTGACAACTCGCTGACCATTCCCCTGTCGGTCTGTGACCTTAGACTGCCTCCGATTAAGGACAGGCATGCGTCTCAGTTTTAGATATAATTTATTATATCTTATCACGGTGTTATGCCAGAACGAGAATAACTGCTTAAAGTTTTGTACTCTCATTTGTCGATCCTAGCTCGACTGATGAGTAGTGATACGGGAAAACGCGTCTCGATGATTGACAAATGAAAGAACAGTAGATAGACTGCTGAAAAACGTTACTTTGTCTATTTCTAATGATTTTACATTAAATTATGCCAAAAGTGTGCTGTACCTCGTTCAATTACAGCCCGTCTCAGTCGAGTTGATCCTTCTACTGCTATCGGATTTATCGTGAATGTGTATGTTGTAATTTACGTGTTAATTGAAATTCAAGGTATTAAGTAATCACGGCAGTAAATTTATACAGAATCATGGATAAATTTTTAAGTGGGCGTAAGCGAGCATTAGACGATAGTGAAGCATCAACAAGTGCACAGACGAGCGTGGTTCCGAAAATAAAATCAAGAAAATATTCTCTACTTAAATTTAGGGTTTACTAGTACTGAAGTCAATGAAGAAGAAATGCCCCTGTATATTATTTGCTCAAAAATATTGGCAGCAGACAGCATGAAACCAAATAAACTTAAACGACATTTGGAAACGCTTCATAGTGAGTACTTTAACAAACGCTGAGAATTCTTCGAATTAAAATTAAAATCATATGTAAAGCAGAAATCATTTTTTAAAAAACTTGGTATAAGAATGAAAAAGCTTTACTTGCCTCTTACAAAGTTTCATATAAAATAGCCAGATGTAAAAAGCCTCACACCATTGGTGAAGAACTTGTTTTGCCAGCAGCAATTGAGATTGTAGAAACTATGTTTTGAGATATTTTGCCAAACAATTGCTATCCATACCTATATCAAACGATACTGTTACCCGTCGAATTAGTGATATAGCTGAAGATGTACAGCATCAGCTTTTTGGGAAGTTGCGTGACCAATTGTTTTCGATTCAGCTTAATGAGGCAACAGATAGCAATAAAAATGCTCATTTCATTGCCTATGTTCGATTTTGTGATGGTATGTCAGAAGTAGAAGAACTATTTTTCTGCAAACCAATAGAGCTCAAAGCAACATCACTCGCATTATTTGCTATCTCAAATGATTTTATAAACGAGGCAAATACGGAGTGGAAGAATTACGTTGGAATATTTACAGATAGTGCTCATTCAATGTCTGGAAGATTTCAAAGTGTACAAGTACTTGTGAAACAAAAATCTCTACTATGTGTGTGGACACATTGTATGATCCACAGAGAAGCTCTGGCTTCCAAAGAAATGAGTTCTGCTCTGAATATTGTGCGCACTACAGTTGTAACCGTAGTAAATTATATTAAAATGAGACCCCTAAAATCTAGAATTTTTTCTGCACTTTGTAGAGACGTGGATGCCGAACATTCAGCGTTAGTATTTTATTGCGAGGCAAGATGGTGGGAAATGTTTGCAATGTGTTTATGACTTAAGAAATGAAATCGCTATTTTTCTAGAAGAGGAAAACCGACCGGAAGCCGAGTAGTTTCGAGATAGTTTATTTGTGATGAAATTGAGCTACTTGGTCGATATATTCGAGAAACTAAACACCTTAAATCTTCAACTCCAAGGAACAAATACACATATATTCGATAGAAGTGATAAAATTAATGCTTTTTGTAGAAAATTGGAATTGTGGAACAGAAATGTAAAGCAAAAAACATCAAAAGGTTTGCAAATGTGGGTGAATGTATTAAAACATAGAAGGCTGAAGACCAACATGTGAAAGTTGTTTTAGTAACCATTGAAAATCATCTAGCCATGTTGACAAAGAATTTTAAAAAGTATTTTCTTACTGGCAACAACTTGGTAGCAAGTTACGAGTCGGTAGGGATCCATTTCAAAATACTCCCGAAGGGCTCTCAACTTCCAAAGAAGAAATCTTTATAAACTTCACGGCAAGTGGTGAAATCAATAGACAATTTAATAATAAATCACTCTTTGAATTTTGGGCAGGGGTGACTCATGCGTTTTCTGCACTAAAACAAGAGCATTTCGTATACTATTACCATTTCCAACATCCTACCTTTGCGAAACCGAATTTTCTGCGGTGGCTACTTTGAGAACAAAAATCTCAACTAAATATAGAGGAAGAACTCAGAGTGTCTATTTCTAATATTAAACCATCCTTCCATAATCTTTGCTCTGCAAAACAGGCCCAAGGGAGTCACTAATAATTATTAAACTTGTTTTTAATTTGGTATTGATATGTTAATTATTAGGTAAATACATTGTGCAGTACTAATACAAATCCTATTTATAGGTGTATTATATCAGTGTAAATGTGTATTTTATTTTTTATTATGTCAGAATGTATTTTGTTTTGCTTTCCATTCAATAAATTATATTAAATGTTTTCAATAAATGTTTTTAATAATAATTTCTTTTCGATACGCTCGCCCAATAGTGTAATCACGCCCCCCTATTGGGGCGCGCCCCACAGGTTAAGAAACGCTGGTCTAAGGGAATAAAAGAAATTATGGGATAATATTAATGTTCTTTATTTATTTGGGAAAGTTCAACAAAAAATCTTAATGTGATATCTGTTTTTAATAATATTTATAATGTGGTTGCCGGAGTTTTCTTTCACACTACCTTGTCTGTTCATAAAAGATAATTAGGTCTCCTTACTCCCGTATTACTAACTCCTTTCTGTCTGATCATCCTGGGCTTCCAAAACAGCCTTAAAACTGAACGGTGCAAAATCGTAACCTTCTCCTTGGTAAAACTTGGTCATAAATTCGACCCAGTGTAAACGAAGTGTATGCAAAAAGGCAGAGAGCCCTTCCATTAATACTAAAATGGCGACTGTAATTGACGCCCAGGCAGCGAAAATTATATATATGAATATGCTACCGAAGTATGGCATGGATAGAGAAACTAGAGCCTTCCGGAAAACCATAGTCCAGAGTACATCAGAAAGTTCTGGAAAAAAAAAATGTTGAATTAATAGTTTGTCGCAAGTCATTTTAAAATTGGGGTTAAAATGTGTGGATAATTAGCAAATTAGTAGTATTTGTTTCGGTTAAATAAAACGGCAAAGGCGGAACTTACAGTATTCTATTTAGCCTATTACACATGTCGGTTTTAACTTTCGTATTCTGCATCACCAATTGTTTATTTTTGTTTTAGTAGTTAGATATCAGCTTTCGGATTGCAATCTTTCTGAACATGCGAGAAATTAGCTTTTTAATTCTCTCAGTTGCCACCTCGTACCGATCTTATACTAACAGTTCGCGTTACTGCCGCAAGCTCATACTTCCCGCCGTTGCTTCTCCACCACTTGAAAATTCACCTGGCCGGATCTCGAATAGGATAGTCTATCTACCGACTGTCAACAGAGTGTTTCAGACTGAAGCTCGAACCAGGAGGTAAATCAAGGATCGAGCAGAAGAAGTTAGTCAAGAAAGAAGCCTCTCAAGCCAATTCTAGTTACCATTTACGTTATTCGCGTTACCATCTACCGTTATTGGTTGGATTTACCGCTTACCGTGATTCACGATCTTCTATTACGGGGACCGATTATTTCACCAACAATCGTATCAGTAGTCGTTCGAATCCTAATTACGCATAGATGTATGCTAGCTTCCACTTCACCCCTCCGCTTCACCCCTCCGCTTATATTTTAAGCTTATTGTTGTATGTTGAACTCTATTGCTGTCAAACATATGACTGGTAAATAAAGTTCTTTGGTTTTAAACGGTTTTTACCTTTGCCCATGTTCGATTTACTTTTCAGGACATGCGCATTTTTTATTGATTTACGGTTTCTTCATAGAAGCAAAACCTCAGGCCCGATATTTTAACTGACAGTCAGCCGACCAATAGAACACTGATGCTTGCTGAACGTTCCGTTTTTATATCATTGAAAATTTGTTTTTAAACATACCAAATTCTATATTTTTTATGGAATGAACGTAAATAATTTTAGGGGTAAAAGGATTTCTACGCACTATTAAACTAAAATTTGAATTGACAATGAATGAGCATATTTTAATTTTAGTCAAATTGGCTCTATTTCAACATTTGGACGCTTTTAATTTTTATGGTTTTTTACAATGAATGGAAAACTGTATTAATACACATAATATTTCAATGGGATTTTTTATTAATATTATTTTTCTTTTCACTGATTGGTTGTCACGGACGCCCACAGGGGTATTTCATCATTTTTAGACGGCCATAAATCGATTTCCTAAAACTTGTCTAAGATATAAAAAAATTTTCTACCTAACAATGTTGAATAGGCATAGAATAATAGGCGATCCCTTCCGTTACCTATTTGACAGCGCGCGCGTCGAAGTCTCAGTCGAAATTTGATTGTCACTCTGAGTGTTCGTTCGTATACATATCGATCATTAACATGTATTTTTTAAAAATAACACAGGTCTGCAACAAAAATGCTGTCTGGATGTTTTCAACTGATTTCTATGTATTTAGGTGTTCTGAAAACTAAAAAAATACTTAAAAAATTCCAGACCGTCAGGTTATTTTGCAAAATGCAAAATTTTATTATAAAGGGTTTTTTTGGGCTAACTTGAAGTCATAAATAAATAGGTACAATTTTATTTTGATTACTGTTTTTAAATGTATACAGGCCATAACTATCATTACTTTCTTAATAAAGAACGCCCTGTGTGAGCTAAATTAACAAACATAAACGTTGTAACCAGAACGTGCGTGCTCCGATAGTGTAGAAAGTGGCGCGGTACAATTACGCGTTAACTCGTCATTGTTTTATAGATCTTGTGGCGAATATATGGTATTAAAGCAACAACTTAATATTACGGACTTTGTAAAAAAAAGTATACTTCACGTATTTTGGCTTAAAACTTGGAGATCAGGATAAAGTTTGGGCACCTCATAAAGTCTGCAAACGATGTGTGATGAAGACCTTCGAAATTGGTTTAAGGGCAAGAAAAAAGCTTTCCGATATGCGATTCCTATGGTATGGCGCGAGCAAAAGAACCATAGTGATGATTGTTACTTTTGTTCGTGTAATGTGAAAGGGTATAATTCAAAATGGAAGCAGTCCATTTCATACCCCAATCTGTAATCAGCTATTCGTCCCATCCCTCATGGGACCGAAATACCAGTGCCCAATGCCCCTGCTACCTTGGAAGAGATTCCAAGTTCTGACGAAGATGGTGCTGTACCTGAACCCGATGACAAGTCAAGTTTTCAATTTGAAGATGACAGCAGTCCGAAATTGTTTTCCCAGGGCGAGCTAAATGATTTGGTAAGAGACTTGAATCTTCCCAAAAACGCTGCTGAGTTGCTTGGATCAAGGCTCAAGAGCAGGAACTTACTTTTGCCGAGAGTGTCTTCCTCCTGGTTTAGATATCGTGAGAAGCAGTTCACTTCCTACTTTGCCCAAGAGGATGAGTTGGTTTATTGTACCAATATTGAAGGTTTGATGGATACATTTAAGATCTCATACGACCCAGCACAGTGGCGTATTTTCACAGATTCTTCAAAAAGAAACTTTAAAGCAGTTCTGCTTCACAATGGCGGTTTCTATGCTTCCATTCCTGTCGGTCATTCCGTACACCTCAAGGAAAACTACAAGAACTTGGAATTGGTTCTTTGCAAATTAAAATATAAAGACCACGGTTGGCAAGTGTGCGGTGATTTAAAAATCTTGGACATGTTGCTCGGACAACAATCTGGGTTTACCAAATTCCCTTGCTTTTTGTGTCTATGGGATAGTAGAGACCGAGCAAATCACTGGACCAAAAAGTGTTGGCCTCCGAGGGAGCTTAAAGTTGACGAAAAGAACGTCCTGCCTGAAACTTTGGTGCCTCCTTATAAAGTTCTTCTACCACCGCTTCACATAAAGCTGGGATTGATGAAGCAATTTGTAAAGTCACTTCCAAGAGATGGAAATTGCTTCAAATACTTAATATTAAAGTTTCTAGGCCTCTCGGAGGTAAAGTTGAAGGAAGGTGTTTTCGTTGGACCAGATATTAGATGGCTTATGGCTGATCCACAATTCATCACAACCATGACAGATCCTCAAAGAGAAGGGTGGATTGCCTTTAAAGAGGTCATAGAGAAATTTTTAGGCAATAACAAAGACCCTAACTACAAACAGATCGTCAAAAGAATGTTAAAAGCATTTCAAGCTTTAGGTTGCCTAATGAGTTTAAATGTACATTTTCTTCATTCCCACCTCGACTACTTTCCAGAAAATTTAGGAGATCTGAGTGAAGAGCCAGGTGAACGATTTCACCAAGATATTAAGGAGATGGAAAAAAGATACCAGGGAAGATGGAGCGTCTGAATGATGGCAGACTACTGTTGGACGCTTCAGAGAGACCTTCCAGATGCTTCCTACAAGCGAAAATGTACCAAAAGGAGTCTCACTGGGAAAAAGAAATGTGTTTAGTGCTTACTAATGAATGTATTTTAGATAAAAAAATAAGTTTTGTTACGCAATTATAAATTAAAAAAAATTTTTTTTAGTCTTTTATCTTTTATTTTAAGATGATAACTTGTTTAACATAGATACCTACATTGTCAGAAAACGTGACGTTCTATGACAAAATGAAAGTCATTTTCGGATTCAGTACACCCAAAAACATTAGAATTACGCAAAAAAACCAAAACAGCTCTCAATTTTTTTTTTTTTGCAGACTTGTGTAATTAGTAATGTTCTGAAGGCAGAAAATTTTACTCTAAATTGCTGTACGAAAACCCGTCGGTTGCTAAAAAGGTATTTGTTACACTTCAGTGGGCGTTCCAGTGATTTTATTGATTTTAACAGAAAAAAGAGTATTTGCACTAAACAAAGTTGTGATATCCAGTGAAATCGAAGTTTTCATGGTCTTTAAATCAGACGGTGAGAACTACGTGGTATTTTGTAATTATTTACTTTTTTAATTTAAACAGTTTTCATTTTGTTCTAGGATCCAAGGGTACTTCAGGTGTTCGAGTAGTAATGCGTAGATTACTTTTTCACAAAATGCAGGAACAAAACTTGCCAAATTTTAATGAAAAATTGATATGTCCCGAGAGTTATATTTTATCCCCCCCCAAGATGAATATTGTGATGAGTAAAGGAAGGAAGTAAGTTCTAGTATTTGAAGTCACAATTCAAGAAAAAGTGGACAGAACGCATGACGAATGGTTCCAAGAAACATTTGAAATACCTAGAGTAAAACGCCTTCCTTCTGGTCGACCAACAAAGTCATTTGAAGAATTAAGTGAGAGAAGCAAACGTAGAAAAATATCCTTTCAAAGTTCTAGAGAGAAAATTGCATCCAGTAAACTAAAAGACATAACTCCCCATACAGCCAAAACATACAAAATCTCAAAGCTGCATGAAAGACAGTTACAACTAAATTCAATAGCCGCCAGTATGGCAGTATGAAATAATAAGGCATAGTAGCAACAAGTGTTATCTCAGTTACACTGTGTTAGAGCAAGAAAGAGGCTTATCGGGTAACTGAAATGTTCTGAAATTAACTTACATTTATTGGATCACACGGCTAAATGTTTGGCCACATACTAAACAAATTAAATCTAGGAGAGGGTCAATCATTTCGAAACGGAGAAGTGACGGATAGCAATAAGCACAATTTCAACAAAAAATGCAAGATGTAATTGACAGCAACATTTTTCAAAGTTGCTTTGTTCTACTACAATTGATTTATAGGACAAATGAGAAAATTATTTGGCAGAATCCAACTTCCGCCACGATACTGTCGGCCAATGAGGATTAGATTTGTTAAAGGAACAGTAGATATTACAAATTCGGTGCATGTTATACACGTCGCGCTGATACTTCACATCCGTATGAGGTTCAGCTTGTTACTCCTCGTACAACGCTTTTCAAGCAGTCATTTATATGGAGAACATCATCCCTTTGGAATAATTTGCCCAAGACTGTGTTTCCCACCGAGTACTATTTACACCGATTCAAGAGCAACGTGAACTGCTGTTTCCGCACACGTGCCGCTCCTGTAGCGCTTTAGGGACCTCCCTGCAGCACTTGTGCTAGATCCATAAAAAAAACTGATAATAAGGTGGGGGCAAAAATGCAATAAACGCTTTGGTAAACAGCGAATTTGTTGGAGGAGGAGAGA
The DNA here is from genome assembly GCA_019049505.1 of Pachyrhynchus sulphureomaculatus. Lineage (NCBI taxonomy): Eukaryota > Metazoa > Arthropoda > Insecta > Coleoptera > Curculionidae > Pachyrhynchus > Pachyrhynchus sulphureomaculatus. Next base: position 55,687,758 of record CM032452.1, read on the forward strand.
GGAGACATATCTTTCTCCATGAAACATATAATGACGCGAAATATGGTAGATGCAAAAGTGTGCAATGTTGCTACTTCAACAATGAGATGCTATATTTGCTGATTATTCTAAAGTACTCGGCATTTGTTATACAAGCTTCTTAAAAAAGTGGCAGCTAAGATCGAACAGTGACAAAGAAACTGTCAAGCAAAAAAAGGCAAAAATATAGGGTGTTTTTTATAGAGGTATAAAACTTTAAGTTGGCAACACTTTTTTAACTGGCAGCCATTTTGTCAGCTGTCAAGTGATTTATGTTTAGTTTGGTTTGGCATTTCAACATGAATAGACTGACGCCTGAACAACGCTTCCAAATTGTGCAAATTTATTTTGAAAATCATGGTTCTGTTCGAAATACGTATCGCGCACTACGTCCATTTTACGGTCAACATAATGGTCCATCAGAGCAATTAATTCGATTAACTATGGAACTTTTTCGCGCCACGTTTACTCTAAATGATAATACGCATCCACAGAGACGTCGTACAGTGCGTACAGAAGAAGTCATTGCTGCTGTAGAGCGTAGCGTAGAGGAAGACCCGAATCAGTCTATCCGCCATCGTGCACAGGAATTGGATATGTGTCCATCCACTTTATAGAAGATTTTGCGGAACGACCTTGGTTTGCGTGCTTACAAAATCCAACTCGTGCAACAATTGAAGCCACACGATCACCTAGCAAGGCGTAGATTCGGTGAATGGGCCAAAAACAAGATTGCCGTTGATCCCGATTTTCATAAGCGAATTTTGTTTAGCGATGAAGCTCACTTTTGTTTGAATGGATACGTCAATAAACAAAACTGCCGTATTTGTAGTGGTGATAATCATCAAGTGTATGTTGAGACACCGTTACATCCAGAAAAACTGACTGTTTGGTGTGCTTTATGGGCTGGTGGAATCATTGGTCCGTACTTCTTTAAAAACGATGCTGGTCAGAACGTTACAGTCAATGGTGACCACTATAGAGCCATGATTACTGACTTTTTCGTTCATCAATTGAACAACCATGATGTGCAGGAGCTGTGGTTTCAACAAGACGGCGCAACATGTCACACAGCTCGTGCCACAAATGATTTATTGAAGGAAACGTTTGGTAACCGCATAGTTTCACGTTTCGGACCCGTGAATTGGCCTCCAAGATCGTGCGATTTAACGCCGCTAGACTATTTTCTGTGGGGATATGTGAAGTCGCTAGTCTACGCCGATAAGCCCGAAACGATTGACCACTTGGAGGACAACATTCGCCGCGTTATTGCCGATATACGGCCACAAATGTTGGAAAAAGTCATCGAAAATTGGACCTCCAGATTAGACTACGTCCGAGCCAGCCGTGGCGGTCATATGCCAGAAGTCATATTTAAATTATAATGCCAGAAGATTATCTTTCGAATAAAGTAAATTTCATGTCAATTTAAAAAATTCATCTTTGTTTTATTCCATTTCAAAGTTCAACGGACTTCATAATAGATGTGCCAAAAGCTGGATTTAGTAACACCAATAATGGCAATACAAAAAGAATACTTTTTACCAATCCAGAGGGGACCCCTGAAATTACCGGTGTCGACTTTAATCTCATAAATCGCTTGACAGTGATTTTGGAAGTAATATCGAGTGGTCATAAAGTCGACTCAAAAAAATTTGCAGACCATGGATATGAGACCGCCAAAATTTATGTGGAGTTGTACTCCTGGCATTCCATGACTCTTACGATGCATAAAATATTAATTGGCGGTGCAACAATAATGGAAAAGGTACTTTTGCGCATTGAATTTCTGCCCGAAGAAGCAGCAGAGGCGCGAAACAAGCACTTTCGCCTGTAGCGGCAAAATTTTGCTAGAAAATTCTTAAGAGAAGAATGCAATTTAGATGTCCTCAACAAATTATTTCTTAGCTTAGATCCCATAATATCTAGTATAAAGCCAAAGCCCAAAAAAAGATCTTTGTCGTTTAGTAAAGAAGCAATACAAATGCTTGTTTCTGCTAAACCCAATATTCACGACGAAAGTTTCGAAGAAGAGAAATTCACGGAGGAATCTGCAGACGAAGACGAGGAATAGAGCTCGAGCACGGACGAAGAGAATTGGAATTCTTCATCGGGAATAATTATTTTTGTTAATTTTGATTAAGTCATGTCGACATTTGGTTTTTTTCTCATTATACTGTTGTTTATATATTAAAATGCATTTTTTTCAAGATATTCACTCCAAAAAGCTTTCACTGTTATATTTAGAAATAAAACCCGATTTAAAATATCTTAAAGTAAAAAAAAATAATTTTAGCCGCACAAAACGCTGTGATACACCTATGTGGGAAGTTTAAGTAGTTTTTTATTGATCGTAAAGGAACCATACAAGACCTAGTTCGATTAATTAAAAGACAAAAATCTTCAGAAAAATGCAACTATTTTTCTGAAGATTTTTACACGTAGCCTGAAAAGTTTTTGGTCTAGCTACTTAAAATACATTTTTTTTTTTGCAAAATTCGACTTTTATTCAGTGGCGTAGCGTGGGTTTCAGCCGTCCGGGACGTAGGCCAAATTCGCCCGCCCCCTTATTTAGGTATTTAAATCCAAGGCTCCAAAATTTACAGAAACTTTAAAGAAATTTATTATTGTGTATTGTACAGGGTACAAATAAAGAATTCATGTATGTTTGTTTTATAATATAATAAACACATTTGTTACAAACGTTCTTACATATATGCCACTAAGTGATATATACACAACATTTATGATACGCGTAGACAAAATTAAGTTATTATTACACAACATTAAGAACACATACCGAATAACAGCAAATAGAATATAAAAACAAATCAACTTCTAATTAGAACTAGAATGATACATATTTTTATTGAAAAATTAATAGAATTAAATATAAAATGTCTGTTTTTAACTAAAACTTTATTCGTCTACTTTTTCTAAGAGCAAAGTTTTTTATTGCACTATCAATATCTATAGCATCACTTACTTCTTGCTCAAGAGACAAGATAACCAGGGTGGTTAGTCCTAAAGTACTTATTACACAGCCCCACAAAAAAAGTGGGGTATACTTTTGATGCGATATATCAGATCCGTAGTATTTTTGCCCGCTGATCACGAATCTGACGTCAGAATATCGCCATCACATCTCAATTTTTTTCTAACCTCAAAAAATAGGTAAAAATTAGTAAAAATTAAGAAAAATATACTCCTAAAAAATTGATTCAAGCTTTTTCATGAATCCAAAGATGTATTAATATGTATTCGGACACGCTAAGCTAATATTCATCGGTTGGATTAAGCCATACAGTTCTGTTTTCTTTCTAACCTCAATAAATCAGACAGATATAGTGCTTCTCGAATGCAAAAATGAATTCAAATTAAAATTCAACCGATTCTTACCAAATTTGGTACACGGGGGTTTTTTGGGTTGCTGATCATGAATCTGAGGTCGGATTTGCAAAATTCAAAATGGCGGATCCAAGTTGGCGGACAAAATTTTTGAAAACCAATCGATTCCTACCAAATTTGGTATACAGTTGGGGAATCCTCAAACCTGATACTCTTAAACCCTAAACCCTGAAACCTTAGACTCCCACACCCTGCAACCTCAAAAAATAGACCTCAATAACCCTGTAACTTTAAAAATGAGACCCAATAAACTCAAAACCAGGACTTTTAAACTATATACTCTCAAATAGTAGACCCTTAAGCCCTAGAATTGCGAAGGTTAGACCCGCGCCTAACTTTCCTTTTCTTGGCTGTATCTTGTTCTTTTTTCCGCGAATGACCTATTCAAAGGCTTTCTGTCCAAACGCTTTTGAGGACTTGTTTCTCTTTTTAGCGACCAGCAATAGTCCGCTAGCATATGGTCATCCCATCGTCCTTAATACCGATTTTCTATGATTTTCAGATCTTGGTGAATACGTTCCCCTTGCTCCTCACTGTAGTCACCAAGATTATCTGGGAAATCATCGATGTGGGAGTCCAGGAAATGTTATTTTAGATTCATTAAGCAACCTAATGTTTGAAAATTTTTTACCATTTTCTCGACTATTTCTTTGTACTTAGGACTTTTATTATTTCCCAAAAAGTTTGTTGCGACTTCTTTAAAACTAAGCCAAGCAGCTTTTTTAACTTTATTCATTTTAGTAACAAATAATGAATCTTGAAACAATTTTTCTTATTTGTGGTCCGTCAAATACGCCTGCCTTAATTTTAGCTTCAGAAAATTTCGGAAATTTTTTATGCAAATATTTGAAACATGGGCCGTTTGTATCTAATGCTCTCGTGAATTGCTTCATAAGTCCAAGCTTAATGTGAAGCGGGGGAATAAGAACTTTTCCTGGATCTACCAATGGTGGAAACAATACATTATTTTCACCAGGAGTGAACGATTCTCTTGTTGGCCAAATTTTTTTCTTATAATGATGTTTCCTGTCTCTGCTATTCCACAGACATTTATAACAGGGATAAAGTGTAAACCCTGACTGTTGGCCAAGCAATATTGTTACAATTTTCAGATCTCCACAAATTTTCCAGTTATGATCAGCATATTTTATTTTTATCAAAAGCTGCTTCATTTTTTCATATTGCTCTTCCATAACTGTGGAATGAGCAATCGGAATGAGAGCGTAAACGTTGGTATTATGCAGCAAAACTGCCTTAATGCTCCGTTTAGAAGAATCAATGAACAGTCTCCATTCTTCAGGATCGTATGAGTTATTTTGAAATTCATCCATTAGACCTTTTACATCGGTACAATATGAAAGTGACAATTCCTCGTCCATTGTGAAATATTTTCGAAATTCTTCATCTCTGTTTCTATAATAAGAAATCGTAGCTTCTGGCTTAAGTAAATGTCTTTTCTTTAAAAAGGAAGCAAGATGCTCTGAACCATCTTTGGATAAGCCTAAATCTCTGACTAGATCACTAAGTTCTGACTGTGATACGAGTATTGGTTCTGGTTTACGGTTGTATGGTAGAAAATTCTTTATCTGTGTCACTAGTATATGATAGGTTGTCACTAGAACATTCATTAGTAACAGTGTTTGAATCTTTTTCGACGGTCTCAATGTTTTCGGCATGAACTGATAAGGTGAAATCATTTGTTTCCATAACATCAGCATCAAGTGGTTCAGGAGGCGGAATTAGTTTAGTTGGTCTTGTTATTGTCGAAACATCTTTATAAGTAATAGTGCTTTTATTTTTTCGGTTATGTCTAGATACAACATTCATACAAAAGTAGCAATCATTTTCACTGTATGGTCTATTCCGTATTGCTGGTCTGGAATATTTAATCGCCTTCTTATTGATGTACAACATTATTTTGCAAGAACTGCAAATGATGTGGGGAACCCAATCTGTATCCTGGTGCTGTATTTCAATGTTAAAACAATCCTTATATAAGGTTTTAATCTTATCCGTTATCGGTGACCCCATTTTACTCAATACGTGTTGACAGCAAATATAATAAAATGAATCACTGTTTTTATCGCACTTATGAAAAGTCCTTGTACCGTGAGACCGTTTTCTTGTAGCATTATACTCTACATGAGCCAAGTCACCCACACATGAAGAGCTACGGTCGCTGGATGACGACGGCTGCGGGCCCGCTTTCCCACCCTGACCAACCGCCGATACTGGGTTTCCGAGTCCCTGCATCGTAATTCTCTTTCTTCTACCTGCCATGACGGCATCTAAGCCGTTATCCAGGGACGGCTAGTGGAGTAACACCGTTGTCCACCGTCACCACGTGGAGATGCCCTGGATGCAGGTAGAAGAATAAAAAATCGACCGATGAATTTTCTCGGCGTGCAAAATGGCGCGAAAACATCGGCCATCTTGAATTTTGCAAACCCAACCTCAGATTCGTGATCAGCGACCCAAAAAATCCCCGCGTACCAAATTTGGTAAGGATCGGTTGAATTTTAATTTGAATTCGTTTTTGCATTCGAGAAGCACTATATCTGTCTGATTTATTGAGGTTAGAAAGAAAACAGAACTGTATGGCTCAATCCAACCGATGAATATTAGCTTAGCGTGTCCGAATACATATTAGTACATCTTTGGATTCATGAAAAAGCTTGAATCAATTTTTTAGGAGTATATTTTTTCTTAATTTTTACTAATTTTTACCTATTTTTTGAGGTTAGAAAAAAATTGAGAAGTGATGGCGATATTCTGACGTCAGATTCGTGATCAGTGGGCAAAAATACTACGGATCTGATATATCGTATCAAAAGTATACCCCACTTTTTTTTTTGTGGGGCTGTGTTATTGATCTTAAATATTTTTTGATCAACTTCCATTTTGAAAAGCTTCTCTCACAGCTGGTATTTCTTATAGCAATTGTGAGGTACATTCGGAGCATTATTGTAATATTGGACAGAGTATCTTCCAGCACATTAAATTGTAATAATCCAAGTGTTGGATTATTACAATTAATTAATTAATGTGGACCACATTAATTAATTTATTTTCATTATCTGTGGCAGCTACGAAAGCCCGTAGTCGAACTCGTTCGAACTTGAAATCCTGGTCGTCAAGTTCGGCAGATGCGTAGTGTAGATTACATTCAGTGTCGTCCGAATCTAGTAGTATAACCGGCGTTTAGATAGGCAAACTTTTCCGCCAAATTCCGTAGCTGCTGTAACCTCTCACGAATTTCTTCGATTATTCTATTTTTTTTTTTTTTTTTTTTTTTATGGGTCTAGCACACGTGCTACAGGGAAGTCCCTAAAGCGCTACAGGAGCGACACGTGTGCGGAGAAAGCGATTCACGTTGTTCTTGAATCGCTGTAGATTGTACTCGATGGGAAACACAGTCCTGGGTAAACCATTCCAAAGGTATGATGTTCTCCATATAAAAGACTGCTTGAAAAGCGTTGTACGAGGAGTAACAAGCTGAACCTCATACGGATGTGAAGCATTAGCGCGACGTGTACTTCTAATATGCACCGCTCTGGGAGGAATTATACGGGCCACATCTTTCGAACACTTTCCATGAAAGTACTTGTAGAATAGGCTCAAGTCGCCAACCGTTCTTCGATGTTCCAGCGAATCAAGGCCGTCGGTCAGTTCCGGGTGTCCAATCAGACGAACAGCTCTTCTCTGGATAGAATCCAACAAATGCAGTGTATGTTTGGGAGCGGAGCTCCAAACATGGGAGCAGTATTCCATAGTTGGTCGAATTTGAGCTTTGTAAAGAATTAACAGTTGTTGTGGAGTGTAAAGCTTTCTGGTTCGAAACAATATTCCCAACTTTTGAGAAGCTCTTCTTGCTATGCCTGCAACATGTTCATGCCAGGACATATTTGCTCCCAAATTAATGCCTAACAGATTGAGTGACGATGTTAGAGGGATGGAGTGCCCCGACATAACTATGTCGGGTTCTGCAACGTTAACTTTTTTTAGAAAAAACCGCTGCCTGGGTTTTTGCAGCGTTAAATTCCACTTGGTTACTGTCACCCCAAGATAGAATTTCTTCCAGGTCTTTGTTAAGTTGAATGACTTCCTGCTGTCTGCGGATATTCGTCTGAGTAGTCGATGTCCGAGCGTTCAAAGTGAATGAAGAGATAAGTGTACTGTCATCTGCAAAGCTGTAGATTGGATTCTCGGTCTTTTCCAGCAGATCGTTAATATAAATGAGGAAGAGAGTAGGAGACAGTATGGAACCTTGGGGCACACCGGCGTTGATAGTGAAGGTGTTAGAAAGAAATCCGTCAACTGCCACTCGTAAAGAACGCTTTCTGAGGAAACATGAGAGCCACAAACAGAACTTTTCAGACATACCATAAGAACGTAGCTTAGCCAACAGCCCATCGTGCCAAACACGGTCAAATGCCTTGGATATGTCAAGAGCAACCGCTCGAGATTCTCCAAAGTGTTCAATTGCGTTGTTCCAAACATGTGTTACATAAGTCAGAAGATCTCCTGTTGATCTATTTTTACGAAAGCCATATTGGTGATCACTAATAATGTTGAATCCTTCAAGATATTTTAGAAGATGCTGATTGATAGCCTTTTCCATGACTTTCGATATTATTGAGAGTAGTGCGATTGGTCGGTAGTTATTTGGCAAGGTCTTCTTGCCTTTTTTAGGTATCGGCTGAACTGTGGCACATTTCCAGCAGGAAGGAAATATTCCCTTTCTGTAGGATAGGTTGAAAAGTCTACAGAAAACTGGTGTTAGTTCCCTCGCACAGTTCTTGAGAACTATGGCAGGTATTCCGTCAGCGCCTGAAGCCTTTTTGGTGTCTAGCTTCATCAAAATACGTTTTATGATACGCTGTCTGAAGACAATATCGGGCATCCTTGACTGCACTATGGGAATAGTAGGTGGTGTTTTTCCTTGGAAATCGACAGTAGAATGTGAAGCAAAGAGTTCAGCCAACAAGTTCGCTTTCTCAACAGGTGTCGTTGCAATAGAATTATCTGGCCGTGTGAGTGGTGGTATGGTGGATTTGGTGAAATTTTGACTAACTGCCTTAGCGACTGACCAAAAGGACCTAGAATTGCCGGGACAAGCGAGAAGTTTGTTTCTAATCCGTTGATTGTGTACCTCCTTGGTTTCGTCGATAATTTCTTTGCATCTGTTCCTGGCACGAACAAAGATGTTACGATTTACGGTGTTAGGATCTTCACGCCACTGTCGGTATGCAAGATGTTTAGAAGCAACAGCTTCTTTGCATTTTAGGTCAAACCAAGGCTTGCCGTTGGAAGGGCATTTCTTCGAAAAAGGGATGTAAGCATCCATACCGGCCAAAATAACATCGGAAACCTCCCTGGCACAGTCAGATGGGTCGTCGGATCGAAAAACAAACGTCCAACCAAGGGAAAGTTCGAAAATATTCCATGAGATCTTCCCATTTAGCAGATTTGTAGTGCCAAATCTTGCGCGGTTTGGGCACCTCTCTGTCACTGATTGGTATAATACTCGATGTCGAAAGTAGTTTATGGTCGGAAGAACCTAACGGCGGATTTACGCTGACCGTGTAAATCTCCGGATTGGTGGTTAAAAACAGATCAAGAAGACTGGCGAACTCTCCGTCTCGATCAGAGATCCGTGTTGGTTCATCAATAAGCTGAGTCAAGCCACAACTGATTGAAAATGATTCGGCTTCACGACCTTGTTCGTCGGTAGTATTTGAATATTTAAGCCAGTTGATGTTGTGGACATTAAAGTCGCCCAGAATGGCAATTTCGGCATTTGGATAGTTAATTTGTAAATGATCTATGGTGTCTGCAAGAGAAGCGAAAAGTGTTCTAAAGTTTGTATCACTTGGTGGTCGATACAGGATACAGATGAACCTTGTGGTTGGTTGAGTCGTTATTTTTAACCACATAACATCAAAGTTTGGGGGCTCCAGAGCCTCTTCTCGTTGGCAAGAGAGGTCGCTTCTGACATAAAGACAGATTCCAAAGTTACGCCTAAATCGGGAATAGAGATCGTACCCAGGATAAAGATAGTTTACTGTGCTGGTCGATGAACTGACCTTAGTTTCACAGAGAGCGAGTACATGAGGTTTATTTGATTGCAGGTGTTGGTGCACTGAATTTATGTTCGAATTTAAACCTCGTATGTTGCAAAAATCCATTTTGAAATTCTGTTCTCTGCATGACGACGCCCCTGAACCAGCCCCCACCCGGAGATCCGAACGGCGGGCTATTTTACCTCCGGAATTTTTTGTATCCAGGTGCCTCATCATGCTATTTGGTCCCACAGACCGGGACATCGGCACAGCCACGAAACGTTAAGCAACTTCACGCAGCTTAAGCCGATGCGATGGTATCACACCGGGCGATGCTGGTGGGATCTGGGCATCTACCATCTAGAGTGTTCTTTAAGTCGCCTCCTACGACAGGCAGAACATACCGGGGGAGATATTCTATCCCGCCCCCCTACGGGGTAACTATCGAAGAAAACAACTTCGGTCTCATCTGTTTTCATGGGACAAATTGGCACCTCTACTTCCGTCGTTAAAAATGTGTCTTCTCGTTATGCGCCTCTGAGGTTCCATGGAAATGCCAAGGTCTTCACACATATTTTTTGCATAACGTCTATCAATGCTTCTTGTTTCTCTATCAGTACCGTCTGCAAAGCACTTACTTTCTGAGCGCACAGTTTTATGTCCCTTTGTTTGTAAATATTTTTCTGCATCGTTCATTTCATGAAGCACAGGTTGCCAAAAGCCCAAGAAATAAAGAAAGGAAAATGACTGTATCTTAACTAGCAAAGTTCCTGCGTCTGTTCTTGTGTTCAAGCTTTCATCTGTCTCTCTCAGTTTTCCCAGAGTGACCAAAATGTCTGTAATGATGCCGTGTCATATTTACGGCCCTCTTGCGCTTTTAATTTACAGGTGTTATGAGACAATATTGAACTCTATTCTTTATATGAAAGAATTAATTATTGCTGAATATTCGACGTGAACAATCTGAGCACAAAACAAAACACGGGGAATTACCGTACGGCAACTGGTTAGTACAGACGGTGTTGCCAGTCGTTAGTGCGAGATGACTAAACTCACTTAAAGAAAGGGGATTCCCTGGTTCCGTTACAGATTAAATAATAAAAAGTTCCGTGCTCATTTTAATCGGTCCGAATTGTAGGTGCAACAAAAATATGAAATGAAATGGTTCAAATATTTAGTTCGAATTACAAGATATTATTACTATTTATTGTGAAATTTTGCCGCTCCCAAAAAGTGCCCCCGCTAAGCTACGCCACTGACTTTATTTATCAATATAGTCTCCTTCAAGAGCGGTATAATCAGTCCAACACTTTTCTAATATTTTGCTTGCTGTCCACTCAGTTGACTGCCGATTTGATTCCGGTGTGTAGTGGTGGATTAATCCATTGTCACATATCGTATGAAAAAATACTTTTTATTGCGGTTAAACAGGCCTAAATAGCGCTCAGAATCATTAACACGTAGTTGTTTTTGGTCCACTGTGAGCAAACGCGGTACCCATTTCGGGCAGAGCTTTCTCATGCCCAAATGTTCATGCAAAATATGACCAACACGTTCTTTTGATGTCTTTAGGGTGTCAGCTATCTCACATAATTCGATTTTACGGTCATCCAATGGATCCCATGGATTTTATGATGTTTTCCGTTGTAACCACCTCATGTGGGCGTCCAGAGCATTTAGCATCATTTGTATCTGTACGACTGCGTTTAAATTCAGCATACCAGTAAATGATGAGTGATATTTCAGGGGCAGAGTCTTGGTAATTCTTATCAAGCCATTGCTTTGCTTGAACGGTATTTTTTCCCATCAAAAAAATTTTTTTTTTAATCAACACACGAAATTCGATTTTTTCCATTGTTTTGAAAGTATTAAAAGAAGCGTCACTAAAATCACTGTAACTTGTAAACTAATAGTCGAAATCTCATAAAATTTTGACACTTATCGTTTGGAGGTTGGTACTTTTTAAAAATCATAAGGATTTTTTGAAAAAGGCTATATCTATGTGTCAGACCAAAAACTTTTTAGCCTACGTGTTATTTGACGCTGTAGGTCCAACAACAAACAAGCTATCAGTTATATCTATTGCTAAGTTTGAGACACCTTACATTAATTTAGAATGAATTAACTTGTTACTTTTTAGATTAACTGATTCTTGGCATCAATTGTTTTATGTTTGTCTTTTAATCTCTCTTAATTAACATCGTTAGCCTATATTCAGTAAAAAAACACTTACGTGCATGTGCCAATGAAAGTGCCCACAAACGAAGGTACGAGGCAGTATGCGAGACAGTACTTAAAACGAATTCAATGGTATGAATGGCAGCGGTAATCAAGATGGAACTCACTGCTTCTTCTTCTTCTTCTACATGTTCCGATGATAAAACAGTCGATTCTGGAATAGTTTCTAAGTCTATATGGATACCACCATTCTAAAAACGATATTACAATTTAATTAAAGTAAAATGAACTTAATCATGAAAACAGCTTCTTTAAATCCCCACCATACAATATATTTAACGACTTGAGATTTACCAAGTATTAAGTAGTCGATCCGACAGATACCTCATTTTGAAAATCCTGTCATGTTCAAATGTAAATGATATTTTTAGCACTTTAAAATTAACCTGTTCAAAATAGACACTAACAACAAACAACTACATAACAAGAAGCTACGAAACAAGAACACTACAAAATATAAGAAAAAAACTAAACCCTAAGAGATAAAACCAACAGCATTCCTTTTCAAGAACTTTAGTTTTCAAGACAAAATTATTTTGAATGAAAGCCAATTTTCCTCGAGCGTGAACCATTTTTTTCCTTTAACTCGGTTACGTTACTTATAGAGAGAAATAGGTTTTCTTAATTCCGTATTTTACACTAATCTAACCGATGTTTTATACGAAAAATAAAAGAGGATGTTTAACGAAGAAAAAAGGATTGCTTTTTTGACACTAACGGGCTATATTTCCTCTGATTTAAAAATGATTCTGAAAAGACGCTTAGTTATATGAGGGCGTATTGATAAATTTCCAGCCTAAAATAGAAAGAACAATCAAATCTCCAAAACAAAAATTGTTTATTGATTTTCTCTGAATTTCTTACACTTAGTAGTAGAAACAGCTTCAGAGTAACTCCAGACCCTTCAAAAAACCTTTGTCTTGGTTTGTAAACCCGTCTTCGACAATATTTATTACTTCTTCATTTGAATGAAACTTGTGCCCTTTTAAAAATTTTTGGAATAGATAATGGTCAAAGGGAGCTAAATCAGAAAAATATGGGAGACGATCAATCAGTACAAAGCTTAATATGTATATTTTTTGCAAAATTGACAACAATTTGTGAGCAGGGGCACTGTCTTTTAACAACAGCATCCTTTTAAGACACTTTTCCTAGGCGTTTTTTTTTTCACAAATTTCAGCGAAGTTTACTTAAAAACGAGGAATAATATTCTCTAGTCGAACAATCCTTTCAAAAAGAAATACTTTATCGTCGATCGATATTAGATTTTGCTGCATTCACCGTTTTGCCGGTCAAAAATTTACTATAAAAAGGACAATTTTGATTTTCGATTGAAGTAGCCGTTACTTGATGGAATAATGAGTGATAATATTTGAAATAAAAAATTATGCTAGTTCTAAATTTCCATTTTAATTTGTGTCTTATTACAATTGTTTCGGTACACAGTATCTTCGTCAGATAATCGGTAGTTACCGATTATATGACGAAGGTACTGTGTACCGAAACAACTGTCATATTATTTCAAAGACAATAATGTCGGAAGCGCCAAACTTTGTATACGTTTCTACTAAATCTCAAACTACTATCCATCGGAATAGTATATATTTTTGACACTCGGAAGCGGTCGAAACTAACTAGTTATTAATATCCGTAGTATGTAAAAATATAGACAAAATTTATAAAGTTAACGTCAGGCCAATATTTTATAAGAAGTGATTGGGTATCACGCCATGTACTTTATACTACGATAAGTAAGGAGATAAAATGTCAAAATAGTTTAATAGTTTTTACATAAACTTATTGAGAAAACAGTAAAAATTCTTGTTAACTTTAATATCTTGCATTCCAAGCATCTTCTTAATTCTCCTCTATTGCCTCTATCGCAGAAAATATAACTATCGCTACAAACAGATAAACACGTGAAACAAAACGTCGCAAAGTGTAAGAAAAGTACTGTTTTTTTGGACAAAAGTTCGTTGAGAGTCGGCATTTGATCCGATTTGAATAAATCAAACGGGAAAATACTCGTAAAGTATTGTACTTTAAGAGAGTACTGCGGCGAAGGTTAAAATTAACATGAACAAAACAACTAAAATAATATACCTTTATGTTAACAGATAAATTTCAATAAAATATTTCAGGAAAAAAAGTTTTTAAATATAATATTTTTTTCTGGAATATTTTATTATAGACATAAGACTTTTCTTTACATGCATTAGATATACAGCATTGGTAAAAATTAATACGTAACATTATTATTTCCTGCTTTAGATTAGGACAGGAAAATATGTATATTTATGGGTTAGGTTTTGTTAAGTAAAAATTCTTAGTTTGTAGTTCTGTAAATCGTAAATTATTAGTCAAAATTTAATTTCTTTGTGTATTAGGTTGTAATAGATTTAAATTCCTAGGTGCATTCATTTTTAAATTGAAAAATATTGCTGGTAACATTACTATTTTATATGCACTAGATGATGTTACTTATAAAATTCAAAATTGTTGATTCGATATGTTTTGCATACAAGTCTTGGAATTATTATTACTATTTTATGAATTAGGTTAGTTTTATTACTACTACTTATATATATATATATATATATATATATATATATATATATATATATATATATATATATTATATATAATATATATATATATATATATATATATATATATATATATATATATATATATATATATATATATATATATAGTAATATGCGACTGGACAAGAAACCCAAAACGATATCTTTAATGTCTATATACGCACATGAGGACAACAGAACGAAGGAAAAACGAAAGAAATTTTATAATCAGCTAGAACATACCCTGACACTTTACTACAAGATTAGCCAAAGATTATCCTCGCGGATTTCAATGCAAGAGTCGGTAAGGAGGTGATACCTGGTATTAAACAGAAATATAATGAAGACATTTTAAACACCAATGGAGAAATGATGATAAATTTATGCACACTTAATGAATTGCGAATCAATAATACATTTTTTGACCATAAATATCAATACAAATACATATTCCAAAACACAAGAAGTCACAGATCAACAATTGACTATATTGCAACCAGCAGGCAAATAAGACCAAAACAAATCATAGACGTCAGAACGTTAAACTTGGCAAACGGAGGAAGTGACCACAGTCTACTCCTAGCGAAGATCAGACTATACATAAAAACCACAAGGAAAAATGTGAAAACAACCCAAATATAAAAAATCAATAGTGAATTATTGTGGGATCCGTCAATAAAGCACCTGTATAAAAACAGGATCAAAAGAAAAATAGAAAATAACATGACTCAAGAAGAGAACGACGTTAATACGAGCTGAGAGAAGTTGAAAA
>CM032452.1:55712840-55955340 GCA_019049505.1 Pachyrhynchus sulphureomaculatus
TAGATAGATAACCTGGCCAGAGAACATATGTATGTTTTAAAAAAAAGCACATAAATCGGATAAGTGGTTCTCCAGTGATAAGCGCACTAAAGGACAGACAGACAGACAGAGAGACGCTGCATTTTATATATATTATAGATATAGATTATTATTATTATATAACCTGGCCAAAGAATATATGTATGAATTTAAAAAAGACATGTAAATTGGATAATTGGTTCTCGCGTGATAAACGCACTAATGAACAGACAGACAGACAGACAGAGAGACATTGCATTTTATATATATTATAGATTATAGATTATAGATATTCTTTGCTACATAATATTGTTCCATATTTAATGGTTTAGGCTGTGTATTGCAAGGGAACGCGCTAGCGGCAAAACTTTTTTCTGACTTCATTCACTATTATCATCACTGCTCATTCCTTATCGTAATAAAATATAGCCTATAACCTGGCCACAGAATATATGTATGTTTTAAAAAAAAAGTACGTACATCGGATAAGTGGTCCTCCAGTGATAAGCATACTAACGGACGGACAGACAGACAGAGAGACGTTGCATTTTATATATATTATAGATATATATATATATATATATATATATATATATATATATATATATATATATATATATATAACTGTTTATATCAATGAAAAACCAGACCGATTAGAATAAAACGAGGCATAAGACAGGGAGATGTATTGTCACCAAAGATGTTTACGTTGGCTTTTGAAGATGCATTCAAAAGGTTAGATTGGCATGATAGAGGTATTCTAATAGACGGAAAACGGCTGAATCACCTGAGATGTGGCGATGATATCGTTATCATAGCTGAAAACACTGAAGACCTCCAACAGATGCTGATAGAACTAAACATCGAATGTTCGAAAATAGGCCTCAACATGAACATGTCCAAGACCAAGGCCATGTGCAGCATGGATCCAGTGATCGAAATAAACAACGAAATCCTTGAAAATGTGGAAAGTTATGTGTATTTGGGGCACACAATTGCATTAGGCAAAGAGAACCAAACAGTTGAAATCCACAGACGAAGGAGCCTCGCCTGGGGTGCATTTGGTAGACTCGGAGACATACTCAGAAATAAAAATATACCAATGAGTATACGGTCAAAAATCTTCGATCAATGTGTTCTGCCTATTTTGACATATGGGGCACAGACATTGACTCTAACGAAGAAATCTATGCACAAGCTTAGAGTTACACAAAGAGCAATGGAGAGGCAGATGCTGGGAATATCTGTAAGAGACCGAAAGAGAAATGACTGGATCCGAGGGGTGACAAAATGCAGAGATGTAGCAGAGGCCGTGGCGGAACTGAGATGTAACTACGCGGGACATATAGCTCGTGATCAAGAGAGAAGATGGCCACACACTGTTTTAAAATGGAGGCCGTATCTGGGAAGAAGATCCAGGGGACGACCATTCACCCGATGGACAGACGATATCAAGAGGTCAGCGGGATTAATGTGGTATAGAATTGCCCAATGCCGAGAGAGATGGCGATCATTGAGGGAACCCTATGTTCAGGAATGGACTTCGGAAGGCTTATGAGATGAGATGAGATATATATATATATATATATATATATATATATATATATATATATATATATATACATATATATATGTATATATATATAAATATATATATATATATATATATATATATATATATATATATATATATATATATATATATATATATATATTATATATATATACATATATATATATATGTATATATATATATATATATATATATATATATATATATATATATGTATATATATATATATATATATATATATATATATATATATATATATATATATATATATATATATGTATATATGTATATATACGAGGCTGGTTTGAAAAGTCCGTGTGAATCAAGGAAGTCGAGTGATTTTCAAGAAATGGACGAAAAAGAATTTCGTGTGGTGATTAAACATTACTTTATGAAAGGCAAAACGCCTCAGGAGATTGAAGAGAAGCTTGATAAACATTACGGTGACTCTGTACCTTCGATTAGAACAGTTTATAAGTGGTTTCAAAATTTTCGGACTGGCCATATGGGCACAAGTGACGCTGAACATTCTGGACGGCCTGTGGAGGTTACGACTCCAGAAATCATTGATCAAATCGATGATATGGTGATGGATGACAGAAGAGTTAAGGTGCGTGAGATTGCTAGTGCTGTGGGCATCTCGACTGAACGGGTACATAATATTTTGCATAAACATTTGGACATGAGAAAGCTATCCGCAAGATGGGTGCCGCGATTGCTCACGCTTGACCAAAAACGGAATCGTGTGAAGTGTTGCAAGGATGGTTTGCAGCTGTTCCAGAAGAATCCGCCACTGTGGATGAAACATGGATACATTACTATACTCCTGAGATCAAACAACAATCTAAACAATGGGTTACCAAGGGGGAATCTGCACCAAAAAAGGCGAAGACCGTTCCTTCGGCCGGAAAGGTTATGGCGACTGTCTTTTGAGATTCGCAAGGGATAATCCTCATCGACTATCTGGAAAAGGGTAAAACTATTACAGGTGAATATTATTCATCGTTATTGGACCGTTTGAAAACCGAGCTGCAAGAAAAACGCCCGCGATTGGCCCACAAGAAAGTCCTTTTCAATCACGACAACGCACCAGCACACACCTCAGGAGTTGTGGTCGCAAAATTAATGGAAATAGGATTCCAACTCGTTTCACATCCCCCCTATTCTCCAGACTTGGCTCCCTCGGACTACTATTTGTTCCCCAATTTGAAGAAATGGCTGGCGGGACAAAGATTTTATTCAAACGAGGAGGTGATTGCAGACACTAATGGATATTTTGCAGACTTGGACAAATCCTATTATTCGGAAGGGATCAACAAACTAGAACATCGTTGGACGAAGTGTATAAGCCTAAAAGGAGACTATGTCGAAAAATAAAAAAAGGTTTACCCCAAACACATAAGTAGTTTTTATTTTTGCACGGACTTTTCAAACCAGCCTCGTATATATATATATATATATATATATATATATATATATATATATATATATATATATATATATATATATATAATATATATATATATATATATATATATATATATATATATATATATATATATATATATATATATATATAATATATATATAAAATGCAACGTCTCTCTGTCTGTCAGTCTGTCCGTTAGTGGGTTTATCACTGGAGAATCACTTATCCGATTTACGTACTTTTTTTTTTAAAACATACATATGTTCTCTGGCCAGGTTATAGGCTATAATTTATTACGATAGGTAGCATAAGGAATGAGTAGTGACGATAATAGTGAATGAAGTCGGAAAAAAGTTTGCCGCTACCGCGTTCCCTTGCAATACACAGTCTAAACCATTAAATATAAAACAATAATATGTAGCAGAGAATATCTATAATCTATAATATATATATATATATATATATATATATATATATATATATATATATATATATATATAAAATGCAATGTCTCTCTGTCTGTCTGTCCATTAGTACGTTTAACCCTCGAGGACCACTTATCCGATATACGTGTCTTCTTTTAAATTCATACATATATTCTTTGGCCAGTTTATATAATAATAATAATAATCTATATCTATAATATATATAAAATTCAACGTCTCTCTGTCTGTCCGTTAGTGCGCTTATCCCTCGAGAACCACTTACCCGATTTACGTGATTTTTTAAATTTATACATATGTGCTCTCACCAGGTTATAGATATATATTTTATTACATCTATAATATATATATATATATATATATATATATATATATATATATATATATATATATATATATATATATCTATATCTATATCTCTATATATATATATATATATATATATACATATATATATATATATATATATATATATATATATATATATATATATATATGTATATATATATATATATATATATATATATATATATATATGTATATATATATATATATATATATATATATATATATATATATATATATATATATATATGTATATATATATATATATATATATATATACATATATATATATATATATATATATATATATATATATATATACATATATATATATATATATATATATATATATATATATATATATTATATATATACATATATATATATATATATAAATATATATATATATATATATATATATATATATATATATATATATATATATATATATTATATATATATATATATATATATATATATATATATATATAATATATATATACATATATATACATATATATATATATATATATATATATATATATATATATATATTTATATATATATATATATAAATATATATATATATGTATATATATATATATATATATATATATATATATATATATATATATATATATATATATATATATATATATATATATATATATATATATATATATATATATATATATATATATATATATATATATATATATATATATATATATATATATATATATATATATATATATATATATATATACATATACATATATATATATATATATATATATATATATATATATATATATATATATATAATATATATATATATATATATATATATATATATATATATATATATATATATATATATATATATATATATACATATATATATATATATATATATATATATATATATATATATATATATATATATATATATATATATATATATATACATATATATATATATATATATATATATATATATATATATATATATATATATATATATATACGAGTATATATATATAATGCAACGTATCTCTGTATGTCTTTCTGTCTCTCCGTTAATGCGCTTATCACTGGAGAACCACTTATCTGATTTACGTACTTTTTTTTTTAAACATACATATGTTCTTTGGCCAGGTTATAGGATATATTTTATTGCGTTAGGTAACATAAAGAATAAGCAGTGACGATAATAGTGAATCAAGTCGGAAAAAAGGTTACCTTTAACGCGTTCTCTTGCAATACACTGCATAAACCATTAAATATGGAACAATATCATGTTGCAAAGAATATAATATATATAAAATGCAACGTCTCCCTGTCTGTCCGTTAGTGAGCTTATCACTTGAGAACCACTTATCCGATTTACGTGTTTTTATAAATTTATACATATGTTCTATATAATTCGATATAAACCTAGATAATGTGAGATAAGGTGAGATAATGGGAGATAACTATAAATAATGGGAGATAAGGAGAAATAATGGGCGATAAGCAGAGATAAGTCTAGATAATGGGAGTTATGGTGAGATAATTGGAGATAAGGAGAAATAATGGGAGATAAGGAGAATTATTGAGACATAAGTCGAGATAAGCCTAGATAATGGGTGATAAGGTGAGATAATGGGAGATAAGGGGAAATAATAGGAGATTAAGAGAAATAATGGGAGATGACCAGAGATATGCCTAGATAATGGAAATTATGTGGAGATAATGGGAGATAAGGAGAAATAATGGGAGATAAGGGGAAATAATAGCAGATATTTTATTACGTTAGGTAACATAAAGAATAAGCAGTGACGATAGTAGTGAATCAAGTCCACGCGAGCTGAGCCGCGGGCACTACTAGTATATATATATATATATATATATATATATATATATATATATATATATATATATATATATATATATATGTATATATATATATATATATATATATATATATATATATATATATATATATGTGTGTATATGTTAACAATTTGAGAAAATTAGCGTAACAAAAAAAATACTTACCATTTGGATCTGGTCCATCTTTCATTCCACTAAACATAATCCATTTCATAAATATCATCATAACCAAGTACAAAAATAGGAACACAAAAAAGAGAATTTTCGGTACAAATTCCAAAATAATGTGAGAGAATTTTTTGAAGTAGCTAGAAAAATTTTAAAAAAGGAAAATTATTTAGTCTTATTAATTTTTATATGAGATAAGAAAAGACATGTGATTTGGTTCAAAATGTGCCGTTGGCTACAAAAGTTGGTATCCGTGCACTTTGAAGTTGTATATTATATATAGGGTTTTTATAATGAAACTTCCCGACAAAAGGACCTTTTCTCACAAAGCGAAGAAAATACAAAGTTGGTTGACGATGAATGTAACCAACTTATCGCGACTACAGATTTGTTATCAAGAAATTCAGACTTTATTCTTTGGTTTATCGATTTTGAGATATTTGGGAGGAAAGTACTTGATTTAAATCTTATAGCAATATCGAGGCTCTAAAAGTAGATTTAATTAGGACACCAACATAGAAAATAAAGCTATTACTATAGAAAGAGAAATGTGTGGTACAAAAACGTCGCCGTAAAACGAAGCCGGCTGGCTATCGCCGGATCGTTAAAATATGCCTCGTCGTCTTTTCGCAGAGATGTCGCGCATGTCCCATGTGAAATATTATACAACTTCTACTTAGGCGGCATCTCTCAGAAACCCTACAAGGCACCTTTTTACTAGCCGGAGGTAGACAGCCGGCTTTTTATAGTGCAGTAAAAAAAAGCATTTGAAATTGCACAGTCTAGATACAGCAATATTACCAGGAGTACCGTCCTGAGTTTTGGACCTCGAAAAACTTATGCTCTTTTGTTTATAAATAATTGAAGTTATCAAAACGCATTTTTTGAACTTAAAATGTGAACAACTCCGGTTATCTAAGTCGAATCGAAGCAAAAAAAAACAAACTTTCGTTTGGTTTCTTTTTTGTCTCGATTCGACTTATATAACCGTAGTAATTCACATTTTAAGTTCAAAAAACGCGTTTTGAGAACTCCAATTGCTTATAAAAAAAAAACGAGGTCCAAAAGTCAGGACAATACTCTTGGTGATACCCCAGAGAGGATAAAAATCATAATATTGCTGTATCTAAAGTATGCCTATCTCATCATTATTTTGACCTTTTTCACTGCATTACTACGGCAACTTTTTTTTATCTCTGTATAAAAATACCTATATTTTCTGTGACAGCGGTTGATATGTCGATAGATGTGCCGCGTGCGGCGCACAGTGGGACGAGGCCATACTGTGCCACTCAAATTACCCTACAGGTCTTAATTTTAAAGTAATCGAAAATATATATTTTTTTAATTAATCAGTTTTTTTTTTGTCTCGGTCTCACTTATATAACTGGGAATTATTCACATTTTAAGCTCAAATAACGCGTTTTGAAAACTTAAATTGTTTATAAACAAAAGAGTATAAGTTTTTCGAGGTCTAAAACTCAGGACAATACTCCTGGTGATATCCCAGAGAGGATAAAATCATAATATTGCTGTATCTAAACTAACACGTAGGTTGAAAAGTTTTTGGTCTATCTGTTTAAAACACATTTTTTTTTTGCAAAATTCGACTTTATTCATCAATTTAGTCTCCTTCAAGAGCGATACAATCAGTCCAACGCTTTTCTAACATTTCTATACCTTTCTTGTAGAAGGATTTGTCTTTGCCTTCAAAATAGGCCTCAGTTTCGGCGATAAGTTCTTCAGTGGAGTCAAATCTCTACTCGCGAGCATTTTTTTTGAGGTTTGCGAACAGATAATAGTCGCTGGAGGCCAAATCTGGAGAATATGGTGGATAAGGAAGCAATTCGAACTTCAATTTAGGCAATTTTGTCACCGTACCCTGTGAACAAACGCGGTACTCATTTCAAACAGAGCTTTCTCATGCCCAAATATTCATGCAAAATATGACCAACGCGTTCATTTGATATCCTTAGGTTGTCAGCTGTCTCATGCAATTTTAGTTTACGGTCATCCAAAACAATTTTGTAGATTTTTTTGATGTTTTCCGGTGTAACCACCTCATTTGGGCGTCGAGAGCGTTCAGCATCATTTGTGTCTCTACGACCGCGTTTAGATTCAGCAAACCAGTAAATGATGAGTGATTTTTCAGGGGCTGAGTCCCCGTAACACTTATCAAGCCATTGCTTTGCTTGAACAGTATTTTCTCCCATCAAAAAACAGTGTTTAATCAACACACGATATTCGATTTTCTCCATTATTTTAAGAATATCAAAAGTAGCATCACTAAAACTACTGTAACTTGTAAACTAAACGTCAAAATGTCATGAAATTTTGGCACGTATCGTTTGAAGTTTGGTACTTCCTAAAAATCTTATGAATTTTTGAAAAGGGCTACATCTATGTATCAGACCAAAATCTTTTCAGTCTACATGTTATGCATATCTCATCATTATTTTGACCCTTTTTCTTATGGGTCTAGCACACGTGCTTTAGGGAAGTCCCTAAAGCGCTCCAGGAGCGGCATGTGTGCGGAAAAAGTGATTCACGTTGTTTTTGAATCGCTGTAAATTGTATTCGGTGGGAAAGACAGCGCTGGGCAAATTATTCCAAAGGGATGATGCTCTCCATATAAAAGACTGCTTGAAAAGCGTTGTACGCGGAGTAACAAGCTGAACCTCATACGGATGTGAAGCATCAGCGCGACGTGTATTTCTAACATGCACCGCTTTGGGAGGAATGAAGCGGGCTACATCCTTGGAACACTTTCTATGAAAATACTTGTAGAACAGACTCAGTCGCCTTTGATGTTCGAGCGAATCAAGGCCGCCGGTTAGTTCCGGGTCTCCAATCAGACGAACAGCTCTTCTCTGAACAGAATCCAACAAATGCAGTGTATGTTTGGGAACGGAGCCCCAAACATGGGAGCAGTATTCCATAGTTGGTCGAATTTGAGCTTTGTAAAGAATTAACAGTTGTTGTGGAGTGTAAACCTTTCTGGTTCGAAATAATATTTCTAACTTTTGAGAAGCTCTCTTTGCTATGCCTGCAACATCTTCATACCAGGACATATTTGCTCCCAAACTAACGCCCAACAAATTGAGCGACAATGCTAGGGGAATGGAGTGCCTCGACATAACCATGTGGGGTTCAGCAACGTTAACTTTTTTAGAAAAAACTGCCGCCTGGGTTTTTGTAGCATTAAATTCCACTTGGTTACTGTCACTCCAAGATAGAATTTCTTCCAGGTCTTTGTTAAGTTGAACGACCTCCTGCTGTCAGCGGATACTCGCCTGAGCAGCCGATGTCCGAGTATTCAAAGTGAATGAAGAGATAAGCGTACTGTAGTCTGCAAAGCTGTAGATTGGATTCCCGGTCTTTTCAACCAGATCGTTAATGTAAATGAGAAAGAGAGTAGGAGACAGTATGGAGCCTTGGGGCACACCGGCGTTGAATGTGAAGGTGTTAGAAAGAAATCCGTTGACCGCCACTCGTAAAGAACGCTCTCTGAGGAAACATGAGAGCCATAAACAGAACTTTTCAGACATACCACAAGAGCGTAGCTTAGCCAACAGTCCATCGTGCCAAACACGGTCGAATGCGTTGGATATATCAAGAGCAACCGCTCGAGATTCTCCAAAGTGTTCAATTGCGTTGTTCCAAACATGTGTTACATAAGTCAGAAGATCTCCTGTTGATCTATGTTTACGAAAGCCATATTGGTGATCGCTAATAATATTGAAACGTTCAAGATGTTTCAGAAGATGCTGATTGATAACTTTTTCCATGACCTTCGATATTATTGAAAGCAGTGCGACTGGTCGGTAGTTATTTGGCAAGGTCTTCTTGCCTTTTTTAGGTATCGGCTGAACCGTGGCACATTTCCAGTAGGACGGAAATATTCCCTTTCTGTAGGAAAGGTTAAAAAGTCTACAGAAAACTGGTGTTAGTTCCCTTGCACAGTTTTTGAGAACTGTGACAGGTATTCCGTCAGCGCCAGAAGCCTTTTTGGTGTCTAACTTCATTAAAATAAGCTTTATGATACGCTGTCTGAAGACAACATCGGGCATCTTTGACTGCAATATGGGACCTGGAATTGTTGGGAAAAGCGAGAAGTTTGTTTCTAATTCGTTGATTGTGTGCCTCCTTGGTTTCGTCGATAATTCCTTTGCATCTGTTCCGGGCACGAACAAATGTGTTACGATTTATGATGTTAGGATTTTCACGCCATCGTCGGTAGGCAATATGTTTAGAAGCAACAGGTTCTTTGCATTTTCGGTCAAACCAACTCTTGCCGTTGTAGGAGCATTTCTTCGAAAAAGGGATGTAAGCTTCTATACCAGCCAAAATAACATCGGAGACCTCCCTGGCGCAGTCAGATGGGTTGTCGGATCGAAAACAAACGTCCATCCAAGGGAAAGTTCGAAAATATTCCATGAGATCTTCCCATTTAGCAGATTTGTAGTGCCAAATCTTGCGCGGCCCAGGCGCCTCTTTGTCACTGATTGGCAGGATACTCGATGTCAAAAGCAGTTTATGGTCGGAAGAACCTAACGGCGGATTTACGGTGACCGTGTAAATCTCCGGATTGGTGGTTAAAAACAGACCAAGACTGGCGAACTCCCCGTCTCGATCAGGGATCCGTGTTGGTTCGTCAATAAGCGGAGTTAAGCCACAACTGATTGAGAATGATTCAGCTTCACGACCTTGTTCGTTGGTAGTATTTGAATATTTAAGCCAGTTGATATCGTGGACATTAAAGTCGCCCAGGATGGCAATTTCGGCACATGGATAGTTAATTTGTAAATTATCGATGGTGTCTGCAAGAGAAGCGAAAAGTGTTCGAAAATTGGTATCACTTGGTAGTCGATACAGGATACAGATAAACCTTGTGGTTTGTTGAGTCGTTATTTTTAACCACATAACATCAAAGTTTGGGGGTCCAGAGCCTCTTCTTGTTGGCAAGAGAGGTCGCTTCTGACAAAAAGACAGATTCCAAAATTACGCCTAAATCGAGAATGGAAGTCGTACTCAGGGTAAAGTTAGTTGACCGTGCTGGTCAATGGACTGACCTTGGTTTCACATAGAGCGAGTACATGAGGTTTATTTGATTGCAGGTGTTGACGCACTGAATTTATGATCAAGTTTAAACCTCGTATGTTGCAAAAATCTATTTTAAAGTTGTGATGTCTGCATGTGGACGTTCCCGAACCAGCCCCCACCCGGAGATCCGAACGGGGGGCTATTTTACCTTCGGAATTTTTTGGATCCAGGTGTCTCATCATGCTCTTTGGTCCCACAGTAGTTAATGTGGAATTTTTCTGTTCTGTCACATGTTTATGTTTGTCTTCTTCGGCTTTGCTCCAGGGGGTGTTATTATTGGGTAGTTTGGGTTCTGACCAGATACTTTTCCAATGATCTGTGAGTTCTTGTTTGTTTGGTGGTTCGATCACTGCTGTCTGTTTGTTGTACATAGTTTTCCGGTAGAACTGTTTTTCGCTTCTTCGGAAGAGGTTGTTGGTGTCTTTCCTCTCGTTTGGTTCTATGTATCTACGGAATCTTGCGGCATATACAGACAATTTTTGTTTGAAAGTATCAGGGGTTTCTGGCAGTGTTCTGTTGGGAGACCTGGATTTGACCTTGTCTATACGCTGTGTGACTCGTTTGGACGCGTTCCCGTTCATATACTGGGTAAGGTGTCCTAGAACTCTTCTGATGTTGTTGATTTTGTTTTCTACTCTTATTTGCCATTTGAATTTTGGTTTTGTGCTGTTGGGATTTCTTTGTCGTCGCGGGAGTTTTTGATTAACTAATTCGTAGGTTTCGCTTGGGATTGATGGTGCTGGGTCCAGGCGACGAGTGATTCTCTTCTCAGTGATTTCTTTGTTAGGACTTGTGATTTTATTATAGCAACGCATGGTGTGTTCGTTGATTCCTGTAGTGTAACTCATGTGTTGCTTTCATTTTCCGGCTTACTCGCCGGCACAACACTTTTGACATGTCCATTTTCAGTTGCCAGGTCTTCATCGTTTTGGTCGAGCTGCCATTTTCCGCGACGTCCTCGACCGTTACGTCGCTCGCCCGATGCTTCTTTTATTGGTCTACTGTTGTTTGGGATGTTTTTAGGGTTTTGTGGTGTCAGAGGCTCAAAGTGTCCCGCTATTGGGTTGCCTGTTAGTAGAAGGTAAATAGTTTCAGTGTGTTTTCTTGTGCTTATTATTGTTGGTCTGTCCCGAAAAGTTATTTTTGTATCTCTTTTTCTTCGTTGTTTTAAGAAGATATGATAGTTACTATTCTGGGTTTCCGAGAGGGTAAGTATCTCTAGGCTCTTTCCATAGGTGCCATTTTTCTACATATTGTTATAGTAATTATTGAAGTCTTTCATTTCGTCGTCCCCAATTAATGAAAATGTGTGAAGTTCCGACCAATTTTGTTGTATATATCTTAGAGCAACCTCTGGGAGTCTTTCATGATGGTTTTGGTGGCCATATAAGTGTAGGCTAACTGCATGGAAAAGGCAATTTCCATCACCTACAATGTCGGATCTGGTAAAACTATCGGGAGTAGTTTCAGCTGAGGCGGTTGTTTGGATCGTCTGTGGTTGTCGTTGTTGTGGTGGTGCTATAGCTATTTGTACGACAGGGGTCCGCCTTCTCAACACCCTGCCATTATCACTATTATAATTATTATTATTCGACTGCGGCAGAGCCTGGATGCCACAGTAAGGCTACTTACTCCCGGAGGGCGCCCGGTATATTGCGACTCATAAACGCTGAGCCATTCATCTTCTCGGCACGGTAAACACCTTAAGATTGCGTTTTTGTTACACATAGTCTGGACAATACAAGACAGCACATGACTCAGGTGCCTCGGGATCGTCAATGCCCGTGTTAGGAGATTCCTCTAGCCCCTGAGGGGAATCCCAGAATATATATATATATATATATATATATATATATATATATATATATATATATATATATATATATAGAGAGAGAGAGATTTCCCTAGCCCCTGGGGAGAATCCCAGGATATATATATATATATATATATATATATATATATATATATATATATATATATATATATATATATACATATATATATATATATATATATATATATATATATATATATATATATATGTATATATATATATATATATATATATATATATATATATATATATATATATATATATATATATATATATTTATATATATATATAATAAAAAATCTCTATATTTTCTTTCATCTTATTGTATATTTAGCTAATTATTTAAGTGTTTTAATGGGGATTAGGATGTTTGAAATTCTCAATTTGCTTCGTTACGATTCGCATTTTATTTTAGATTTCACGAATGACAAGCCAATTCATTCGTTATCCCAAAATTTACTATGCGGGGGCGTCATTGTACTACAAGTGAAGGACTTAGTAAAATGTCATTGTAACATGAATCGGTGATCATTGATAAATTAGGAATTCATGATGGCCGCTCATTCGTTTGACATAATACCCACGAAGAAGCTCGATAAACCGTTCGGCATAATTCGCAAAATTCAAGATGGCTTTCTAAGACTTCGTTTACAGATGGTTGGTCTTTATTTTTCTGATTCTTTAGTGTTTTTGAATAATAATTTGTTCTATAGTGTTGTCACAAGGTGAAAGGCTGTTTTGGTCGAAGTTTGGAGTCAGTTTTTACTTTGTATAATGTAAGTTAGCACCTGTTTAACTTAAATATTTACCGGTATGACACCTTGAAAATGTTTACTGTTTTACTACACTACTACTCGACCTATAAGACTGATGATCGTTAAACAGGTTTAAAACTCAAAAGTGGTTTTCGGTTGGCATCCCGCTGGAACCGAAAGCATATATTTTAAACCATGCAACGTAACTGATAAAATTGTTATTTTTCTTATCGTTCACCTCCCCGCCTGAATAGGGATTTTATTACTCTGCTAATTCCGTACGTTACTAATAATAATTATAATACTTACATGAAATTTACAGTACTGAGACAAACTCCAAAAAGCATGTGAACCACACCAAAGATGATGGACAGCTTCATTTTTAAGGAATTTAATAGAATAATTTTATTGTCAGCACTCTAAAATTGATTTAAATTAAAAAAATTTTTTAAAACATATTCTGGAACTAGTATATGGAATGGAAGATAATATGGAACTTCATATGAGTTTTCATATCTCTGTTAATAAATATATGTATATATATATATATATATATATATATATATATATATATATATATATATGCATATATATATATATATATATATATATATATATATATATATATATATATAAAAATATATATTACAGTTGAACAAAGCTTAAATCCTTGCATTTAAGAAAAAAACTTTTAGGTACATTATGTATGTTAAACTTGTGAAATAATGTTCAAATTGTGAGTTATTTGTTTACATGTCAACGTTAATTGAAAACCGAACTTGTAACTCTTTTAAACTACGTGTACTTTTTGTACCGCCCTTATATCCAGTCTTTAATATATTTCCTCTATTTCATCTCTCTTCATGTCTGGACAACGCTTAATCATGACAAAGGTTTTCTCTTCTGTGCACTGACCCCATACTAAACTCTAATTAAACCGTCATCGCTTACATCTTATCAAGCACGCTGTCCTTGAATCTAATTTACTAAAAAATTCCTCGTTCTTTATATCCAAATCGCTCCTTTTTTATGCCTTCCTCCACTTCTAACCTTTTCCCCAAATTAGACCTTAGGTTACACAAATCTCCCCACCTTCAGGTAATACACGACCAATTTCTTTATATTTCTTTCGCATATGTATACATCGATGGCTTTAAATTTTCAGTCAGCTCAGCAGTAATAATCAATTAGGCCAGATGGGATATAAACCAAATCCTCTATCTACCATTATCTCTATCGAATTGCGAGCAACTGGGGAATCCCCGAGGTTCGCGATCAATTTGTCAGTACTTCCGATTTTCGGAGTATCCGTTAACTGAATATCGCAATCCTTTTACTCCTCCCGAACTTCCAGTTTTTTACCTACTTTGTATCAGTTTCTTAAGACACATAACATACATATTTCTATTGACCCCCAGTTATATTAGTGTTAAAGGAAATGAATTAGAAGCTATCAGTGCAAAAATTACCACCCAGACAAGCGACCTTTTTAATCCCTAGGATTTTCCGATACCTCACGAACTACTTAATAAATGATTTCAACATTACTGAGATCTTTAGGAAACTTTCACAACAAAATATGGAAAATTGAACCTTCAAGCTTGAGCTTTGTCAAATTTTACCTAGAGAAAATTCGGTGCCACAATAGTGTGCAAATATTAATTATTGCTCGCTGTCTACTTGCAATAAATACATTTCTAAGCAAAGCAGTAAAATAATAGGGTAAGTTGCTAATACGTATATTTCAAAAGAAGCCATGCTTTTGCGAGATTTTCATATTAATATCACTTTTAACGAGAGCTGTGACTTTTTCAAACGCATAATCTACTTATGCAGAATAACGAAAATAATATCTGTGATAGGTGTGGTGCGGAAATGCAAAGCAAAAGGAAACGCGATCGTGGAGGAGTATTTCGTCCACTCTTACATTATCCTAGAAAAGGCTGAAAAACAACAAAATCGTTTAGAAGCTGAAATGAATTCTTCCATTATACGGATCTGAATGGCAAATTACATTGTAATTTAAGCTTATGTCATATTTTGGAATTGGTGTTCATGTTTGTGAACGACATGTGCCGCGAAGTGTGCTCCTCGGTTGTGTCAGTCAATCGTAGACGACAATTAATCGGCAGCAACGACGATCCCATACAAATATAATAGGGAAAGGCTCTTACAAGGTGATCAACAACCTGAATCTGAAGATAACGATGTACCGGTGCAAAACAATCGAAACCATGGTAGACGAATAGGATTTTTGGTTTGAAAACAAAACGAGAAGTACGA
This sequence comes from Pachyrhynchus sulphureomaculatus, assembly GCA_019049505.1. Taxonomy (NCBI): domain Eukaryota; kingdom Metazoa; phylum Arthropoda; class Insecta; order Coleoptera; family Curculionidae; genus Pachyrhynchus; species Pachyrhynchus sulphureomaculatus. Next base: position 55,728,667 of record CM032452.1, read on the forward strand.
TATTTTATTGTGGAAAGGAGAGATGAAAACACAGTAATGTCAATTATAGAAAGAGAGGTTCAATTTCAATCTGTTATTCATGCAGACGAGTGGCTAACGTATAGGAATCTTGGCAGGCGAGGCTTTAACCATCAAACCCTTAATCACCAGCAAAAACTATGTTGATTCGCTAATAGGAGCTTCTACATAAAGTATTGAACGGTCGTGGCTAGATGCCAAAATTTACATCTTAAAGAAAATGAGGTGAGTACCATCTTTAATCGCATCTGGACCACTTATCCTGAAATACATTAAGGAAGAATAAAGACGACCAATTGGTAAGTTTTTTAAAGGATATTGCCTCTGTTTATAGATATTAGTTGTAAATATATTCCTAATTAAATCATTATTAACAATAAATTGTATTGTATAGCAGGGTAGATCTCAAATTTTTTGGTAACCGCACGCTACAGCGGCACCGAAAATTCTATATGGAGAAGAATATTCACTGGTTATTCATTCCTCATTTACTCCTATCTTCTGAAGGACAACCCTCTTCCCCTTTGCCCAACTGTCAGTTGCCTTTACCCGTTAAACACATTTCCCCTTTTTAATAATTTCTACCATAGAAAATAACGTGTAGTATTAAATTATGTATTCAAACAAGATTGCCAAAAAGCCTTTGTTGTTGATTTTCCTAATATCCGTCTGGTCCTCCTATATCATTTTTTTTACTCAATATATAACGGAGAGTTATGATGGGTAAATACCAACTAATCAGGCCTCTAGTTGAGAGCAAACATGTTTAAGCCGATCATGGTGTAGGCATATCATGCTTCCCAAAGCTCGGAAAGCGCTCTGCATTTGTCAGATTTTATCCAGAAGATGACCAACTGGGAAACGGAACTTACAAACTTGATCGTTTTGTTTATTCGATAAATATTTGCATGAGAAGTATTCTACAGGTTCTTGATTTCCCTCAGGACCGTGCAAGTTAGGAATATACGTCGCGTTAGCATAATCTAGTGAGCAGAACAAAGAACTCCTCATACGGACAATTTTATCTCTTTGGAATGCCTAGGGTGATGTTGAAATGCGAATCGGTATCTCAGCACACGCACCGCTCTAGTATTGAATTAGGAGTTTACCTGTAGTGTTTGTGTTGTGCAGGCAAATAAATGCATGTTTTGAAAAAGATACCTTTCTGTTGTAGCATATGGAGATACTCTCAGATTTGATATAAATGTTGATTTGTAGTAATATATTTACAGCTAAAAGGTTTATGTCATAAACGATAGAATTAGGATAATAAAATTACTTAATTACTTTGTTAACTGACACTAAACATATTTTTGTAAAGATTTATAAATGCGTTATCGTTAATTCGTAGTACAACTATATTTTCAAACGCTTAACTAAGACTGAAACAGATTTTTGGTATTTATGTTTATTTAATGAAAGGATGTGGTGCTATAAAAGTTGATAAAGGACGGAATTTCCGACGTATACTTGACTATTTAGTAAATCTATATTATGGTTCTTTGAATGTCTGTAAATTTCTATAGATTTTAAGAAATTAAATTTTGACCTTTTAGGTACCGTATGGAGTATTCATAAACAATTAATATTGGGAAATGGATGGCCTGTTTCTAAAAAATGCTTAGCAAAGTGTGATTTATTATGTTTATTGGTTTTATCTTTGGCATTGAAAAATATATTGGATAATTTTTGAATGGGTTTTAAAGGGTTAAAATCCGCTCAAAAATTATCCAATATATTTTTCAATGCCAATAAATCAGGAGTTTATAAATTTAAATGTAAAGAGTGCAACAGCTACTACGTAGGCCAAACAGGACGGACTTTCAAAACAAAATCACACTTTGTTACGCATCGTTTAGAAGCAGGCCATCCATTTCCTAATATTAATGTTTATCAATACTCCATACGGCATTTGTAGGGTCAAAACTTAATTTCTTAGAAGCTATAGAAGTTTACAGACTTTCAAAGAACCATAATATAAAATTACTAAATAGTCAAGTAGACGTCGGAAATTCCGTCGTTTATCAACTTTTATAGCACCTAATATACCCACATCCTTTCATTATCTATCTATAATATATATAAAATGCATCGTCTCTCTCTCTGTGTGGGTGTGTGTGTCTGTCTATTCGTTAGTGGGCTTATCACTCGAGAACCACTTATCAGATTTACGTGCATCTTTGGCCAGGTTATAGGATATATTTTATTACGTTAGGTAGCACAAGAAATAAGCAGCGACGATAATAGTGAATCAAGTCGGAAAAAAGTTTGCTGCTAGCGCATTCTCTTGCAATACACTGCCTAAACCATTAAATATGGAATAATATCATGTAGCAAAAAATATAATGTATATAAAATGTAACGTCTCTCTGTCTGTCTGTCTGTCTATCTATTATTGTGCTTATGACTTGAGAACCACTTATCCGATTTACGTGCTTTTTTTAATTCATACATTTGTTCTCTGGCCAGGTTATCTATAATCTTCTATAATATATATAAAATGCAACGCCTCTCTGTCTGTCTGTCTGTCTGTCCGTTAGTGCGTTTATCACTCGAGAACCACTTATCCGATTTACGTGTTTTTTTTTTTTAAATTATACATATATTTTCTGCCCAGGTTATAGGATATATTTTATTACGTTAGGTAATATAAACAGTGACGATAATAGTGAATGAAGTCGGAAAAAAATTTGCCGCTAGCGCACTCTCTTGCAGTACGCTGTCTAAACCGTTAAATATGGAACAACATTATGTAACAAAGAATATAATATACGTGGTAAATCAAATATAAACGGTAATTTTTTTTATACGTTTATTGAATTACCTTATACACAAATCATTGATTTAACATTTTTCAATATAGTCTCCTGCGTGATCTACACACTTTTGCCACCGATTTGGAAGTTTCCGTATTCCATGGTCATAAAAGGTTTGAGGGCGGGTTGTAAGCCAATTGCGCACGTGTTCCTCGACTTCTTCATTGCTTCCAAATCGCTGTCCTCCCAGTGATTCTTTCATAGGCGCAAATAAAAAATAATCACAGGGGGATAAGTCGGGACTATAAGGAGGGTGCTCGAGGGTTTCCCAGCCCATTTCTTCCAGTGTATCCCTTGTCAAAGCCGCAGTGTGAGGCCTGGCGTTGTCTTGGAGGAGAATGACTTCTCTGATGGGCATGTCCCGTCTTTTCTTTCGATAGGCGGCTTTTGCCAACCGTAACAACTGGCAGTAGTAAGCCGCATTCGCCGTACGTTGATCGTGCAGGAAATCGATCAGTAAAATTCCCCTAGAGTCAAAAAAAAATCGTTGCAAGGACTTTTCCAGCAGAGAGACGAGTTTTGGCCTTCACTGGGGAACCTTCATTCTTTCTTCGCCACTCCTTACTTGCCATTTTGAACTCGGGAGTGTAGTAATGTCTCATCACATGTTACTATGCGCTTTAAAAAGGCCTCCCTTCTTGCTGAAATCGATTCAGAAACCTTTCAGCGATCTCCGACCTGACCTGTTTTTGGTTTCCAGTCAACAACCTTGGAACCGAGTCGATCAGTAATTATGGATTGAACACTTCCATAGCTGATACCCACTTCTGAGGATATTTCTTCAACGGTTAATCGGCGATCACCTTCGATAAGGTATCTAATGTCACGGATGTTGTCATCTGTAAGGCTTGACCTAGGGCGTCGATCATGACTTTCGTTTTCAACCCGTTCTCGTCCGCCCTTAAATTCTCTCACCCACGTATACACACGACTCTGAGACAGTGTACTGTCCCCAAACTGTGCCTTCAAACGGGTTAAGATTTCTGACGGTTTAACGCCTTCATTGGTTAAAAACTTGATGATAATACGTTGCGCAACAGACGAAGGTACCTCTTGCTCAGTCATGGCTGTACTGACGACAAAGACGAGTTGGCGCGCGCACCCATCCGGTTCCCCCACTCCTCACAAACCAAACATCTACTCCACACAACATCATCTAGCTAAGAACTGCATTCTAAGAAGAATAGCAAAATTATCGTTTATATTTGATTTACCCACGTATATAAAATGCAACGTCTCTCTGTTTGTCTGTTTGTCCGTTAGTGCGTTTATCACTCGAGAACCACTTATACGATTTACAAGTTTTTTTTTTAATTCATACATATCATCTCTGGCCAGTTTATATAATAATAATAATCTATATAATATATTTAAAACGTAACATCTCTCTGTCTGTCTGTCTATCCGTTAGTGTGCTTATCATTCGAGAACCACTTAGCCGATTTACGTGTTTTTTTTTTATTGTTAGCTTAGTATTTATCAAAAAAAATCTATAATATTTATAAAACGCAACGTCGCTCCGTCGGTCTGTCCGTCCGTTAGTGCGCTTAGCACTCAAGAACCACTTATCCGTGTTTTTTTATAAAATACCTATGTTCGTGTTTCTCTATAAAATACATATATTCTCTGGATAGGTTATAAGATATATTTTAGGTAACATAAGGAACAAGCAGTGACGATAGTAGTGAATTAAGGCCACGCAAGCGGAGCTGCGGACACGGATAGTATAAAATAAATACCAAAAATCTGTTTTAGTCTTGGTTAAGAGTGTGAAAAAGTAGTTGTACTACGAAATCGCGATAACGCATTTGTAAACCTTTATAAAAATATATTTAGTGTCAGTTAACAAAGTAATTAAGTAATTTTATTGTTAAAATGTACTGTCACAAAGTAACGGACCAATCAGTCAACTCTTTATAGGATTAAAATTGTAAGAATATGTAGTTCAATGTAAATTTTAGATAACCAAAATAGTGGACAGCGTGGGCAGCAAGAGCACCCCTGTATAAACAGCAACAACTGAGGCGGTACGGACATGATGTAATAAATAATAGAATTTACCAGAAGATGTGCTAATATTACTTTATTTTTAAAGTTCTTACATCTTCTAGGGATTTTTATTTCCTGTTGAGTAAATGTCACTTAAGTAAATAGTCTATATCAGTTCATGAGTATATGATGTACGTATTAGCTCTGACCGAGATAGAGCATAGTTTCAAAGCACCCATCAATACTTTATGGATTATAATATGTGTATTGTTTGTTTGTATCGCCAGTTTTAAACTATACTTACTTGCCACGCTGGATCTAAACCAAAAATGTACGGCTCCCCCTTATAATTAACCCTAGGTATTAACTGAACTTTGGTAGTAGAATCCGTGTCTGTATAACTTGTAAAATTTGCTGGTAAACTATCTTCAACAACTTTCCATTTAGATCCGAATATGTTCATCGATTTAGAAAATATGTCGTTGTATATAGCTCCGGTGTACATAGAAAATATACCCATTAGAAGAATAATATACCTAAAAGTTATATATAACATAGAAAAAAAATTAATAATAAAAGTATGTATTTAATTAATAACGACTAAAATTTAACGAGAAAGTCATTGTATCAAAATTTAATGATGCGAGCATTTTGGTAATCATTTACTGCCCTTTCCCCTGTCAAACCATTGCGGTAGACGCGTCGACTCGTCAGTCGAGGTAGGTTTAATCACAATGTCTCGGGTTTATCTTGGTGGATAAACAACTATCAACATTGAGCAAAGTCCACATTTCTGCAGTAATTTACTATTTTTAGTGTTCCGTACGGAACACTTATAAGATCACTTCGGTGTCTGTCACTCACACCCGATTTTCTCCGACACTATTTGACGTAGAAAGTTGAAATTTGGTACTAATATAGGAATTGATGGCCTTATCAGAGCCGTGTAGTAAAATATATATATATATATATATATACATATATATATATATATATAGATATATATATATATATATATATATATATATATATATATATATATATATATATATAATGTAATATTTACACACACTTTTCTTTGTATTATTTTTTAAAAATTGCGAAAAATCGCTGTCCCCCTACCTTATCTCGAAAAGTACTGATCAAAAAATTTCGAAAAATTTCTGGAATATTCTCCACGGGGTATAAATTGAACGAAAATTATCACGAGTACATTACCTTTAATAACACAGCCCCACAAAAAAAAAAGTGGGGTATACTTTTGATGCGATATATCCGATCCGTAGTATTTTTGTCCGCTGATCACGAATCTGACGTCAGAATATCGCCATCACATCTCAATTTTTTTCTAACCTCAAAAAATAGGTAAAAATTAGTAAAAATTAAGAAAAATATACTCCTAAAAAATTGATTCAAGCTTTTTCATGAATCCAAAGATGTATTAATATGTATTCGAAAACGCTAAGCTAATATTCATTGGTTGGATTGAGCCATACAGTTCTGTTTTCTTTCTAACCTCAATAAATCAGACAGATATAGTGCTTCTCGAATGCAAAAACGAATTCAAATTAAAATTCAACCGATCCTTACCAAAGCCGGCAGAGTCCCTGATAACGGCTTAGATGCAGTCATGGCAGGTAGAAGAAAGAGAATTACGATGCAGGGACTCGGAAACCCAGTATCGGCGGTTGGTCAGGGAGAGAAAGCGGGCCCGCAGCCGTCGTCATCCAGCGACCGTAGCTCTTCATGTGTGGGTGACTTGGCTCATGTAGAGTATAATGCTACAAGAAAACGGTCTCACGGTACAAGGACTTTTCATAAGTGCGATAAAAACAGTGATTCATTTTGTTATATTTGCTGTCAACAGGTATTGAGTAAAATGGGGTCACCGATAACGGATAAGATTAAAACCTTATATAAGGATTGTTTTAACATTGAAATACAGCACCAGGATACAGATTGGGTTCCCCACATCATTTGCAGTTCTTGCAAAATAATGTTGTACATCAATAAGAAGGCGATTAAATATTCCAGACCAGCAATATGGAATAGACCATACAGTGAAAATGATTGCTACTTTTGTATGAATGTTGTATCTAGGCATAACCGAAAAAATAAAAGCACTATTACTTATAACGATGTTTCGACAGTAACAAGACCAACTAAACTAATTCCGCCTCCTTAACCACTTGATGCTGATGTTATGGAAACAAATGATTTCACCTTATCAGTTCATGCCGAAAACATTGAGACTGTCGAAAAAGATTCAAACACTGTTACTAATGAATGAATGTTCTAGTGACAACCTATCATATACTAGTGACACAGATAAAGAATTTCTACCATACAACCGTAAACCAGAACCAATACTCGTATCACAGTCAGAACTTAGTGATCTAGTCAGAGATTTAGGCTTATCCAAAGATGGTTCAGAGCATCTTGCTTCCTTTTTAAAGAAAATACATTTACTTAAGCCAGAAGCTACGATTTCTTATTATAGAAACAGAGATGAAGAATTTCGAAAATATTTCACAATGGACGAGGAATTGTCACTTTCATATTGTACCGATGTAAAAGGTCTAATGGATGAATTTCAAAATAACTCATACGATCCTGAAGAATGGAGACTGTTAATTGATTCTTCTAAACGGAGCATTAAGGCAGTTTTGCTGCATAATACCAACGTTTACGCTCCCATTCCGATTGCTCATTCCACAGTTATGGAAGAGCAATATGAAAAAATGAAGCAGCTTTTGATAAAAATAAAATATGCTGATCATAACTGGAAAATTTGTGGAGATCTGAAAATTGTATATTGCTTGGCCAACAGTCAGGGTTTACACTTTATCCCTGTTATAAATGTCTGTGGAATAGCAGAGACAGGGAACGTCATTATAAGAAAAAAATTTGGCCAACAAGAGAATCGTTCACTCCTGGTGAAAATAATGTATTGTTTCCACCATTGGTAGATCCAGGAAAAGTTCTTATTCCCCCCGCGCTTCACATTAAGCTTGGACTTATGAAGCAATTCACGAGAGCATTAGATACAAACGGCCCATGTTTCAAATATTTGCATAAAAAATTTCCGAAATTTTCTGAAGCTAAAATTAAGGCAGGCGTATTTGACGGGCCACAAATAAGAAAATTGTTTCAAGATTCATTATTTGTTACTAAAATGAATAAAGTTGAAAAAGCTGCTTGGCTTAGTTTTAAAGAAGTCGCAACAAACTTTTTGGGAAGTAATAAAAGTCCTAAGTACAAAGAAATAGTCGAGAAAATGGTAAAAAATTTTCAAACATTAGGTTGCTTAATGAATCTAAAATTACATTTCCTGGACTCTCACATCGATGATTTCCCAGATAATCTTGGTGACTACAGTGAGGAGCAAGGGGAACGTTTTCACCAAGATCTGAAAATCATAGAAAATCGGTATCAAGGACGATGTGATGACCATATGCTAGCGGACTATTGCTGGTCGCTAAAAAGAGAAACAAGTCCTCAAAAGCGTTTGGGCAGAAAGCCTTTGAATAGGTCATTCGCGGAAAAAAGAACAAGATACAGCCAAAAAAAGGAAAGTTAGGCGCGGGTCTTAGCTTCGCAATTCTAGGGCTTAAGGGTCTACTATTTGAGAGTATATGGTCTAAAAGTCCTGGTTTTGAGTTTATTGGGTCTCATTTTTAAAGTTACAGGGTTATTGAGGTCTATTTTTTTGAGGTTACAGGGTGTGGGAGTCTAAGGTTTCAGGATTTAGGGTTTAAGAGAATCAGGTTTGAGGATTCCCCAACTGTATACCAAATTTGGTAGGAATCGGTTGGTTTTCAAAAATTTTGTTCGCCATCTTGGATCCGCCATTTTGAATTTTGCAAATCCGACCTCAGATTCATGATCAGCAACCCAAAAAAACCCCGTGTACCAAATTTGGTAAGAATCGGTTGAATTTTAATTTGAATTCGTTTTTGCATTCGAGAAGCACTATATCTGTCTGATTTATTGAGGTTAGAAAGAAAACAGAACTGTATGGCTTAATCCAACCGAAAGAATATTAGCTTAGCGTGTCCGAATACATATTAATACATCTTTGGATTCCTGAAAAAGCTTGAATCAATTTTTTAGGAGTATATTTTTCTTAATTTTTACTAATTTTTACCTATTTTTTGAGGTTAGAAAAAAATTGAGATGTGATGGCGATATTCTGACGTCAGATTCGTGATCAGCAGGCAAAAATACTACGGATCTGATATATCGCATCAAAAGTATACCCCACTTTTTTTTTGTGGGGCTGTGTAATTTATCTGGTATATAAAAAAACAAAAATTTCAAGGTCATCAGTTTTCAGTAAAGATTGGAAACAAACTTGGTTGAAAACTCATTTGGGGTGTGTTTTGTGAAGTCACTGTTCATTTTATACCACCGTAACAAATTTTTTTATTTTAAAAGCAATTAACGTACGGAACACTAATTGTGCAAGTTCAACTTGCACTTGACCGGTTATTTCATCTGTGGAATCATTTTAGCCCTCATGTCTCATCGTCTATAGGTACGACAGAGAGGAGAGCGAGCCGACAAATGACAGGTTTGCTTCCAGCTATAGTTGTTATGATGTTTATGTGTCTTGATTTACTTGACAGTCCAGAAAACTGCAAACCGGAGAACGAGAGAACAGAAGTTTACGAAAAACTACAAGAGACAATTGATGCAGTTCCAAAAAGAGAAGTAATTATCATAATGGGGGACTTTAATGTACGAGTAGGGAACATGATAGTACGGGGAGTGAAACAGAGGTTCAATGAAAATGTGACGAAAGAGAATGGCGAATTTTTGGTAAACTTCTCCGTACAAAATGAGTTCCGAATAAATAACACCTTCTTTAAACATTTCAAAATACGAGAGGAGATAAATCAATTAGAGATTACATTTTAACAAATAGAAAAATACATTATACACCAATATTAGACATAAGATGTTTATGTTCTACAGATGTAGGAAGTGATCACAGTCTTATATTGGGAAAAATCAGAATGACAATAAAGAGACCTCAAAAAAACAACCCTAACAGTTTACGAAACAAAGATAAAGGTAGAAAGCCTAAAAGACAAATTAATAAAAAATCTTTATCAAACAAGATTGGTGAACGAGATAAATAAAAATCCAGTGTTAAAGAAAAAAGACATAGAAGACAGTTGGAGAAAGATCAAGGATAACATTATAAACGCAGCAAAGGAAGCACTCGGGGAACGTAAAATAAACAGAACATCAAGAATACCGAATAATATACCTTGGTTCTGCAAGGAAGTGAAATTAAAATGCCAAGAAAAAACAAAGGCCTATCTTAAATATAGATAAAAAAAAAACAGAGAAAGTTATGAAGAATATAAGACACTTCGCTATGAAACAAACACACTAAGGAGAAAAAAGAAAACGAAACACTGGGAAAAATTCTCTGAAGAAGTGCAAATGAAAGAATTAATAAAAGTAAGATACATCGAAGAAGATACATGAATAAATTATATAAAGCAACGTATTTTGATGAACCTAGACACCAAAAAGGCTTCAGGCGCTGACGGAATACCTGCCATAGTTCTCAAGAACTGTGCGAGGAAACTAACATCAGTTTTCTGTAGACTTTTCAACCTATCCTACAGAAAGGAAATATTTCCTTCCTGCTGGAAATGTGCCACAGTTCAGCCGATACCAAAAAAAGGCAAGAAGACCTTGCCAAATAACTACCGACCAATCGCACTACTCTCAATAATATCGAAAGTCATGGGAAAGGCTATCAATCAGCATCTTCTAAAATATCTTGAAGGATTCAACATTATTAGTGATCACCAATATGGCTTTCGTAAAAATAGATCAACAGGAGATCTTCTGACTTATGTAACACATGTTTGGAACAACGCAATTGAACACTTTGGAGAATCTCGAGCGGTTGCTCTTGACATATCCAAGGCATTTGACCGTGTTTGGCACGATGGGCTGTTGGCTAAGCTACGTTCTTATGGTATGTCTGAAAAGTTCTGTTTGTGGCTCTCATGTTTCCTCAGAGAGCGTTCTTTACGGGTGGCAGTCGACGGATTTCTTTCTAACACCTTCACTATCAACACTGGTGTGCCCCAAGGTTCCATACTGTCTCCTACTCTCTTCCTCATTTATATTAACGATCTGCTGGAAAAGACCGAGAATCCAATCTACAGCTTTGCAGATGACAGTACATTTATCTCTTCATTCACTTTGAACGCTCGGACATCGACTACTCAGACGAATATCCGCAGACAGCAGGAAGTCATTCAACTTAACAAAGACCTGGAAGAAATTCTATCTTGGGGCGACAGTAACCAAGTGGAATTTAACGCTACAGAAACCCAGGCGGCAGTTTATTCTAAAAAAGTTAACGTTGCAGAACCCGACATAGTTATGTCGGGGCACTCCATCCCTTTAACATCGTCACTCAATCTGTTAGGCGTTAATTTGGGAGTAAATATGTCCTGGCATGAACATGTTGCAGGCATAGCAAGGAGAGCTTCTCAAAAGTTGGGAATATTGTTTCGAACCAGAAAGCTTTACACACCACAACTGTTAATTCTTTACAAAGCTCAAATTCGACCAACTATGGAATACTGCTCCCATGTTTGGAGCTCCGCTCCCAAACATACACTGCATTTGTTGGATTATATCCAGAGAAGAGCTATTCGTCTGATTGGACACCCGGAACTGACCGACGGCCTTGATTCGCTGGAACATCGAAGAACGGTGGGCGACTTGAGCCTATTCTACAAGTACTTTCATGGAAAGTGTTCGAAGGATGTGGCCCGTTTAATTCCTCCCAGAGCGGTGCATATTAGAAGTACACGTCGCGCTAATACTTCACATCCGTATGAGGTTCAGCTTGTTACTCCTCGTACAACGCTTTTCAAGCAGTCTTTTATATGGAGAACATCATACCTTTGGAATAGTTTGCCCAGGACTGTGTTTCCCATCGAGTACAATCTACAGCGATTCAAGAACAACGTGAATCGCTTTCTCCGCATACGTGTCGCTCCTGTAGCGCTTTAGGGACTTCCCTGTAGCACGTGTGCTAGACCCATAAAAAAAAAAAAAAAAAGAAAATTTTGGCACCCGAAACACCAGAAATAGTAATCAACGAAACATCAGAAATAGATGATAAATAGATGGAAGAAGCACTCAAAAAATTAAAAAATCGAAAATCAACTGCTAAGAACGAAATACAAAATGACAATTTACTAAAAAATCAATTGAATATAACAGTCCAGTGTTCTTATGCTTTATAGATTTGGTAAAAACATTTGATAGAGTACAGCTGAAAGACGTAGTGCACACTTTATGACTAGAATATTCCATGGGATATAATAAAACTAATTGAGAACATTTACAAAAAAATAAAATAGAAGCGAGAGTAAATTTGGAGTTAACTAAACCCAAAGAAGTAACAACTGGTATTAGACAAGGAGATTCACTGAGTGCCCTACTGTTTAATATTATACTAAAGAAAATAATTAAAACAGGTAAAAATAAAAAAAGGCTACAAAATGGGCAAAAAAGAAATACAAATATTGGGTTACGCCGACGATACTGTCCTAGTCGCTGAGAATGAAGATGACTTGCAGAGATTATTACATCAGTTTAATACAACAGCAAAGAAATTTAATATGAAAATATCAGCTGAAAAAACCAAATCAGTAGTTATCTCCAAAGAACCAATTAGGTGCAAGCTGGAAATCGATAATCAGATTATAGAGCAGTTGACAATTAAATATTTAGGAATTAAATTATTATATAACAAGAACATAGAAGAAGAAATAAAAGAACAAATAGAATAGCAGAATGCTTAAATGACACTATTTAGAAAAAATAAATACTTGAGAACAGAAGTAAAATCTCGTATATATAAATCTATAGTTCGACCAATTATGACCTACACAGCAGAGACAAGATTAGAAACACGCAAAACTCAGAGATATTTACAAGCAAGTGAAATGAAAACATTAAGAAGAATTGCAGGAAGAACACTTTGGGATAGAGAAACAAATGATAACATAAGGCACATATGTAAAGTAGAGGACATTAACACGTGGATAAGAAACAGAAAACAAGAATGGAACCAACACATAAATAGAATGTTCGAACGAAGATTAGTGAAAATAGCTCGAGATAAATCAGCGATGGGCCGAAGTATAGGTTGCCCACGAAAAAGATGGAACGACTACTTGTAGCGACGATACCTTAAAGAAAACCAGGCAGGAATGCCTGAAGATTTACTTTACAGATTACAAACTTATGGTTGTTGATACGTGATGAAATCGTATGTAATATTGCAATTTTCACATTAGCGGGGTAAGCGTGTTTTCTGAAAGTAAGTCTCAGAATGATGTAGATCCTAATCTCTAGCTAAATAGAACCACTATGGGATTTTTTGACTGTATTATGATTAGTTGTGAGAAAAATTATTTTTCTGTTTACAGAAAATTATTTTTATTTCGTGTTAGCTATTTCACGTTCCGATCGTTTCCAATTTAACCGGACGTTGATATTTTTCAGTAGAGGATGAAAGGCGGGATTTAGATATGTAAACCGCTTTACTCTAAGATGGGTGGTGTAAAAGTTGACGTAGACGGAGCCCTAGAAGTTGATGGGTGCTGCTGCAACACTACGACATGATGTGTACAAAAATCGTTATTTCTCCAGTGTAACCAGTTGCTTGAGACTGGTAGGCCCTGTCCAAAGATATCATCCATGATTTTACCGTTTGATAAATTTATCGCTAGTTAGATGATAAATAGAACACAGAAACATATTTACATACTGGCATTCAAATAATTTCTTTTTTAGGTTTTATTGTTATGTTATAACTTTCAAATTGCGCTATGGGCCTTTGTAATTAAGAAAAAATGCCATTTTTCAACACTGTAAACAAAAGAGCGCGGGGAATATGTTTATAGCAATGAGAAATACCCACCAAAAATAATATTTTAATAATTGTAAAGCCTATAATTTATATTAAAAGGTTCTTTCATATTATCTGGATATGGGTCTGTAAAAGTTATTTTTATTAAATACCAATGGATTCATTTCAGAAATTAATATACAGTCTGTCAAGTAAGAAGGTGTCTGCGATAATTCATTTTTGACAGACGTGATTCTAGCGATTCAACAAAAATCGGTAGATGGAACTTTTGTCTACCATGCATTTTAGTAAAAGTATTAGTCGATTCCGAACTTTCGTCGAAATTACGTAAAATCCAAAATAAAACACACACGCGTTAGTTCAAGGCAGACTTTCTTTGTTTCCATCCAAAGGGGCCAAAAAGACACATTCCGTGGCCGTTAAATATATTAAAAAGTCGGTGTCGTTTGTAAGGAAGTGGGTAAATCATTTTAATGACACGAAAAATGTCGACGACTTGCCAAAACGTGGTTCGGTAGGGAAAGTTACTCCGAAAGTTGAATCGTGTCGTTGTTTTCACTGGAACCGAAATTGCCGCTGCGTCAAGGAGCAGCAATATTAAGGAAATCGAGTTTGAATGTATCTCATGAGATAATTCGACAACATCTTCGTGCTCATGATGTCAAATTCCGAAGTACGCTGAAGAAACTTTGGTTGGGAGAAAATCACGTCGCGAAGCGGCTTCGCTTGGGCCCGCGATAAGATACTAGAATAGCCATCACAATCGCCAGACGCTAACCCTATTGAAAATGTTTGGCTCCTTGTAAAGAGAAAGCTCAGAAAAATTTGGCGATCATTACTGCGCGAGTATGTAGTAAATCTCGTTGACAGCATGCTTCGAAGATGCCAGGCGATTATTGATGCAGGAGTCTATTGGATAACTTATTAAGATAATGGTGCCATTGTTAGCACACCAAAGAATACATTGATGGCAAGAAATGTTCTTGAAACATATTTTTTTAAGAATACCACGGGTGACGTTTTTCCTTGACAGACTGTATTTAATTATTTTTAAACTTCCTTTCTGGCTTGTATTTTTTTTGGGATACTTTTCTAACATAAAAATAACTTTCGAACTCCCACGCAATTTTTATCTTTTGAAAAATGTTAAGAAAAGTTTATTGTTTTGTTTAAATTTTTTGTGATTTAATTAAAATATTCGCCCCAAGCGGCCTAATTTTGTTGGTGATCCAATGAGCCGGAAGTAAACAGATTTTTACAGCATTCATACAATAAGTGAGTAATTTAGGATTGTTTTCTGATATATATTATAGTGTTTTTATAATCTATCAATGGTTACTTGGCTGTAGTTTGTGGCAGTATTGAGACCCTGGGGTCAGTACTCTAGCTTTGAGATTGTCGTGCCCGTTTCCTTTTTGGGGGCTACTTTTTTTAGAGTGTTGGCCTGTAGGAAATAAGAATGGGAAATCTTCCTTGTACAACTATTCCTGCAAACTTATTAATTAAATAAGAAAACTATAACAAGTTTCCCACTTTTTAATTACATACAGGGTAATTCCTCTTTTTATAATAGTAATGTATGTCCATTTATACATATGTATTGTTGGAACTTGAAATATATGTAGATACATATATATATATATATATATATATATATATATATATATATATATATATACATATATATAAATTTTATTAAATCCGTTGGACAGTACAAAATCTGTATGGATCAGGTCAGTGTACAGAATGAGTTAACGAGAGAGTAAAGTTCATTATCTCATTTGTTTCGGGAATGACGAAAAAATTTTAAATACAATAGTTTTAGAGAATGTTAAGGTGCACAGTTTAAAAAATTATTTTTGAGTATACAGGGTACTTCAAAAAGGTGGGGCCGATATAACATATGTTTTTTTAAATAAAACATCCTATTTTCTAATTTAGTTTTAAATTCTGCGTAAAATTTTATAACTTTTTTATCAATAATGTTATAAGGGGTGGGCCATTTAAAAGTTTAAATTTAAAAATGCAATCAAACAAAAACGGTTTGAAATTTTGCCAAATTTATTTTTTTTTTGTGAAGTACAATTGTTCCGGTTAGAGATGGAATATTATTTCATTCATATGGCTGCCGCGGCTGGCCTCACAGTACCCCATTCGATCGGATCAATTTTCGAGCACTTTTTCGAGTGTATGGGGTCGTATCTCGGCAATGGCATCACGAATGTTGGCCTTCAAATGCTCAATTGTCTCTGGTTTGTCGGCATAACACTTGTCTTTAACGGCGCCCCACAGAAAATAGTCCAACGGTGTCAAATCGCAGCTTCTTGGCGGCCAATTAACATCACCATTTCGGCTAATTAAACGGCCATCAAACGTTTGACGCCATAAATCGATTATGGCATGAGATGTGTGGCAAGTTGCACCATCCTGTTGAAACCAAACATCGTTCACATCAATACCATGAAGAGCGGGCACAAAAAAATCGGTTATCATGGCGCGATAGGTGTCTCCATTGACCGTAATGGTTGCGCCGTCCACAGCTTCGATATTTTCGGGTGTACGCACTGTACGAGCACGCTCACGTCTTGGCGCATCAACAATGAAACCAGTTTCACGAACTTTAGCAATAAACTTGCGTATACCGGGCACTGTTGGTCCTTCTCTGCGACCAAATTTCGTACGACATTTTCGTGCAATTTCCGACCAATTGTCTTTGTTTTGAAAATAAATTTCCAATAAATCCCAACGTTGCTCAAGCGTAAATCGATTCATTTCGTTCAGTGGAGATAATATACTGAATTTTGTGACAGAATAGAATGACATAAGTATTGCCAGATTCGAAATAACCGGTGGTTCAAATTTAAACCGATAAATGGCACACCCTTTATATCTAAACCTAGTCGTTTTTCTGATATTTCAATTTTTTTTTTTAAAAAAATACTAGCTTTCCATTTTGTAAAAAATTGCCAGTAGCGCCATTGTTTCTGAAGGTGGAATACTTATAATTGGTACGGGCGTTCTAAAGAGATGAAAAAAACATATATCTAAAGAAATTTGAGTTAAATGCTACAGGGTGTTCGAAATAAATTTATACATTTCGACTATTTTAAATAGAAAAATCTCAAATTTGTTTAGTGGCACACCCTGTATATTATTATTTTTTCTGATAGCTTTTACAAAACCCTCCAACTTTTATTATGTATGTCATATACCTATTTCTAATAGTTTTCGATTTATTTTGAATTTTTCAATTTTTACCCTTGTTTTTAATACACTTACGCTATTGTGAAAACATAAACAAATAGTTAATAATAATTTTAATATAGTTTAACTTATCTAATGATTAATTATTATGACGTAATAAATGTTCAAAAATATGCCCGTCTACTTGAATACACATGTTTAGTAGTTTTACTATATTTTCCTTCACTTTCCTTAGTATAAAGGGCGTTATTGTCCTGCACGCAACCCATATCCTATTTTTCATATCTACTGGTGTTGTAGGAGGATTCACATAAACACGATCTTTAATTTAGCCCCACAAAAATAAGTCTAAAGGTGTTAAGTCACATGATAGAGGGGGCCACTGAATGAATCCATCCCTTTCGATCCATTTTTGTGGGTAACGATAGTTTAAAAATTCCTGAACTTCCCGGTGGTAATGAGCAGGAGCTCCGTCTTGCTGAATTCACATTTGTCCCCTTTCAAAGTTATCAACTTCTTCAAGAAGGTAATTTGTTTGCAAAAAATTTAGATATCTAGGCCCGATAACGGTTTGCGGAAGAAATATGGACCAATAATTCGAAAACTTAATATTCCACACCATACATTAAGCGACCAATGGTTTTGGTTTTGAACTTTCCGGACCCAAAATGGATTAACTCTTGAATAATAATGCATGTTATGGTTGTTCACTGCTCCATTACTGCGAAAAGTAGCTTTATCAGAAAACATTATTTTGGATAAAAAATTTGGATCGGCCTCTATTGCTCCATTCATGGTGGTACAAAAGTTTAATAGTCGTTTAAAATCACGGTCTTGAAGTTCTTGGTGTAGTTCCATATGTATTTTGTATTTTCTCGTGTTGCGATTAGCCGTAGATTGGGATGTGTCAGATAAGTTAGCTAGTTGACGGCTGCTGATCTGAGGATTATCTTCAACATGAATTAAAATCTCCACTTCTTTTTGCTCATTGGTAGCATTCTGGTTTCCGTTTCGTATACTTAACGCTACCACTACCATCAAACTGTTCTATTAAGCACTGATAAGATTTTCTAGATGGTATACCTCTATTAAGGTACTTCGCTCCGTAAAGCCTTACTGCCAAAGATTAATTTTTTTCCCGCCTCGTTCAGTATATAAACCATATTAATTAATTTTTTAGGAAAATCCATAACTATTACCTTTACACGTCATTTACTACAACAAATTAAACTATTTTTACTTGCGTAATAGACATGTCAAAATTTGACAATGCCTACATTTTTGTTTTGTCTTGGCAACTATGATGTTATAACGTAAGTGTATTAAAAACAAGGGTAAAAATTGAAAAAATCAAACTAAATCGAAAACTATTAGAAACAGGTATATAACATACTTCATAAAAGTTGGAGGGTTTTGTAAAATCTAAGAGAAAAAAATAATAATATACAGGGTGTGCCATTTGAAAAATTCGAGATTTCTCAATTTGAAATAGTCGAAATGTATAAATTTATTTTTGCCACCTCGTATCATCTAATTCAAATTTCTTTACATATTTCTTTTTTTTCATCTCTATAGAACACTCGTACCCATTATGAGTATTCCACCTTTAGAAACAATGGCGCTACTGGCAATTTTTACAAAACTGAAAACTAGTATTTTTTAAAAAAAATTGAAATATTAGAAAAACTACTAGGTTTAGGTATATGTTATAACAGTATTAATATAAAATTTATAAAATTCTACACAAAATTTAAAAATAAATTAGAAAATAGGACGTTCCATTTAAAAACAAGATATGTTATATCGGCCACACTTTTTTGAAGTGCCCTGTATACTTAAAAATAATTTTAAACTGTGCACCTTAACATTCCCTAAAACTTTGTATTTAACATTTTTTGTCATTCCCGAAACAACCGAGATAATAAACTTTACTCTATCGTTGACTCACCTTGTACAAAGTTTTCATAATACTATAATTAAATACATGTATTTCTACCGTAATTATAAATAAAATTATAAAAGTAAACTTAAAACAATTAAAAAATAGAAAAGAAAACAAAAGAAGACACACATTTATTACAAACGTAAATTAATGAATTATAATATGTGAAAAGGTAAAATTTGGAGATGTTCTATCAATTAAGCAGTTCAAATATTCATCCAAGCTATAAAAGCTGTTATATATGAGAAAAGCACTATAAGAGAAAAAGATAATTTCATGGAAATACTAGAAATAGAAACACAAAAAGTAAAGAAAAACCAAGAATAATGGAAGATCTGAATGGGAGAACATGAAGGAAAACAAAGGACAATACCGTAGGACCATTTGGAGAAGACATTACTAACGACAATGGAGAGAGACTAATAGAGCTGTGTAAACTAAACGGCCTCAAAATAACAAACGGATTCTACAAACACAAAGACATCCACAAATATACTTGGATGCAAGAAACACGAAACTTAAAATCAATAATAGACTACTTTATAATTAAAAACGATACCACTATCAAAATAAAAGACGTAAGAGTAAAGAGAGGGGCAGAATGTGGAACAGACCATAGACTATTAATAGCAAATATAAAAGTACCGTGGTACAAGACAATAAAGCAAAAAGGAACACTAGAGAAAGAAAACCGAAATACTAATGAGATAACAGAAAAAGGAGAGAAAGAAATAAAATACAAAATACACTTACTGCAAGACGAAACGATAAGAGACCTATATAGACGACGATTAGATCAAAAATTAAATGACTTTAACTACGACAACCTCCAACAGATGTATGACCACATAAAAGAATGCATCAAACAGGCGGCCCTAGAAGCATTAGGTAAAGAAGACAACGAGAATAAGAAACATAAAATAAGAATCTGGGAAAAAATCAAAGAATCTATAAAGGAGAAAAAAGACTATATGAAAAGTGGCTGAATACAAAATCAGAAGAAGATCTACAGAAATATAAAGAGAAACATGCAGAAACGAGGAGGATGATAAACAAAGAAAAGAACGAGAGATGGGAAAAATCGTGCGAACATGTAGAACAGTATATAGAAGGAACTAGAAGCACAGAGTCATAGAGAATAATTAAAGCATTAAGGACTAACAATAGAGAGAAGACGTATATAGAGTATATCCCAGAAAGCGAGTGGGAAGAATATTATAAGAAGCTGCTAACAGAAGACAGACAAGAATTCCAAGAAGAGAACCCTGAAGAAGAACAGAATAAGGAAATAAAAGAAATAAAACTAAGCTATCAAGAAGTAAAGAAGACAATAAAAACACTCAAAAATAATAAATCTGCAGGGCCCCGGGGTGTGGTAAATGAAATGATTAAGTACGGGCCTAATAAATTACATCGAATGCTGAGAAACATGTTCCACAGAGCGATAAATGGAGAAAAAATACCAAAGGAATGGTCAAAAGCTTATATAGTATCTATATTTAAAAAGGGAGACCGCAGGAAATGCACAAACTATAGAGGCCTAAGCATAATATCGAGTATGGGACGTTTGTATGGAAAAATTATTAAAAATACCATGGAGGAAAATATAAAAGGAAAAATTGGAGAAGACCAAGCAGGCTTTACAGCCGGAAAATCACGCATAGACCACATATACATTATAAAACAAACAATGGAAAAAAAACTGGCAAAGAATAGAGAAGTTCATCTAGCCTTCATAGATATAGAAAGGAATATGACTCAGTACCAAGACAAAGATTATGGAACGTAATGAAAGAAATAGGCATTGACAAAGAACTAGAATACGTAGTAAAAGCTCTCTACGAAAACAACACAGTGAACATAAAAATGGGACATAAAATAGGGAAGAGACTCCAAACATCAAAAGTCCTATTACAAGGATGCTCTACATTCCCAACACTATTCAAAATATACCTCGAACAAACATTAAAAAAATGGAAGCAAAAATGTAGTGGAATGGGAGACCCAATACGAGAAGATTACTTATATACTCTAAGTTTCGCACACGACCAAGTAATCATAGCGCAAGATGAGGAAGACCTCAGTTATATGGTATGAAAACTGAGGGAGGAATACACTAAAGCAGGCTTAGCAATAAACTTTGATAAAACGGAATATCTAACAACAAAGGAGGGAAACGTGGAGAATCTAGAAGTCGATAACGAAACAATAATCAAAGGAACCGACAGATTTAAATATTTAGGAACCATCATTTCAAAAAACGGAACATCAGAAGAAGAGATTAAAGCTAGATTAGGACAAACGCGGACATGCATAAGACAATTAAATTCGATCCTGTGGGACAAGCACATTACAAAGAGAAACAAAACACGCATATACAAATCAATAATACAAAGCATAATGACATACGGGTCAGAAACATGGACGATCAACAAAAGAAATAAATCTAAAATTAACGCGGTAGAGATGGAATATTGGAGAAGATGTTGTATAGTGACACGTATGGAGAGAATAACAAATAAAGAAATAAGAAGCAGAATGAACATCAAAGAGAACGCAATAAACACCATTGAAGAAAAACGATTAAAATGGTATGGACACATAAGACGGAGCGAAAATAATAGGTAGATAAAGAAAATAACGGAGTGGAGCCCTATAGGGAGAAGAAAAAGAGGAAGACCCAGACGATCGTGGAGAAACGATGTGGACGAGGCTATGGAGGACAGGGGTCTAACAGATGGAGACTGGGAAGATTGAAACGGATGGAATCAAAGGCTGAGAGAAGGAAGACAGCGTCAGCTGTCGAAAATCCTTGATATATATATATATATATATATATATATATATATATATATATATATATATATATATGTATATATATATATATATATATATATATATATATATATATATATATGTATATATATATATATATATATATATATATATATATATATATATATATATATATATATATATATATATATATATATGAGAAATATCCTAATGGTATTTTTAAATTTTTTCTCATTGGAGATATATTTAAATCTATCCGATAACTTATTGTAAATCTTGGCACCAACATAATATACATTGTTTTCAGTAATACTAAGTAAATGAATCTGATACACCATATTGTTATAGCCCCTAGTATATTAAAAATGTTGTTTAAGCGAGGGCAATGTCATGGTTCCCCATTTTTTGAAAATAGCTCGGTCAATATATGTGCCCCAGAAATCATTCTAATTATACGCTTTTGTATTTTAAATATTCTATTTAAATATCTTGTATTAACCCAGAAAATCAATCCATATTTTACACGACTAAAAAATTAGCGTAGTAGTACGAAATAAAGCATATGTAGTGACTGCAACCTTTATGCATAGTTCATCGACATGTATGTCCCAACTAAGCCTATTATCAGTATAGACACCCAAAAATTTCGTATTTGATGCTTGTCATATTGAACGATTTTTAATCTTAAGAAGATAGGATTTATCCAAATTATGAATTCTAGGTGTAAAATTTATGAAAACAGTTTTAGCCACATTTAAATATAGTTTATTACCTAGAAACCAATCATAGAATTTATTGACCATTACTTGGGCTAAGTGAGTTGCTCCTTGAACATTATCAGACGTGACTAGGTAACTGCTATCATCAGCAAACATTACTACATTTTGGTTATTACAAATATCCGGTAAATCTTTTATGAATAGTAGGAATAAAAGAGGACCCAGGATGGAACCCTGGAGCACCCCGCAAGAAACTGACAACTTTTCCGATCTTACGTCGTCGATCATTACAAATTGACATCTGTTAGCCAGGTAAGATCCTATCCACTCACCAATCTTTCCTTTTAGGTCATTATTTTCAAGTTTCCTTATTAACAACGCACGATCCACCAAATCAAATGCTTTACTTCAGTCCATGAAAATGCCGAAACATTTAGACTGTTCGTTGAGTGATTCATAAACATTGTTTAAAAATTGACAGATGACAGAGTGATTAGATCGTCCACGACAAACATCATATTGGGAAGGTTTTAGGAGGTCAAAACGTTATAGAAAAGAGACAATTTGATCATAAACAATTCTCTAAAGTATTTTAGATACAGCAGGTAATAAGGCTATAGGTCTGTAATTCTCCATAAGAAGTGAATCTGCCCTCTTAAAAAGCGAAACAATTTTAGCATGTTTCAAAACTTTCGGAAAGATGCCACTTTCCAGTTCACCAAATATGTTAGTGGAAACAACAATAAGCCTGCTCTGTATGTGTGAAGGTATCTTATCAATTCCTGTTGCTTTGGATTTTTTCATCTTTTCCATAATTTCATATTCGCTCGTCGGGATCAAGATCATCGTATTTGGAAATACAGCTTGTTTATGAACTACGGGTGAAGTTATGCTAGCTAAAGGATATTTCATATTAAGATTGATAAAATATTGATTGAAAGAGTTTGCAATGTCATTTTTGTTTTTTATAATTTTTCCTTTCCTTCATGGCTTCTATATTTGTTTTTAATTTTTTAGGATTCTGAATGTTATTATTCACAATTGCCAAGCAGCTTTAGATTTATTATCCAATTCGAAATACATGTTACTGTTATGCATTACTCTTGCTTGTCTAATCATTCTCCTATATATTTTTTAATACATTTTGTAATGAATTATGTTATGTTCACTCTTAGACTCATTTTTTTTTCTTAAATCAGAAAGAAAGAGACATTTTCTTACCTTCCTTCAAAAAATATGTCAAATATTTCGTTTTTCTTTTGTACTAAAAGCTTTCTTTCGCTTATAACCATCCATAATCCAAAGATTGTCATAATAAGACCATGACCTACGTCACCAAACATAACAGCAAACAGGAACGGAAATGTTATAATAGTATACAGGGCTAAAATTAAATAAAACGTTTTTATCGTGTCACCCTGTATGTATTGGGCAAATTATGAAAAAAAAAAAATATTTCGTGGATTTTAAAGTGTTAAATATCAAACTTTATTTTTTCTAAAAGTTTTAAAATGAATTTGTTTAAATTTGGTGGCAGGGGAGATCTATGTCGAAACTGGAGAAACTAATATTGATATATATCTTATCAGTTTCACCGTTCCATCTATTGCCACAATAACTTCTGAATCAGACGAGATATAGAGTTAAAATTTACTATATTGTACTAAATGTAGGGAATAAATTTCTAGTTTTTGAGTGATATGGTTCAAGAGAAAGGGAATAAAAGAGATGGTGTTGTGGTGTGCTGTTCGACATACCTTGCCTAATATTACTAGGATTATGTTATTCTTTGTTGATTATATAAAATATTATTAGATCTAATTTATGATGATATAAACAAGGGTAGGTATATCCTAATAATAAATTGCACTGGTCAACAAAAAAAAGAAAATTGCTTGTTTCCTGTGATGTTTTTTTTGGTTCTATCTCAAATTGACACGTAATTTTTAAATATGGCAACAATTTTTCTCTAACAGCTTTTGTTTTTGAGTTATAGCTAACTACCCTCATTTACTATTTTTACTTAGATTTTCGTTTTTTATTAGACACTAAAATATATTTTGTTATTGTTTTAGATATGGCTTCGTCAAGAAGATGTTGTGTGCTTAATCCCGATTGTTTTTGCTATATTTGTGGTGAATATATATTTGCAAAATATCGAAAACCTATATCGGACTTTGTGAAAACTGCGTATCATCAATACTTTAAAATAAAATTGTGTAATCAGGACAAGCCATGGGTTCCTCATATTGTATGCCAGAAATGTGTGGTAGGTCTACGGTTATGGTCCAGTGGAAAAAGAGATGCAATAATGTTCGTAACACCCATGATTTGGCGAGAACCTCGAAACCATCATGACGATTGCTACTCCTGCGTTGTGAAAATAAACGGAATTAACCCTGGAAATCGAAGTAAGTGGTCATATCCTAACTTATCTTTTGCTCAAGGACCTCAATTAAAATCACAAGAGGTACAACCCAGCACATCTAAATCTTCTGATGATCCAAATCTCTGTGAACCCTAACGAAATACATCAAGTGAAGACTCTGATTCAGACTACAAATGTAGCCTTTCAGAACCTCAACCATTTAATCGGAAAGAACTAAATGACTTAGTAAGAGATCTGAACTTACCAAAAGAAGCTTCTGAAATTTTAGCATCTCGTTTAAAAGAAAAAAATTTGCTTACTCCGGAAACCAACATTACATTTTATCGTACTCGAGAAAAAAATCTGTTACCGTATTTTTCTCAAGAGAAGGATTTAGTTTTTTGTAACGATGTTGGTGGTATTTTGCAGCAGATGGGATTAAAATAGTACCAACCTAGTGATTGGCGTCTTTTCATAGACAGCAGCAAAAGAAGTTTAAAGCGTGTTTTGCTACATAACGGTAACAAGTACGGATCTATACCTATTGCACATTCGACGACTTTAAAAGAAGAATATGTAAATGTTTCTAAGGTTATCGAAAAAATTAAGTATCAAGACCACAAATGAGTCATTTGTGTTGATCTGAAAATGGTTAACTTTCTTTTAGGTCAACAAGGAGGGTACACAAAGTTCCCTTGTTTCATGTGTCTCTGGGATAGTCGTGACAAACAACACCATTGGTCACAAAAAGTTTGGCCAGTGCGGGAAGAGCTAAAAGTTGGTACAAAAAATGTTATAAACGTGCCTTCAGTTAGCCGAGACCGCATCATATTTCCACCACTATGAAGAAACTCGGCATAATGAAACAGTTTGTGAAGGCGCTTGACAAAAGTGGCGAATGTTTTAATTTTCTTTCACGCAAGTTTCCAGGATTAAGTTCAGAAAAATTGAAAGCTGGTATTTTTGATGGGCCACAGATTAGGCAACTCGTGAAAGATCCTAATTTTGTCAAATCAATGACTGAAGTCGAATCCAAAGCTTGGAATTCATTTGTTTTGGTTATGAGTAGCTTCCTAGGCAAAAAGAAATTTGACGACCATGTCGAACTTATTGAGTGCATGCTATCGAACTTGCAAGAGCTAGGGTGCAACATGAGCATAAAAATGCACTTCCTGCACTCGCATTTAGACCGATTCCCACAAAATCTGGGTGATTTTTAGTGAGGAGCCGGGTGAAAGATTTCATCAGGATCTTCGGACAATGGAAGAGCGTTATCAGAGGCGGTGGGACTCACATATGATGGCAGACTACTGCTGGAGTTTGCAACGAGATCTACCTAAAGTCGTTCATTCAAGGAAATCTTATAAAAGATCATTTGCTAGTGTTCAATAGAAATTTTGTTAACATAATGTATTATTTTTTTTGTATTTTTTTGGCAAAATAATAAAACTGTATATTTCAAAAGGTAAAGCTGTTAGCAATCTCCCAGTATTTTTTTCATAGTGTTATCAGTTAATCTAAAATTATGAATGACATTTTTTTAATAGGATAATAAAATAATTTTCTTACCTGGATTTAATTCTCTGTAAGTAGAGAAAGCATAGGCAGATATTAAATTTTGGAAACCTTTTGTATACTTGTTAGTTCTGTTGTAAGTAGGTGGTTGCCCTTTAGTTTTTTATTATATTTAGGAAAGATGGGACTGAGCTACCGCAAGCTGCCTAGAAAAATAATTTTTTGATATATATATATATATATATATATATATATATATATATATATATATATATATTTACATTGCATTATTTTATTTCTAATGATACCAAATTTCATAGCATACATCATGCTTTTTACTGATTAAAATGACTGAAAGGGCAAACAAGTAGAACAAGAATTGAAAATAGGGGTAAGAGAAACGAAAAATTAAACAAATTTTAAGTTTACCAATTAAATTTATTGACATAAACCAAACGCAATATTTTGTAATATCTCCCCTAGCCCTTATTACCACTTCCAGTCGGTTTTTCATGGAGCGGTTGAGCTTTTTCACCACTCTCTGTGGGATCCTTGCCCACTCTTCCGTCATCGCAACCTTTAAGTGCCTCAGCGATACAGGGGCTGAATTTCTGACCCGAACTCTTCTTTTGAGCTCATCCCCATTGGATTGTGATCAGAACTCCTCGTAGGTCAGTCTAATGTGGGTGTTCCGACTTTCGCCGGGTATTGCCATGTTCCTGCAGGATCTCCTCGATGTACCAGTGAGCAGTTAATCCACCGCTACGAGTCTCATCAGTCACCAAAACCAAAACGGTTTTCGCATTCAGTAAGATACCTCCCCACATCATGAGAGATCCTCCTCCGTAGGCGACCATATCAGTAATGCAACACTGCGCATAGCACTCCCCAGGCCTCCTACTTCCATCATTGTAGGCACATTCGGGACGGAGAATAAAACGAAGGACCATTGCTCTAAGGTCCAGTAGACATGTTCTCGGGCAAATCTGAGTCCCGCTTGTCGATGGGTTACTGTCAATTTCGGTCTGTTAGCTGGTCTTTTAGGAGTTAGATTAGCTTCTTTAAGTCTTCTTCTGATTGTCCAAGGGCCCGACCACTAACTTGTCGGAGCTCCTGCTGGACCTCAACGCCGGTCAAGTTACGATTTCTTAGAGTTGTGTTGAGAATGAAGCTGTGGTCTCGCTCCGAGATATACCTTCTTCTTCCTGATCCTGGTCTCCGTGTAAAGGTGCCAGTTTCTTGGTAAAGTCTGGAAACAGCTGACTGGCTGAAGTGAGCTGCGCAGCGACTACATGTTGCCTATGACCTTCTTGCAATAGGACAATGACTTGTACCGTTTCTTCCGGAGTGGAATCCATTTTTTCGATGATGTAATTAGCGAGCAGGAATAGCAGAAATGTCGACGATTCAAGTTCCGATAAAGGAATGATAGGAAAATACAGTTGCATGTGTTTTTATAGGAATGAATAGCGCGCAAGGAGTACGTTACTGAGCGAGTAAAAACGGTTCTATTGAGTAAAACTGTTTTAATCAGTAAAACTTTTTGGAAATCCAAATGTTTTTGGTATTATTGGAAAGAGCAAAAAATCAGCATTCTAATGATACTAAAAATAATACCACTGTTTGAAAATTAAATTCAAGGATTGGTGTTAAATAAAGCAAAATCGTTTGTGTCGATTTTTTTGCTCACCAGTATATACATATATATATATATATATATATATATATATATATATATATATATATATATATATATGTATGTATATATATATATATATATATATATATATATATATGTATATATATATATATATATATATATATATATATATATATATATATATATATATATATATATAGAGTCGACACTGTTTATAGTGAAACCCTATATAGTGAAAAACTCTTTATAGTGCAATTTTTTCAAGACCTAGAATATCTTACATACATAGCAATATATACGGATTTTTTCTTTATATAGTGAAAAACTCTCTATAGTGAAATTTCGGTCAACATTTTGGTCTTTCACTATATAGAGTGTCGACTGTATTTATATATATATATATATATATATATATATATATATATATATATATATATATATATTTATATGTATATATATATATATATATATATATATATATATATATATATATATATATATACATATATATATATATATATATATATATATATATATATATATATATATATATATATATATATATATAAAGTTGTCGAAAAATATTGAGCATTTTTCTTATTAGATAGCCTTAGCGTCATATCTTTCACACAATATAAATGGTATCGGGCCATACTTAGCATCGGTTGAAAGCTGACATTTGACAGTAGTAGAAGTTTATTGAAAATTAATTTAAAGCTCCTTAAAGATGAGTGAAATTTCTGCAAAATTTGCTACATTTTACAATCTTATTTCGATAAAGGTACAAATGCTGCGCAGGCCTATGAAGAAATTTGTATTGTTAATAGTCAAGATACCTTGTCAAAAGCAATAGCCACAAGATGTTTAAGTCGTTTTTGTTCTAGAAATTTCGAGGTCAAAGATGCTCCTCGCAGTGATCGAGCAATGACAAAAAAGTTGATAGAATTTTGGCAACAGTTGAGCAAAATCAACATAGCATTGTGAAGGTACTAAACGTCGATCTATCCGTTACAAAACAGGTTTAAGACATTTAAAGAAAGCTGGCTACAAGAGGAAGCTCGATGTTTGGGTACCACATGATTTGACGTTAAAATATTTACGCTATCGAATTTCCATCGGCGAATCTCTACAAAAACGTAACAAAATTAGCCATTTCTGAGCGCTTGATCACGGGCCTTAAAAAGTATACGATAATAATGCGTGAAAAAGATCGTTGTCGACAAGCTCCACAAACGGTGATAAAGCCCAGTTTGATACTCAAAAGGGTGACCATGTGTGTTTGGTGGAATTGGAAGGAAATCGTGCACCATGAGCTGCTGCCCCCTAGCCAAAAGATTGATGCTGTACTTTATTGTCGGCAATTGAGGAGATTGAAACAAACGATTAAAAAAAATTGGCTGAACTAGTCAATAGAAAAGAGGCCGCTATAGCGTAGTGGTTAAGGTGCCTGCTTTCTACGCCAGCGACTCTAGTTCGGATCTCGGTTCGAGAAATAATAACAAAAAATAACCGGTCAAGTGCAAGTTGGACTTGCGCAATTAGTGTCCCGTATGTTGATTGCTTTTAAAATAAAAATTTTTGTTACGGCGGTATAAAATAATCACCTTTTTTTCCGATCTTTACTGAAAACAGATGACATTGAATTTTTTTTTTTATATACCAGATAAATTATTAAAGGTCGCGATAATTTTCGTTCAATCTACACCTTGTGGAGAATATTCCAGAACTTTTTTTAAATTTTTTGATCAGTACTTCTCGAGATTGGATAGCGATCTTTCGCAATTTTTAAAAAATAATACAAAGAAAAGTGTGCGCAAGTATTACATTATATATATTTTTGAATTCGTGTTCTTACAAGCTTTATTTGACACCCCACTTGATGGAATGGTAATTTTGTTTTCGCTTCCGATTTCACCCCCCAAAAGTAACTCCTTAATTCAAAATTTAACTTTCAAAACTACACGGCTCTGATAAGGCCATTAGTTCTATTAGTTCCAGTTTTCACCTTTCTATGTCAAATAGTTTCGGAGAAAATCGAGTGTGGCAGACGGACAGACAGACAGACGGATAGACAGACAGACACCGAAGTGATCTTATAAGTGTTCTGTACGGAACACTAAAAAAATAAAAGTAATATTTTCTTGACCAGAAAGAATATAAAGGGTACATCGTCAAGCTCCTTAAAAAATTAAGGGATGTGCTCAATATGGACTCCCTGTGAGACTACACACTTTTTTAAGAATCCGAGTTCTTTGAACTTTAAAGAGCATACCGGGATTATTCCTTATTTCAACAAGATATCTGTGGTCTACGCCTTTTTTTGTCAATTCTGTCCGCTGTATCTCACTTGGTCGCTGCAATTTCATTAATTGTTGTCTTTCGAGATCAGAATTAATGGTTTGGATAGGTCATCACACTTCGTGATATACGATTCCCTTGCAATCCCACTAAATACTGTCTTGGTGTTAATTCTGGCATTGTCACCGTTTGCGTAGCTTCACTACGCTTCGACCACGACTTTTTTCGCACATTATTCAATTTCTTATAGTTTGTAATGGAATGTTTCAAAAAGGGACCGATTTAATTCCATTTCAACAGTGTTTCGAAGTTTAGTTCAGGTTTTTAACCGTTAAAATATGTGACTGAACTTCTGTTTGTATCCAGCCTTTTCTAAATGGCTCAAAATTATTTGGTGATAGATTTTTAATTCCTTACGTATATGTCAATATTGTTCAGCTTTTTCCAAGGTTTCATCGGCTCTTTCGGTGATTGATGGACCAGAGCGAGTGACAAATTCCAGAACGAAAGCGAGCGAACTATCTATCGGCTATTGTTTTAGATAAAGTACGTTTACCGTTAACAGCATAAATTCCTTTACGATCCTGCGTAGCACTTTTCCTTCTATCATAGTGAAATTTCAAATTTAGCGAATTTTTCCAGACGTTTTAACTTGAATCATGAATGTATCGTTTTGATTTGTTCAAATGTCACCTTTCAAACGTGCTTCAGTATGACTAGAACCGATTAGCATTACCAGAGATAGGGGGCTGTAAAGCCATCTAGAAGAAATAAGGTCCGATACTTTTTCGACAGCTTTAGTACTTCCATAAATACTGTTACAAACTTTTACGTACGCCCTCGATAAACATTAACACTTTTTTAATGATATTATTTATAGGTTATGTTACACAGTTATAGTGTGTAAACATATTTATAATTTGAATTCTTTAAACAATGCAATGGAGTGATCAAGAAAATAGGATTGCTGTTGTAGCTTTATTGAGGTGTGGTATGAAAAAAAGCGACATTTTTAAGACCTTAAAACCGCTTAAAATAAGTCGTATGTTTGTTTACTGGGCGATAAAATTATTTACTTAGATGGGAGACATAAAGAACAGGCAACATTCAGGAAAACCAAAAACAATTCCAACGCCACAAGCTGTTAAAGCTATAAAAGCACGAATTGACCGAAATCTTCTCCGCAAGCAATATGTATCATATTATTAAAGTCCCAAGACTTGGCGCTTATAAGAGACACATTGGTCATTTGCTAACGGAAGATTTAAAGCGAATACGGTGACAAAAATCTAAAAGTTTTTTGAAGGAATACACTAATGACAAACAGAAAAATTTTGTTTGCCGACGAAAAAACTTCACTGTGGAACGGTCTTTCAATAAGCAAAATGAAAGAATTTATGCCAGATCTTTTAAGGAAGCGGCTGAACTTGTTCCAAAAGGTTAGAGGGGTCATCATCCACCATCAGTTATGGTTTAGTGGGGAGTCAGCTACTATTTTAGAGAACATTATGAAACCCTTAAATCATACTCCTTTCAATAATAAGCATCTGGTCGTTTGCACCAGGATACAAAGCTAAAACAACACAAGCATGGCTTCAACAAAATGTGCCTTCATTTAGTAATACAGAAGATTGGCCTTCTGCATGTCCAGACCTAAATCCTTTAGATTATAAACTATGATCCCTCTTAGAGGGTACGGTTTGTTCTAACACATGCCAATCTTCACTCTTTAAAACGAGCTTTAACAAAAGCGGTGGACAATTTTTCGTTGGATCAAGTGCGTGCTGCCATAGACGAATAGCCTTATCGTTTGAGGGCTTGAGTAAAAGCAATGGGGGGCCATTTTGAGTAAATGTTGAATTAATTTTATGGTTATGAATATATAAATTAATTTCATAATAATTTGTTTAAATTTTCATGGAAATTAAATGTTTAGGCGATGTTTTCATTGTAACACTATTATAGGTATATTAACAAATATAAAGAAAAGATGTGGGCAACTAATGTGCCTAACCAGAACACTAATTTTTTTACTGTCTTGCTTATTTTATGATAGTGTAACCTTTGCTTTAATAAGTGAATATATCGTTAGAATATTTGCCAAATGTACTGGTATAGGTAAACACATCTCAACTGTTACATTTTCGTTTTGTGTGTTATAACTTAATAATTAGTAGAGATTTGTACTATTTCTTATGTAGTTTGGAAAATCGTTTCAATAATTTTTCGTTGACCGGTCTCTATTACCAATAAAAAATTACATCACAGTCACAATTTTTAAAGATGTACTTACTGATCCATTTTTTAGTGCGGTTTGAACAAGAGGTATGTCACCAGTGGGAATCCATCCTTCAGCAATTAAACATTTTTTAGTGACGTCTTGATTGAAAAGATTTAAAGTATGGTAAATAGCTTTCATTTTTCTAACTGTGACGCTCCAATTTTGAATATCCTTGGCAACGGCCACTGAAATGGATTATATGGTTGTTAGTTATTTACTAAGTATATGCAATTAATAAAGAGTAACATTAACTCATTTTTTATAAAAACTTGCAGTGAGCGTTGATTGGGACAAAGCTGTTGTTCTCCCTATATATAAAAAGGGAAAGAAATTTGACGCAGAAAATTATAAAACAGTCTACCTAACTTCAGTGGTTAGTTCAGGTTATCTGTTAAATATGTAAGTGTTGGCAATTAACCTCTTGGCATGATCAGATCGCAGCAAAGAGAGCTTCTCAAAAGGTGGGAATGCTATTTCGAACTAGAAAGCTTTACACTCCACAAAACTGTTAATTCTGTACAAAGGTCAAATTTGACCAACGATCGACAACATGTACCCATACTTTTTCGGAATTCGAGTGGTGTGTTATCTATTTTTGTTTCACATTTTCTATGTATTATGGTATGGATGATTCTAAAGAATATCTTAAGAAAGTGAGACATTAAATTTATTAAGCGATAATCGTCACATTTCATTGATTTTGACTTTTTGGGTATTGGGATAATGATCGGCTTTAACCAGTCAAGAGGGATTTGTTTAGTTTCATATATCTTGTTTTTTTTTATAGGTCTAGCACACGTTCTACAGGGAAGTCCCTAAAGCGCTCCAGGAGCGGCATGTGTGCGGAGAAGGCGATTCACGTTGTTCTTGGATCGCTGTAAATTGTAGTCGGTGGGAAACACAGCCCTGGGCAAATTATTCCAAAGAGATGATGTTCTTCAGATAAAAGACTGCTTGAAAAGCGTCGTACGCGGAGTAACAAGCTGAACCTCATATGGATGTGAAGTATTAACGCGACGTGTGTTTCTAACATGCACCGCTCTGGGAGAAATTAAGAGGGCTACATCCAACCGTTCTTCGATGTTCCAGCGAATCAAGGCCAATCAGATGAACAGCTCTTCTCTGAACAGAATCCAACAAATGCAGTGTATTCCATAGTTCGTCGAATTTGAGCTTTGTAAAGAATTAACAGTTGTTGTGTAAAGCTTTCTGGTTCGAAATAATATTCCCAACTTTTGAGAAGCTCTCCGTGCTATGCCTGCAACATGTTCATGCCAGGACATATTTGCTCCCAAATTAATGGCCAACAAATTGAGTGACGATGCTAGGGGAATGGAGTGCCCCGACATGACTAGGTCGGGTTCAGCGACGTTAACTTTTTTAGAAAAAATTGCCGGCTAGGTTTTTGTAGCGTTAAATTCCACTTGGTTACTGTTACCCCAAGATAGACTTTCTTTCAGGACTTTGTTAAGTTGAGGGACCTCCTGTTGTTTGCGGATATTCGCCTGAGTAGCCGATGTCCGAGGGTTCAAAGTGAATGAAGAGATAAGCGTACTATCATCTGCAAACCTGTAGATTGGATTCCCGGTCTTTTCCAGCAGATCGTTAATGTAAATGAGAAAGATAGTAGGAGATAGTGTGGAGCCTTGGGGCACACCGGCGTTGATAGTGAAGGTGTTAGAAAGAAATCCGTCGACCGCCACTCGTAATAAACGCTCTCTAAGGAAACATGAGAGCCACAAACAGAACTTTTCAGACATACCATAAGAGCGTAGCTTAGCCAACAGTCCATCGTGCCAAATACGGTCGAATGCCTTCGATATGTCCAGAGCAACCGCTCGAGATTCTCCAATTGCGTTGTTCCAAACATGTGTTACATAAGTCAGAAGATCTCCTGTTGATCTATGTCTACGAAAGCCATATTGCTGATCGCTAGTAATGTTCAATCCTTCAAGATATTCTAGAAGATGCTGATTGAGAACCTTTTTCATGACTTTCGATATTATTGAAAGCAGTGCGACTGGTCGGTAGTTATTTGGCAAAGTCTTCTTGCCTTTTTTAGGTTTCGGCTGAACTGTGGCACATTTCCAGCAGGAAGGAAATATTCCCTTTCTGTAGATAGGTTGAAAAGTCTATTGAAAACTGGTTTTAGTTCCCTCGCACAGTTTTTGAGAACTATGGCAGGCATTCCGTTAGCGCCAGAAGCCTTTTTGGTGTCTGGCTTCATTAAAATACGCTTTATGATTCGCTGTCTGAAGACAACATCGGGCATCCCTGACTGCAATATGGGAATAGTAGGTGGTGTTATTCCTTGAAAATCGACAGTGGAATGTGAAGCAAAGAGTTCAGCCAACAAGTTCGCTTTCTCAACAGGTGTCGTCGTAATAGAATTATCTGGCCGTGTGAGTGGTGGTATGGTAGATTTGGTGAAATTTTGACTAACTGCCTTAGCGACTGACCAAAAGGACCTGGAATTGTTGGGACAAACGAGAAGTTTGTTTCTAATTCATTGATTGTGTGTCTCCTTGGTTTCGTCTATAATTCCTTTGCATCTGTTCTGGACACGAATAAAGGTGTTACGATTTATGGTGTTAGGATTTTCACATCGTTGTCGGTAGGTAAGATGTTTAGAAGCAACAGTTTCTTTGCATTTTCGGTCAAGCCAAGGCTTGCCGTTGGAGGGGCATTTCTTCGAAAAAGGGATGTAAGCTTCCATACCAGCCAAAATAACATCCGAGACCTTAGATGGGTTGTCGGATCGAAAATATTTTGAGGATTTCTCCCTTTATCTCATCTCGCCCAACTGCTTTTCCATCCTTCTGTAGTGGTATAGCATGAAAAACTTCTCTTTTTGTTATTTCTGACCCTATTTCATTTTCCCTGTTTAGTTGTAAGTTGTCTAATCTATGTCCGTTGAAAAGCTGGTCTATGTATTGCCTCCATGTTTTTAATTTGTCCTTAATAAAATATTCACTAATGACATCTAAAAGTTAAACCTGCTTTAGTTATTATATAATTAACAACGTCTAGTTTTTCAGTTGACTTTTATTATTAATATTTTTCTCCTAACTCTAATTAAGAAATACCAGCCCGGGATTTATTTCTTATACAATGGTGAAATACATGCACAAGTATCTGGCATGGCAATGAGTTCTCTTTCTCCATTTATTGCATACATATTTATGAAACAATTAGAAAAATAAGACACCGACAATCTTAACCAAAACTCTGGAAACGTTAGATTAATAATATTTTCGTAATTTGGCCGTACGGTTAAGGATCTCAATTCCTTACATTCAAATCCCCAGTTTATCTTTGACGTTGAAAATAATAATACTCTCCCTTTCCTAAATCATCTTCATAGTGGAATATCAGATATAACTTTGGGCTACTCAGTATACCAAAAACCCCCTCATACGGATAGATATATAAATGCTTCCTCGCATCGCCATCCCGCCCAAAACACTCAGTAATGAACTTCTAGAATTAAATCAATTTCGTGCTAAATTCCATACTATATTCCAAAGAAGTCAGGAGAAATTCATAACAACTATACTTATGATACTGTTGCAGTTTATATTAAGAGGGGCACCCGACCGGCTGCGGATCTGACTTTGTTCCACTCACGAAGCTCTCATTAATATACGAGGACCGAAAATTGTTTAACCATTTGCCAACTCACATCAAGATTGCTAATTTACTTAGAGTGTTTCGAAAGTGTTTTAAAAAAATTATTAATTTACAAATCATATTACGACTGGGTGAGTTTTATGCTGATTCGCTCGCATAACCCCTCTGTCTGTTCTTGGCTTTCATTCCGTTTATCGTGAAGCGCCTGTGTTGTGTGAGTTTGTATGCTCTCTTTTCCCTTGATAATGACAACGACGTATTATTGTTTTAGTTTTATATACTAAGGTTAATTTTACTTTGACTAGAAATAGATCTGTGTTAACTAGGTATCTTGCTGTTTGTCTACTGTATATTTGATGTTGGGTGTTCTACATTTTAACTTAGTATATATTTTGTTTACAGGTTATTATTGTTTTATATTCTATTTTTTGCATTATAATTATGTTTTTATATTTCTTAGATGTCAAAGAAAAACCAAAAAAGTACTTTTGATATTGATATTGATTTTAATTGATTTTAAAATAGATTTCTGCAACATACGAGGTTTAAACATAAATTTAGTGCACTATCACAATCAAATAAACTGCATGTACTCGCTCTCTGTGAAATCAAGGTCAGTTCATCGACCAGCACAGTCAACTATCTTTATCCTGGGTATGACTTCTATTCCCGATTTAGGCGTAACTTTGGAATCTGTCTTTGTGTCAGAAGCGATCTCTCTTGCCAACGAGAAGAGGTTCTGGAGCCCCCAAACTTTGATGTTATGTGGTTAAAAATATCAACTCAACAAACCACAAGGTTCATCTGCATCCTCTATTGACCACCAAGTGATACTAACTTTAGAATACTTTTGGCTTCTCTTGCAGACGCCATCGATAAATTAACTATCCAAATGCCAAAATTGCCTTCCTGGGCGACTTTAATGTCCGCAACATCAACTAGCTTAAGTATTCAAATACTACCGACGAACAAAGTTGTGAAGCTGAATCATTCTTAATCAGTTGTGGCTTCACTCAGCTTATTGACGAACCAACATTGATCCCTGATCGAAACGGGGAGTTCGCCAGTCTTCTTGATCTGTTTTTAACCACCAATCCAGGAGTTTGCACTGTCACCATAAATCTGCAATTCGGTTCTTCCGACGATAAACTGCTTTCGACATAGAGTATCCTACCTATCAGTGACAGAGAGGCGCCTAAACCGCGCAAGGTTTGGTACTACAAATCTGCTAAATGGGAAGATCTCATGGAATATTTTCGAACATTGCCTTCTGACTGCGTCAAGATGTTATTTTGGCTGGTATGAAAACTCACATCCCTTTTTCGAAGAAATGTCCTCCCAACGGCAAGCCTTGGTTTGACCGAAAATGCAAAGAAGCTGTTGCTTCTAAACATCTAGCCTACCGACAGTAGCGTGAAAATCCTAACGCCGTAAATTGTAACACCTTTGTTCGTGCCCGGAACAGATGCAAGGAAATTATCGACGAAACCAAGGAGGCACACAATCAACGAATTACAAGCAAACTTCTCGCTTGTCCTAACAATTCCAGATCCTTTTGGTCAGTCGCTAAGGCACACTACCTACTATTCCCACAGTGCAGTCAAGGATGCCTGATATTGTCTTCAGACACCGTATCATAAAACGTATTTTAATGAAGTTAGACACCAAAAAAGCTTCTGGCGCTTTTGAAATACCTGCCATAGTTCTCAAAAACTGTGCGAGGGAACTAACACCAGTTTTCTGTAGACTTTTAAACCTCCTATCTTACAGAAAGGGAATATTTCCTTCCTGCTGGAAAAGTGCCACAGTTCAGCCGATACCTAAAAAAGGTAAGAAGTCCTTGTGAAATAACTACCGACCAGTCGCACTGCTTTCAATAATATCGAAAGTCATGGAAAAGGCTATCAATCAGCATCTCCTAAAATATCTTGAAGAACTCAACATTATTAGCGACCACCAATATGGCTTTCGTAAACATAGATCAACAGCAGATCTTCTGACTTATATAACACATGTTTGGAACAACGCAATTGAACACTTTGGAAAATCTCGAGCGGTTGCTCTTGATATATCCAAGGCATTCAACCGTGTTTGACACGATGGACTGTTAGCTAAACTACGATCTTCTGGTATGTCTGAAAAGTTCTGTTTGTGGCTCTCATGTTTCCTCAGGGAGCGTTCGAGTAGCAGTCGACGGATTTCTTTCTAACACCTTCACTATTAACGCCGGCGTGCCCCAAGGCTCCATACTGTCTCCTACTCTCTTTCTCATTTACATCAACGCTCTGCTGGGAAAGACCGGGAATCCAATCTACAGCTTTGCAGACGACAGTACGCTTATCTGTTCATTCACTTTGAACGCTCGGACATCAGCTACTCAGACGAATATCCGCAGGCAGCAGGAAGTCATTCAACTTATCAAAGACCTGAAAGAAATTCTATCTTGGGGAAACAGTAAGCAAGTGGGATTTAACGCTACAAAAATCCAGGCGGCAGTTTTTTGTAAAAAAGTTAACGTTGCTGAACCCGACGTAGTTATGTCGGGGCACTCCATTCCCCTAGCATCTTCATTCAATTTTTTGGACATTAATTTGGGAGCAAATATGACCTGGCATGAACATGTTGCAGGCATAACAAGGAGAGCTTCTCAAAAGTTGAGAATATTATTTCGAACCAGAAACACCCCAGAACAACTGTTAATTCTTTATAAAGCTTAAATTCGACCAACCATACTGCTCAAATGTTTGGGCTCCGCTCCCAAACATACACTGCATTTGTTAGATTCTATTCAGAGAAGGGCTGTTCGTCTGATTGGAGACCCGGAACTGACCGTATTTTCATGGAAAGTGTTCGAAGGATTTAGCCCGCTTAATTCTTCCCAGAGCGGTGCACGTTAGAAATACACGTCGCGCTAATACTTCATATCCGTATGAGGTTCAGCTTGTTACTCCTCGTACAGCACTTTTCAAGAAATCTTTTATATGGAGGACATTATCCCTTTGGAATAATTTGCTCAGGACTGTGTTTCTCACCGAGTACAATTTACAGCGATTCAAGAACAACGTGAAGCGCTTTTTTGCACACATATCGCTCCTGTAACGCTTTGGGGATTTCCCTGCAGCACGTGTGCTAGACCAATAAAAAAAATGATACTTTGATAAAAGGCACCAGAAAAAAACCGGTCAAGTGACTGCTGAAGTATTCTATAAAATTCCGTCACAAAACCTTTGTAGTAAAAGTTTAAAATCAATATTTGCCACCTAAATATTGTCTATAATTAAACGAATAAAATTATTCTGTCTCGGTACCTATCCGTTGGTTACCAGTCATCATGGAAATTTATTTCATCTAGGATTAGCCCAATGCTTAAAGCAGTAAGGTTTTAGTACTGATTGTACCGAATACGTATCGATATTTCGTTGCTCTTAGTGCCGGTTAAATTCACAACTTTTCACGAAAAAGACCATATTGTCAAGCCAAATAGTTTTTTTTTTTATACCAGATAAATCATCAAACGTACTGTACTCGTGATAATATTCGCTCAATCTACACGTTATGGAGAATATTCCAGAGTTTTTTCGAGATTTTTTGATGAGTTCTTTTCAAGATTTGGTGGGGGGGACAGTAAGTTTTGGTCATTTTTTAAAAATAATATAAAGAAAAATTTGCACGAGTATTGCATCATATATATTTTTGAACTCGTGTTTTTACAAGCTTTTAGCTAACACCCCACTCGATGACATTGCAAAATTTTTTTTCACTTTTAATTTCACCCCTCTAAACTAACCCCTTCAGTCAAAATTTAACTTTTAAAACTACACGGCTCTGATTGGGCTATCAATGAATACATTTGCGCCAAATATCAACTTTCTGTGTCAAATAGTTTCGCAAAAGATCGGGTGTGACAGACCGATAGACAGACACCGAAGTAATCTCATAAGTACGGAACACTAAAAATGAGTTTTTATAACAAAATTTAAAATCAAATTCGACAGTTAAGTTTTGGGGATTAGTAAAAATATAAGAATAGTTGTACAAATTGTAACAAAATTTTTCTTTTTGTTATAATTATAAATAAGAGAAAACGAATTTTCCTGCCTCGTCCTGTGGAGCTTAATAGCTTTAAAGGCTGGTTCTCTTGTCAATTTGAAACACTAATTGCCATATTACACCAGTTTTACAGTTAAACCTTTTTAGTAAATGAGGCAGTATTTTCCAATATAGTCTAAGTATTTCTAAAAAGCAAAAAACCAAGATTCTCTGGAAATTGCTCTAAGACAACACCAGATAAATGTATCTAAACACTTATTCTCGAGCTTATTGAATTTTCTATATTTTCATAATTTTTTCCAGTTTTCCTGACATAAACAATTTGTTTTTACTTTTATGATTAAATATATTTTACAAAATTTGAAAATAAAGATTTATAATCATCTGATACGAAAGATAATAAATGATTCTGATAGTTGATGTCAGAAGATTAACTGGTATTAGTTTGCAATTGTAATAAAAATTGGTTTGTGATCGACTTTAAATTCACTGATTGAAAGCATTATTTCTTTATTCATAGCCTAATTATACATAATGACATAAATGAATGACAGACATAGGGCGTTAAATTTAAAAACTATGTGTTTACTGGTGAAGCTTTTGCATATCGGCAGTTAAAAAAAATGCTCTCTAATTTTGTTGAAAGCCATGTAAACATCAGTATGTATTAAAAATACACTAATAAAGTCCAACTTTAACTTTTACTTACTTAAGAGCCTTACTCTATGATCTTCTGTTTGATTTATGACTGTTTTAATGTCAGCTACTTCTGCTGTTACATGCTTAATTGCTTCGTTTCTACCTGTCACCGATTCGGGAATATTGACAAGATTTACTTTATATCCGGTACACAGCTTTTTAATTTTCGATAGCAAGTTTTCTCCTTGGTAAAATGCTATAAAAGCTACTTGTCTCTGTTCTCTGCCCTTAAAGAAATAATACGTAATGACATATTTAGGTTATGTCGTTGTTAGTGTGCCTTTTATTTATACGGTCTGTCAAGTAAGAATGTCTCTGAGATAATTCATTTTGGTACATGCGATTCTAGCGATTCAACTAAAAATCGTTAGAGCGAACTTTTGTCTACGGCGCATTTAAGTAAAAATATTATTTGATTCCAAACTTTCGTCGAAATCACATAAAATCCAAAATGGGTCACTTGTTTGCGCGTCGGTCCGAGGCAGTTTTTCTTTGTTCCCAAAGAGGCCTAAAATGAAACATTCCGTGGCCGCTAAATATATTAAAAAGTCGGTATCGTTTGTGAAGAAGTGGGTAAATTGTTTTAACGAGACGAAAAATATCGACGACTTGCCAAAACGTAGGCAAAGTCACTCGGAAAGACGAAAAACGAATCGTGTCTTTGTTTTCACGTGATCCGAAACTGATGCTGCACCAAGAAGCGGCAAAATTAAGTCGGCTTGAATGTGTCCCACGAGACTATTCGACAACGTCTTCGTGCTCATGATGGCAAATTTCGAGGCACATTGAAGAACCCTTTACTGGGTGAAAATCACGTTGCGAAATGGCTCGCTTGGGCCCACGATAAGATACTAGAGTAGTCCTCACAATCGCCGGACGTCAACCATATTGAAAACGTTTGGTTCTTGGTAAAGAGAAAGCTCAGAGGAAAGACTCTGAGGACTTTGACTCGGTTGTCTCGCAAGATTCGAAAAATTTGGAGTCATTGCCGTAGTATGCAGAAAATCTCATCGACAGCTTGCCTCGAAGATGTCAGGCAATTATTGATGCAGGAGGCGATTGGACAACTTACTAAGGTAATAGTGCCGTTGTTAGCACGCCAAAGAATACATTGTCGGCAAAAAATGTTCTCGAAACACATTTTTTCAAGAATAGGTGCGGTCAGATTCTTACTTGACAGACTGTACCTAAATTAACTCGACTTATGAATCTTTAACATAACTGTTGTTCCATTACATGTATAGGAGGAAATAAACTTACACAAGGAGTTAAGATTCACAAAATCAAGGGTGTTTTTTTAAATACGAACTTGTTTTTACAAGTTATTTATTCATTAAAATGATTAATTCACAAAATATGACCAGTATGAAAGTTCTTAAAAAATCCCGTACTTAAACTATAGTTAGTTTTGCCCTACTTTTAGGATAGGTAGTAGGCATCTAGTCGCTACGATACATATTGTATCGAGAGAATTATAAATAAATCTTTAACTGGGAGTTGTAACAGTCCAAGAATTCGTCTGGGTGAGTGATCCATTCATGGGGTGAAAAGACCCGTGGCTTTTGAAAAAAAAAACCATGTTTTTGCCAAAAATCGATTTTATTCTTCAACGTAGTTTCCCTCAAGAGCGACTCACTTATTTTAGCGATTTTCCAACATTTGGACACAAGACTTTTTAAACTAAGCTTCAGTTTTCCATTTGTTTTCTTTATCTGAACTATATCTCTTTCCCTGGAGCCACGTTTTCACATTTTGAAAGAAGTAATAATCGCTGGGGGCCAGATCTGGTGAATACGGATACGGATCAGGAAGCAATCATAGCCCAATTAGTCCAATTTCACCATCGATTTTATGGAGTTGCGAGCTGGTGCATTATCTTGGTGAAACGACACTTTCTTTTTCGCTAAATACGGCTTTTTTTTGATTTCATCATTCAAACGGTTCAAAAAAAGCAACTTAATAGTTTGTGGTGATTTTTTGCCCTTTTTTAATATAGCCGATCAGTATGATTCCATGTGCCTCTCAAAAAAATCTTGTCTAAACCTTTCCAGCTGATGTTTGTATTTTTGGACGGTTCGGTCAGCTATTATGCGGTGCTATCCACTCTGCAACTTTTATGTTATGTGGTTAAAAATAACGACTCAACCGACCACAAGGTTCATCTATATCCTCTATCGACCACCAAGTGACACTAACTTTAGAACACTTTTCGCTTCCCTTGCAGACACCATCGATCATTTAAAAATTAACTTTTCAAATGCCAAGATTGCCATCCTGGGCGACTTTAATGTCCACAACACCAACTGGCTTAAATATTCAAATACCACCGACGAACAAGGTCGTGAAGCTGAATCATTTTTCAATTAGTTGTGGCTTAACTCAGTTTATTGATGAACTAACACGGATCCCTGATCGAGACGGAGAGTTTGCCAGTCTTCTTGAGCTCTTTTTAACCACCAATCCGGAGATTTACACGGTCAGCGTAAATCCGCCGTTAAGTTCTTCCGACCATAAACTACTTTCGACATCGAGTATTCTACCAATCAATGACAGAGAGGCGCCTAAACCGCGCAAGATTTGGCACTACAAATCTGCTAAATGGGAAGATCTCATGGAATATTTTCGAACTTTCCCTTGGTTAGACGTTTGTTTTCGAACCGACGACCCATCTGACTGCGTCAGGGAGGTTTCCGATGTTACTTTGGCCGGTATGGAGGCTTACATCCCTTTTTCGAAGAATTGCCCTTCCAACGGCAAGCCTTGGTTTCACCGAAAATGCAAAGAAGCTGTTGCTTCTAAATATCTTGCATACCGACAATGGCGTGAAAATCCTAACGCCATAAATCGTAATACATTCGTTCGTGCCAGGAACAGATGCAAAGAAATTATCGACGAAACCAAGGAGGTACACAATCAACGGATTAGAAACAAACTTCTCGCTTGTCCCGACAATTCAAGGTCCTTTTGGTCGGTCGCTAAGGCAGTTAATCAAAATTTCACCAAATCCACCATACCACCACTCACATGGCCAGATAATTCTATTGCAACGACACCTGTTGAGAAAGCGAACTGGTTGGCTG
The DNA here is from genome assembly GCA_019049505.1 of Pachyrhynchus sulphureomaculatus. Lineage (NCBI taxonomy): Eukaryota > Metazoa > Arthropoda > Insecta > Coleoptera > Curculionidae > Pachyrhynchus > Pachyrhynchus sulphureomaculatus. The sequence continues at coordinate 55,772,655 of CM032452.1, forward strand.
AACTCTTTGCTTCACATTCTACTGTCGATTTCCAAGGAAAAATACCACCTACTATTCCCATAGTGCAGTCAAGGATGCCCGATGTTGTCTTCAGACAGCGTATCATAAAGCGTATTCTGATGAAGCTAGACACCAAAAAGGCTTCTGGCGCTGACGGAATACCTGCCATAGTTCTTAAAAACTGTGCGAGGGAACTAACACCAGTTTTCTGTAGACTTTTCAACCTATCCTACAGAAAGGGAATATTTCCTTCCTGCTGGAAATGTGCTACAGTTCAGCCGATACCTAAAAAAGGCAAGAAGACCTTGCCAAATAACTACCGACCAATCGCACTGCTTTCAATAATATCGAAAGTCATGGAAAAGGCTATCAATCAGCATCTTCTAAAATATCTTGAAGGATTCAACATTATTAGCGATCACCAATATGGCTTTCGTAAAAATAGATCAACAGGAGATCTTCTGACTTATGTAACACATGTTTGGAACAATGCAATTGAACACTTTGGAGAATCTCGAGCGGTTGCTCTTGACATATCCAAGGCATTCGACCGTGTTTGGCACGATGGACTGTTGGCTAAGCTACGTTCTTATGGTATGTCGGAAAAGTTCTGTTTGTGGCTCTCATGTTTCCTCAGAGAGCGTTCTTTACGATGGCAGTCGACGAATTTCTTTCTAACGCCTTCACTATCAACGCCGGTGTACCCCAAGGCTCCATACTGTCTCCTACTCTCTTTCTCATTTACATTAACGATCTGCTGGAAAAGACCGAGAATCCAATCTACAGCTTTGCAGATGACAGTACACTTATCTCTTCATTCACTTTGAACGCTCGGACATCGGTTACTCAGACGAATATCCGCAGGCAGCAGGAAGTCATTCAACTTAATAAAGACCTGGAAGAAATTCTATCTTGGGGTGACAGTAACAAAGTGGAATTTAACGCTACAAAAACCCAGGCGGCAGTTTTTTCTTAAAAAGTTAATGTTGCTGAAATCGACATAGTTATGTCGGGGCACTCCATTCCTCTAACATCGTCACTCAATTTGTTGGGCGTTAATTTGGGAGCAAATATGTCCTGGCATGAACATGTTGCAGGCATAGCAAGGAGAGCTTCTCAAAAGTTGGGAACATTATTTCGAACCAGAAAGCTTTACACTCCACAACAACTGTTAATTCTTTATAAAGCTCAAATTCGACCAACTATGGAATACTGCTCCCATGTTTGGAGCTCCGCTCCCAAACATACACTGCATTTGTTGGATTCTATTCAGAGAAGGGCTGTTCGTCTAATTGGAGACCCGGAACTGACCGTCGGCCTTGATTCGCTGGAACATCGAAGAACGGTTGGCGACTTGAGCCTATTCGATAAGTACTTTCATGGAAAGTGTTCGAAGGATGTGGCCCGCTTAATTCCTCCCAGAGCGGTGCATGTTAGAAGTACACGTCGCGGTAATTCTTCACATCCGTATGAGGTTCAGCTTGTTACTCCTCGTACCACGCTTTTCAAGCAGTCTTTTATATGGAGAACATCATCCTTTTGGAATAAGGAATAATTTGCCCAGGACTGTGTTTCCCACCGAGTACAATCTACAGCGATTCAAGAACAACGTGAATCGCTTTCTCCGCACACGTATCGCACCTGTAGCGTTTTAGGAACTTCCCCGTAGCACGTGTGCTAGATCCATAAAAAAAAAATATATATCCACTCTGCGGACTGCCTCGTGATGTCGGGCGTGTAGTGGTGGAATCATGTTTCGTCCATTATTACGAATCGATGCTAAAAATCCTTTGGAATACGCCGAAACAGTGCCAAAGAGCAATCCTAATCTGAGACACGTTTTTTTTTTTTTTTTTTTGGGTTTAGCACACGTGCTGCAGCGAAGTCCCTAAAGCGCTCCAGGAGCGGCATGAGTGCGGAAAAAGCGATTCATGTTGTTTTTGAATCGCTGTAAATTGTACTAGGTGGGAAACACAGCGCTGGGCAAATTATTCCAAAGGGATGACGTTCTCCATATAAAAGATTGCTTGAAAAGCGTTGTACGCGGAGTAACAAGCTGAAACTCATACGGATGTGAAGCACCAGCGCGACGTGTATTTCTAACATGCACCGCTTTGGGAGGAATTAAGCGGGCTACATCCTTCGAACACTTTCCATGGAAATACTTGTAGAACAGACTCAAATCGCCAACCGTTCTTCGATGTTTCAGCGAATCAAGGCCGCCGGTCAATTCCGGGCCCCCAATCAGGCGGACCGCTCTTCTCTGAACAGAATCCAACAAATGCAGTGTATGTTTGGGAGCGGAGCCCCAAACGTGGGAGCAGTATTCCATAGTTGGTCGAATTTGGGCTTTGTAAAGAATTAACAGTTGTTGTGGAGTGTAAAGCTTTCTGGTTCTAAATAATATTCCCAACTTTTGAGAAGCTCTCCTTACTATGCCTGCAACATGTTCATGCCAGGACATATTTGCTCCCAAACTAACGCCCAACAAATTGAGCGACGATGCAAGGGGAATGGAGTGCCCCGACACAACTATGTCGGGTTCAGCAACATTAACTTTTTAGAAAAAACTGCCGCCTGGGTTTTTGTAGCGTTAAATTCCACTTGGTTACTGTCACCCCAAGATAGAATTTCTTCCAGGTCTTTGTTAAGTTGAACGACCTCCTGCTGTCTGCGTATATTGGCCTGAGCACCCGATGTCCGAGCGTTCAAGGTGAATGAAGAGACAAGCGTACTGTCATCTGGAAAACTGTAGATTGGATTCCCGGTCTTTTCCAGCAGATCGTTATTGTAAATGAGAAAGAGAGTAGGAGACAGTATGGAGCCCTGGGGCACACCGGCGTTAATAGTGAGGGGTTAGAGAGAAATCCGTCGACCGCCACTCGTAAAGAACGCTCTCTGAGGAAACATGAGAGCCACAAACAGAACCTTTCAGACATACCATAAGAGTGTAACTTAACCAACAGTCCATCGTGCCAAACACCATCGAATGCCTTGGATATGTCAAGAGCAACAGCTCGAGATTCTCCAAAGTGTTCAATTGCGTTGTTCCAAACATGTGTTACATAAGTCAGAAGATCTCCTGTTGATCTATGTTTACGAAAACCATATTGGTGATCGCTAATAATATTGAATCGTTCAAGATATTTTAGAAGATGCTCATTTATAACCTTTTCCATGACTTTCGATATTATTGAAAGCAGTGCAACTGGTCGGTAGTTATTTGGCAAGGTCCTCTTGCCTTTTTTAGGTATCGGCTGAATCGTGGCACATTTCCAGCAGGACGGAAATATTCCCTTTCTGTAGGATAGGTTAAAAAGTCTACAGAAAACTGGTGTTAGCTCCCTTGCACAGTTTTTGAGAACTATGGCAGGTATTCCGTCAGGCCAAAAGCCTTCTTGGTGTCTAGCTTCATTAAAATACGCTTTATGATGCGCTGTCTGAAGACAACATCGGGCATCCTTGATTGCAATATGGGAATAGTAGGTGGTGTTTTTTCCTTGGAAATCGACAGTAGAATGTGAAGCAAAGAGTTCAGCCAACAAGTTCGCTCTCTCAACAGGTTGCAATGGAATTATCTGGCCGTCTGAGTGGTGGTATGGTGGATTTGGTAAAATTTTGACTAACTGCCTTAGCGACTGCCCAAAAGGACCTGGAATTGTTGGGACAAGCGAGAAGTTTGTTTCTAATTCGTTGATTGTGTGCCTCCTTGGTTTCGTCGATAATTCCTTTGCATCTGTTCCGGGCACGAACAAAGATGTTACGATTTACGGTGTTAGGATTTTCACGCAATTGTCGGTAGGCAATATGTTTAGAAGCAACAGCTTCTTCGCATTTTCGGTCGAACCAAGGCTTGCTGTTGGAGGAGCATTTCTTCGAAAAAGGGATGTAAGCTTCCATACCAGCCAAAATAACATCGGAGACCTCCCTGGCGCAGTCAGATGGGTTATCGGATCGAAAACAAAACGTCCATCCAAGGGAAAGTTCGAAAGTATTCCATGAGATCTTCCCATTTAGCAGATTTGTAGTGCCAAATCTTGCACGGCCTAGGCGCCTCTCTGTCACTGATTGGCAGGATACTCTACGTCGAAAGCAGTTTATGGTCGGAAGAACCTAACGGCGGATTTACGGTGACCGTGTAAATCTCCGGATTGGTGGTTAAAAACAGATCAAGAAGACTGGCGAACTCCCCGTCTCGATCGCTGTTTTTGACCGATCGTGAGAGTGCGCGGTACCAATCGGGCACATAGCTTTTTCATATCCAAATATTTATTCAAAATACGCCTCGTGCGTTCTGTTGATATCTTTACGATGTCAGGTATCTCGATCATTTTCACTTTGCTGTCATTCGGAACAATACGGTGAATTTTTTTGTGTTTTTTTTGTTAAGTGATTTCCTCATTTAAACGTACGGAACGTAATATATCATCAGTGTTTGTGCGACCGCATTTAAGTTCACTAATCCATTGACATATAGTTGCTTTTGACGGAGCAGATGTACCATAATATTTCTCAAGCCATTCTTGGGTTCTGGCTGTATTTTTCCCATCAAAAAGCAGTGTTTAATAACACACGAGATTCTGTTTGTTTCATCGTTTTACAAAAATCAAACTCGCACGCAGACTAATAGACAAAATGTCATGAATATTTTACACCAATCTTCTGAGGGTTGACACTAACTAAAAATTGTATGGCTTTTTTGTTTGTGCTGCCATCTATCAAAAAGTCTAGAGACTTTTTATCCCATTGCAGATGGTATGTTGAAATATCTTTGATCCGAAATTGAAAACAAAAATTTTCGTAGGTTCTTTCTCGTTTGACTTTTGGGTCGAAAATATTAAAAAAAGGTCTTAGTTCAGGGAGTGCTTCAATGTGTTTTTAAAGAAATGACACCCAGCCGTGGCGCTTCGAGGCGAAAAATAAATACAAGAAATAATACAATATCTAAATGTATTTTAAAATAGGAACTCAAGCGCTCTCCATATTTTCTATTAAGTCTGTACTTTGGTTCAATAATCAAAATCTGAAAATTTAAAGGATTCTCCATTTAATATTAAAGAAAGCTCTTAAGAAATGAGATGATCAGTGCTCTAGAGCGCAGTGATATTGGAGCCTAGAGTACATGCCGGCCACAGATTTCATACGGTGCACTGTGGGCCAGGAATCCGATTTTTTGTTCAAAATTGGCTAGAGCCCTCAATTATTAACGAAATCAGACAAGTTTCTTTTTAAAATACTCGTAAGCGAATTCCGGACAAACGTAAAGAAACCGATTTGCAACATATAACCTCAAACTTTTTTAAAATTGCAAAAAGCAGCACGGAACCGGGAGGTGAATTTTCGAAGTTCACATGATTTCAAGTTTACGCGTTCAAAACTAGTCTATTGGGGGTTTCTGGGGTCTCTGAATCTATCTCCGGGGTCATTTTTATCATATGTACCCTTTTGAGATATGAAATGGGGGGTTGGAGGGGAAGAAATTACGATATTGACTTGAATTAGAGTTTCGCGTTCAAAACTGGTTCCCCGGGGGATTCTATTTCCGGGGACATTTTGATCATATGCACCCTTTTGAGGGGTGAAGATGGGGCGGAGAATATCGTAATTTCTCACCCTTCAATCCTCATTTCACCACTCTAAAGGGTGCAGAAACCCCCAAGGAACCAGTTTTGAACGCGAAACTCTAATTCAGGTGAATATCGTCATTTCTTCCCCTCCAACCCCCATTTTCACCCCTTAAAAAGGTGCATATGATCAAAAAGACCCCCTCCCGGTTCCGTGCTGCTTTTTGCAATTTTAAAAAATTTTGAGGTTACATTTTGCAAATCGGCTTGCTTACGTTTGTTCGGAATTCGCGTACGAATATTCAAAAAAAATGCTCTAGACAATTTTGAACAAAAAATCAGCCTCCAGGCCCACTGTGCTGTGGTCGCGGAAGGCCAACTTCATGGCTACGGTATTCCCTCGTTTAGATTCTCACAAGACAGTGTACACTTGGGAAGGTTGTGAACATTGTTAGATGAAAATGGCCTCGGGAAGATGTTTTATAACCTCTTCCGTGTAATCAAGTCGTAGTTTGACTCTACGTGTACTGGAGAATACAGGATTGATACTCAACAACGTTGAATAGATGTAGTCATTTTTGTCCAGGGAAAGTTCAACAATAGAGCAAGAAAAATAATGTAAGTGAATTGTGTTGCTAATTGGGTAGTGAAAGAAGGATTAAAAATTAGCTCTTCCAACACAACCATAATTGCATTAATTACAAGAAGGAGGATCACGGTGAAGAGGTATAACTACCAGGAGAGGGCAAATATTTGATGGTTGCGTTATTCAAAATTAACTCGGAACCAACACTTAAACATATTTAAAAAGAGAGCAGACACTATAGCTACAATGATGTTAGTGTGATGCTTTCACGGAAAAACATAAAGATTAAAATGGAACAAATGTAATATATTAGGTCAATCAATAAATTTTGAGAGCGACACCTATGGAGCATCACTTGAAGCAAATAGTAAACACCATTTTGAAGCTTCATCTGCCGTATGAAGACACCGTAAATTTCAAGTCGATCTGTCAAGTGATTCATTGTTTATTAGCTGGTTACAATGGACGTGTTTGAGTATTTTTTTAAAAATGAAAAAAATTGAATATCGTGTAGTGAAAATTTTTTTTATTTTGGACGGTTTATTCGCAACTGATATCCATGCAAAGTTAGTAAAAGATTCATAGGTAGACTCTAGAGTTTAACCGTGATCGTACAAGCGTCAATAATGATCCTCGTTCAGGACGTCCAAAAACTGCAACAAATGAAGAAACTGTTGTGCAAGTAAGATATGGTAAAGAAAAACCGTTAATTAATCGTGGATTATTTAGCTGAGGCTATAGGCCTCTCACATGGATCAGTACATGAGATCTTAACTAATGTTTTGGGTATGAGAAAGCTGTTCACCAGATGGGTGCCCTCCTTGCTAACATCGGAACAAAAACGCACTCTAGAGAAAATTTTCTAAACCACATTTGACTCGTGTCACAAAGAAGGAAACTGATTTTGTGCGTCGATTTGTAACTATGGATGAAACTTGGGTTTACCAGTATGATCTGAACTGCGACAACAAACTGCACAGTGGATTGAGCTCCAAAGCAGCCACAGTGATCAAAGTCGTCCAAAAAAATTATAGCATCAGTTTTCTAGGATGTAAAAGGAATTTTGTTAATCGATTACCTTCAAGCCGGTAAAACAATTACAGGAGAGTATTATTGCAACCTTTTTGGACCAGCTGGATGAGAAAATTCGTGAGAAAAGGTCCTCTCATCTTTTATCACGACAATGCACCTGCTCATAGGGGTGCGTTGGCAACGGCAAAATTGGTCGGATTAAACTAAGAATTGCTGGAACATCCACCCTATTCACCAGATCTGGCTCTGTCTGACTTCCACCTGTTCCCAAACTTCAAAAGATTTCTACGTGGGAATCGTTTTTCAACAAATGATGAGATGACAGTATGGGGCACTTCAGAGTTGGGGTAAATGAATGGGAAAATAACTGGAAAAAATGTATTGAGCTTAAAGGGGAATATACTGAAGAATAAATGCATTTCGACTCATTAATTAACTTTGTTTCACTTCCGCTTTCAAAACTTAGTGACTGACCATTACTTAATGGTGTTTATAAGATAACTTACATAACACTAATATGGTGGTACAATAAAGGAGCACTATGTCTAATCTGAGCAAGATACAAGAAATTGCTTGTTTAAACATAATGAGAGCGATGAAAAGCACATGAAAGTTCTCTTGAATCTTTCTTCTTTCCACATAGTGTTATAAGGTGAAGCTGACATGGGATTCTTTGGGCTGACTAACAAACCAATTGGTATTTTTATTAATTTGGGATATAACCAGATTAGCGTCAAAGTGGACCATTAGATTGTATTACACGCCTACAGCATTATTTAACATGAGTTACGAGGTAATGATAAAAGATCGATCGGATTCATTGGCAAAACCCAGACTTCTGGCAAATATCGAAATTAATACCTAGTGTACAACCGGGTTAGAGATAGGGCAAGGGATTGAAGCTAGAATGTATACAAGAAAAAATAAGTTTAGCATTTCATTAGGACAATATGTTATTGTATTTCAGGCCAAGCATATAAAAATAGGAAAATCAATATTGTGACGTATGTATTAAGCCCAATAGTGCCTTCTAAAATGGCTTTAGTTTGCTAAAATGAACTTAGAGACCTAGCTGCCAACATCTGGGTTACGCTGATATGAGTCACACGGGAATTGATGGAAACGCGGCGATCCATTATGGTATTTTTCCTTGTACTGCCTTTTTGACATCTCCAAGGAAGATTATGGACCAAAGTATGGGGACAACGAGTCTTCTGTTGCCATTTTACCAGGCAAGAGAAGATTCGTTGTCCCCATTCTTAGGTCCATAATCTTCCTTGGAGATGTCAAAAAGGCAGTATGAGGGAAAATACCATAATGGATCAAAAAGGGCATAATGATTATTTGAGAAAAATGGTTATTACATTCTTAGATATTATAGAATAATTAATGAACCGTCTCCGAAGAAAGCTGGTGCTACCTTAATAGAGATCTAATTTAAGCATTGTGTAATAAGGAAACAGAAACAACTCATCATTTTTCATTTGACTGTAAGGCTTTAGACCGAAGAAAATAAGATCTTTTTGAATAAACAAATATGGATCTAGAAGAATTCATCAACCGACCATCATAGGACTTATATATACTTGTACAAGGAATAGTCGTGTTGGAGTAAAAAAAAATGGGAGAAAATACAATAAGCTCACTAGGGTTGTGATATTACTAACGACTTAATTAAAATTAATTCCGAGTAAGAGAAAGCTCTGTGAGACTGGAGTAAAAAAAATGGGAGAAAACACAACATGCTCAGTATGGTTGCGATATTTTTGAGGACTGAAATAACACTGATTCTGAGTAGGAAAAAACTTTGTGAGACGTGGAGGACCATCCAACTAGTGCAGATTATCTGGTGGATGCAATGATGTGACTTCTCTTTATTTGTGTTTGCGACGCGCTGGCCAAATAGAGTTATTGGATCGGTGATACTTTAGAATAGGGCAACGCTCTGTCGTGGAGCATTCATAGAGTAGTTGTAAAGGTTCTACGGCGACCTTGATCGTTAAGTCAGTTGGGGACAATTATTCAAGGGAGGGCTAGAAGAAGTTTTTTGATTTACTTGCTGGATTTACTTGCTATTTTGGACGGTTTATTCGCAACTGATATCCATGCAAAGTTAGTAAAAGATTCATAGGTAGACTCTAGAGTTTAACCGTGATCGTACAAGCGTCAATAATGATCCTCGTTCAGGACGTCCAAAAACTGCAACAAATGAAGAAACTGTTGTGCAAGTAAGATATGGTAAAGAAAAACCGTTAATTAATCGTGGATTATTTAGCTGAGGCTATAGGCCTCTCACATGGATCAGTACATGAGATCGGTGATACTTTAGAATAGGGCAACGCTCTGTCGTGGAGCATTCATAGAGTAGTTGTAAAGGTTCTACGGCGACCTTGATCGTTAAGTCAGTTGGGGACAATTATTCAAGGGAGGGCTAGAAGAAGTTTTTTGATTTACTTGCTAGGTGCCAGAACTATTGCTACTACTGGTAATAATAATTTTATTGTTTTAGTTGTCCCCAATAAAATAGACGGGCAAAAAACAATGTAAAAGTTACTTGTTTTTTTTTGTGGTTAGAATTAACTACATGACTTACTGTTCTCGGATCTTCGATTGATTCTTCAATATCTGCTTGTCGAACAAATATGTTTCCTCTTCCATATCTCCATAATGAACTTTCAAATGCAAACATTTTTTTTTGGTTAATTACTCCAGCAATAAAACCTGAAAATAGTACAACAAAGTTTAAACTTACGTGCGTAAAGAAATAAAAAGATGTATATATTAAAATAAAATCTTTTAAGAAAAAAGGTACGAGAAAGATAAGTATCACGAAAAGAATTTATTCCCATTTAGGGTTTTAAAATTATCTGTGCGAATCAAATTTTACCGTTTAACTACCAAAAACCAAAGAAAACTGTAATTTATTATTATATTATCGATAACTTTACTAACTATTAGTTTTATTTTTCTCTAATTTTTTAATTTCTAATTAAAACTAGCGGGTGTTTGCATACTTTCAACTTAACATTAAAAAGCTTGTATACATTTTTTTTTTCATTTTGGGAATAGAGAGCTAAATCAGGGGAGTATGTATGATGATAAAACAGTTCAAAACCTCGTATATTTTTTGCACAATTAAACGTGATTTATGAGTAGGTGCATTGTCTTGAAAAAGCAACATTCCTTCAGACAGTTCTCCTTGGCGTTTTTCTACAATCTTTAGGTGAAATTTAGTTAATAATGAATATTATTCCCCAGTTAATGTTTAGCCGTGCTTTAAGTAACCTGTAAGAATCTCATCCTAAAGTCAGTTTGTTTGGAGTTGGTAGCACACAACATGGGTTATAAACATTAAAATGTCATAAACCATAAGCTTCCGAAATTTCTCTACCAATTATTTGCATTTTTAGTTTTAATCACCTTTATTTTCTATCTCTATACAACAGTGCGACCCCTTTCTAAAAAATATTTTATTACATGCCTTCTAAACTTTACAATAAGCTATATAAATCAACGCATTTCAAAGAATATTTAATGAGTAAATGATGAAACCAAAAATCTTATTTGTATGACAAAGGCCTAAACGAGTACAATTAACAATTCCTAAGAACTAGAAATCTACAGTGTTATAAAGCTTAATGACAATAGGTACAATAAAATTAATTGGGGTTTGAGTACTTATTGGACTATAATTAATCAAAGTACTTATCGGTAGGTAGGAGTCTAAGTACCTAAGTATGAACTAAAAATATTTTGTGTAAGTATAAAAATAAAGCAAAAACCTATAATAAGCTTAGTTCAAATCAGAACAGCGATGGCTTCAACTTTCAGGTTTGCCCCGATCAAAATTCGCGGAGTCTGTAAATCTACATTTTTCCTGCGAGAAAAAACAATGATACTTAACATCCACGATGCCCTAGTGCATCAACAGCCAACAAGCCAAGTCTGTGAAATTGTGGAAACCTGTACCAACATGACGGGAATTGGATCAGCAACTATTTATAGATTTCTAAAGGAAAAAAAAAAAAAAAACGCGATCCTTGCAACGAACCTCAAAATCACAAAGGAAAGGGGGCCTTAGAGGTTGATGAAAACTGTAAAGACGCAATAAGAAGAAAAGTACACCATTTTTTTATTAAAAAAGATAGTACATAAAGTTTTGCAAGAAATCAGAGAAGACCAGAATTAAAAAATGGAATTTATGGAAAATGCTTTATAACCTGACTTTTCATTGAGAAAAACACAATAGAAAATCTGTTCTTATCGATAAAACAGAAATAATTTGTTAGAGAAGAGAGTATCTACGAGCAATCAAAAAATTTCGAACCGAAGAAAGAAATATTATTTACTTAGATGGGACTTGGGTTAATGAGGGACAGACGGTGACAAAATTCTCAAACATTAAGAGTGTCAGACAAGCTTTTATGGAAGGTTGGTCAACTGGATTACAATTCGCTTCAGAAAAAGGTCTTAAGCGAATTATAACACATATTGGTAGTGAAAACGGTAGCTTGTTGAAATTCGAATCAAAATCAACTAAAGATTGCCATGAGGAGATGACGGCCGATGTTTTGAGGAGTACTTCCAACAAATGATTGAATGTATACCAGCAGAATCAGTTATAGTATTAGACAGTGCCCCATTCTCGATTATTAGAACGACTCTCGATAAATTCATGGAAGAAAGAGGATATTCTTCAATGGATAAGAGAGAAAAATCTCAAACATAAAGATGGTATGTTAAAAGCGGAGCTTCTCAAAATTGCGAAACAAAATAAGGCACAGTTTAGGAAATACGCAGTCGATGAGATGGCAAAAGAACGGAATATCACAGTGCTTAGATTACCTCCATATTATTGGGAATTGCATCTCATAGAGCTAATTTGGGCACAATATATATATATATATATATATATATATATATATATATATATATATATATATATATATATATATATATATATATATATATATATATATATATATATATATATATATATATATATATATATGTGGTTTCAAATCTTCGTATATATATATATATATATGTGTATCGATATATATATATATATATATATATATATATATATATATATATATATATATATATATATATATATATATATATATATATATATATATATATATATATAAATATATATATATATATATATAATATATATATATATATATATATATATATATATATATATATATATATATATATATATATATATATATATATATATATATATATATATATATATATATATATATATATATATATATAGGCTGGTTTGAAAAGTCCGTGCAAAAATAAAAACTACTTATGTGTTTGGGGGTAAACCTTTTTTATTTTTCGACATAGTCTCCTTTTAGGCTTATACACTTCGTCCAACGATGTTCTAGTTTGTTGATCCCTTCCGAATAATAGGATTTGTCCAAGTCTGCAAAATTATCCATTAGTGTCTGCAATCACCTCCTCGTTTGAATAAAATCTTTGTCCCGCCAGCCATTTCTTCAAATTGGGGAACAAATAGTAGTCCGAGGGAGCCAAGTCTGGAGAATAGGGGGGATGTGAAACGAGTTGGAATCCTATTTCCATTAATTTTGCGACCACAACTGCTGAGGTGTGTGCTGGTGCGTTGTCGTGATGGAAAAGGACTTTCTTGTGGGCCAATCGCGGGCGTTTTTCTTGCAGCTCGGTTTTCAAACGGTCCAATAACGATGAATAATATTCACCTGTAATAGTTTTACCCCTTTCCAGATAGTCGATGAGGATTATCCCTTGCGAATCCCAAAAGACAGTCGCCATAACCTTTCCGGCCGAAGGAACGGTCTTCGCCTTTTTTGGTGCAGATTCCCCCTTGGTAACCCATTGTTTAGATTGTTGTTTGGTCTCAGGAGTATAGTAATGTATCCATGTTTCATCCACAGTGACGAAACGACGCTTAAAGTCCTCCGGATTCTTCTGGAACAGCTGCAAACCATCCTTGCAACACTTCACACGATTCCGTTTTTGGTCAAGCGTGAGCAATCGCGGCACCCATTTTGCGGATAGCTTTCTCATGTCCAAATGTTTATGCAAAATATTATGTACCCGTTCAGTCGAGATGCCCACAGCACTAGCCATCTCACGCACCTTAACTCTTCTGTCATCCATCACCATATCATGGATTTGATCAATGATTTCTGGAGTCGTAACCTCCACAGGCTGTCCAGAACATTCAGCGTCACTTGTGCCCATATGGCCAGTCCGAAAATTTTGAATCCACTTATAAACTGTTCTAATCGAAGGTGCAGAGTCACCATAATGTTTATCAAGCTTCTCTTTAGTCTCCTGAGGCGTTTTGCCTTTCATAAAGTAAGGTTTAATCGTTTAATCACCACACGAAATTCTTTTTCGTCCATTTCTTGAAAATCACTCGACTTCCTTGATTTACACGAATGCCAAACACAAAGAAATAGACCAATATGGCTGAAACTTGGTGTGCGTTCATTCAAGAGATGCTACTAACTAAACATGACCTCGATGCGTGCCGGTGGTGCCATCTCTCGGACTTTGCACGGACTTTTCAAACCAGCTTCGTATATATATATATATATATATATATATATATATATATATATATATATATATACATATATATATATATATATATATATATATATATATATATATATATATATATATATATATATATATATATATATATATATATATATATATATATATATATATACATATATATATATATATATATATATATTATATATATATATATATATATATATATATATATATATATATATATATATATATATATATATATATATATATATATATATACATATATATATATATATATATATATATATATATATATATATATATATATATATATATATATATATATATATATATATATATATATATATATATATATATATATATATATATATATATATATATATATATATATATATATATATATATATATATATATATATATATATATATATATATATATATATATATATAGAATTTAATAAATAAAATTATCTTAAAAATAAAGTTATAGAAATATAAGATTTATTACCAAAAATATTTTAATCTGTAGATCTATATATATATATATATATATATATATATATATATATATATATATATATATATATATATATATATATACATATATATATATATATATATATATATATATATATATATATATATATATATATATATATATATATATATATATATATATATATATATATATATATATATATATATATATATATATATATAGATCTACAGATTAAAAAATTTTTGGTAATAAATCTTATATTTCTATAACTTTATTTTTAAGATAATTTTATTTATTAAACATTAAAAGCAGGTTACGCTCGGACGGCTATGCCACTGATGAATCCTCGTTTACATTTGATGACTATTTTATACCAGAGATTTTCTGCCTAAAATAGAGTGAATCCTTAAAAATAATTCAAAACAGGTAGCAAAATGCATAAGAAATCTATTTTTTTTGGGCGTACCCCAACATATATTTGTATCTACAATTGAGAGAGTTCTACTATCAATTCCAAACAAATACACCTTAGTCTCAAAAAACAGAGACAAGAACTTCTGCTGATTTCTGTAAGTGAAACTTCTTGTGGCCATGTGAGTCAGTATGATTCGATCCAAATGGCTAGATGAATCGTTTTCAAATATGGCTACAAATCAGCTTGGATGTTGTGACTCTCAGTCGTTTTTGGTACGCGTTCAGACATGTAGGGATATGTTTAGTTGCTAATTTTCTCATATCCAAATTAGAACGGACAATGTGAAAAACGGGTTCGTAGGAAATGTTCAGTGGCTGCGACACGTTTTAGCCCAATTCGTCAAGCCTCCAAAATCACTTCATGGACAGCCGCAATATTCTCTCGGGTAGATACAGAAACGGGTCTTCTAGCAGGGTGTTTATTACTAATGTCTGTTCTTCCTCTCTCTAACTCTCCCAATATTTGATGGCAGAGTAGGAAGAATATTGTTCCGTCAAGGTACTAAGTATGTCGTCGAAAATTTTTTTAACGAACAGTCCCTTCAAAAAGAGGTATTTTGTCACCGGTTGATATTCGGTTTTAGTAAATTCATAATTTTTGTCAATCATACTTTGTTTAAAAATTCACTATAAATAGCACAATAGAATTTGGACCACCAAACTTTGTGTGTACATATTTACTAAATGTTAATTTGTAGCATTCAATCGCTGACTAGTTATAAAATTTCTGCTTTCAACATTCTACTCTGTTCTTACATTAATGCTTACAATGAATCCTGAGCATTTTAATTTAATATCAATTTCGTGTAGATTTATTCTCATCTCTCTCTAGTCCTCACCGATAATTAAAAAACTCTAAAACTAACAAATTATGTATAATCATAAATAAACTCACCAAGTTGAGAAGCACTGTGTATCTCTTCAGAAGAATATTCGCTGATAATTTCTTCTTTTTGATTAAAAAACTGCTGAGCTTTCACAAGTACATGCTTGTGATGAATTCGATCAATGTACTCCTTCTTTAATGTGATAGCACCCTCAGTTAATTCACGAATGTCGCGCTCAGTTTTTTCAAGGTGAGCCTATAAATTAATAAATAACTGTAAATATTGTTTTTAGTGAATATATTAATAATATTACTATCAATAATACTATTGGGATCTTACCTATTCAATACGGCATCTGGCCACTTTTTCAGGAATTAAACTTGAAATCTGTCATAAGCGTCTGTGTAAATTAATATAACTTTTTTTTAAAAAAATGAGCACCGAAATTTTTGCTTTTCATGAAAAATTAAAAAGAGACTTTTATGCTGTGTTTACAATTGTGAAAGTCGCCTGCAAAAGGTAGTTTTTCATGCATTTCCATAAGCGAATGAGGGTAAATATTACTAATGCATTTGGGCAAGTGGAAAAAACTGACAAGAGTGCAAGTATGGAAAGAATTTCTCCGAATTGAACAAAAAATTCCAATTGAAGCTAAAGTGTGTTCTAAACATTTTAAAAAAAGAAGATTAAATTCTTCCAGGTAACTGAAATTATTTATTCTTGAACGGTAATTTGTTTTTTTTTGTAATTTGTGTACGTGTGTCAAACAAAAATTCCTTATTTGATAACATTTTTCAGATTTTATTTTGATAAAATACTGTCTTAATTCTTTTGTATTCATTTAAATTTATAAATAGTTAATAAATATTAAACTCCGAAGGGAATCCGCATTTGATTTGAAACCAGTTAAAAAAGTTTTCCGGATCCAGTGTTTCCAATACTTCTTGACATTTCAATTTCCAGGTGTCTTTGACATCAGTGCAGCTTAACACACTTAGCTTGTTACTATAATGATTGTAAAAAATGAATTTTCATTCAAAAATTGAAATGTAGATATTAGACATTTATAGGTTAGAATCTTTGGGTAACAACATAAAAGAGTTGCGAGGATATGTTTTCATTTTTCATCTTCACCGGCTTTACAATTTCATACATAAAATTCCCCTATTTATCTCGAACACTACTGTTCGGAATTGCGCCGTGGATATACTTGCTGCTTGAATTTTCGTTATGTTGGGCAAGACAGTTTTGCCATCGATTATCCCACACTCAAGAAAAAGATTTGATTTTAAAAGTTTTTCACCGAGTGTGAAATTCCTTTGGCAAGATTTGTATCGGCACATTTGCAAATATTGCCAATTGTCAATAATATTTTTAAAAAATACTATCACACTCCCTATGTTTTACACGTTACAAATTTAAATCTGCACTCATATTTCGGCCATCTTAATAATAATTATAGCAGGCTCCGCCTACAGGTAAGATCCCAATCGTTGTACCAAAGAAAATACGCTTTCCATCTATTATATAACAGGAACATCGCATTAGACCTAATGAAAACTATTGAAAATATATATTAAGACAATAAAGGAGTTGCAAGATTAGCAGAAGGAATGACAGAACAAATCAACTATAAATCTGGAAAGGCAGGGAGACTCTTTAAGTCCTCTCCTATTTAATATTGTCATGGATGAAATTATGATGAATGTCAAAAAAAAGAAGGGATATACACTAGTGAGCAAAAAAATCGATTCAAACTATTTGGCTTTATTTAACACGGATCCTAGGATTTAGTGTTCATATATTGATTTTAGTATCACTTGAAAGCCCATTCTATTCTCTTTCTAATGATACCAAATTCCATAGCATACCTCATGCTTTTTACTGATTGAAAGGATTGAAAATAGGAATAAGAGAAAGGAAAAGATTAAAAAAGAAATTTAGTGATAAAAACCAAAATCAATATTTTGTATTAAACCCCCCCCCCCCCCAGTCCTTATTACTGCTCCCTGCCGGTTTTTTATGGAGCGGGTGAGCTTTTTTACCACTGTCTGTGGGATTCTTCCCACTGTTCGAAATCGCATCCTTTAAGTCCCTTAGCGATGCAGAGGCTAGATTTCTGATTCGAACCTTTCTTTTGAGCGCATTCCATATGTGCTCGATTAGATTGAGGTCAGGACTCCGCGTAGACCAGCCTAATATGAGTATTCCCACTTCCGCCAGGTACTGCCGTACCGATGAAGCGGCATGTGGCCTCGCATTGTCGTGTATTAGCACGAAGCTATCGCCAACAAGCCCAGGGTAAGGAACGATGGGTTCCTGCAGGATCTCCTCGATGTACCGGTGGGCAGTTAATCCACCGCTACGAGTCTCATCAGTCCCGAAAACTAAATCGGTTTTCGCATCCAGCGAGATGCCTCCTCACACCATGACAGAACCTCCTTCGTAGTCGACCATTTCGTTAATACAGCACTGCGCATAGCGCCTCCCAGGCCTCCTACAAACTCATCTTCCTCCATCATTGCCATGTAGGCACATTCGGGACTCGTCGGAGAATAAAACGGAGCGCCATTGCTTTAAGGTCTAGCCGACATGTTCTCGGGTAAATTTGAGTCGCACTTGTCGATGGGTCGCTGTCGATTTGGGTCCGTTAGCTGGTCTCTTCGGAGTTAAGTTAGCTTCCTTAAGTCTTCTTCTGACTGTCCAATGACTGACAGCCTGGCTACGAATTTGTCGGAGCCCCTGCTGGACCTCAACGCCGGTCAAGTGACGATTTCTTTAGAGTTACCAGATGTTTACAATGAAGCGGTTGTTTCACTCCGAGGTACATCTTTTTCCTGACCCTGGTCTCCGTGTAAATGCGCCAGTCTCTTGGTAACGTCTGTAGACTCTGGAGACAGCTGACTGGCTCAGGTGCAGTTGCGCAGCGACTATACGTTGGCTATGCCCTTTTTGCAATAGGGCAATGACTTGTGCCGTTTCTTCCGGGGTGGTATCCATTTTCCGATGACGTAAATAGTGAGCAAGTATAGCAGAGATGTTGACGGTTCAAGTTCCGATAAAGGAATGATTGGAAAATGCAGTTGCATGTGTTTTTATGGGGATGAATGGCGCGCAACGAGTACGTTGCTAAGCGAGCAAAAACGGTTCTATTGAGTAAAACCGTTTTAATCAGGAAAACTTATTGGAAAGAGTAGACAATCAACATTCTAATGATATCAAAATATACCACTGTTTGAAAATTAAATCGGTGTTAAAGGAAGCAAAATCGTTTGAGTCGATTTGTTTGCTCACTAGTGTACAATGAGTAGCAAGAAACTTAGAATTATATGTTATGCAGGTGACACGATAATAATGGCTGAGACCGAGAATCATCAGCATATACGAATTCCATATAGCAGCAAAACAATATAATATGTCAATCTCAACTGAAAAAAAAACCAAGACAGTAGTAATAGCAAAGAACAGGTGATTGAGGTCGATCACTTGGGTATCAAAATATCTAGTAACGGAAATATCTAGGAAGTAGTAAAACATCAAGTCAACATGCTAATAGGAAAGCGAGATGCCTCAATGATATTATGTTTAGAAATAAATTCCTCTCCGTTTAGACCAGAAAAATATACAGGAGCGTAATACGACCGGTGATGACTTACACATGTGAAACAAGACCCGATATAAATATAATACAGAGGATGCTGGACTGAGGGATACAGAAAGGACTGAAGACATAAGACGCATATATAATATAGAAAATATCAACAAGTGGATAAGAGGAGGAAAAGTAGAATGGGATCAATACAGAGGAAGAATGGCAAACAACAGGATAGTCCGGATAGCAAAAGACAAGTCACTAAATGGAAGAAGGTTAATGGGACGTCCAAGAAAGAGATGGAGCGCTGATATATAGATCAGGGAATAAAGAAAACAGGCAATAATGCCTAGTTATAAGTAGGAAGAAGAAGACAAATATTATCGTTGTATTTTGGAACAGTGAAAATATAAAAAAAACTTTCTCGCCTATTGAAAGAACGCTGCATGTACCACTGAAGATTACTGTAAGACTAATGCATTAGTTTTTCCAACAAATGAGGCAAGATGGCGCATGTATGAGCAACGTTGCGTTGGTGCAATAAAGAATTAGGAAATATCTATTAATACTGTACCTCTAAGTTCACTATTTCCCTTGGATTTGGAGCTTTTGGAAATTCTCTAATATCCGATATAGAAATATCACTCTTCATCTTGATCTCGGCTTCGATATACCGAAGTTGTCTTTCCATTTCGTTGCATCTTTTGACTTCGCCAGCAAATTCTCTTTGAAAAATATTAACATCTTCATTTAACTGAAAATAGAGAATAGATAGATACCTGCTATATTTTTTTTGAACACGAAAAAATTGCATTTCTGTACCAGTATACACAGTGCGACAAATCAGCCTATTTAATTCACTTTTAGTAACAATTTTATTAATGACGATTCAGATGAATTTTCTCCCTTACTCTACGGAATTGCCCATAAAATACGTATGGTGAATGATGGGAAGCAAAACTAGTGATTATCATGTAATAAGCACACGAGGCAGTCAACTTATTAAATCTTTTGATAGTTTCAAATAATATTTCTCATTGATGGTTTGACTAGTTATAATTAATTTACAATGAATAATACTGTATGAGGTGAAAAGTCACGAGACTTTCTGAGAGACGGCAGCAAAAACAAAAAAGTGTATGGTTTTCAGTTAGTGCCAACTCTCATAAGATTCGTGTAAAATGTTCATGCCAGGACATATTTGCCCCCAAACTAACGCCCAATAAATTGAGCGACGATGCTAGGGGAATGGAGTGCCCGACATAACTATGTCGGGTTCAGCAACGTTAACTTTTTTAGAAAAAACTGCCGCCTGGTTTTTTGTAGCGTTAAATTCCACTTGGTTACTGTCACCCCAAGATAGAATTTCTTCCAGGTCTTTGTTAAGTTGAATGACTTCCTGCTGTCTGCGGATATTCGCTTGAGCAGCCGATGTCCGAGCATTCAAAGTGAATGAAGAGATAAGCATACCGTCGTCTGCAAAGCTGTCTTTTCCAGCTGTCTTTTTCAGCAGATCGTTAATGTAAATCAGAAAGAGAGTAGGAGACAGTATGGAGCCTTGGGGCACATCGGCGTTGATTGTGAAGGTGTTAGAAAGAAATCCGTCCACCGCCACTCCTAAAGAACGCTCTCTGAGGAAACATGAGAGCCATAAACAGAACTTTTCAGACATATCACAAGAGCGTAGCTTAGCCAACAGTCCATCGTGCCAAACACGGTCGAATGCCTTGGATATGTTAAGAGCAACCGCTCGAGATTCTCCAAAGTGTTCAATTGAGTTGTTCCAAACATGTGTTACATAAGTCAGAAGATCTCCTGTTGATCTATGTTTACGAAAGCCATATTGGTGATCGCTAATAATATTGAATTGTTCAAGATGTTTTAGAAGATGCTGATTGATAACCTTTTCCATGACCTTCGATAGTATTGAAAGCAGTGCGACTGGTCGGTAGTTATTTGGCAAGGTAGGTATCGGCTGAACCCTGGCACATTTCTAGCAGGACGGAAATATTCCCTTTCTGTAGGATAGGTTGAAAAGTCTACAGAAAATTGGTGTTAGTTCTCTTGCATAGTTTTTGAGAACTATGGCAGGTATTCCGTCAGCGCCAGAAGCCTTTTTGGTGTCTAGCTTCATTAAAATACGCTTTATGATACGCTGTCTGAAGACAACATCGGCCATCTTTGACTGCAATATGGGAATAGTAGGTGGTGTTTTTCCTTGGAAATCGACAGTAGAATGTGGAATGGAATTATCTGGCCGTGTGAGGGGTGGTATGGTGGATTTGGTGAAATTTTGACTAACTGCCTTAGCGAGTACCCAAAAGGACCTGGAATTGTTGGGAAAAGCGAGAAGTTTGTTTCTAATTCGTTGATTGTGTGCCTTCTTGGTTTCGTCGATAATTCCTTTGCATCTGTTCCGGGCACGAACAAAGGTGTTACGATTTATGGTGTTAGGATTTTCACGCCATCGTCGGTAGGCAATATGTTTAGAAGCAACAGCTTCTTTGCATTTTCGGTCAAACCAAGGCTTGCCGTTGGAGGGGCATTTCTTCGAAAAAGGGATGTAAGCTTCCATACCAGCCATCGGAGACCTCCCTGGCGCAATCACATGGCCAAATCTTGCGCTGCCCAGGCGCCTTTCTGTCACTGATTGGCAGGATACTCGATGTCGAAAGCAGTTTATGATTGGAAGAACCTACCGGCGGATTTACGGTGACCGTGTAAATCTCCGGATTGGTGGTTAAAAACAGATCAAGAAGACTGGCGAACTCCCCGTCTTGATCAGGGATCCGTGTTGGTTCGTCAATAAGCTGAGTTAAGCCACAACTGATTGAGAATGATTCAGCTTCACGACCTTGTTCGTCGGTAGTATTTGAATATTTAAGTCAGTTGATATTGTGGACATTAAAGTCGCCCAAGATGGCAATTTCGGCACTTGGATAGTTAATTTGTAAATGATCGATGGTGTCTGAAAGAGAAGCGAAAAGTGTTCAAAAATTGGTATCACTTGGTGGTCGATACAGGATACAGACGAACCCTGTGGTTTGTTGAGTCGTTATTTTTAACCACATAACATTAAAGTTTGGGGGCTCCAGAGCCTCTTCTCGTTGGCAAGAGAGGTCGCTTCTGACAAAAAGACAGATTCCAAAGTTACGCCTAAATCGGGAATGGAAGTCGTACCCAGGGTAAAGATAGTTGACCGTGCTGGTCGACGGACTGACCTTGGTTTCACATAGAGCGAGTACATGAGGTTTATTTGATTGCAGGTGTTGATGCACTGAATTTATGTTCGAGTTTAAACCTCGTATGTTGCAAAAATCTATTTTAAAGTTATGATGTCTGCATGTCGACGCTCCCGAACCAGCCCCCACCCGGAGCGGGGGGTATTTTACCTCCGGAATTTTTTGTATCCAGGTGCCTCATCATGCTCTTTGGTCCCACAGTAGTTAATGTGGAATTTTTCTGTTCTGTCACATGTTTATGTTTGTCTTCTTCTTTGCTAGAGGGGGTGTTGTTATTGGGTAGTTTGGGTTCTGACCAGATACTTTTCCAATGATCTGTGAGTTCTTGTTTGTTTGGTGGTTCGGTCACTGCCATCTGTTTGTTGTACATAGTTTTCCGGTAGAACTGTTTTTCGCTTCTTCGGAAGAGGTTGTTGGTGTCTTTCCTCTCGTTTGATTCTTTCTATCAACGGCCTCTTGCGGTATATACAGATAATTTTTGTTTCAAATTATCAAGGGTTTCTGGCAGTGTTCTGTTGGGAGACCTGGATTTGATCTTGTCTATACCCTGTGTGACTCGTTTGGACGCGTAAGGGTAAGGTGTCCTAGATCTCTTCTGATGTTGTTGATTTTGTTTTCTGTTCTTATTTGCCATTTGAATTTTGATTTTGTGCTATTGCGATTTGTTTGTCGTTGCGGGAGTTTTGGATTAATTACTTCGTCGGTTGCGCTTGGGATTGATGATGGTGGGTCCAGGCGGCGAGTGATTCTCTTCTCAAAGATTTCTTTGTCAGGATTTGTGATTTTATTATAGCAACACATGGTGTGTTCGTTGATTCCTGTAGTGTAACTCATGCGTTGCATTGATTTTCCCGCCTTGGTGGGTGTCGGCTTACTCGCCGGCA
This sequence comes from Pachyrhynchus sulphureomaculatus, assembly GCA_019049505.1. Lineage (NCBI taxonomy): Eukaryota > Metazoa > Arthropoda > Insecta > Coleoptera > Curculionidae > Pachyrhynchus > Pachyrhynchus sulphureomaculatus. Next base: position 55,795,946 of record CM032452.1, read on the forward strand.
CAACACTTTTGATAGGTCCATTTTCAGTTGCCAGGTCCTCATCGTTTTGATTGAGCTGCCATTTCCCTCGACGTTCTCGATCGTTACGTCGTCGCTCGCCCGATGTTTCTTTTATTGGTCTACTGTTGTTTGGGATGTTTTTAGGGTTTTGTGGTGTCAAAAGCTCAAAGTGACCCGACATTGGGTTGCCTGTTAGTAGAAGGTAGATAGTTTCAGTGTGTTTTCTTGTAATTATTATTGTTGGTCTGTCCCTAAAAGTTATTTTTGTATCTCTTGTTCTTCGTTGTTTTGAGAAGATATGAAAGTTACTATTCTAGGTTTCCGAGAAGGCAAGTATTTCTAGGCTCGTTCCATAGGTGACATTTTTCTTCATATAGTTATAGTAGTTATTGAAGTCTTTCATATCGTCGTCCCCAATTAATGAAAATGTGTGAAGTTCCGACCAGTTTTGTATATATCTTAGAGCAACCTCTCGGAGTCTTTCATGATGGTTTTGGTGGCCATATAATTGTAGGCTAACTGCACGGAAAGGGCAATTTCCTTCACCTACAATGTCGGATCTGGTAAAACTATCGGGAGTAGTTTCAGCTGAGGCGGTTATTTGGATCGTCTGTGGTTGTTGTTTTTGTGGTGGTGGTGGCGACATGGGTCCGCCTCCTCAACATCCTGCCATTACCACTATTATAATTATTATTATTCGACATAGTGTTCCCACGAGTATCCTAGGAAAGAAGGGTCGACTGCGGCAGAACCTGGATGCCACAGCAAGGCTACTTACTCCCGGAGGGCGCCGGGTATCCGAGGGAACCGTTTGCAACTCATAAACGCTGAGCCATTCATTTTCTCGGCACGGTAGACACCTTAAGGTTGCGTTTTTGTCACACATAATCTGGACAACACAAGACAGCACAACATGACTCAGGTGCCTCGAGATCGTCAATGCCCATACTAGGAGATTCCCTAGCCCCTGGGGGGAATCCCAGTATATATATATATATATATATATATATATATATATATATATATATATATATATATATATATATATATATATATATATATATTTACTTTAAAGTAGTGTAGTAAGTAGTGTTAAGTTATGATTGTGCCTTCTTGAATTGTATTTTTTTCTTTGTATTTTTTGTGCATTGTATTTTTTTTTTGGAAACTCGGTTAACAACAGTAGTGCTGCATTTCGTCGAGAATAAAATAAAGGCATTTATTATTATTATTATATACGATTGTGTAATAATATAAACGAGGGGAATACCTGTAAAGCTATTAATAATGTGCAACAAAAAACTTAAATTTTTATACGCTCTTTAAACAAAAACTCTAAATCATTACCATTACCAATGCTCTTCAGTTTTACCTTTTCAGTGTTCCGTACAGAACACTTACAAGATCACTTCGGTGTCTGTCCGTCCGTCTGCCCGTCCGTCCGTCCGCTTGTCTGTCACATCCGTTTTTCTCCGAAACTATTTGATATAGAAGGTGGAAATTTGGTACTAATATAGGAATTGATGGCCTCATCAGAGCCTGTAGTTTTTTTTTCTTTCTTTCTCTTATATCCTTTTAACCTGCAGGTTGTCGGATATTAATTTGCCTATGTATCTGCAATTGTAGATTCCAACTTTTTTATCCAGTCCGCTATTGTTATACTGATAATTCTTGCTGACATTGGGTCGAAACTGATAATTCTTTTGTTTATCTCTTCCTTCACTAATATACCCTTGCTTTGGTCTCCCTCCTGGTTCCATTCCTGAGTAATATAGGATATACTCTTTATTTAAAATTGGATGTCCCTTTCCTATTTTCTTTGTTTCGCTGATTCCTAAAATGTGCATATCATTTGCCTTCATTTCCTCTATACTTTCTGGCTCTTTGCCAGTTAATGACGTTATATTCCATGTTGCTATCTTTGTACTTTTCTTTCTATTATTATCTTCTTTTCCTACGCTATTCTTTTTTCCTGTATTTTCTTATTTTGGCTATTTCGAGATTCCAGTGTCGCTTCCTTACTCATTGCCTTTTTTCCTGTCCACTTATTCTTCTCGTTTCCTAATAGTTTTTGGCATTCCTCCTAGTGTTTGTTATACTTCTTATCACTTTGTACGTCCTTTCTTTTTCCTCCTTTCTCCCTGTCTCATTGGGTGATCTTTCGCCAACAGTTCTTCTTGATGTTAGTGCCTTGTTCACGTTGAATTCAACGCCAAGACACCGTCCAGTGATCAACGCTTTCCGAGATCCACTTATCCGATTTACGTGTTTTTTTTTAATTCATACATTTACTCTCTGGCCAGGTTATCTATAATCTTCTATAATATATATAAAATGCAATGTCTCCCTGTCTATCTGTCTGTCTACCTCTGTCTGAGAACTACGTGTTTTTTTTTAATTCTTTACTCTCTGGCCAGGTTATCTATAATCTTCTATAATATATATAAAATGTCCCCTGTTATCTGTGTGTCCGTTATCATCACTCGAGAACCACTTATCCGATTTACGTGCTTGTTTTTAAACATACATATATTCTCTGGCCAGGTTATAGGATATATATTTTATTACGTTAGGTAACATAATGAGTAAGTAGTGACGATAAAAGTGAATCAAGTCGGAAAAAAGTTTGCCGCTAGCGTGTTCTCTTGCAATACGCTGTCTAAACTATTAAATATGGAACAATATCATGTAGTAAAGAATATATAATATATATATATATATATATATATATATATATATATATATATATATATATATATATATATATATATATATAAAAAATGCAACGTTTCTCTGTCTGCCTGTCTGTCCGTTAGTGCGCTTATTACTCGCGAACTACTTATTCGATTTACGTTTTTTTTATTTTAATTCATACATATATTTTCTGGCCAGGTTATAGGATATATTTTATTACGTTAGGTAATATAAGGAATAAGCAGTGACCATAATAGTGAATGAAGTCTACACGAGCGGAACCGCGGGCCCTGCTAGTTTAAATATAAATCAGCCTATAGCAGGGCCGACCTCCTTTAAAATAGAATGGAGTGACATCCATTAAAATTTTAGAACAGTTTGTTAATCTTACAGTAGTTACAAAAATTCGCCAATTCATTTAGTAATGCATCAAAAATTGACGTAACTCTTATAGATACGGAAAGTGGATACATTCTGTAATAAGTATTATCAATACATACGTTATTCTATAACAAAGTAACTTTCATACTATCTATCAGGTATCTATTTCTTGGAAAATTTTAGACAAAAAATAAATCGATTCATGTTGTATTGCTAAATTTTGATTCGGACAATATAACACTACCTAGCAAATTCTAAATTAGATACTTCACCAGAGAAACACATGTATAAAAGGCTTAACGGATAGAATGTCACTAAGTTTTGCTCTTACATTAAATGCATAGAAGGTTTAAAATACTAGTACATGTCATCTCGGCAGTATCGAAGTTTAGATGTGTTAGAACTTAAAAGTATGTCACAAACTAGTAATGCAAATATCGAGCTACCCTACAAAGATAGAAGAAAAATGACGATCTATTAGTGTTACTTGCTAATACAATATAGAGTACTATCAGCGCCTTTAGTTAGTAGTGGTTATATTACATTATAATGTGCTTCTTTAAACTAGAGAATAAGGGTCAGTTTCTGGATTTTATTAACATATAACATGTAGGCTGAAAAGTTTTTGGTCACATTTTTTTGCAAAATTCGACTTTATTCAGCAACATAGTATCCTTCAAGAGCGATACAGTCAGTCCAACGCTTTTCTAACATTTGTATACCTTTCTTGTAAAAGGATTTGTCTTTGCCTTCAAAATAGGCCTCAGTTTCGGCGATAACTTCTTTATTGGAGCTAAATCTCTTTCCCGCGAGCATTTTCTTGAAATCTGCGAATAGATAATTCTCGCTGAGGGCCAAATCTGGAGAATACGGTGGATGAGAAAGCAACTTCAATTTATACAGTTTTGCCATCGTAACCGTAGTCGTGACACTGTGCATTGTCTTGATAAAAGAGCACTTTTTTCTTGTTCATTTGGAGCCGTTTCTTTGCGATTTCTGCCTTCAAACGCTCCATTAACTTTATATAATATTTGCTATTGATGGTCTTTTCCCTTCTCAGTATAGTCCATGAAAATTATTCCATGCGCAGGCGAAAACTTTCCTAGCCGACTGTTGTGTCTTTGGTTGCTTCGGGAGGCTTTCACCGGCTGCTGCCCACTCAGCTGACAGCCGATTTGATTCCGGTGTGTAGTGGTTGATCCATGTTTCATCCATTGTCACATATCGCATGAAAAAATCCTTTTTATTGCGCTTAAACAGGTCAAAACAGCGTTCAGAATCATCAACACGTTGTTTTTGGTCCACTGTGAGCAAACGCGGTACCCATTTCGAACAGAGCTTTCCCAGGCCCAAATGTTCATACAAAATATGACTAACACGTTCTTTTGATATCTTTAGGGTGTCAGCTATCTCACGCAATTTCACTTTACGGTCATCCAACACAATTGTGTGGATTTTTTGTGTAACCACCTCACTTGGGCGTCTAGAGCGTTTAGCATCATTTGTGTCTGTACGACCGCGTTTAAATTCAGCATACCAGTAAATGATAAGTGATTTTTCAGGGGCAGAGTCCCCGTAACACTTACCAAGCCATTGCTTTGCTTAAACTGTATTTTTTCCCATCAAAAAACAATGTTTAATCAACACACGAAATTCGATTTTTGCCACTATGTTGCATATATCAAAAGTAGCGTCACTAAAACTACTGTAATTTGTAAAACTAATCATCGAAATGGTATGAAAATTGACACGTATCGTTTGAAGATTGGTACTTCTTAAAAATCATATGGATTTTTTGAAAAGACATCTAAGTGTTAGGCCAAAAATGTTTATATAAGGAGTGTGAATGAATTTTTTAAGGATTTCTAAGAGGGGGAGTAACTTGTACTATATCTCATCGGGGCATATTGTTGCTATATTTATGGTGAAGCATCACCATTAGACTTTAATTTTTAGTATATGTTATTTTGCCGAGGTGTAAACAACATTTTTTTTACATTGAATATGTCGAATTACGTGTCAAAAAACACCATTTGCGGGAGGCGTTACTTTTCTTGTTTAATTGGAGGCGTTACTTGATGAAGACCCGTGCTAAATGGAAAAAGAACTTGCAGAATCGTTAGGAGTTTATCACATAACCATTTCTAAGCGCTTACATTTACTGGGAATGACTCAAAGGCAAGGAAATTGGGTGCCGTACGAATTGAAATCGAGAGACGTTGAAAGATGATATTTCACCTGAGAACAATTGCTTCAACGGCACAATCGAAAAGGTTTTTTGCATCGTATCGTAACTGGTGATAAAAATGGATACGTTAAGATAATCCAAAGAGCTAAAAATCATGGGTGAAGCCCGGTGAACGATCAACATCCTCGCCAAAACCGAATATTCATAGCTCCAAGCTTATGTTGTGTATCTGGTGGGATCGGTTGGGTGTAGTGTATTATGAGCTACTTCAAACCAAAGAAATAATTACTGGGGAATACTACCCACAACAACTGATGCAATTGATCCGAGCGCTGAAGGAAAAACGACCGCGATATGCTAAAAGATACGACAAAGTGGTGTTTCAATATGACAACGCTCGACTACATGTTGTAAAACCAGTCAAAGAAAAGCTAGAAGCCCTTGGATGTAATGTCCTACCTCACCCGCCTTACTTACCGGACATTGCTTCTTCTGATTATCACTTGTTCCGATCGATGACGCATGACCTATTTAAACAGCTCTTATAAGGATACCAAAAATGGGTCGATTCGTGGATAACCTCAGAAGATAAACTGTTTTTTCACCGTGTATTCATATGCTGCCACAAAAATGGGAGAAAATAGTGGCTAGCGATGGACAATACTTTGAATAAGCAATTTGTAACCATTTTTTTACAATAAAACGATATTTTTACCGAAAAATCACTCAAAATTAATTTACACACCCTATAAGTAATAATTTTCACACTGGGTACACTAGTAAAACTTGTATCTTCTATAATAACACAGGACTATACAAAAAAAAGTTTTGTTGTTGAAAGTTAAGATACCATACAATATGTTTTTTGGTGTGCTAAAAATGAATCCGAGGAGAATTGGCCCATCACCCAAGAATTTTGACACGACCTTAAAAAATCCCTCGAAAATGATTAAAAATACTTTTACAAATAAATTAAAAATGTAAACTAGCAAACTACACTTATTTTGGGGTGCCGAAATCGAATCCACGGTTCCATCATCACGTCAGCATTTTGATATAACCTCAAAGATATCCAGAAATACGTCTGTGAGTAAATTAAAAAATTAAATGAACAGACCACCGTATCTAAACGTATTTGGGGGTGCTTAAACCGAATATGCCAAAAGAATTGACCTATTAAGTCAAGAACTTGAAATAACCTCAAAAAGTCCAGTCTTTTCATTTACAAGTTGCTGGAGTAAGTAAGGTGAGTCGCCTCGCTTCTTGCCCACTGCATGCTTTATTAAAGTGATTCCCCGAGGGTGAAAAGCAGTGGAACTCACCATGATCTAGCATCCTGTGAATGAAAGGACTAGACTAATTGAGGATATTTCAAGATCCTGACGTAATAAGTCAATTCTCTGGACATATTTGCTTTCAGCAACCCAAAATTCATATAGATGCCCGTTTTTTTTGCATTAGGGTATGTTACGGTTATTGTTTAACGTTCTTGATGTAAGTTTCTTCTATTAAGTTATGTTAGATTTAGAGTCCTTGGTGTAAAGTTCTTTGTGTAAGATTCTTGTATTAACTTATGTTTAGGTTTAGAGTTCTTGATGTAAGTTCCTTGCATTAGGTTAAGTTCGGTTTAGAGTTCTTGGTGTATTAGGTTTAGAGTTGCTTGATGTAGGTTCCTTGCTATTTAGCTTTTTTGGTTTCTTGGTGTAAAGATTTTGGTGTAAGTTGCTTGCATTAGGCTATGCTAAGTTTAGCTTTTTTGAAGTTTCTTGGTGTTAAGATTTCTTGGTGTAAGTTTTTTTCATTAGGCTATGTTAGGTTTAGAGTTTTTGGAGTACATTTTTTGCATTAGGTTATGTTAGGTTTAGAATTCTGGCTGTAAAGTTCTTCCACTCGGGTGAGAGGCGAGGGGACTCACTGTTATCTAGCATCGCGAGGGTGATGTGCGAGGGAAATCATTTCAATAAAGCATCCAGTGGACGAGAAGCGAGGGGACACACCTTAATCCAGCAACATGCGAATGAAAAAACTGGACTTTTTGTGGTTAATTCAAGATCTTGACTTAATAGGTCAATTATTTTGTCATAATCGGTTTAAGGATCCTAAAATACGTGTAAATATGGTGGTCTGTTCATTTAATTTTTTAATATCCTCAATTAGTCTAGTCCTTTCATTCACAGGATGCTGGATTATGGTGAGTTCCACTGCTTTTCACCCTCGGGGTGCTTTATTAAATTGAATCCCCTCGCCTCTCACCATCGGGAAATCACTTGAATAAAACATCTAGTGGGCAAGAAGCGAGAAGACTCACCTTACTCCAGCAACTTGTAAATGAAAAGACTGGACTTTTTGAGGTTATTTCAAGTTCTTGACTTAATAGGTCAATTCTTTTGGCATATTCGGTTTAAGCACCCCCAAATACGTTTAGATACGGTGGTCTGTTCATTTAAATTTTTTAATTTACTTACAGACATATTTCTGACCATTTTTGAGGTGCTTTTTGGGTTATGTCAAAATGCTGCATAGACATAGAGGATGGAAGCATTAACTTCATAAAATTGACCACTCTCTAGAATGAGACAAAGCGATCGTGCGGCCAATATCTATCTCTTTTCTGTAGGCCTGTAATAAACAAGGCGCTGTACCCAGAGACGGAATTCAAGGCGAGAAAAGCCCCATACCCGATTTTAGTTAAGATAGAATACTTAGAAATATTATTTTTAAGAGCGCCGTAACTTAGCGGCATTCTAAAAAGAGACAGCTACTGACCACTCATTCGCTTTGTCTCTCTCACTCTTTTGCGTCCATATTTACTTCACAGTGGGATATGGAACACTCAGTCCATCCTCTATGTCTATGATACTGACGCGATGGGTGAATTCTAACCTTGAATTCGATTTCGGCACCCCAAAATACGCATGGTTTGCTCGTTTACATTTTTAATTTATTTATAAAAGTAGTTTTGGTCATTTTCGAGGTGTTTTTTGAAGTTATGTCAAAATGTTTGGGTGATGGGTCAATTCTGACCTCGGATTAGTTGTCAGCACATCAAAAAACAAATGGTATCCTATTTCACCTTTCAACTACAATTTTTTTTATAGTCCTGTGTAATTAATGATTGATTGTTAGAATAAATTACTGAGGAGAGTGATTTTTATTTTGAATAATTTAAAAATAGGAGGATGATTAGATTGAGCAGTAAAGAAGTACTTTTAATAGTTTGTATGTTAAATTGTTTTTTTTTTCTTACTTACATCTCTAAATTGAACGCATCCACTTTCACCCAATTCGGCCACTATATGATATGCTGCTTCCGGTTGGATGAAAAGTTGGGCGAGAGTCATCTCTTCACTTCTAAACAGGGCCCCCATTTTGGAGGCTGTTCGTCAATTCTGTATTTAAAACAACAACAGTTATAGAAAAGAAAACATGTAATATTAATTTCTTCAATTGAGAGTAATGTTGTAATTGAATCTTGTCACATAAAATATGAGAGAAATATAGATATTTAAGTAGCTAATATAGCATTTTGAAATGAAAGTAAAATAAATAAGTAGGCTGAAAAGTTTTTGGTCTGGCACATAGATGTCGCCCTTTTCAAAAAATCCATACGATCCTTTGGAAGTACCAATCTTCAAACGATACTTGTCATTTCAACGATTAGTTTAAAAGTTATATTGGTTTTAGTGACGCTACTTTTGATATTTTCAAAACAAAATCGAATTTCTTAAACACTATTTTTTTATGGGAAAAATACCGTTCAAGCAAAGCAATGCCTTGATAAGTGTTACGGGGACTCTACCCCTAGAGAATCACTCATCATTTACTGGTATGTTAAATTTAAATGCGGTCGTACAGATTCAATGATGTTGAACGCTTTGGATGCCCAAAGAAGGTGGTTACACCCGAAAAAAGAAAAAAAATCCACAAAATTGTTTTGGATGACCGTAAAGTGAAATTTCATGAGATAGCTGACACCCTAAAGATACTAAAAGAATGTGTTGGTCATATTTTGCATGAACATTTGGGAATGAGAAAGCTCTGTTCGAACTGGGTACTGCGTTTTCTCACAGTGGATCACAAGCAACAACGTGTTGATGATTCTGAGCGCTGTTTGGACCTGTTTAAGCACAATAAAAATAATTTTTTTATGTGATATGTGACAATGGATGAAACATGGACCTACCACTATACACTGGAATCAAATTGACAGTCAGCTGAGTGGAGAGCAGCCGGTGAAAGCCGCCCGAAGCGACCGAAGACACAATAGTCGGCTGGGAAGGTTTTAGCTTCTGTATTTTGGGATGCACATGAAATAATTTTCATCGACTGTACTGGGAAAGGAAAAACCATCAATAGCGAATATGATGTAAAGTTACTGGTGCGTTTGAAGGCAGAAATCGCAAAGAAACGGCTCCAAATGAACAAGAAACAGTGCTCTTCCATGAAGACAATGCACCGTGTCACAAGTCAATGGTTAGTATGGCAAAATTGCATGAATTGATTGCTTCCCCTTCCGCTGTGTTCTACAGATTTGGCCCCCAGCGACTATTATCTATTCGCAGACCTCAAAAAAGTGCTCGCGGGAAAAAGGTTTGGCTCCATTGAAGAAGTTATCGCCGAAACTGAGGCCTATTTTGAAGTCAAAGACAAATCCTTCTTCAAGAAAGGTATATGTTATAAATGCGTTGGACTGATCGTATCGCTTTTGGAGGAGACTATACGAGGCTGGTTTGAAAAGTCCGTGCAAAGTCCGAGAGATGGCACCACCGGCGCGTATCGAGGTCATGTTTAGTTAGTAGCATCTCTTGAATGAACGCACACCAAGTTTCAGCCATATTGGTCTATTTCTTTGTGTTTGGCATTCGTGTGAATCAAGGAAGTCGAGTGATTTTCAAGAAATGGACGAAAAAGAATTTCGTGTGGTGATTAAACATTACTTTATGAAAGGCAAAACGCCTCAGGAGACTAAAGAGAAGCTTGATAAACATTATGGTGACTCTGCACCTTCGATTAGAACAGTTTATAAGTGGTTTCAAAATTTTCGGACTGGCCATATGGGCACAAGTGACGCTGAACGTTCTGGATGGAGGTTACGACTCCAGAAATCATTGATCAAATCCATTATATGTTGATGGATGACAGAAGAGTTAAGGTGCGTGAGATTGCTAGTGCTGTGGGCATCTCGACTGAACGGGTACATAATATTTTGCATAAACATTTGGACATGAGAAAGCTATCCGCAAGATGGGTGCCGCGATTGCTCACGCTTGACCAAAAACGGAATCGTGTGAAGTGTTGCAAGGATGGTTTGCAGCTGTTCCAGAAGAATCCGGAGGACTTTAGGCGTCGTTTCGTCACTGTGGATGAAACATGGATACATTACTATACTCCTGAGACCAAACAACAATCTAAACAATGGGTTACCAAGGGGGAATCTGCACCAAAAAAGGCGAAGACCGTTCCTTCGGCCGGAAAGGTTATGGCGACTGTCTTTTGGGATTCGCAAGGGATAATCCTCATCGACTATCTGGAAAAGGGTAAAACTATTACAGGTGAATATTATTCATCGTTATTGGACCGTGTGAAAACCGAGCTGCAAGAAAAACGCCCACGATTGGCCCACAAGAAAGTCCTTTTCCATCACGACAACGTACCAGCACACACCTCAGCAGTTGTGGTCGCAAAATTAATGGAAATAGGATTCCAACTCGTTTCACATCCCCCCTATTCTCCAGACTTGGCTCCCTCGGACTACTATTTGTTCCCCAATTTGAAGAAATGGCTGGCGGGACAAAGATTTTATTCAAACGAGGAGGTGATTGCAGACACTAATGGATATTTTGCAGACTTGGACAAATCCTATTATTCGGAAGGGATCAACAAACTAGAACATCGTTGGACGAAGTATATAAGCCTAAAAGGAGACTATGTCGAAAAATAAAAAAGGTTTATCCCAAACACATAAGTAGTTTTTATTTTTGCACGGATTTTTCAAACCAGCCTCGTATTAATGAATAAAATAACTAGACCAAAAACTTTTAGCCTACGTATTACTTTAAAAAAATCCTAAAAAATGTAATGAAAAAAAAACTAAATGTAGTGTTTTTGCCCAAATATCGCGAAAAATAACTGGATTTTTTATATATCTTAATATTACTTTAATGAGACATTAGTCCCTGTTTCTATTGTATAGGATAAGTACGTGTTGAAATTGTAATACACTTTATTATCCTGGGCATATGATTGTAAAATTATTACTCCCTGATTAACGTTTTATTTTGAACAACTTTTCTAGGGTGGGAAACTCAATTTTTGGTATGTCTTCACCATACATTAGCGGTCAGTGAGATATGTTTCTCAACATTTTTTATGTCATGTAAATTTTGACACATAATTGATTTCATTTAATAGTTCTATCTATACAAGAAATTTTATACGTGCCATATACATATATCATACAGTTTTATTTACACAAGAAGTTTTGTACGTGTCATATCTGGACAACGCGGAGAAATACACGTATGATTACTTGCACTTTACACCTTGTTTCATTATCATTTTAGATCCGTGTAAATGATTTGTTAAAAGGTAATAATTAAAAACTATATTTTAGCTAATCGGACGAAGACTGTCAGTGAGTGTTGACCTTCCAGTACGGGAGCTTCAAGAATAATGGACGACTTCAATCACCAAATTTTAAAGAACCATTTGGGCATGTCGTCAATCACCAAACTTTAACATGCCCTATTTCAGTTCGTAAGCTTGCCTATATAAAGATATGGATATTCTGTATCTCGTAACATGATCGCGGCATCAGTTAAAATTTGAGAACTATATCTCAAAAGTTATTAGTAGTGAACGAACCACAGCGTGATCTGATGTAAAACCTTTTAAAACTTTCATCTCAAGGGTAATGCTCACAGGTGAAAAAATGAAAATATATTACTATCACGATAGGGAAATGGAGTACCACTACTCAGATCGTAAGTATAGTCCTATATGAATTCGCAATATTGAGGATATGCGGGTAAATTATTAAGATCCTTTTCATTACTCTGATCAGCAATGTTAGCGTTTAAATTGTTCTTCTTAACTGTTATAGGTTATTTGCCTATGGTGACAGCAATACAGTATAATTTTTTCGCCCTCGGTTTTTGTTCTGATAGTTCCATCACTATTTAATGTGAAACCGCTAAAAACCTTTGTTTCGCGGCTTTACATTAGACGGCCCTGCGATCTATTGGCTACTGTTATGATTAGTGATCCAATTTTTAAATCTTTGCTACTCTTATGGTATTTAAAGGTTATAGAATAGAAAAGAAGCAGGTACTGATGAGATAACTGCGGAAATAATAAAGATGATGGGAGAAACCGTCATGACTATGCTACATCAATTGTGTAATGTTGTATGGAAGACTGGAAGATGGCCGAAAGATTGGTGCGAAGTTGCATTTATACCCTTGCATAAGAAAGTATCCCCTTTGGATTGTAGCAACTATAGAACAATCGCTCTGGTGTTACACGCTCCTAAGGTGTTTGTCTGGATGATGCAAAACTTTTTTGCTGCCGCAAATATCTACCGAACAAACAGGCTTCATTCCAGGAAGCGAGACTAGAGAACAAATTTTCAACATACCTCAGATAATAGAAGAAGTCAGGGAATTCCAAATAACAACCTATATCTGTTTTCTAGACTATTCTAAAGCTTTCGACTGTATATAATGGAACAAACTCGATTATAATCAACATGGGAACACCTATATATCTTGTTAATCTTATCCGATCCCTGTATGAGAACACAAATGACAAAATTAAACTGAATAATTCTTTTTCCGATCCGTAGAAGCCGTGGTCAGACAGGGTTGTATTTTGTCACCATTACTTTTTAACATATATAGTAAACATATAATGAGGTCTGTTTTGGATAGTGGGGGTGTGACGACCGGTGGAAAAAAGTAGCCTTAGATATGCGGATGATACTGTTATACTTGCAACTTCAATACAAGACCTAAAATCAATTATGAAGCGCCTGGAAATCACTAGCAAAAGCTAGACAATTAATAGAGCGAAAACCAAAGTAATGATTGTTAGTAGTAATGACGATATGTCACACTCTTTCACTGTTGTAGACCATTTCAACTATTTAGGATCCCTCATAACTAACAATGGTGGCTGTGAAGCGGAAGTAAGAAGGCTTTGGCTAGAAATTTAACGATTAAATTCACTAAGGTCTGGAAAAATCCAACTGTCACAAAAAATACAAAGTTAAGATTGCTATTCAGCCTTATATTACCCATAGTAACTTAATTATAGGTAATATGGGCCCTTAAATAAGCTGATAAAAAATCCGCAGATTATTATATACTGAACACCCAATAAATAGACAATACCTGAAGTATATTTGGTCACATAATAAGTTTGTAGTAACGGGGAAGGTAGAAGGGTAGAGGATAGAAGATCAAGGAGACGGTCTCCAACAAGATAGCCCGACCAAGTAAGATCTCTCCTTGGTATGGATATGTACGAGTCAAGTCAAGTCGCGCACGATCGAGATGCCTGGATTACAACTATTGAAGCAGCAATTGTATAGTGCCACTGATACTCCTATTGGGATGAAAGAATTGAGAGAGAGACTCTTATGTTTGATTTGCGAGATGCCAAATATTTATCTTTATCTAGGTTAGCTAACAAGCCCCAAAATACTTCCCGTACTTTTAATGATCGAGCAAACCTTATTGAAGACCTCTACTATATATTTTTCTGTGTATTTTTTAGGGTCGTTAAAGACCCATTTCATTTATTAATTTATAATTTTGTACTGAACATGTGTTCGAAACTCCATCCTATAATTCATTATCTCTAATTTTATCAAGCCGTGCATTTAAAGCTGGCTTAGTATCACCTCTTGTTCTCGCCCTCTCTTATTCCTGTGAATAAATTATGTCTAAAACTTCCTATTCTTGTCAATAAAATTAAAATTCCAATAAATTAACAGGATAGGTTGACCCTCAAACCTGTTATCCCGTTTCTCATGTACGGTATTGCCAAACACTGTAGGTCCGTTCCCTACTTGCAAGCAGCGGAAATGAGAAAATATGTTCATGGTAACCTAGGGAAATGCAGAAATCTCGAGAAATGATTTTTTTTTACGATTTTCCTTTCAGCTAAGAAAGAAGAAAAATATTATTATAAAAATTGCTAATTGTTACAACTTAATGCGCAGTACTGGTGTAACGTAAATATTCTTATTCCAACACTTTAAATTTGAATACAAAACGAAAATGAAACTTACATATTAAAGATTAAAGTAGTCGATATTGTATTGCTAAAACCCTAGCACCCCTGAATAACAAACTTCATGAACTACTTTATTCTTAGGGAATACGCGAATACTAATAGACACTGGATTGTCACATGAGAGAGCAAGTGATTTTTTTTCTTATCACCTACTTGAAATTTTTCTAATGATAATAAACGTAAGAAACCACTTAAATGCTCGTTATTTTCAATAATATATTTTATTTAAAATGCCAACGTCTATTGTTTCGTATTTATTGAAAAATCACGCGGGTACACAATTATATTGGCTCATAGGTATTATGATTTAATCTGTCTCAGACCTCATTATTATAAGTAGGACTCATGTCAAGTACCTAGAGGATAAAAAAAATTATGTCATTGTTTTATAAACATATGTTAATTTAAAGATATGACGTCATTAAATTTATGTACAGTAAAATTCCCCTTCGCGGACACCCCTCTTACACGGACACCTCCCTTGAACGGACAATTTCTCATGGTGGCGACCGACTCTCATATAATTGGCATTGTGTTAACTCCCTCTTGGACGGACATTCTCTTGAACGGACGCGGACACAAAAAAATGTTCTCTTAACCGGACAAAAAACAATAAAAAATAAACGCCTCTCATTTTTCTGTGGCGAGTATAGTTGTTGCGTTTCCCAATCGCGCTGCGCGCCAACGTCGCTGCCTGCCTTCACTAAGGGACTTCCCCGAGTAAACCGGGGATTTACCGATCTAAATTTTTCGGTACACGCGGAGATTTAATATTAGTCTGACGCCTCTGCGAAAAAGAGACACAGTGGGCGACCCATTCATTGTAGAAATGGCTCCAAATAGAAAAATTCTCACGCTTAAACAAAAAATTGAGAGTGTTGAAGTTCACAATAAGTGTAACGGAGTTATCCAAGCATTTTAATATTAAAAAAACACAAGCTGCTGATATAATTAAACATAAAAAAAATCCTTCTAAACAAGTGAATGCCGAACAGCAATTTGAATGAAAAAATAAGCTTTTTGATTGGTGATGATACCAAAATTGACAAATTGTTTTATAACTGGTTTATATCAGCTCGCCATAAGGGAATTCCTTTGACAGGTATGTACATGATTTATTTTTTTAGATAAGGTTTAATGGAATTAGTGCGATGATTTTATTTTCATATCAATTCAAAGAATGGATGAAAGGGGTGAGAGTATCAGTAGGCTTGTCGTGACAAAAATGCAAAACACTTATTGTTAATGTTTTTTTCAGGTCCGCGAATACGATGGAAAGCAAAATAAATAGCCGAGTCTCTGGGACATTCTACATTCAGTGCTTCTTCTGGTCGGCTTAATAAATTTAAAATCCGCCACAACATAAGTTTTAAAGCGATTTCAGGAGAAGGAGTTTCGGTTATTGCTGAAGATGTTTCATCATTCTGGGAAAAATATCCTTCTTTAATTAAGGGATATTCACCGAGAGACATCTATAACGCCGATGAGACAGGCCTGTATTTTAGGGCTCTACCCAACAAAACGCTAACATTAAAAAAAGAAAAATGTGTTGGTGGTAAATATCCCAAAGAGAGATTTACAATTTTGCATTGTGCAAATATGGCGAGAGAAAAAGAAAAACTCTTAATCATTGGTAAGGCAGCTAAACCCAAAGCATTTAAAAATATTAACATAAACAACCTTCCTGTAACTTGGAAATATAATAAGAAAGCTTGGATGACAGTAGCAATTATGACAGAGTGATTGCAAGATCTTGATTGGAAAACAAAAGAAAAAATAAACATTTTGTTATTTTTAGACAATGCAGGATCTCGTCGAAAGGACGTCCGTTTAAAAAAATATAAGTCTTGTGTCTGTCCCCTAACTGTACATCAGCTTGTCAACCACTTGATCAGGGAATTATAAAAAAATTTAAAATTCATTACCGAAGTCTAATACTAAAACACCTGATAGTAACCATTGAAACTGCTGGTACAGCTTTTGAGTTAATTAAGAAAATCACGCCACTGGATGCAGTTTACTTTGCAAAAACCGCTTGGGAACAAGTAACCAAGGAAACAGTTAAAAATTGCTTCCGTAGAGCGGGATTTAAGCATAAAAATATGAAAAGTGAAGACCAGTTAACTGAGGCTGTTACATCTGATCCAGAAGATGACTTACCACTTAACGTACTTCTAGATATCCTCAAAAATAAGAAATTTGTTGGAGTTGACTGATAATGAATACCTTAATGATTTTTTGAAGCTAGATTAAAATTTGTTGAAAATCCGGATTCAGAACAAGAAATTGAAAATCCAATACGAGGACTTTCCGAAGACTCTGATGTCGATGAGGTTCCAGAACCAACAGATGCTATCCCAAATTAGGGTGAAGCTTTTAATCTAACCAAGCAGCTTAAAAGTTTTGCCGAAGATCACGGAGATGCAGAGTTTTTAAAGCTTCTTTCCAAATTAGAAATACGATTTGTGGACGCCATTTTAAAGAAAAAGAGGAGACAAACAACAGTATATGAATTTTTGCGTCATTAAAGTGACCTTTCATTTCATATGTATAACTCTATTCTATTATATTTTATATGTATCTAAAGGTAACAAATCTTTGTTTTTTCCTTAAGTCTCAAGTTTTTGGTTGATTTTAAAAATATGTACATACGTAAGTATACGTTTTAAATGTCCCAAATTCTTTAATTACTGTTTTCATTAAAAAAAAACGAATTTTTTTTGTTTTCTTTTTAAGCGGACATCCTTCTTAAACGGACGCTTTCGGTCGGTCCCGTTGGTGTCGACCCAAGGGAGTTTTCACTGTATATGTGTGACTGTGTGTATGTGTGCCTGTGTGCGTGTGTGCGTGTGCGTCGGGGTGTGTGTGCGCGCGTGTGTTTTGTAAAAATCATTATATTGAAGTTGCTATTATCGTGTCAAAAGCAGTTGAGAAAAAGAAAGGATAAATGATGCACCTCCATAATTAATTAGAAAATCGATTTCTTACCATTTTTAGTCAATCAAAAACAATTAGCTTGCATTTGGAAAATAATTGTAACTCTTATTTTTTATGTTATATTACTTTAAAATACATGGAATTCCTTCAATTAAAAGAAAATCACATTTCATAGTGCAGTAAAAAAAGGTGAAAATAATGATGACATTGGCATAGTTTAGATACAGCAATATTATGATTTTATCATCTCTGGAGTATTACCAGGAATATTGTCCTGAGTTTTGGACTTCAAAAAACTGGTACGCTTTTGTTTATAAACAATTGAAGTTTTCAAAACGCGTTTTTTGAGCTTAAAATCTGAATGACTCCGGTTATATCCGTCGCACAGTGATTCGGCAAGAACATGCTAGCGGGACAATATTCATGACGTAATTTCCAGGAACCACTGATAACGACTTGTAAAACAACCCCCCCCCATTTAACGAATTCCAAGAATTAATTTGTTTATCACCTCATATAGGTATCTTATCAGGGGGTCAAAGTAACCCTTATAAGAGAGGTCATTTTCATTTGCAAATCAGTTGCATTTTATGCACACTTGTGATAACATATTTTAAAATTGGTAGCAAAGTGAAACGAGTTTTTTGTGATGGAATATTCTGTTGAAGGTATGTACTCTATTATGACTTATATTTTTTATAAAAAATATGTATACTTTTGGTGTAATATCAATTTGTAAATGTATAGATAAATCCAGAAAAATTTTACATTAATTGTAAACTTTAAAAGTAGCAACTTTTGTTATCCACATATATCCACATAGATTTTTCTATATGTAATACCTACAACATTCAGGCACAGATTCATATATATTATAGACCCCGAAAAGGCCCGAAAGTAAAATTATTTTATTTTTTTCAGAACGAGTCGTGACTATGACGAAAATGGAGTTTTTTGAAGAATGGCTAAAACATGACAAAACTGAACGAAACAGTGGCATTTTTTATTATATAAGTGAAAAATTCAATATGTCTGATGTTTCTGACGATTCTCTAAAACGACTTAAAATGAAAATATCAAGCCTTTCAGCAAAATTCAATCAAAAGTGGACTTCTTTAAAGTGTAACAAAAAAATGTTTCTAATCAAACATAAAGATTGGTCAGAGGGTTCCGGAATCGAAATAAAGATGTGTGTTAACCAGCCGTGCACTTCAACATCATCAGCGGCTCTTTCCGTAGGGCGACCCAGAAAATCATTTGAAGACTCATCAACGAAAACGAAGAGACGGAGAGTAGAAGATCTTTTGGAATCGCGAAGTGCAAGTGAGCTTATTACAGCAGCTGAGTTAGCTACTCGAAAAGAAGGGCATCGAAGTGTTGCTAAACAGATCCATATCGTCGCGGTCAGTGAAACTAGAGAAAAGAATAAGTGTTCTGAATAAAGTCGGCAGTTAACACCAGACGAAGCTTTAGCTTATTATGTGGACTCGAAATCGACTTCTCACTCATATAAACAAACAAGAAAATGGTCAGTGAAAGCGGGACATCAAGTGTATCCATCGTTTTATCGTTTAGGTAAGTCCAAAGCTTCTTGTTGTCCTTCTGACGAATATATTTCTGTGACTGAATCTCGAGCTGAAATTAAACTTTACGCGATTTTGGATAAAACGGCTGAACGATTAGTTAAAGCTCAGACGGAAGTCATTAGAAGTGTGTTACCTCGTTCATATTATACGTTGGTAAGCAAATGGGGCTGTGATGGGAGTTCGGGACATAGCACGTATAAGCAGAAATTTGAGAACACTATCGCTACAGACGAATTTTTGTTCGTATACTCATTTGTCCCTTTGAGACTGCTTGATGGCGAAACTGTGATCTGGCAAAATCCAAGACCTTCCTCTACTTTATATTGCCGTCCTATTAAGTTTATTTTTGCCAAGGAGACAAAAGAGTTTACGAAAGAAGAAACTTCTAAAATTTTAGATGAAGTAAGTCAGCTTCTTCCAACATTATGTAACGTTGCTGGATCTCAAATCTCTGTTAAACACGATTTGTTGTTGACAATGACTGATGGCAAAGTGTGCAATGCCTAAACAGACACAAGTTCAACATAAAAGTGTTATATTTGCGGTGCCACCCCGTCTACTATGAACGAGGAGTCAAAGAAATATCCCAGCAACGAAGAACGCCTTGCATTTGGTTTATCTACTTTACATGCATGGATCCGCACGTTCGAATGTTTGCTTCACATCAGTTATCGTTTAGAAATAAAAAAGTGGCAAGTTAGGGAAGATAACGACAAAGCTATTGTGAAGCAACGTTCACAAGAGATACAAAACGTGTTTAAAGATCGTATGGGTCTCATTGTAGATAAACCAAAACCTGGTAACACAAACGATGGAAACACAGCACGTAGATTTTTTTTCAAAGCTGAATTGAGCAGCGAAATTACAGGATTAGACGTAAACCTTATTCGTAGTATTTCATGTAATTTTAAGAACTTTGTCATCGGGATATGACATAAATTATATAGAATTCGAAAAGTTTTGTGTTGATACTAGAAAATTATACCTTGATCTGTATTCGTAGTATTCCATGCCCGTTACTGTGCATAAAATTCTTGTACACAGCGCGGAAGTTATAAAGTCTTTTCTTCTTCCCATTGGACAACTCTCCGAAGAAGCCCAGGAGGCAAGAAATAAAGACTGTCGTAGATTCCGTGAACGGCACACCAGGAAGCGGTCACGTATTGCCACAAATACAGATCTTTTGAGAATGCTTTTAATTACGTTTGATCCTGTTATCAACTCGTATAGAGAATTACCGCGAAGAAAATTTACTTCTTTGCCATCGGAGGTTCTGCAGTTGATTATCCCACCTTCATTGCCATCCGAAACACCATCAGTAAGTCATCATCACGAATTAAATGAGGAGGATTATTTATACTCTCTGGATATTCTACTGAATGGGAGAGCGGTGATGACGACTCATTTGATGGTGATTAGTAGCTTTAAGTATTTTTTTATTGTAATTATTATTCTTATTTTATTGTGTGTTGTAGTTGCTTATAATTCATGCCTTAGTATATAAGTTATTTAATATTATATTTCTTTTACTTATACACCTTGTTATTGTAAATAATTGATATATAGATACTGTTATTATACTAATTCATTTTAAAAGAAATAATATTTTGTAAATTAATAAATGTGGGTACTATCATTATGATTTTTATTTTTTTCCTAGAAATTTCTTTGTAAACAAACATGATTGTGCTTTTCACACATAATGAGTAGTATACCTGGAATATACATAAACAATTGAAATAAGTGAAGAAATAATATTGTCCCGCTAGCTTGTACTAGTCGAGACACTGTGCGTCGGATCGAGACAAACAAAAAAATAAACTCTTCGTATTGAAATTTTCAACAAATCCCCGTTGGTCTTAAATCGCTCAAATGTACACGTAACCTCCAAAAGTGAAAAAAAGAACGGCAAAAATCTGTTTTTTTTTTTATTTTATTTTATAGGTCGACTAAGTGAACCGATCGTCTTGAAACTTCCAGAAAATGCTCCTTTTGTTAGAGCAAAAATACCCTGAAATTTTGTTACAGAACTATTGAATCCAGTGGACACATTTGAATTTGTTACTTAAAATTTAAATTTTATGGTATTTAGTCCAAAATGGATCTTTTTCTTTTTTTAAAATTTAGGTCTCGACGTCAACTTTCCGATGCCATTAAAACATTTTTTTGGAGTCATTTTAACCTTTTTTTTTTACATTTGTTTAGTAATCAAATAATAACAATTGACATTTTGGGAAGAAAAACTGTTAACGAAAATGATTTTTTTCAATTTTTCAATTTTTTTTTTCAAAATGACCGAAAAAATGAATTTGTTTTTATTTGAATAATAAACAAATGTAAAAAAACCGGTTACAGTGATTCTACAAAAAATTTTTTTAATGGCATCGGAAAGCTGGCGTCAAGTCTTAAATTTTGAAAAAAAGAAGATCCATTTTGGACCAAATGGCATAAAATGGCGGGCAATTCAAATTTTAAATAACAAATTCAATTGTGCCTACTGAGTTCAATATTTTTGAACCAAAATTTCAGGGTATTTTGACTATAACAAAAGGCATATTTTCTAAAAGTTTCAAGCCGATCGGTTTCCTTAGTCGGCCTGTACAATAAAATGAAAAAAAAAACAGTTTTTTGTTGGTTTTCTCAATTTTGTAGGTTATGTACACATTTTAACGACTTAAATCTAACGAGGATTTGTTGGAAATTTCATTACAGAGAGTTTGTTTTTTTTTTTTGTTTCGATCCGACACGTATAACCGGAGTTACTCGCATTTTAAGCTCAAAAAACGCGTTTCGAAAATTTCAGTTGTTTATAAACAAAAAAGCACAAGTTTTTCGAGGTCCAAAACTCCTAGCGATACCCCAGAGAGAATAAAATCATAATATTGCTGTATATGAATTGTGCAATTTCAAATGCTTTTCTTACTGCACTAGGTCAATGCTTTAAAAGTAATTATTCCCTATCGAAAATTTTCCTTCCATAGCTACAATTTTTGGCAGTACCAATTATAATTATATTTCCATTGAAAAAGTTATTTTAATCTCATTATAGTTTCATTAATAACAAAACCAAAATGTGTAAAAAATCAATGATTTTTTTGATCCACCAACTTCTGTAACCCGAGATAAAAAACTGTAAAAATTACTTGGTAGAAAACAAACGCGTGGGTATATAAACGCTAGTAACTAATTAGCAAAATATGAAGTAAATATCACAAAGTCATTACCTATGCTTAAGCATGTCAAAGAGTGAAATGAGCTAATTAAGTCGAAAAAAGTTTGAACTTGCCCAGAAAATTCGTTGTCAACCGTGGCGGCCCGTGACTCCGTGGCGTAGTATTTGCTTGCGGTGCAAAAGGTTTCGGGTCCAATCCCGGCAGGTCGATATACTTTTATTTAAGTATATACTGGCCACGTATATAGATAGTAATTGTTTGTAGAAATGCAATACTGCCCATGGAACACTACCACGTTGTCTAAGAGGTGCAGTGAAATAGAAAAATGTATGTTTCGGTACCTGGACAACGTTGACGGATATTACGATATCCCCGCCGACATCCTTAGGATATGAAAATGGGTAAAATCCCTACTTAGGCGGGGAGGTGAAAGATAAAAAAAACTTCTGAAGTTTCTTTTACTGGGCTACAAGAACATCGGAGTATAGCATGACCCGTTTTCCATTGATCGATATGAATTACTTTACATATTCGTCTTCTTTTTCAGCTTATTGTATCCATCGTCGGATAAAAGCCTCCTTCAACTGCTGCTATTGTTCTCTATCGTGTCTTCTCCTCATTTTATGTCATATGTCTACTTAGTTTGTGGTCTTCCCCTGCTTCTTTTATTTGCTCGTGGTCTTCATTCTATAATTTTTCGTGACCACCGATTGTCCTCCATCCTTCTAATATGCCTCGCCCAGTTTCACTTTAATGTATATACCGTTTCTACTACATCTGTTACCATGGATCTTCGTCTTATTTCTGTGTTTGGTATGTGATCATTAAGTATAATGTTTAGAATTCTTCTCTCCATGGCTCGTTAGGTCACTTGTAGCCTACGGACTATACTTTTATTCAGTGTCCATGCTTTTGTTCCACAGGTACGGACTAGGAGAACATACTAGTCGAAATCTTTAAGCGTGTTAGGCACATCGGATATAAATATTCCTTGTAGTCTTCCAAACGCCGGCCAGGACATGGATACTCTTCTTTGCAGGTCTGCTGACAAGTTGTTTTTTGACAATTCAAATTTTTGGCCTAAGTATATGTAACTATCAACATTCTGTATTTATGTATTTTCCAATATTATTATATTTTGTTATTGTTCTGTATAGCGTGTCGTTAGTTAATTATTTGGTATTGTTAATATTTATTTTCAGACCTATCTCTTTTGATTTTTCAATCAATGCTTCCAGCATCATTGGTAGTTCTTGTTTGTCTATAGCTATCAAGGTCACATCATCGGCAAATCTCAGATGTTAGTTTTTCGCCATCTATTCCTCTATTGTCCCAGTTGATCGTTTCAAACATGTCTTCCAAGACCAACGTCAATAGTTTAGGAGAGATTAAGTCTCCCTGTCTTCCACGCTGAGTTTTTTATTCTTTTTGTTTTTTCTAGTGTTGTCACTTATAATGTTGCCTTCGTATATATATATATATATATATATATATATATATATATATATGATATATATATATATATATATATATATACATATATATATATATATATATATATATATATAAATATATATATATATATATATATATATATATATATATATATATTATATATATATATATATATATATATATATATACTTATTGATGTGTGTGCAATTACTTAAAGCATTCAGAACTGCTCCTATGTCTATCGAGTCAAAAGCCTTTTCATGGGCCACCATTGCGACCCAAAGTGTTATGTTATATTCGCTTGCCTTTTCTATCAGTATTTTCATTGTTTGTAAATGATCCATAGTTCCATAACCTCGTCTAAAAATAGTCTGTTCTCGAGGCTGGTAACTATCTAGTTTGTTTGTTATTCTATGTGTAATAATTCTCGTAAACAATTTGTATAATATTGATAGCAAGCTTATAGGTCGATAATTTTCTAGTTTATATTTATTACTTTTCTTGAAAATAAGAACTATTATGGCATTTAGCCAGGCAGTTGAGATTTTCGACACTTGCTATAGAGTCTTTGAAGTTGTGCAGTAAGAGATTCACTCCGTATTTTATTATTTCTACAATGACTGGTGCCTTCTTAATAGATAAGCTCTTTAGGGATTTTTTTTTATTTCTGCAGCTGTGGCGTCAGGAATCTCCCTAAAGCCTATGTTTCTGACTATTATTCTATTCTCTTCCTCTTTGCCTGGAGTATATACTAGTAACATGGTCTGACCATCGTTACATAAAATTATGATTCTTTCCAGCCATTCCAATCATATTTTTAGTTCTCTAAAATTTATGTTAAAAAAATCAGATAATGCATATATGTTAAACTATGAATAGAATCTGAATTTCTAGTTGGTAATCTATGAGATTTAAGATAGTAGAAGTATAGAAAAAAAAAACAATTATGTTTCTCATAAACAAATCATTTACAGACATGATCTTATCAGAAAAGGATATAAACTGCGTAAAATATTGTCGTGAAAAGTATGTTATATTCATGATGAATATTTAAATTGTGAAAAACAGGAGAGATAAGGCATTTAGAAAAACATATTTACTTTTGATAACTAGATTTAAATGAACAATCTTATCGAAAAAGGACACAATACTATTTAATTGAATGCAACTTTATACAAAGTAATATAATTGAAATTGGATACCCGATATTCTAGCTACCTCTAGAGATATGGAAATTTGACTAATAAAATAAATATAGACATGTTTTCCCAAAAATGCGTAGCGGAACAGTGTTGAATTTTTTAAAATGGAAAATTCTATATATTCTACCGTCAATTCTATATACGTTTAATGGAAAATACTATGTACTTAACAAACAGAATTAACAAGATGGTGCCATCTAAATAAGGATATTTTTTACATCTCAACAGGCATTGGCACCCAATTCTATGTAATCTGGCACCAAAATTCAATTCAAAAATGTAAATTTTGAATAGAACAATTAAATTTTTTGAGTTTTGGTCATTACCTGACGAGTAAACATCAATGGAAGACGAAACAACAAGCTATAGTTCAGCGATAAAGTAAAGACAATAGCGAAACAAAAGGAAGACGCATATATCAAGAATAGAAACATAAGAAGAGCAGAAGAATAGACAGGTTAGAAACAGAGTCAATGGAGAAATAAAAAACATAAAGAAGACATATTGGGAGAAATTTTCCACAGAAATGGAAGATGATCTTTATGGAGGAGAAAAGAAAATCTGGAATGTACTCAGGAGTAGAAAGAGTGCCGTCAACAAAGAATTACAAGTAAATTCTATATCATCTGACAAATAGAAAACCCACATGAATAATCTATTTAGTAGCCAGAAAGAAGAGACTGAGACGACCAGGTGGAATCAGATGGTGAAGAAGAGCTGTTAGGTCAAGGGGAGAATATATCACAAGAGGAAGTAGATAAAGCACTGAAAAAATTAAGGAACAATAGAGCTCCTGGACCTGATATCACTAACGAAATAACAGAGTCAATGGAGCAATAAAAAACATAAAGAAGACATATTGGGAGAAATTTTCCACAGAAATGGAAGATGATCTTTATGGAGGAGAAAAGAAAATCTGGAATGTACTCAGGAGTAGAAAAAGTGCTGTCAACAAAGAATTACAAGTAAATTCTATATCATCTGACAAATGGAAAACCCACATGAATAATCTATTTAGTAGCCAGAAAGAAGAGACTGAGACGACCAGGTGGAATCAGATGGTGAAGAAGAGCTGTTAGGTCAAGGGGAGAATATATCACAAGAGGAAGTAGATAAAGCACTGAAAAAATTAAGGAACAATAGAGCTCCTGGACCTGATATCACTAACGAAATAACAGAGTCAATGGAGCAATAAAAAACATAAAGAAGACATATTGGGAGAAATTTTCCACAGAAATGGAAGATGATCTTTATGGAGGAGAAAAGAAAATCTGGAATGTACTCAGGAGTAGAAAAAGTGCCGTCAACAAAGAATTACAAGTAAATTCTATATCATCTGACAAATGGAAAACCCACATGAATAATCTATTTAGTAGCCAGAAAGAAGAGACTGAGACGACCAGGTGGAATCAGATGGTGAAGAAGAGCTGTTACATTAAGACGAGAATATATCACAAGAGGAAGTAGATAAAGCACTGAAAAAATTAAGGAACAATAGAGCTCCTGAACCTGATACCACTAACGAAATGCTCAAGCATGGAGATATTAGAATAGAAAAAGCCTTGACAACCTTATTTCAAAATTCAGAATTAATCCAGAAAATTCATGAAGACTGGAGGAACAGTATTACGATCCCAATATTCAAAAAAGGAAATAAAAATGACCCCGACAATTATAAAACCATTTTCCTGCAAAAAGCATTAGTAAATTGATAACCAAGATCATGGCTGCAAAAATAACAAAAAAGGTCAAAATAAGCAAGGAACAGCAAGGATTTAGAGAAAATAAATCGACAGTGGATGTTATATTTACAATCCGACAACTGATTGAAAAAACATTAGAATTCAATAAGCCCCTATTCCTGTGCTTAGTTGATCGATTCGATCGATAGGGTACGGTTGAGAGACGTGTTACAAAATTTACGAGATCATGACTTCAACGATAACTACATTAAAGTGATAGGACAGCTCGATAAAAATAATTAGAACAGGACCAATATCATCTGGAATTCGACAAGGCGATAGCAAGAATCTAACACTTTTTAATTTAATAATGGATGAAATAATAAATAGTGCCAATGAGGTCAATAGGGGATACAAATTTGGACGAAAAACTCTAAAAATATTGTGCTTTGCTGATGATGCAATATTAACAGCAGAAAATGAAGATGGCTTACAGTGACTAATACATCATTTCCAAACCACAGCAGAAACTTCCAACATGAGAATATCAGTTGAAAAAACAGAATTAATGGTTATAGCTACAGACCACATTGGATGTAAATTAGCTGTCTACAACAAAACAGTAGCACAGAACATGCACTGATAATAAAAAATTATAACAACTATTAACAATGAACAAAACTCGAAGTGCTTTATATAGTACTGGCGTAATGTCGCAGCAAATACGACGGAGCGCGTCTCAAGATGGATTGACAAATGAGAGAATACTGATCACTGCTAAAATATGGTCTTTGTTCATGTTTAGTAGTTGATATAGATGTCTATAACTCATAATTATCCAGTTTAAATTCACGAACTTACGAAAAATATGTTTTTGCTTTTTGGGAAAGCTGAAAAACAAAAAAAAAATGAAAGTAATTTATTCTGTACCATTCCATTCTATCGGAGGAGTCTAATGAAAAACTATTCACAAAATCACCACTACATGGCCAGTATTAGATTTACGATTGTCCTTTCGGACACTCATCCATTAATTGTGGTTGTACCTTCTTTGAAAGGAGAGATGCTTTATGAATCCCTTGTATCGATTCCTGTTTCGGAAGCCCAATAGAACACTGAAGTCTCGTCGCCTATGATAATTGAGTTTTTCAATAAAAAAGAATTATTGATTTTTTTACTTTATCATAGATAATATTGATAATCGATGCGTAAAACTTTTTACAATTAATTAATTAATTATAAGTAAATTAAAATTTATAAAATTAAAAAAAAATCTCGTGACTACGAAGGCGCCACGATCGGCTGCCACGTTTGTGACGCCATTATGTTAAAGTCAAAGATATAGAGAATGGACTGAGCATTAACCTCGCAAAATTGACCATTCTCTAGAAAGAGACAAAGCGACTGTGGGGCCAATACCTGTCTCTTTTCTGTAGGCCTGTAATAACCAAGGCTCAGTACTCCGAGACGGAATTTAAGGCAAGAAAAGCCCCCACCCCATTTTAGTTCAAATAGAACTCTTAAAAATATTATTTTTAAGAGGGCTGTAGCTCGCGCAAAGTGCTCGAATCTTGCTAACTTGGGTTCGAGTTTCGTATTTTTTTTTTAATATTAATCTCTTTTTATTTATAAGTAAAATCTAGGGATTCGAATTAATAATAATGAAAACAAAAGCCTGTGACGTGGAACAATCAGAATTCTAGAAAGATACAGCACATTTGCGTTGTCTCTCTCACACTTTTGCGTCCTCATTTACTTCACTGGGGCTACGGAACGCTCAGCCCATCCTCTATATCTATGGATTGCAAATTCAAACACTCGTAGTATCAGCTGTTGGTGATGTTGGGGAAAAATAGACATTGGACGTCATACGCGCTAAGTTTTTTTTAGCGTGTCATTGGTAATTGGTAATTGGTAAAACTTAATTGGTAATAAGTTTTTTTTTTATAATATTATATTATTTATTTTCAATTTGCTATAACTTTTTAATTATAACGAAAAAAAAAAATAGTTTTGTTATTAAATTTATATATTATCTTTCCATTCCATCCATAAATTTTTTTTTTCAGAATCCCAATTAGTAAAAAATAACTTTTGTCGTTCTCGAAAGTGGCCAAATATTCTTGAAAAATTTCTTTCCTAGACAGTTTCTGCTGTAATGTATGGAGTTTAGATATATACATATATAGCAAATGTTGTTTCATCTCTAAATCTTTGGGCGAAATCTTGAAAATTATAGTTTCGGATTCTCCCCTTTTTTAGCAAGCACTAGGATCGTCATTCATCGATCTGCCAGCAGCAAATCTTGATTTTACTCTTCAGTGAGAAACTTTTTCACTCCACGTTGCTATAAATTACTGTAATGTATTCATTAGAAAAAACGAATCTTAATAAAATACAAGCTAGTTTTTGTACGACGCACAGTGCGCCAGGAATCTAATTTTTCGTTCAAAATTGTCTAGATCCCTCAATTATTAACGAAGTTAATAATTTTTTTTTAAAATACTCGTAAGCGAATTTCTGACAAACGTAAGCAAGCCGATTTGCAAAATATAACCTCAAAATTTTTTAAAATTGCAAAAAGCACCACGGAACCGGGAGGTGAAATTACGAAGTTGACGTGATTTCAAGTTTACGCATTCAAAACTGGCTAATCGGGGGTTTCTGGGGTCGGTGAATCTATTTTTAGGATTTTGTTCATATGCACCTTTTTGAATGGTGAAAATGGGGGTTGTAGGGGGAGAAATTACGATATTCTTCTGAATTAGAGTTTCGTGTTCAAAACTGTTCTAAACTCGATTCTGTGGGGAAAACGTATATCAAAACAAAACAAAAAACTCTTGTATAACACTATTCTAAGGAGTAGAGTACTCTACGGCAGTGAAGCATGGCAAATGAGTCAAACTACACAGCGGAAACTATGAGTACTGGAAACGGACTACTAGCACAGATCGGCAGGAAAATCACGCCGTGACAAAGTCCCAAACAAAACGATTCTAGAAATAATGGAAGTGGAGGAGGATATAATACAGGGAATTGAAAGGAAGCAATTAGAATGGTATGGTCACGTGGAGAGGATGAGCGACGAAAGATTCCCGAATCTGATCAAAAACTGGTCACCACGGGAAAAGAGAAAAAGAGGCCGCCCAAAAACAACATGGATAGAAGAAATAGTATGTCACCGAGGAATCTAAGCCACGGAGACTGGGAAAATAGAGAGGACTGGAGAAAAGGGACCAAAAGACGTACAACGCTATAAAGAATGGATGATGTTGATGTGTTCAAAACTGGTTCCTCGGGGGTTTTTAGGGTCGCTGAATTTATTTTCGGGACCATTTTGATTATATGCACTCTTTTGAGTGGTGAAAATGGGGATTGGAGGGGGAAAAATTATGACATTTTCCTGAATTAGAGTTTCGCGTTCAAAACTGGTTCCTGGGGTCGCTGAATCTATTTTCCAACCCCCATTTTCACTCCTCAAAAAGGTGTATATGCTCAAATAGATTCAGTGACCCTAGACACCCCCGAAAGTTTTGAATGCGCAAACTTGAAAACACGTGAATTTTGAAGTTATATTTTACAAATTGGCTTCCTTACATTTTAAGCTGAAATCCGTTGTAAAGTCAAAATTTCCACCACTTTCAGTTGTTGGTTACAGTTGATTATTAATTTTAATATTAATCGGTGACAAATTACTTTTTTAAAGTTTTAGGAGATCAAGCATGTATCATGACCGTCCTCTCGACTTGACGGACAACGACTTGGCAGTAGTCCCACCAAATCTTCAGTCTCTTTGTGATTATACCTGTTGATATTAACAGAATGAACGATACGAAAGATACATGGCTCCAAGAAAAAATTTTATATTCAAAAACAAAACGAACAAATTATTGCAACTAAACGAATTCTCATTAAAAATAATTTTATTTTTTTATGGGCATATCAATGCAGTGTATGTTTGGAAGCAGAGTCCCAAACATGGGGACAGTATTCCACCGTTGGCCGAATTTGAGCTTTGTACAGAATTACTAGTTGTTGTAGAATGTAAACCTTTCTAGTTAGAAATAAAATTCTCAGTTTTTGAGAAGCTCTCTCTCTTGTTGTGCATGTATCAACATGTTCGTGCTAAGACATATATGCTCTCAAATTAACGCCCAGCAAATTGAATAACGATACCAGAGAAATGGAGTCTCGCGACATAATTATGTCGGGTACAGCAACATTAACTTTCTTAGAAAAAAACTGCTGCCTGGGTTTTTTGTGGCGTTAAATTCTACTTGTTTACTGTCGCCTCAAGATAGAATTTCTTTCAGGACTTTTTTAATTTAAACGCCTTTCTACTGACTGTACATGAGTAGCGTTCGAGCGTTCAAAGAGAATGAAATAATAAGCGTACTGTCATCTGCAAGCTGTAGAATGGACCCGTGATCATTTCTAGCAGTTCGTAAATGTAAATGAGAAAAAGAGTAGGAGAGAATATGGAGCCTTGGGGTACACCGGCATTGATTGTGAAGGTATTAGAAAGAAATCCGGCTACTGCCACTAGCTTTGAGGAAACACGAAAGTCATAAACAAAATCTTTTAGATATACTATAAGAGAATAGCTTAGCCAACAATCAGTCTTACCTAACTCGGTCGAATTTAAGTCTCATAAACTGTACACGGTATAAACGACAAAGACATTTGTATCACCATCAATTTGTACTGGCATCCGACAGCTGAAGTATGGTTGGAGCAGCAACTATCGGATGAAATTAAAATCAAGCGAGGAGTGCGTCAGGGTTGTATTCTATCGCCCTTGTTGTTCAACCTCTATTCGGAGGTGATGTTCAATGAAACACTGACTGGTTCGATTGAAGGAATCAATATCAGCGACGTTAACATAAATAATATTAGATACCAGGTGTACAAGTATGAAATGCGAATTTGAGACAACAGAAGGTGCACCAATGAAGTTTGTGCTATAAAGATTTGACACTGCACCATTTTGTTGTGTCATCAACAAGTGTCAGACGCGCACGAGTGATTGGAAATTTGAAAAGTGTGTGCGTAGTGTTGTGTTGTTGTGTTCAATATGTCGAAATTTATACCGAACAAAGAGCATTCGCGGACAGCATTAATTTTTGGTTTTCATTTGAAGAAAACTGCTTTTGAATCATACCGATTACTTTGAGACGCTTATGGTGAACATGCTCCATCGCAAGATACGATACGCAAACGATAGTTTCGGCGTTTCTAAAGTGGTGCCTTCGATGTTGCAGATAGGGAAGTGGAAAACCGTCAAAAAAAATACGAAGATGTGGAATTGCAAACATTGATGGACGAAGATGATTCGCAAACACAAAAACAACTCGCTGAGAAATTGGGCTTTAGTCAACAAGCTGTTTACACGAGAGATGGGAAAGATTCACAAGCCGATAGATGGGTACCACATGAATTGAACGACAGGCAAATGGAAAAGCGCAAAAACACGTGTGACATTTTGCTGGCTCGGTACAAAAGGAAGTCGTTTTTGCATCGTATAGTTACAGGGGATGAAAAGTGGATTTATTTTGAGAATCCCAAGCGCAAAAAATCATGGGTAGACCCAGGCGCACCATCCACATCGATTGCAAGACCGAATCTCTTTGGCACAAAGACGATGCTTTGTGTTTGGTGGATCCAGAGGGGCGTGGTCTATTATGAGCTTTTAAAACCTGGGGAAAACGGTTAATACTAAACGTTACCAACAACAATTGACCGATTTGAACCGTTCGCTGCTTGAAAAAAGGCCAGAATACTGAAAGAGGCAACACAAAGTCATTTTTCTTCATGACAATGCTCCATCACATATGGCAAAACCAGTTCGCGACACGTTGGAAGCACTCAGCTTGGAAGTTCTACCCCATGTGGCTTACTCACCAGACTTGGCTCCTTCCGATTGCCACTTGTTTGCATCGATGAGTCACGCATTTGCTGAGCAGCGCTTTGGTTCGTACGAAAATGTGAAAAAATGGCTCGATGAATGGTTCGCAGCAAAAGGGGAAGATTTTTTACTGCGTGGTATTCACAAATTGCCCGAAAGATGGGAAAAATGTATAACAAGCAATGAAGCATACTTTGAATAAAGCACTTTTTATTATTCTTCCAAATTTAACATGTTTTTTTAGAAAAAAAATCCGCATTTTATACTTCTACACCTGGTACGTCAATGATATATTAATTATTACTAATAATGGAAAAGATTTACAAGAACTTATAGATAAAATAACTGACACTTGCATACAGTTTGGTTTAAGACTGCAAATAATGCAAATAAAACAAAAAATATGATTATAAGCAAAGAATCTAATATTGAAGATTGGTATTACAGTCAGTGGCACAGAGGTAGAGATAGTTGATTAACTGATGTATGTCGGTAGCAATATCAACGACCATTGGGACCCGCCCGTGGAAGTCAAAATTCAAAACACATCTACAAAAACAAAAAGATCTTAACTCACACCTATCATTGAAATTACTGATGAAAATGGTAGGCTGCTATATCTGTTCGGTTCTCTTGTAAAGCATGAAAGCGTGGACGCTAACTGAAGCAATACATAAACTTCTGGAGGCATTCGAGATGTCGTTGTACTGACTGCTGAAAATCAGTTAGATGGACAGAATTAGTAACAACAGCGTCCTCACTCGCATGGACAAGGAATTGGAGGTAGTCACGACCATCAAGCGATGAAAATTAGAATACTGTGGCCACATTTTGAGACATCCAGAAAATCATGAAATCTTGCAACTGATTATAGAGGGAAAGATTCCAGGTAGATCTGGTCCGAGGAGAAGGAGAACATCGTGATTGAAGAATTTGAGGCAGTGGTAAGGAACGTTTACGGTTCAACTCTTCCGAGCGGCTATCAATAAAACGATCATTATCAACATGGTAGCAGACATAATAACCAACGATCGTTAAACGGACATGGTACCCGAAGAAGAAGAAACTGCACACATTTCTGATAAGACAGTGAGACAACAATTGCTCGGAAGAAATAAAATCAAGGATAGAAAAAGCACGAGCAACTTTTATCAAAATGAAAAAGGTATCCTGTGCGAGAGACCTCAGCCTGGAGACAAAAATAAGACTACTACAGTGTTATGTACTCTCAGTACTGTTTTATGGGATAGAAACATGGACATTAAAGACAGTAGATGTGAAAAAGTTAGAGGCGTTTCAGTTATGGCTATATAGAATTTTAAAAATATCATGGGCCGAACGTGTAACGAACATAGAGGTATTGAGATAATGAAAAAAGGGAGTGAATTATCTTCACTATTAAAAAACAAAAATTACAATATCTCGAACACGCAATGAGAGGCGATAAATACCATATGCTCCAGGTGATAATGCAGGGAAAGATTCAGGGGAGGAGAAACGTGGGAAGAAGAAGACATTCGTGGATGAAGAACTTAAGAAAATGGTTTAAAATGTACTACAACTACTTAGGTCAGCAATATCAAAAGTACGAATAGCGATGAGAGACGTGGGCATGAATAAAAGTGGGATTTTTAATTGAAGTGAGATTATTTCTGAAAATCCAACTTTTTCAAAAAACAAAATTTTCACCCTTAGAAGAGAGTGATGTGCAAGTCGTGTGAATTTATAATAATCATCGTTGTAGTGAAGAGAATATTTTTACCCAGGAAATTAATTTAGGCTCATTTAAAAAAAATTATTTTATCTATACCAATAATAAATGGTATTAGGTCTATGAAAATTAAATTCGTATTTCATTAGAAGAAACCTAAATTTCGACATGGTTTGATTGGGCAAATAAAATTACAACATAGAAATTATAATCAGCACTTCAACGTCCGATTAAAACAAACGATAAACGAAAAAAATAACCGGCCAAGTGCAAGTCGGCCTTGCGCAATTAGTGTTCTGTGTGTTGATTGATTTTAAAATAAAAAATTTTTCTAGGGAGGTATTAAATGATCAGCGACTTCACAAAACACATCCCAAATGAGTTTTCAACAAGTTGTTTTCCGATCTTTACTGAAAACTAATGACCTCGATTTTTTTTATATATTACAGATAAATTATTAAAGTTAATGCACTCGTTATAATTTTCGTTCTATCTACATACTGTGGAGAATATTCTATAATTTTTCAACATTTTTTGATCAGTACATTTCGGGATAAGGGGCGGACAGCGATTTTTTCACAATTTTTTAAAAATAATATAAAGAAAAGTGTTTTTTTTTATGGATCGGGCACATATGCTACAGGGAAGTCCCTAAAGCGCTCCAGGAGCGGCATGTGTGCGGAAAAAGCGATTCAAGTTGTTTTTGAATAGTTGTAAATTGTACTCGGTGGGGAACACAGCCCTGGGCAAATTATTCCAAAGTGATGATGTTCTCCATATAAAAGACTGCTTGAAAAGCGTTGTACGCGGAGTAACAAGCTGAACCTCATACGGATGTGAAGTGTTAGCGCGACGTGTATTTCTAACATGCACCGCTTTGGGAGGAATTAAACGGGAAGAACAGTGTGCGCAAGTGTCAAATATATATATATATATATATATATATATATATATATATATATATATATATATATATATATATATATATATATACATATATATATATATATATATATATATATATATATATATATCTATTTGACATATATTCCTCCCAAAGCGGTGCATGGATGTGTTTTGTGAAGTCGCTGATCATTTAATACCTCCCTAGAAAAATTTTTTATTTTAAAATCAATCAACACACGGAACACTAATTGCGCAAGGCCGACTTGCACTTGGCCGGTTATTTTTTTCGTTTATCGTTTGTTTTAATCGGACGTTGAAGTGCTGATTATAATTTCTATGTTGTAATTTTATTTGCCCAATTAAACCATGTCGAAATTTAGGTTTCTTCTAATGAAATACGAATTTAATTTTCATAGACCTAATACCATTTATTATTGGTATAGGTAAAATAATTTTTTTAAATGAGCCTAAATTAATTTCCTGGGTAAAAATATTCTCTTCACTACAACGATGATTATTATAAATTCACACGACTTGCACATCACTCTCTTCTAAGGGTGAAAATTTTGTTTTTTGAAAAAGTTGGATTTTCAGAAATAATCTCACTTCAATTAAAAATCCCACTTTTATTCATGCCCACGTCTCTCATCGCTATTCGTACTTTTGATATTGCTGACCTAAGTAGTTGTAGTACATTTAAACCATTTTCTTAAGTTCTTCATCCACGAATGTCTTCTTCTTCCCACGTTTCTCCTCCCCTGAATCTTTCCCTGCATTATCACCTGGTATTTATCGCCTCTCATTGCGTGTTCGAGATATTGTAATTTTTGTTTTTTAATAGTGAAGATAATTCACTCCCTTTTTCATTATCTCAATACCTCTATGTTCGTTACACGTTCGGCCCATGATATTTTTAAAATTCTATATAGCCATAACTCAAACGCCTCTAACTTTTTCACATCTACTGTCTTTAATGTCCATGTTTCTATCCCATAAAACAGTACTGAGAGTACATAACACTGTAGTAGTCTCTTATTTTTGTCTCCAGGCTGAGGTCTCTCGCACAGGATACCTTTTTCATTTTGATAAAAGTTGCTCGTGCTTTTTCTATCCTTGATTTTATTTCTTCCGAGCAATTGTTGTCTCACTGTCTTATCAGAAATGTGTGCAGTTTCTTCTTCTTCGGGTACCATGTCCGTTTAACGATCGTTGGTTATCATGTCTGCTATCATGTTGATGATGATCGTTTTATTGATAGCCGCTCGGAAGAGTTGAACCGTAAACGTTCCTTACCACTGCCTCAAATTCTTCAATCACGATGTTCTCCTTCTCCTCGGACCACATCTACCTGGAATCTTTCCCTCTATAATCAGATGCAAGATTTCATGATTTTCTGGATGTCTCAAAATGTGGCCACACTATTCTAATTTTCATCGCTTGATGGTCGTGACTACCTCCAATTCCTTGTCCATGCGAGTGAGGACGCTGTTGTTACTAATTCTGTCCATCTAACTGATTTTCAGCAGTCAGTACAACGACATCTCGAATGCCTCCAGAAGTTTATGCATTGCTTCAGTTAGCGTCCACGCTTTCATGCTTTACAAGAGAACCGAACAGATATAGCAGCCTACCATTTTCATCAGTAATTTCAATGATAGGTGTGAGTTAAGATCTTTTGTTTTCGTAGATGTGTTTTGAATTTTGACTTCCACGGGCGGGTCCCAATGGTCGTTGATATTGCTACCGACATACATCAGTTAATCAACTATCTCTACCTCTCTGCCACTGACTGTAATACCAATCTTCAATATTAGATTCTTTGCTTATAATCATATTTTTTGTTTTATTTGCATTATTTGCAGTCTTAAACTAAACTGTATGCAAGTGTCAGTTATTTTATCTATAAGTTCTTGTAAATCTTTTCCATTATTAGTAATAATTAATATATCATTGACGTACCAGGTGTAGAAGTATAAAATGCGGATTTTTTTCTAAAAAAACATGTTAAATTTGGAAGAATGATAAAAAGTGCTTTATTCAAAGTATGCTTCATGCTTGTTATACATTTTTCCCATCTTTCGGGCAATTTGTGAATACCACGCCAGTAAGAATCTTCCCCTTTTGCTGCGAACCATTCATCGAGCCATTTTTTCACATTTTCAACAATGTTTGCAATTCCACATCTTCGTATTTTTTGACGGTTTTCCACTTCCGTATCTGCAACATCGAAGGCACCACTATATATATATATATATATATATATATATATATATATATATATATATATATATATATATATATATATATATACTAGCCGTGCCCGCGGCTCCGCTCGCGTGAACTTGATTCACCTTTATCGTCACTGCTTATTCGTTATGTTTATATTATTATATAGCTCAAGGGGCCTTAGAGGCCCATGGCTTGGTTGCATACTTGTCTCCACTTCTTTTTGTCTCCTGTTAGCTTTTCCCAGTGCAGGATTCCCATCAACTCCGGATCTTGCTTTACTGCCTGAATCCATGTAGATCGAGGTCTACCCTTGCCTCTTCTTCCAACCACTCCTCTTATTTGGGCTTGCTTTGCCTGTCTTTCCTCCTTCATCCTTGCCACGTGTCCCAACCATCCTAATCGCTGGCTTATTATGATTTGTTTTATAAGGGGTTTTGTATATAGGCATTTTAATTCGTAGTTTGTTCTTCTTCTCCACAGTCCCTCTTCTTTCCTTCCTCCGTAGATTTTTCTCAAAGCTTTCCTTTCCCACACCTCCAATGTCTCCTTTTCTCTTGTATTCAGTTTCCACGTTTCGCATCTATATGTCACCGTGGGTCTTACAACTGTCGTATATATTCTTTCTTTTGCTTTTCTTGATACATTCTTTAATTTCAATATTGGATTCATTCCCCAAAAATCTCTGTCCTTTCGCTATTCTTTCTTGTATCTCCGTCTTTTCTTGTCCACTCTATGTTATTGTTACTCCCAGATAATTAAATTTGTCTACTTTTTCAAACATACATCTTTATCCTAAGTTGTTTATTATATCTAAACTTTTGTTGTTTTTAATATCCTTCTTCTTTGTAATTTCCATGTATTTTGTTTTTTCCTCATTTATCTTTAGTCCTCTCATCCTTCCCCTTTCTTCTATCCTACTTATGGCTTTTTTGAGGTTCTCTTTTGCTCTTGCAATCACTGCTACATCATCCGCATAGGCCAAGCATTGGCAGGTTTGTTGGTATGCCGTTCCATTTGTTTTTATTTCTGAATCCCGGATTATCTTCTCTAGTACCAAATTAAATAGACATGTCGACACTGGTTTCCCCTGTCTTAATCCTCTCTTCACCTTAAACTTGTCTGATACTTTGCCCTCAACCAACACTCTATTTTCTGTGTCATTCAGGGTCATTCTCACCATGCGAATCAATTTACTTGGAATTTTTAGTTCTTCCATTATCTTGTAGAGTCCTTCTCTATTTACAGAGTCATATGCTTCTCTGAAATCCACAAAGACCAAGTGTAGTGCCAAATTTTGTTCTAAGCTATTATCTTGGATTTGCTTAATCGAAAATATCTGGTCTGTAACCGATCTATTTTTCCTGAATCCACCCTGGTACTCTCCCAGAATAAACTCGGCTTTCTCTGCTAGTCTGTTTTTGATAGTCAACACTACTATCTTGTACACGACATCCAGTATTGGTCTATAATTAGCACATATAGTTTTTTCTCCTTTTTTTTTTGTATATTGGACAAATGAGCGACTCTCTCCAGCTCACTGGCATCTTTTCTGTTTCCCATATTTCTTGCACCAACCGGCATATTTCATTTTCCAGATCTACTCCTCCAGCTTTTATCAGTTCTACAATTTCCACCCGGGGCCTTATTTTTTTTGGGTTCTGAGTATTTCTCTTATTTCTTCTTTGCAGGGTTTATTTGTGGCCTCCTGCCCTTCAGTTAATTTTGCTTCCTATTTCTCATTCAACTCCTCATTTTCATCTCCATTTAATGTTTCTTTAAAGTATTCCGCCCATCTATTCAGTCTTTCTGCGAAGCTTACTGCTAAACTTCCAACTTTTTTCCTATATATTAGCATTTTGTCTATGATTATTCCCTTTGTATTTTATAATAAAAAAAAACACGTAAATCGGATAAGTGGTTCTTGAGTGCTAAGCGCAGTGATGGATAGACAGACAGGCAGAGAGATGTTTACGTTTTATATATATTATAGATTTTTTTTGACATATATTAAATTAAGAATTAAAAAAAAATCACGTAAATCCGATGAGTGGTTCTCGAATGATAAGCACACTAACGAACAGACAGACAGAGAGACGTTGCGTTTTATATATATTATATAGCTTATTATTATTATTATATAACCTCTTCAGAGAACATATGTATGAATTTAAAAAATCACGTAAGTGGTTCTAGAGGGATAAGCGCACTAACGGACAGACAGAGAGACGTTGCATTTTACATATATTATAGATATAGATTATTATTATTACTATATAACCTGGCCAAAGAATATATGTATGAATTTAAAAAAAGACCTGTAAATCGGATAAGTGATTCTCGCCTGATAAACGCACTAATGGACAGACAGACAGACAGAGACATTGCTTTTTATATATATTATAGATTATAGATTATAGATATTCTCTGCTACATAATATTGTTCCAATTTAATGGTTTAGGCTGTGTACTGCAAGGGAACGCGCTAACGGCAAACTTTTTTCCGACTTCATTCACTATTATCGTCACTGCTCATTCCTTATGCTACCTATCGTAATAAAATATAGCCTATAACCTGGCCAGAGAATATATGTATGTTTTTTTTAAAAAAAAGTACGTAAATCGAATAAGTGGTTCTCCAGTGATAAGCGCACTAACGGACAGACAGACAGGCAGAGAGACGTTGCATTTTATATATATTATAGATATATATATATATTTGAACCTTTTACAAGCTTTCATTTGACACCCCAGTCAATAGCCTAGTAATTTTTTTTTTTCGGTTCCCCCTTAAGTCAAAATTTAACTTTCAAAACTACACGGCCCCGATGAGGCATCAATTCCTTTATTAATGCTAAATTTCAACTTTCTATGTCAAATTGTTTCGGAGAAAATCGGGTGTGACAGAGAGGACAGAGAGACATGGACGTGATCTTATGTGTTCCGTACGGAACACTAAAAAATACAAATTACTTGAAAGTAAGAGAGTAAGCTAGAGTCTCAAAAGTCAATGTATCATTTATTAGGAAAACACGTATTATTAGAGACGTGCTCTTTCCGAAATTTCAGAATAAAGAGTCTTTCCGTATAAGCCATTGAAAAGAGCCCCAGCGTCTCATTTAATACATTTTGTCTTAAATTTATTGTTCTCTATCTGAAACATGCACACACCCGATTTTAGACTTCTACCCCTAATATTAAGGGAATTACGGGGGTGAAGACCCTTAACGTTAAAATCGAATTTCTTCGAAAGTACTCGAGATATCTTATAAAATTTATACTGTGAGTAGTTAGTAATAAGCTTTATATTATATATTTTTTTCAGGTTTTTTGCTTGATTACAAATATTGAAATACAAGAAGTATATTTTTTAGGAGTGAGTTTTTTTTACTAACCCCTGCAGTGTCACCTACTAAAAAAAAAAATATATAGGCAGTTTTCGATTAGCTAGATATATATCAAAATTATAAGAGTCTTGAATTGGTAGAACATATAGATAAAATAACTATATTACTCATCATAATATACTTAATCAGGTATTTTGGTAAGCCATTAAAAATATTTACATTTAAAAAGAAAAAGAAAATAAGTAATTTGTAATCAAATCTTAATCATCGTCACTATCTTCCTCAATAGTGGTAATTACGCCGGTTTTATCAAACATGGTAGTAAGTATTTCGGCTGGCTTCATAATTTTTGATTTATAACGACCTTCGAATAAATAAAAAACAATTGCAGCTACGTGCACACAGCAACCTACAGTTCTATTGCCATGTACAGGGTGGTCTAAATTGGACAGTTTTAAAGGTAAACCCCTTTATCTACAGGCGAGAGACGAAAACTGATGTCGGTGTCTTGACTCAATTTTTACGATAAACTCAATGGTGAAAACCTCATATCGATATCTAGTACCGTTTCAGATATACAGGGTGTTTTTCAAAATTCTGCATTTTGGAAAAATGTTTGTAATTCTTTTCCTATTGAATATTTTTGATTTCTGTAAAAACATTCTCAAAGCACTTTTTCACGTGGATTTCAGCAGTGTAAGTACCATTTTTTTACAACTAATATTTTAATAGTTATTAACGCAAAAATATATTTTTTGAATAGGATACCCTGTATTTTTTTCCTTATCCGAATAGAGCTTTAAATTAACATTCTAAAAATATAGCATACTTTATATTTTGCTTAAATCTACTTCAAAATAGAAAGGTTTTCAGTTTTTACGCGAATTTTAAATGCACATTTTGTGAAGTAGGCTTTGGATGGAGCGGCAGTATCAATTGTTTACCGATAGCAGTCAAATTGTAGAAAAGAATTTCCAGAAGTAACTCTAAGAGTCATAACTACAATGAAACTGTGTAGAAAATAAAACAAAATAACAATAAAACAATTTATTCCGAGTAGAGTAAACTCAAACAAAACAATTTTCTATAAGAGATGTCCGAAATGTCGACCAGTTCCATTTACATATATGCGGCACCTTTTCTGGACACTTCTTACCGAGTTGATTAGTTCAAGAGGAGTGAGAGCAGCAAAACTTTGTATCACTGCGACTTCTAACTTTTGCCTGGTGTTTGTCGGCAATTTAAAAATTAGGTCTTTTAATCTTCCCCAGAGATAGAAGTCCATGGGTGTTAAATCAGGTGACCTTGCCGGCTAACGGTTCTGACCTTGGTTGGCTATCCAGTTATTGTCGAAATTGGCCGATAAAAAATTACTGATATCTGCAGCGTTATGAGGGGGTGCCCCGTCGTGTTGAAAAAATATATTTCTAAGGTCCATTAACGGCAGTTCATCAACAAGAGGTTCTATTTGCTGCCTTAAAATTTCTAAATATTTCTGAGAGGTGAGTGTTCCTTTGTAAATAGATGGACCTATAACCATGCCTCTAAAAATTCCTGGCCACACATTAAATCCAAATCTGCCTTGATTTCTTTGCTTCACAACTAAATGAGGATTTTCTTGTGCCCACATATAAGAATTGTAACGGTTAAAAATACCTGCATTGCTTACATAAGCTTCGTCTGTCCAAATGCAATTTAATGAAAAATTCGGAACATGGTTACAATTCTCCAGAAACCATTGGAAAAAATCCATACGCCGTTGAAAATCTCCATCTCTAAGGTGATGAACTTTGCTTGCTGTTTCCGAATTTTCTCAGGTTTTTATGAAATGCTATCATATTCCATTTTTCGTATTTTCAAACTTTGACGATTTATTCAATTCAATAACTGATTCTGAAGTAAAATTTGACAACTACGAGTAAACAATTGATTTAAACCGCTCCGTCCAAACCCTACTTCACAAAATTTTTTGTATTTGAAGTAGATTCAAGCAAAATATAAAGTGTGCTATATTTTTAGAACTGTAATTTAAAGCTCTATTCGGATAAGGACAAATATACAGGGTATCCCATTTAAAAAATATATTTTTACGTTAATAACTATTAAAATATTAGTTGTAAAAAAATGTAACTTACACTGTTGAAATCCACGTGAAAAAGTGCTTTGAGAATGTTTTTACAGAAATCAAAAATTTTCAATAGGAAAAGAATTACAAACATTTGCAGATTTTTCAAAAACATCCTGTATATCTGAAACGGTACTAGATATCGATATGCAGTTTTCAACATTGAGTTTATCATAAAAATTGAGCCTCAGTTTTCGTTTATCTCTTTTATATAAAGGGGTTTACCTTTAAAAGTGTCCAATTTGGACCACCCTGTACATAGTGGCACATGTATCTTTCAATGCTCTTATAGGTGCTCCGATTTGGTTTATACTCAATATGGCACCGATAAGTTTTGCTATTTTTATGTCTTGATCGGATCTTCGCCCTCATGATATTTTCAGAATCCCTTACCTATTCAAGTTTTACACCTTTATCTGTCATTATTTCTGCAAGATAGCATACTGCTTGCGACAAATGGTATGTACCTGTAAATGATACTGTGAGGTCATTTTTAGTTAGTTCAAAGCGTGGCCGCGGGCGTGGCGAAGTCAAAAGTATAGGACAATGTTTAGTCGTTCAAGTTGATCATGCGG
Source organism: Pachyrhynchus sulphureomaculatus (assembly GCA_019049505.1). Classification (NCBI taxonomy): domain Eukaryota; kingdom Metazoa; phylum Arthropoda; class Insecta; order Coleoptera; family Curculionidae; genus Pachyrhynchus; species Pachyrhynchus sulphureomaculatus. The sequence continues at coordinate 55,839,336 of CM032452.1, forward strand.
CCGCGGCGTGATGGTGCGGGTCGGCAAGTGCCGCCGTATTTTAGTGCCATATTAGCGCGTTCACATTATAAGCGCGGGCCGTTCTGCATTTTAAGAAGTCAGCTCAAACTTGTTCAAATTGAGTATGGATGTAAATATAGAATTATTAGAAGTTAAAGAGAAGAAAAATGAAACACAAGCAAAAGTTAAGAAAAGTTAAAGAGTCTGAGATTTTTATAGATGACGATTATACAGTGAGGGAAAGAAACATACAAAAACGACTTAGAGAACGCGCTCAAGAGGAAAGAGGTAAAGGAAAAATGGCAATAGCTAAGTATCAGAAGATTTGGAAATGGAATAAAGCAAAAGAGGTTATAGAGAGAGAGGGGGTTACAATTCCAAAAAAACTGGTAGATAAACGGACAGACCCTTTGGAGATGAACTTGGCGAGGAAAAGGGACATGAATAGGGTAATAAACAAAATTTAGAATGAGGATAGCAACATGGAATGTCAGGGGCATTAATGGGAAAGAACTGGAACTCACAGATAATTTCAAGACCTCGGAATATGAAATAATAGCTATCACTGAGACAAAGGAAAAGGGAATGGGAACACAAGTAATAGGGAATGGTAAGCTACTTATCTACGGAGGCGCATCTGAAAAGGGCGCAAGCAGGTGTAGCCTGTCTGATTCTGAAGTACAAAGTAAACAAAATAAAAAATTGAGAGATAGTGAATAAGAGACTAATGAAAGTAGTAATGCATGTGAGTATAGGGGAAACAGTAACGATTGTAATAGTATATGCTCCAAATGAAAACGATAAAATAGAAGAGAAAATCAAATTCTGGAATCAGTTATAACACACTATAGAGGAATATAAGGAACACTAATAATTTTGGTGGACTTCAATGCAAGAGTTGGAAACAAGACAAAAAATGGCAGGGAATCATAGGAAAACACGGTGAGAAAACTGAAAATGCAAATGGAAAAAAGTTACTTGAATTTTGTATAGATAATGACCTAATACGATCTATGAATATAAGGAAATACATAAGATAACAAGAGAAACGCCTCAACGACACGAAAAATCAATAATAGATTATGTGATAGTACCACGTAGTAGTTATATGCCCCAAGTAAATGATGTTAGAGTTAAAAGAAGTTACGAGATAGGAAGTGACCATTATTTATTAGAAGCAAGGTTAACAAAAAGCAAAACCAAAATAGTAGCAAAACAGAAGAATGATAAAAGGATGAAATATAAAGCTATAAACTAAGAGAACTATTGAGTATATCAAAGTATATTGAATTAACAGAAAAGAGGTTTGGGGTAGATAATATAAATGAGCAAGAAATCGAAATAGAAAGGAAATGGCACAATTTCAAAGAAGTACTACTAAAAGCTGCAGGAGATATTTGCGGATTTACAAAACGAAATATCCACAGAAAACAAACTAGTTGGTGGAACGAGGAAGTAAAAAGTGAAGTAAGGGAAAAGAAAAATCTCTGGAAACGGTATTTGCAAGATAAAAATCAACATAAGTATGCAATGTACAAAGAACAGAGGAATATGGTAAAAGTAATGATTGGAGAATCGAAGCAAAAAGCGTGGGAGGAATTTGGAAAAACAACTGAAGATAATAGTCTACAAAATAAAAAATATTTTAGAAAGTATTAATATCAGAAATAAAACAAATATAAGACTTGCGCAGGTGAAGGATCGAAATGGAGATATTATCACGGATGAGGACAAAATCATAGTGTGATAGAGACAATATTTTATGGAACTTCTAAACAATGAAAACAGAGCGGAAAGCGAGAGTGTACAGACAGTGAGAAATGATAATGTAAAGGAGAGAATTGAGAGGAAGGGAAAAAATAGAACTACAGGAAGTAGAGAAGGCGCTGGAGAAACTAAAAACTGGTAAAGCAGCAGGATGTGATGGAGTAGATGCGGAAGTGTTAAAATTCCCTAGACCAACGGGGAAAAAACAACTTCGGGATATTTTTAATCTTGCATGGAGAGGTAAGAAAATACCAAAAGAATCGAGTACTGCTATTGTTCTTCCAGTGTATAAAAATGGTGATATGCGGGCGTGTGAAAACTACAGAGGCATATCGCTCCTCTGTACAGCTCTAAAAGTATATGAATCCATAATTGAGAAGAGATTAAGACAAATATTGAACCAAAGTTAGCAGATGTGCAGAGTGGTTTTAGGCCAGCCCATAGTACACAAGACCACATATTTACAATACAGCAGATTGCAGAAAAAGCCCTGGGAAAAGATGGGAGACTATTTTTAGGGTTTCTGGATATGAAAAAAGCTTTTGATATGGTAAATAGACATGGAATATGGAGGAGTTTAAGGAACAAGGATGTGGATGAAGATGTAGTAAGTACAATACAGAGCCTGTATGATAATACAATAAACCAAGTGAGAACCTGTAACCGAACATCGAAGGAATTCACCAATAGTGATGGGGTAAGGCAAGGAGGAGCGTTGAGTCCACTATTATTTATAAGCGTTATAATGAGGTAATAAAAGCGATCTGGGGAAAGACAATTAAGTACATGGTGGGATAGAACAGTTGCAGGCTGTAAAAATAGAGGCATGTGCATTCGCGGACGATATTGTACTGGTAGCAAGGACAGAAGGCGACTTGGAGCTGAACATGAATATATGGACAGTAGAGTTAAAAAACTATAACCTGTTTATTAACCTAGAAAAAAAAACGGTGATGGTTATACCTAACAGACAAGAAACTATGAACATTAAAGTAGAGGGACAAGAAATTAAACAGGTGGAGCTATATAAATACCTGGGAATTATAATAAACTCCAAAAGAACACAAGAGGATGAGATTGGAAATAGAATGTAAGCTGGAACAAGATTATACTGCGCGCTGAACAAAAGCTTTATGAGTAAAAAGAAAATATCAGTGAAAAAAAAAATGGCAATTTACAAAACAATATATACGCCAGTTATAAGCTACCGGGCTGAGAATTGGCTTCTGACGGATAAGTATAAAAGACGAATACAAGCCACAGAAATGAAGTATCTGAGGAAAGTGGTAGGAGCAAGAAGAATTGATAAAAGAAGCAATGAATATATTAGACAGGAACTTAATGTAAAATCGCTAAAGGAAAAAATAGAGGAAAAGAAGTTAAAACGGACTGGACACATAGTAAGAATGAATGATGATCGGCAGGTCAAAATGATGTGGAAGGCAAGAGTGGCAAGAAAAAATAGAAACGGGTGGCAGAGGGAAACATGGAATAATAGTATGAATGAAATACTGAGGAAAAGAGGAAAATTCTGGGCTGAGGCGGAAGAACTAGCACTAAATAGAGATGAGTGGCGTAAATTTGTGGAAAGAAAGTAGAGAACGATCCTCGACACCTACGGGTAAAAGAGATTTATCGATTATGTTATGTTATGTTAGAAGTTTTCCGCTCTAATTCACGTCTAATGTTATACAAAATATATTCGTAGACATACGAGCATATTTGTAAAACTTCTCAGCATAATTTCTCAGTTTGTCGTAAAGACAATAAAATTCGCCCCTACACTTTTTGTTGAAATCATTAATATTGTCTCGTGCGATCATTACATTACTTTTCAAATAACTATTTTCCATTCAAATTAATAATTGCTTAAAATCTATTTTGGTTTGTGACTTCCGACTACACAAGCAAGCTAGACGCACCTACCCCCTGACAAAGGCGACATTAAATATTATTTTTTTTACTATGCTCCACCAATATGATACTTCTATAATTTTAATATGTAATAGCTAACTAATGAAATAATACAATACATTTTTTTGGTCGGTGTCACTGTAGGGGTTAATAAAAAAACCCACCCCTAAAAAATATACTTCTTATATTTCAGTATTTGTAACCGAGCAAAAAATCTGAAAAAAATATATAATATACAGCTTATTACTCACTACTAACAGTATAAATTTTATTGAGATATCTCAAGTAGTTTCGAAGAAATTCGATTTTAACGTTAAGGGTTGTCACCCCCGTAACTCCCTTAATATTAGGGGTAGAAGTCTTAAATCGGGTGTGTGCATGTTTCAGATAGAGAACAATAAATTAAAGGCAAAATGTATTAAATTAGACGCTGGGGCACTTTTCATTGGCTTATACAGGAAGACCCTTTTTCGTCCTTGCAAGCATAGCAAAGAGAACTTCTCAAAAGCTGGAAATATTATTTCGAACTAGAAAGTTTTACACTCGACAACAACTATTAATTCTGTACAAAGCGCAAATTCGACAAGCGATGGAATACTGCTCCTATGTTTGGGGCTCTGCTCCAAAACATATACTGCATTTGTTGGATTCTATTTAGAAGAGAGTCGCTCGCCTGACTGGAGACCCAAAACTGACCAGCAACTTTGATTCCTTGGAGCATCGAAGAATGGTGAGCGACTTGAGTCTATTCTACAAGTATTTTCATGGAAAGTGTTCGATGGATTTAGTGCGCTTAATTCCTCCCAAAGCGATACATGCTAGAAATACATGTCGGGTCAACACTTCACATCCGTATGACGTTCAGCTTGTCACTTCTCGTACAAACCTTTTCAAGCAGTCTTTTATATGGAGAACCTCATCTCGTTGGAATTATTTGGACTGTTTTTAAAGCGATTCAAGTGCACACACGCCGCTCCTGTAGCGCTTTAGAGATTTCCCTGTAGCACGTGTGCTTTATCCATATAAAAAGAGTAAATGTTCTGTTGCTACTAAAGACAATATTTTGATTTGGTGATGGTCTAAAGAGGAATACCTGACGTCATGTGTTGTGGTTAACTTACCTTCTCAGAGCAGTGTTTTCTACAGGTAGGCACTTCACAAGCGAATAGATTCTCAACTTAGTATACTCCATACAATACTAGATAATGCTGCAATTGATCTGAGGTTAAAGCTGATAAATATTGTTCTTACAAAGGTAGTACAGTACTATGAATCACTAAATATTTCGTCGAACACCCACTTATACTCTAAAAAAATTGTAAAATTTTAACTGCGAGTTTTTGGAAATTGTGTTTTAGTTGGAAACTAAAATATGTGTACTGAAAAACTTTGTTTTTATAAATAACTTATATATAAATATTAATCTATATCGATTTGTATCCATAAATATTAAAACAAGACAAAACCATATAGATTATAGAATTATGATTAGTCAAATTTAATGGAAAATACTGAAATCGGTTTAAATTTGGAAATTCCTTTAATAGAACTTGGGATTATATTACAGATCATTTTTAGTTTAGACAATACCAAAACAAATTAGGAAATAAATGTGATAATAATAGGTAAATATCTTTTATTTATGCTTTGTATTGATATTAGTTAATTTAAGATAAATATAACAAGTTAAAAAAATGAATCACTCTTCTATCATTTCCACTTATACTAATATGTAATGGTAAGATATGGTTCTGAATATGGTAATTGGTTGGTGGCCAATATATAAATATAACAGAATAGATGGTTTGGAAAGCGGTTCGGTTAATGAAGAACAGAAAATCGGCCGGACCAGAGACCATCCCTGCAGAATTGGCTAAAAAATGGGACTAGGAAGTTAATAAAATGCTGAGATACGAAGAATATATAAATGGAAAGAAAATACCTCAGATTTGGAGAGAAGCCACCAGTCCACAAAGAGGGAGAAAGAATGCAAAACTGAATTATCAGTAACGAGCATAAAAAAAGATTTTAAGAAATGGGACCAACAAGATTGAGGAGAGCTGGTAATTAATAATGTAAGTTAATAATAATGCTGAGATACATATTCGAAGAATATATAAATGGAAAGAAAATACCTCAGATTTGGAGAGAAGCATGGATAACACCAGTCCACAAAGAGGGAGAAAGAATTAGTTGTCAAAACTGTAGATGTATATCAGTAACGAGCATCCTCAGTCGAGTTTAAGGAAAGATTTTAAGAAATATAATTGAGGATGAATATAGTTCCAACAAGATTGAACAACAATCTGGTTTTAGAGCTGGTAGATTATATGCAGATATATTTAATGTAATTCACCTAAACGAAAAAAAAACATCAACGAACAGAGAGCTCCATCTACTGTTTGTAGACCTAACCGAAGCATATGATTCTGTCCGAGTGAAAAAAACTATGGCAAATATTAGAACAATCAACCATAAACAGTACAGCAATTGCCGCCATAAAATAGTTGTACGACTAGTCAAGTTCCCGAATAAAGTTGGGAAACATTCTCTCCGAAAATTTTTCTGTAACAAAGGGTGTCAGACATTATTCAAAATTTATCTGAATAAGGCTTTAGAGAGATAGTGAAAAGCATATGGAAGAATGGGAATACAGCTGACCGACGAAACAACGTTGTACACTCTACGTTTTGCCGACGATCAGGTGATTATTTATAAATTCAAGGAAGCCCTTGAATTTATGACAATAAAACTGTTGGAAGATTATAAGAACTGGGGTTTAACAGTTAACTGCAAGAAAACGCAATATTTGTGTATAGAAGGAAAATAGGGAGGCCTTACTTTATATACCGGTGTAGTAACTGATGCTATAATTCAAGCATATGCCCCAACACTTGACAAACATGACGAAGAAGTAGATCGTTTTTATGGGGAAATCAAAGAATTGCTAAAACTCACAAAATCCCATAAAATCAATATTATACAAGGTGACTTCAATGCGAAGGTCACCTCCACATACACAGATGGAATTGTTGGTTCATTTGAGTTGGGTGATAAAAATGTTAGAGGAGATCGACTAGTGCAGTTCTGCTAAGAGGAAAACTTTAAAATCACAAATACTTGGTTTTCACTTCCTCCAAGAAGACTATACACATGGAAGTCGCCTCAGGACACCGCTGAAAATGTTGTTAGAAATCATATCGATTTTATTCTTGTGAACAAGTGATTTGGCACTACCGTCAAACGAGTCTATACATACCCCGGAGCGGATGTACCATCCGATCATGTTCTTCTTTTGGCTTCTTACAGATTGAAACTTTCTCTAGTTAACAAGCAAGGTCCCAAAAGAGAGTTAGTTCTGGAGAAGCTCAGAAACAATGCAACAGGATCAGATTTACAGCGAGAAATAAACGGGTAACTGAAAAATCTTCAAGAAGGAGGCCTTAATAGTAAAGTGAATATTCTATGGAACGATGTTAAGGTGGCTATGAAAAACACTGCTAAGAAACTAATAGGGCATTGAAGGGTTACTGCTAAGAAAACACGGATGACTGAGAAGATCCTTTAATTGATGAAAGGCGACGATACAAAAATTCAAACATAAATCAATATCGTTTGCTAAACAGAGGAATTAGATCTCAAATAAGAAGAGCCAAAAGACAATGGCTAGAGTAAGAGAATCGAGAAATGGAAGAGGTATAGCGGGTATACGCAAAACATAAGAAACTAAAGAAATTAGCTGAGGTGTACAAAAACAGAACTGCTACGATCCTTGTAACAATAATAATAACATAGTGTTGAAAGAGGATGAAAGAAAGAGAGTTTGGGAACAGTACATTACAGAACTTTTTCAAGATAACGAAAAAGGAGACCTCGAAACTAATCATGAGAGCGACCCACTAACTGGACCACCAATAACAAAAGAAGAAATCCGAAAAGTGATTTAATAACCAAAAAACAACAAAGCAGTCAGACTAAACGAGTTACCATCTGAAATTATTGGATTAATTGACGACCATAATCTCTCCCTGTTAGAAATTCTTTTCAACAAAATATACAATGAAGGCGAGTATCCTCTCGACTGGCTAAGATCTACCTTTATTCCGCTACCTAAAAAGACTAATGCAAGAGAGTGCATCGAATACCGACTAATAAATTTAATGAGCCACGCGCTAAATTTTTTTTTCAAAATGTTGCACCGCAGAATGTACAAGAAATGCGAAGACAATATCAAAGACACGCAATTTGGCTTCAAAAGTGGAGTGCGGACACGCCAGGCTCTGTTCGTGGTACGTGTGTTGATCCAAACTTGCCGAGATGTACAGAAGGACACATGTCTATGCCTTGTTGATTACGAGAAAGCTTTCAACAAAGTCCAGCACCAGAGACTTATCGAAATATTAAGAACAACAGACGTGGACGAGAAGGAATTCGCTGGTAGCAAGCTGCATATATCACAACAAATAATCTTACAATTGAGGATCTAGTAATACGCAAGGGAGTTAGACAAGGATGTAGCCTGTCTCCACTTTTATCTAATCTTTACTCGGAGGCTATCTTTAACGAGACATTTGAGGATAGGGACGTCGGAGTGAAGGTAAATAGATCATATATAAATAATAATAGGTACGTAGATAAATCAATTTTGATAGCAATACCACTGAAGAACTACAGTACATGATGATGTAAATGATACTAGTAAAAAGTATGGATCAAAAATTAACAGCACCAAGACAAAATTTATGGTGGTCAATAGGCGTAGGGTGCTCTATACAAATGCGCAACTTTTGGTAGTCGTCGCACTGGAGAGAGTGACACAATATAAGTATCTGGGAAGCTGGTTGGATGAGGACTGGGACAACGAACGAGAAATGAGGTGTAAAATTGAAATCGCCCGTAATTACAACAAGGATTTGAGCTTAAATTTAAGAATGCGTTACACCAGATGCTACATGTGGTCGGTTTTACTTTGGGGTGGAAACGTGGACGCTAAAAGCATCATTACTTAATAAATTGGAAGCATTCGAAATGTGGTCCTTTCGACGAATGCTGAGAGTGCCATGGACTGACCGAGTAACGAACGAAGAGATCCTGAGGAGAATGGGAAAGGACAGAGAATTAGTGCTGAACATAAAGAGAAGAAAGATATTCTATTTTCGACATATCATGAGAAATCTCAAATACCGACTCTTACAGTTAACAGTTGAAGGAAGAATATAGGGTAGATGTGGAGTAGGAAGAAAGCAACTATCCTGGCTCAGAAACATCAGAGAATGGATGGGATTCAGAAACATCAGAGACCTAGTTCATACAGCGGCGGACAAGCAAGCCTACGAGAATGTGATCGCTAACGTCCAATGGTAGTGGATAGACACTTGAAGATGAAGAAGAATTGATGCTTGTGATGAATATATATATTTCGGAACTAATATAAGTAAAGACAGTGAAATGGAAAAAGCAGTGGAGAGTAGAATAAGTAACGGAAAGGCGGGCATAAGACACCTATACTCTGTTCTGTGGTCGAAGAACATAAGATTACAGAGAAAGCACTTCGTTTAAAATCCATCCTGTTATACGGTTGTAAAACTTGGCAATTGGCGAAATGATTGAAACAGTAACTAATGGCACTCGAAATGGATTACTGGCGAAGATCGGCTAGAGTGTCAAGAATGGATTGAGTCAGAAATGAAAAAATAAGGGATGTAATGAAAGTAAAAACCACAATTATTAAGGAAATTCGACAGCGGCAACTTATATGGTACGGACACGTGGACAAAATGGAAGAACATCGAATACCAAAGATGGTTCTAAAGTGCGTACCAAGTGAAAAGATCAGAAGAGGGGAGACCAAGAGCGACATGGTTTGGAGGTGTTTAGAGGGCAATGTCAGAAAGAAATCTAAGATCTGGAGATTGGGAAGATCGAAGAGGATGGAAAATGGGAACCGAAAAGCGAAAAACGTTATAAAAAAAATTGGATTGATGATGATGTAATGGGAAGATACAAGGTGTGTGTACCAAGTACACACACCTAATACTCCATCGTAGGCTGACACGGCAGTAGCCGCAAGCCGACAGAGTGGTTGACAACGTCAACACTTCAATACATGCGACGCGAGAGATCCCCTCAGGCGTATGAAAAACTACTGAAAACAAAGTCCATATTTCAGCAATCCATCCACTGTTCTCTTATTTGTCAATCCATCTCGAGACGCGAGCGTACTTGGTACACTTCGTTGTATCTTACCATTACGTTCCGCAGGATAAGAACTGGTAAATTCTGTTCTCTTTTTTGTTGATTCTAGACCAGCTGATGAGCTGTGATCCGGCGAACAGTGTGTGGACTGGTGAAATATGGACTTTATTTTCAGTACTATTACATTAAACCACTTATACTAGCATGGTTTATTGATATTTAGTATGTGAAAAAAATTTGGTGGTTATTTTTTATTATCAGAGAATTGTGTTGTTGGCATCTGCTTAAATAGGTTCGTTTCCGAGAAAATGGAAATCTGGAAAAGGAACAGTTTACTGGAGCAAAGGCAGTCATGGCTTTTCTATTGTCTCTTCTGTTTTATATTCGGCGTAACTCTTATGTTTAAAATAAACTAGTTAGAATTCAAAACAACGTGTTTTAAGCAAAGGGAATATTAAGAAATCTAATAACAAGAAACAATGCTGGTTCTAAAGTAATGATTGTGGAGCTAGAAAATAAGATTTTTAGTATGAAATATTATTTCCGGCCTTTGAGAAGATCTCTTTGCTATGCGTGCAATTTGTTCATGCCAAGACATATTTGTTAACGCTCAGCGAGTTAAGAGACAATGCAAGAGGAATAGAGTTTCCCGACATAATTATGTTGAGTTCCACGTGCGTCTTTAGAAAAAAACTGCCGCTTGGATTGTTGTAGCACTAACTTCTATTTACTGTCACATTAAGATAAAATTTTTTCCAGGTATTTTTTAAATTTAATGACTTCCTGCTGTCTGCGGATATTTGCATGAGTAGCTAATATTCTACCATTCAGACCAAATAAAGAAACAAGGGTGCTGTCATCGGCAAAGCTGTAGATTGGATTTCTGGTACCTTCTAGCAGATAGCTAATGTAGAATGTGAGAATATGAAAGAGAGTAGGCAACTGCCGGAGCCTTGGGGCATACCGGCGTGGATAGTGAAGGTATTAAACGCTCTCCGAAAAACACGAAAGCTATAAACAGAACAGACCTACCATGAGATCGTAGTTTAGCCCAGAAACTACCGTGACAAACACTGTCGAAAACCTTAGATACATCAAGTGCAACCGCTTGCGATTCGCCAAAGTACTAAATTCCAAATATGGGTTACATAACTTTGAAGATCACCTGTTGATCTTTACTTACGAAAACTATATTGATGGTCGCTCATAATATTCCGTCCTTCAAGATTATTTTAGAAGAAGCTGATTGATAGATTTCCATGACGTTCGATAATACTGAAGGCAGGGTAACTGGTTAGTAGTTGTTTGGTCGTGCATTTCCAACAGAAAGACAATACTTTTTCTGTAGGATTGGTTAAAAAGTCTACAGAAAACTACACATTTTTGAGTACTATGTCCGATATGACCCGCTATTTAAAGACAATATCGGATATCTTTGAAATGCGTATTGGTAATAGTAGTCCTTTTTCTGGGAAGAGTAGAGAGTAAAGCAAAGAATTCAGTTAACCGGATTGCTTTCTCAATAGATGTTGTCGCAACAGTATTATCTGGCCTAATTTAGTGGATTTAGTGAAATTTCGACTAAAGGCCTTAGTGATCGACCAAAATGACCTAGAATTCCTAAGGCGGGCAAGAAGTTTGTTTTTAATTCTTTAAGTGCGTCCCCGGTTTCGTCAAATATTTGTTTGCATCTGTTCCGAGTATGAACGAGATGTTCCGATTGATGACGTTAGGGTTTTCACTCCAAAAGATGCCAGCCAAAAGGTCATAGGTCAATCAGATAGGTCGTCGGAACTAAAACAATCGTCTAACCAAGGGGAAGTTTGAAAATATTCTATGATTTTTTCCCATTTGTAGTGCCAAATCTTGCGCTGCTTAGGCGCCCCTCTGTCACTGATTGATAGGATACTCGATGTCGATAATGGTCGGAAGAACCTAACATCGGATTAATTGTGATAGTATAAATCTATAGATTATTCTCCTTCTTCTTGTCAACCCAAGTTGGCCACTCCTGGACGTAGGTCTCTTCTAATCTCTTCCATGCTTCCCTATCGTTTGCTACCTTTAACGATTACTTGCCGGCTACTACTCTTATATCAAAGACCCATCGTTTCTCTGGACGTCCCACGCCTCTTCCTGTTTTTCTGGTCTGGGTCTCATACGGTGACCCTATATACCCATCTGTCTCGGGACGATCTAGCCACATGACCCGCCCATCGCCACTTCATCCTTGCCGCCTCCAGAGCTATGTCATTGACTTCGGTTGGTCTCCTTATCTGCCCGTTATGAATTCTATCTCTATGAGGATACCAAGCATGCTCTTTGTGAAATTACGAGCTTTCTAGCAAATGCTTTAGTGAGGCACATGGTTTCCAGTCCATATGTGCTGACAGGTAGGACACAGGTATTGTAGACTTTAGTTTCTAGATTTATGGGTATTGCAGTATTTTTTCAGATATGTCTTAGTTTTCCGAAAGTTGCCCATGCTAGTCTTATTCGCCTGGTAATTTCTGCATGCTGGTTCTCTTTTCCGATTTTAATAGTGTGGACCTAAGTAGAAATACTCGTCGACGCGTTCTATGGAGCTATTTTCTATCTGTATGTTGGTATCTTCAGGGCTCAATAATTTAGTTTTTTTTTTTAATTCATTTTAAGATCTACATTTGCAGGGACCACATTCAGCTAGTTGAACATTGCTTGTAGCTCATTGGTGTTATTAGCTATCACGACTATGTCGCCTGCAAACCTAAGGTGACTCAGTCTAGTGCAGTCGATGTTGATGCCCTTCTTATCCCAATTTAACTCGTGAGACGTCTTCAGGGGCCAGCGTAAATAATTTAGAAGAAATAGTATCTCCTTGTCGCACTCCTCTTTTTAATGGTATGTTGTTAGTGACAGTTGTTTAGTCAATTTTAATATATATAGATGCTTCTTTATAGATGTTCTCTATTATTTTTGTATATCTGGTATCTATTCTTGCATTCGTCAGAGGGTTTAGAACAGACCAGATTTCAACAGTATCAAATGCTTTATGAAATCAATGAAGCCCAAATGTACTGCTAAGGTAAATCCCAAGATATAAGATCCTTTTTGCTTTTTCAATGGGGCAATAAACGACCCTATTAAGGGTTTGTGTCTAGTTGCCAGGTATTACGATAAACGTGTTTTTATTTTACCTGCTTTGTATACCGCCCTCACTTGCACCTGCAATCATATTGGATTTATTTTTACCTATATATTTACTACCTGGCAACGCGGTTTGAAGCCCTTTAAGTATTTGATAATATAGGCCTAATGACCACAGGTCCCCATTAAGATTCGAAAGATACTTTTTATTATTTTTATTTTTGGTTTTACTTACAACTTACAACGTAACGGATCTATTTTAATTATATGGCGTCCGTGGGAAACTTGCAATAGTGGCTAGCGCAAGAGAAAACATTTATCACTTGACGCTAAACAAATAGTGAAAAATGATTACGACAGTTTGGTAAAAAGAAATCTGAATAAACAAAGTGCAAGAAACCAGTGAACTAACAATAACCCCAATTTCTACGAGTAAGGGTATTGTAGGAAAACCATAACTCAGGAGCAGGAATCAGGAACAGGAAAAAACGGAAAGGTTTTCAAATGCATCATGTAGACGATTGTGAAAAAGACGTCATTAGGAGAAAAATATATTCTATGTATGAAGAGCAGTTGGTGCCGACACTAGACAAAATAAAATTAAGACTGGTGCGGGATGGGACCAATATACATTGTGGCCGATCAACCCTTCACAGAATTCTCTTAAGAATGGGATTCACATTCCGAAAAATCAACAAAAGGCAAGTAGTGATGGAGTCACAAAGATTACGAATCTTGCGATATACTTATTTACAAGAAATTAAAAAGTATCGACCAGAGAATTGGCCAATAATTTACCTTGACGAAACATGGTTCGATACCCATGACACTGTGCAAATAGGGTGGGTTGACAGCAGTACAAAATGTCAGACTAATGCACCTTCAAATAAAGATAAACGAATAACCATTTTGCATGCTGGATCTGAAAAGGGCTGGGTTTCAAATTGTCTACTATTACCTGTAAAAAACATAAAAGCTTCTAGTTTGGACTCTCACGAAGACACAACCGCAGAACTTTTTAAAAATTGGTTTCGAAATTCCCTTTTACCAAATTTTCCCGAACAGAGTGTTATAGTTATGGACAGTGCAAGTTACCATAGTCGCCTACTAAATAAGGTTCCTAATGCAGCCAACACCAAATCGGAAATACAGGAATATATGTTAGAAAATGATATTTATTTTGACTTTAGTTATAAAAAGTGATCTTTTGGAAGTTTTGAAAGACTATAAATTGAAAAAAAATATGTTTGTGATAGTATGGATGAGAAAATGGGACACACTCTTTTGCGGCTTCCTCTGTATTATTGTGTGTTTAATCCAATTGAACATATTTGGCATCAAGTTAAATCAGAAATAAGGGCACAAAATGTTTCTCCTACTAAGCGTTGTAACATGCTAAACTGTCCTCAGTTTGAGGCATCTTTTTTTGTACCCTGTGAGAAGTTGTTTGTCCCACGCTTGAGCGCAATTTTGTAGGGTGTGAACTTACCTGCTTTTTGAGGCGTCATTTTGTAGCCTATGAAAAGGTGTTTAATTGCGCCCCACGTAGACTGCGTCATTTTGTACCGTTTGAAATTTGGATGCCCCAAGCTTGAGCACAATTTTCTTGCAGCCCCGCTTTAATTTCTGATAATGAATTGAGTGAATCCTGATTTTAAAAGAACTAAAGAAATTAAACACACACTAGCTCAGTTTTCCTTGGTAGAGAAATATGGGTAAGAGATAATTGTTTTACGTCTTTTTGGAATTATTTTCTATTTTTTTTTTTTAAAAAGCTTTAGCTGTACAAATTTTTTGGGCACCATTCATTTTAAAATAGAAAGGATCTAACTTCAGTTAAAAAAATGAAAAAATACTGAAGTGTTTTATGGATATTACTAAAAAGAATTATACTAGTACAACTTATCCCGAGAAGAAAAAAAATAGGTATTCAGTGAGACACTAGCTTTAATCAACAAAAAGAAAATTTATTCATGTTTTTAAAAATAAAAAGTTCTAACCTTTGCAGTTCTACAAAAAAATTCTAGCCTAACTAGTAGTTATTACATTTAAATTCTGAACTATGACAACCCCCGAAGACGAAAAATAGTGCTTTTCACTTCACTTTTTAGTCAGTTTTAAATTGCTGTTAAGGCACTACTCAGGGACAGGTCTATTAAAGGATGCTTTGGTAACTTACTGTTCTTATTCCGGCTTTGATGGAATACGACCGATTTCACACTTTTCTAGCAAACACTTAGAGAGCCCACTACGGCTTTTCGTTAAGAAACTGGTGCTTTACTTAGCTCGCATGATGGTTGTTATGAGCTTTTTCTGTAGCTCAGTCGAAGGAAGCGTACTTGGCGGCTCCGATGAAATTAGCCTCGCCTACTCGGCGGCTGGATGGAAATTAGCCTAGACAGTCGTTTCTCGGACCCTTAAATAAACCATGCAAACTCTGCCGGTAATATGGCGACGCCGGAACCAAAACTGCGGATACACACATTTCACCAATCGCGGCGTAGCGGTAGATTCGGTCAGGAACCCGCACTGCACAGTATATACCGAACGTCTTGGAATCTCTGTTTAATATACCGTTCGATACAAAAATGAAAATAAGTACAATTTGAAGTGAAAAATCAGTAACATTACATGGTCTTAAAATCTAGGAAAAAATGAATGTTACATTTACCCCCTTCCAAAAAGAAATAGACTACACTAGTCTATTAAACTTAGGCTACTTATGAAAAGGTACAAAGTGGTACACTATCACTTAATACTAAGGTCAGAACTTAAAACAAAAGTACAGACTTCGGACCTTACTACTAGACTTAATTCAATTAAGCACTAATATTAAGTACAATGAAAACCAAATGAAAATCTTTGCATGATCACAAGAATCTTATAACTAGACTTAACTTAATTAGACACTAAGGTTAAGTACATCAAAAAGCAAATAAAAATCCTTGCATGAACATAAGAAATACCTTTCCAAAATAACAATCGCGGTCTTCTTATATAAAAGAATCAGCTCTGTTATTGTTACCAAAAACAAAAAATATAACTTTGTCTAGACTCTTGTCTAAATCAAAAAAAGTGAACTGAAATAAAATATGAACACCCCCCTTAAAACATTTTAAGGATTGTCTGAAAATTTTCTATTTCAGCAAAAGAAATTTATAAAAATTCTTAAATAAAAAAAATAAAAAAATGATTCTAGTGCAAACACTTACACTAAAAAGAAAAAGTCTTGTCAGACCATTTAGCACAAAGCCAAAAAAAAAATATATCTGGATAAATATTCAGGCAAACGCTCGGGAAAAATCTCATCAATGCTCTAGCTCACAGCTAAGAGAACATTCTAAATCTAGTATCACTACTAGTCGCACTCGGAAAATAATCGCACTCTATAACGCAATGTCGACGTCCTAAGACATCTAGACATGCTAAAATCGCTAGGGAAAACGCTCTGGTTGATCGCCAGAAAACACGTCAGCTTATCGCCAACAAAACACTCTGGTATATCGCCAGAAAAAACTCGGCTCCTCGCCAAGAAAACACTCTGGCATATCGCCAGAAAAAAGCCTCAGCTCCTCGCCAAGAAAACACTCTGTAAGTAGTCCTCGACTACACAAAGTCTGCGTTCTAAAAGAACAATCTCGCCTCTAACATAGTGAGCAGCTATAAAAGCTAACAATATCACTATAGGCACAGTGGATAGCTATAAAAGCTAAAATTCACCCTAAACACAGTGAATAGCTATAAAAGCTAAAATTCACCAAACTGAATGATCCTGCTTCAAAAAGCAATGTTCACTAAGAACAGAATGATTAGTCCGCGCGCAACTAACATTCAAGGAAACATTCCTAACATAACTATATGAGACAGCAAGTCTCGAAATAGGACCTCCCTAAAGTCATAATCCTAAATATAGGAGTCCATAAGCAAAACGACTCAAAATCTCGCATTTTGAGCACATGCCCTCAGGCAACCAACATACACCGAAATATATACAGAAATATGTACAGAAATATATACAGGAGTTCAAATCCCAAACTCTTGGTTATGATAACTCCATACTGAGCTTGGTGAAAGCTCTTAGCAAAAGCTAATCAAATCTTCGGCACATCGCACCAAAGTGACAAATCTGCCTAGAAACATGAGCCGGAAAAAACGCCCTCCGTCATTCTTCAGGGTGGCTACACAGAGATATAAAACTTAACCAGCATTGCGCTTCTCCAAGTTGCATGAAGAACCCTCGTGTACTGGTCTCGCCCTAGAACAACAACGGAAAACATTCAATCCATCCCACATAACAGGAGACAAACACCTCACCACGATATACTGAATGGTGGAGACAATAAAATACAGAATTGGTGACCCTGGAGTCCACCAACAAAAGGGAGTAGATTATAGCATCCACTAAACTAAAACGGTGTCTACCACACCACCATAAGTCAAAAAAATTAATCAATAGGGTGTTCCGAAACACACTACTGCCAACAGCCTGTCACCACTAATAGGCTAATTGGAGCTGAGGTCGACTACAGTAGCTAGGCTCTCCTTTGGTTCAAATAGGAATAACCATTGGGTAACAAAACCCCTAAAGGTCCCAAAGGTCAAACGTTCACCCCCCCATAGACTACCCTTCCAATCAGTCTGTTCCTCAGGAAGACTAACTCCCTGCCAAACGTCGTAACGGCATCTGTTAGCACCCGGTGCATCACAGCCTGTAAAAACAGATAACTCATGGGATACAACCTAAAAGGTTTACAAGGTTGACTTAACCAAGCTTCTAACGAAATTTTAAAAAAGAAAATGAGCTTAAAAGACTACATGAAGCAAAAATTTCTCAAATTTTTTGGTGGCAACGCAACAAAACTCTTGAAGACGACAAGAGCTTTTCCAGCTTAATCAGAAACAAGAAGAAAACATCGTCGACAGGTAAAATATTCGATCATGGTGTTAATCGTCTCCCTAGACAATAGCCTCTAGAAGAAACTGCTACAGGTATCAGGCATAACCGTTTTCTGTCAGCCCAAACTTCTAGATTACCTCTTGGAAATCTAAAAATTCGGTTAGGAATCTTCCTTCACTGCGCCTAGCCTCTCTTGACAAGGTTCTCATCTCGGTATCAGATTTTGATCATTTCTTTGTGAAACGACTGTCTTACTCTGCTCTCATCTCCTGTAAATGATCAGCCTTTAGTTCTCCTGCAGAACTTCAATTTTCTATCAATCTGATAGTAGACCGAAAAAAACTCAACATACGCCTATGAGTCCATGCAAAAAAATTTTTAAAAAAATTAGTGACTCAAAGGTAACGTTTAAACGGCTCTGAAAAAAAATAGAAAATACCCTCAGTTTGTCAATTCAGAAGAAGATCTAAATCAAAATAATCCAAGTCTTAGACTTACTGGATAAACCAAAATCAATTTACTCTTAATTGCACCCAACATATACCACTAAGGTAATAGAAATACACCCACTCGGGTAACAAACTTTGAAATTGCTCATAAAAATTTTGACTCTACATCACACTACACGAGCTACATCTTGCGCTTGTCCTAACTCAAGATCACCTTGGATTGCCTCTAATCAAAATTTCGCTTCCAAGTGTCAAGAACTGGATATTATTTGAGGTCATAAGCAAATCAAATCCCGCGACCACCGACATACCAGTCTTATGATATACCCTGAGCGTGACTCTTTCGCAAGCTCGCAACAGCTGAGTCGATGCTAAACATCAACTACAATCAACCTAAGTTTGGGGTATGGCCAATACCCAAAACCTTAGCATTAAACAATAAAAGTAAGCTATTCTCTGCTCAACTTTTATAACAGTCAAAAAAACGAGGTCGTCACCTCTACAGAGCAACATCAAAAAAAAATTAAGCAATTAAGATAATGTAAATATAAATTATTCTTCTTCTGACAAACTTTCATTAGGGTTAGGTCCCGTGAATGGTTTTAAGTCTTTAATATGCCATCGTCCTATTTTAGTCCCATCTAAATTAACTAAACCATAAACTAAATCTGAAATCTTTTCTCTAATCACGCAATGCACATACTTAGGTACCAACTTAGATGTGAATTTATCTGCTGCACTGGAAAGAATTTTATTTTTTCGCCAAACGTGATCACCTATATTAAAGGCAAAATCCCTTTTTCTAAGGTTGTAAGACTTACTGTTCCGTTCATAAGCCTTATGTATCCTACCACGCACGTCGGTGAAAATATCTTTTAAACCCTTCAAATTTTCGGCGTACGCACCCCTGTTACCCGGAACTATTTCGCTGTCAACATTGACATCCAAATCTAAATTTTTATAATACGACCCAGATAGAGGTATATGTCTGCCGTAAACTAAGGAAGACGGTGTGAACCCTGTTACTTCGTGTCTTGCGGTATTTATTGCTTGTTGAATTTTGGAAATATTGCCATCCCAAGTGTCACGTGAATCCACGTAACTTCTTAAAGCGGTCCCGACTGTTCGGTTATTACGTTCCACAAAATTACATTGGGGAGAGTACACGGGATTAAAACGGATGTTAAAACCATAAGTTTCACTTAAGCTCTTAAAACTCTTAGAGGTAAACTGAGTACCGTTATCGCATATTAAGAGCGATGGGACCCCGTGGATTAGAAAGACATTATTTTCCAAAATTCTCTCTATATATCCAGCTTTAGAGCTTTTCAAAGGAAATAGCATGGTATACTTTGTAAACCAGCAAGAAACCACGAGAAGCCATTTATTTCCCTTTTTTGAACGTGGGAATGGGCCTACTAGATCAGCTGCTATGACTTGAAAAGGGTAATTAACCGTTTTCTCTTTTCCCATCAGTCCCATAGGTAGTGCATTTGGAGATTTCTGCGCTCCACATACTTCACAAGTCCTCGCAAACTTTAAGATATCAAAACGCATTTTTGGCCAATAATACTGTTCCTGAATCCTGTGAAGAGTTTTATAAAAACCAAAATGACCAGAAGTAGGAGGAGTGTGACACATGTCTATAATTTCCTCTCTCTGTGGTTTAGGAACTAGTATTTTCCACTCGGGTACATTAACTTTTAAAGGCAACTGGTTTGGGATAAATTTGTACACGAAATCATTTTCCACCTTCCACTGCGGAAAATTTTCAGGAGATTCTTTGATTTGCTGCCGTAAATTGTCGTACCATGGATCTATGCGATCTATGTCAACTATATCGATTCTTACGCCAATCTGTGCATTAAGACTGTTTTCGTCCACGGTATGATCTGGGATTCTTGACAAAGCGTCAGGAATAACATTGTGGACTCCCTTTCTATGAATTAAATTAAATGTATGTTGTCTCAGCCTAATCGCCCAACGCGCTAGTTTGCCACTAGGGTTTTTAATTGAATTAAGCCACAATAAACTATAATGATCTGTTATGACCGTGAAAGGAACACCTTCTATGTAAGGTCGAAACTTTTCGATGTTAAAGAGTACTGCTAAACATTCTTTTTCAACAACCGAATAGTTACGTTCAGCCTTTGATAAAGTTCTACTGGCATACGCTATCACTCTTTCCTCACCATTGATTTTCTGTGTTAAGACGCCCCCTAAACCGGTATTAGAAGCATCACTAGAAATATAAAAACTGTTGGGAAAAATCTGTTTGGGATAAAATGGGAGCTGAAACCAATAGCTCTTTAATCTTTATAAAAGATTCTTCTGCTGCATTTGTCCAATCTATCGATTGTCCTTTTTTTCGTCCTTTCAAAAGATCATTAATAGGTGACAACAAGGTAGAAAAATTCTCAATAAAACGTCTATACCATGAACACATTCCTACGGAGCGCTTAACTTCCGTAGTATTAGTAGGTCTCGCATAATTAACCATGCTTGCTACTTTATCCGGATCGGTACGCAAGGAATTTGAGCCTACAATATAGCCTAAAAACTTTAGAGAAGTTTTGAAAAAATCACATTTGCTCAAATTTATCGTCAGTCCGGCCTCTTTCAATTTATCTTTTACTTCATTAAGTAAGCGAATATGCGACTCGAAGTCTTCCGATGTTACTAAAATATCATCGAGATAGGTAAAAATATGTGGCTCATATTTCGGACCAAATATAGCGTCCTCTAAACGTTGCTGAGTTTGAGCAGCGTTCTTTAGACCAAACGGCATATTGACGAACTGAAATAGACCTCGGCCTACTACTGCAAAAGCGGTCTTTTTCTTAGAGGATTTGTCCAAAGGAATTTGCCAGAATGCCTTTCTAAGATCTATCGAGGATACATACTTAGCATTCCTGAGTGATGTCAAAATTCTATCGATGTTCGGTAATGGATAGTTATCAAATTTGCTGACCTCGTTGAGCTTTCTTCCGTCAAAGCATAGACGATATCACTCCGAGTTTCAACATTTCGTCTAACTCCTTATTTAATACTTTTGACATGTACGGAGACATGGCGATGGGCCTTGTCTTTACAGGACTGGATCAGCCGTATCTATAGACATGGTGATTTTTATTCGTTCGGCCTAACCTATCTTTACTACTTATTTCTTTGAAAGAGCTTATTACTTTTTCTGCTTTTAAGCGTTCCGTCCGCGAGAGATCATCTAGGGTACATAGACGCGAGAAAAGGTTTTCTATAGAACTTTCTGAATAACAATCTTTTTAAAACTTGTTTGAGAATTGACTTCTAGGGACTGTGGATACCACGAATTATTTTTAAGATTTACTAAAATTCCGAATTTTTGTGCAAAATCACATCCTAAAACCAAAGTATGTGATAGAGAAGGTACTACTAAAGCAGAAATTACTAAACAATGACCATTGCAGACTAGCGGCAACTCAACCGTACCTAAAACTTTTAGACGGCTGCCATCTGCAGTGGTAACACTTCTATTTTTGACATGGCATATTTTTATACTTAAACGACTTAAAATTTTAACACCATTCTGACCTACAACGGAGGCATTTGCACGAGAGTCAAATAAAGCCGAGAAATGGGCACCTAATAGATTTATCTTGATATGCGGTCTGTTATCTGAATATTTATGCACGAATAAAGGAGACATGTGACCATTTGGAGAAGCAGGAGTTTTAATTTGAGAAGGAGAATTTTTATTAGACTTAAAAAAATCAGAAACTTTTTGTAACTATTTAGTCCAATCTGATCTATTGGAATATTTCTTTACTTAAGATCCTCGTCAGAATCTTTTCTTTTATCCGCGACCGGACGTTCTGAGAAAGTACGACGGATTTTCAGTTCATAGTCTAACTCATATTCCAGTAGGTGATTGACTTTAAAATCGAAGGCTTCCATGATAAATGTATAAAATTTAAAAGAATTGTTTAAAAAATCGTAAAAATATTTCTCCTGTGCTCCCAATAGTCTAAATAAAATCATGTAAAAACAACTAAAATATGTAAACTTCTTTACCAATCATTTAAAAAAAATCTTCAACAATTTCAAAAAAATTTCTAAGTATTGCCTTGTATTAAAATTCTTTTACCAAATATGTTAAGAATTTCCAACAAAAAATCTCCAAATACCGTTTCGTATCAGCTAAGTATTTTTAATATTCATGCAAAACATCGGTGAGAAGAAAGAACAGTTTTTTGTTCGGTTAACCGCAAAATAAATCTAACACTGCAAAAAATTAAAGTAAACCAGCACATCTGCTAATCTGAACTATAAAGCTAGCTTTTAAGAAAAAAACAGGGATCACTTATCTTAGAGTCAATTAACAAAATTCAAATATCTATACCACCATCAGATAAATTGAAATAAAAAAATTCTACAAATTTCCTGCTTTTGTCTTACTGCTATGGTGTAGTTTCGTTTATTAAATATTATGAAATAAAAATATCTGCAAAGTTAGAGCTTTTACTTTGTTCGAAAGCTAGTACACTGAACCCTTTAAAAAATAAAATTCCAAAAGCCCCGCGTTGACAGCGCTATTTTGTAACATGCTAAACTGTCCTCAGTTTGAGGCATCTTTTTTTGTACCCTGTGAGAAGTTGTTTGTCCCACGCTTGAGCGCAATTTTGTAGGGTGTGAACTTACCCGCTTTTTGAGGTGTCATTTTGTAGCCTATGAAAAGGTGTTTAATTGCGCCCCACGTAGACTGCGTCATTTTGTACCGTTTGAAATTTGGATGCCACAAGCTTGAGCACAATTTTCTTGCAGCCCCGCTTTAATTTCTGATAATGAATTGAGTGAATCCTGATTTTAAAAGAACTAAAGAAATTAAACACACACTAGCTCAGTTTTCCTTGGTAGAGAAATATGGG
The DNA here is from genome assembly GCA_019049505.1 of Pachyrhynchus sulphureomaculatus. Lineage (NCBI taxonomy): Eukaryota > Metazoa > Arthropoda > Insecta > Coleoptera > Curculionidae > Pachyrhynchus > Pachyrhynchus sulphureomaculatus. Next base: position 55,862,588 of record CM032452.1, read on the forward strand.
TAAGAGATAATTGTTTTACGTCTTTTTGGAATTATTTTCTATTTTTTTTTTTAAAAAGCTTTAGCTGTACAAATTTTTTGGGCACCATTCATTTTAAAATAGAAAGGATCTAACTTCAGTTAAAAAAATGAAAAAATACTGAAGTGTTTTATGGATATTACTAAAAAGAATTATACTAGTACAACTTATCCCGAGAAGAAAAATAGGTATTCAGTGAGACACTAGCTTTAATCAACAAAAAGAAAATTTATTCATGTTTTTAAAAATAAAAAGTTCTAACCTTTGCAGTTCTACAAAAAAATTCTAGCCTAACTAGTAGTTATTACATTTAAATTCTGAACTATGACAACCCCCGAAGACGAAAAATAGTGCTTTTCACTTCACTTTTTAGTCAGTTTTAAATTGCTGTTAAGGCACTACTCAGGGACAGGTCTATTGAAGGATGCTTTGGTAACTTACTGTTCTTATTCCGGCTTTGATGGAATACGACCGATTTCACACTTTTCTAGCAAACACTTAGAGAGCCCACTACGGCTTTTCGTTAAGAAATTGGTGCTTTACTTAGCTCGCATGATGGTTGTTATGAGCTTTTTCTGTAGCTCAGTCGAAGGAAGCCTACTTGGCGGCTCCGATGAAATTAGCCTCGCCTACTCGGCGGCTGGATGGAAATTAGCCTAGACAGTCGTTTCTCGGACCCTTAAATAAACCATGCAAACTCTGACGGTAATATGGCGACGCCGGAACCAAAACTGCGGATACACACATTTCACCAATCGCGGCGTAGCGGTAGATTCGGTCAGGAACCCGCACTGCACAGAATATACCGAACGTCTTGGAATCTCTGTTTAATATACCGTTCGATACAAAAATGAAAATAAGTACAATTTGAAGTGAAAAATCAGTAACATTACATGGTCTTAAAATCTAGGAAAAAATGAATGTTACAGCGTGTCAGTGGTTGAAAAAAAGTTATAAATGATACACCTTGTGAAAGCTGGAAGAATTCCATTTAGCACGTTGTTAAAGTTAAAGATTCATATATTTATGTAAATAATATAAAACCACTGATCAATACCTCAGCTGATGACAGTGATAGTGAAACCAAATTAGGCTTAAGTTAAAACATATTTTTATTGATACAATATGTCCCCTCCTGTAAACTCCATTCGTTCAAACTGTATATTTGTACTTCTTATCCATCTATTTTTACATGCATCTATAAATACACATCTCTAAAAACACTTATAATTTTATTTATTTGCATTAATGAATAAAATTCTTAAGTCCATCTCTGCAACCTAACATAAAAAAAGGTCAGAATTTTTATATTGCCCACTTAAAACGGCAAAGGTCAGAATCTTATATTTTGGGACAGGCTATACCATATATTCTGTGCATTTATCTGTTACAGTACGTACTGTATAGAGGTGGTCGTTCGTGTTAAATCCCTTTCTAAAGCTCGCCTGTTCCACAGGTTGATAGAAATCTAGTTTTGCTGTTAAACGATTGGCTAAGATTTTATTGAAGAGCTTATATAAGTGCGACAGAAGAGATATAAGCCGATAATTTTCGATGTCAGCATGAAGTATTTGTTTTTTAAATTAAAATCATTATGGTTATCACCCCTGTTATTCAATGTCTATTCGGAGGAAATCTTTAATAAAGCACTTTCTGATAAAAAAGATGGAATTACAATTAATGGTGTGTGTGTAAATAACCTGCGCTGCGCTGATGATACTGTCATTCTAGCGGACAGTGAAGAAGGCCTACAAAGACTCAAGAATGGAATTGTTGATGCATGTGAGGAATATGGAATGAAACTGATTACGAACAAAACAAAAACAATGGTGGTCAGTAAGAATCCTAATATAAACATAAATATTAAAGTACAAACACTTGAAAGGGTAACAAAAATAACGTACTTAGGAAGCGTAATTAGTGAAGATTGAGACCACTCTATTGAAATACCCTCAAGAATTGAAAAAGTACGAAGCTCCTTTAATAACAAGCGCAGCATACTCTGTAACTGCCAACTAAACTTAAAAACAAGAACAAGAGGGTTAAGATGCTACGTGTTCTCGGTTATGTTATACGGTATAGAAGCTGCAACAATCACAGAGACAGCACAACAAAGAATGAAGTCATTCGAGATGTGGTGCTATCGCCGAATGCTGCATGTTCTTTGGGGCAGTGCATACCACAAAAATAATTGATCGGGATGGGAAAAGAGCGAGAGTTGATTCTAGCTATTAAAAAAAGAAAAAGAACTTACTTTGGCCATATTACAGGAAGCCAAAAGTATGAGCTCCTGCAACTTATAATTGAAGGAAAAATAATCGGTAAGCAAGGACCAGGAATGCGCCGCCACTCCTGGTTAAAAAACTTACGACAGTGGACAAACATGACATCTACTGAACTGTTTAGAGCGGCAATTGATAAAATCAGATGGGCAAATGTGATCGCCAACGTTCTTAGAAGATAAGGCACACTAAGAAGAGGATGGTTATCAATAAATGAGATCTTTTAGGTAAATTTGCATACATCGAGTGGAAAAAGTTTAAGCACGTCGACATTCACATCTTGCTGTTGCATATATTGCCAGGAATATATAGACTGCGCCTAAATTATCGTAAAAAAAACGCATTTAAATAGATAAAATTACCGATAATTTACTATTTTTTTGCGGTTTGTGGTAGTAGTGGTAACATTTTAATCCTACCGCCAAAATTCTAGATATGAAATAGATAAACGTTATGAGCTGAATCTTCTTGTATATGTAGAATTACATGTTTATCAGTAAAGGTAGGTGTAGACTATCTCATGATTTTAGTTTCTACCCATGCTTGTTTTTTCTACTGTCGTGGCAGTCCTAGCTCAGTGGTTTCGTTTCTATCTACAGTGTCAAGCATCAGTCAGTGCACTTATTTATTTTTTTATTCAAGTATATTGGGCTTGGTAACATACTTAAATTGTAGTTGTTGCAGAAATGTAACAACATCCGTGGCAGCACTACTAGATTCCCTAAAAAGGACCTTGAAATACAAATGTACAATCTGTCAAGTAAGAAGGTGTCCGCGATAATTCCTTTTTGGTAGATGGGATTCTAGTGATTCAACAAAAAATCGGTAGACGGAACCTTTGTCTACGACGCATTTTAGTAAAAGTCGATTCTGAACTTCCGCCGAAATCACGTAAAATCCAAAATGTGTGTTTGTGTGTTAATTTGAGACAGTCTTTCTTTGTTCTCATCCAAAGGAGCCTAAAATGACCCATTCCGCGGCCGCTAAATATATTAAAAAGTCGGTATCTTTTGTGAAGAAGTGGAAAAATTATTTTAACGAGACGAAAAATGTCGACGACTTGTCAAAATGTGGCTCGGTAGTCAAAGTCACTCCCTAAGTCGAAAAATGAATCGTGTCTTTGTTTTCACGGGACCCGAAATTGACGTTGCGTCAAGAAGCGGCAAAATTAAGAAAATCGGGTTTGAATGTGTCCCATGAGACCATTTGATAACATCTTCGTGTTTATGATGTCAAATTCCGAAGCACGTTGAAGAAGCCTTTGCTGGTCAAAAATCACGTCGCGAAGCGACTCGCTTGGGATCACGATAAGATACTAGAGTTGTCCTCACAATCGCAGGACGCCAACCCTATTGAAAAACGTTTGGTCCCTTGTAAAGAGAAAGCTTAGAGGAAAGACTCTGAGGACTTTGACTTTGAAATTTTTTGAATTGTCTCAAATTTCCCTGGCGAGCCTTTCCAGTTCATACTCGATTTAATAAAAATTTAAATTTCTCATCCATTTAGTCAGTCATTGAAAGGAAATAAAGAAACACAGATGCAAGCATACACGATATTGAAAAATAATACCTTTGGTTCTGGGGTAATTAAATAAATCAAAAATCAGTTCAGTTCTTTCAATGCCGCAAATAAAAACAGTGCTAAATGCCGTTAAGTCAGCCCCAATCCTTCACCTAAATAGTTCTCTCATTTGAAAGGTCGAAAATAAACAAGTCGAAAAGATTTGTTACTTTTCTCCATTCTATTCCCAGAGCTTTTTAGGCAATCCCAACGAAAACTGCCGTATATTCCCTAAGGAGCCTTTACGCGAAGGAGTTTTAGTTGTTCTTTTATCGCAGTTGGCTATGCACGAGTGCTACCGTAAGAGCGATGCCGTAGAAATCATGGATAGTCGCTATTTCGGAGCTTTATTCTAGTAAAGGAAATAATATATCAAATCGAAAAGAAAGAGTACATTTTTGTAAAAACCCATGAGGTTTTTTTTGATACTACATACAAGAATTTGTGATTGGTGGATTACTTATTTCTGATAAATTCGTAACTTTGTATATTTATTTTGCGTTCAAATAATTCTCGAAATATATACAGAACATATTGATGTGCTACGAAACGTTTATTTCTTATATTGTAGTTCAGGGTAAAATTTATCTGGGGCAGTTTCATAGTATGCTAAGTATCCTAACTATTTTTTTAATATCCGCGTCCACTGGGTGGCAGTGAAACTGAACTTTTTTCAATAAATTGCAGCTTTACTCAGCTTATCGATGAACCAACACGGACAGTTCGCCAGTCTTCTTCACTATTAACCACTAATCCAGATTACCGAAAGCTTACATTCCTTTATTCAAGAACTACACTTCCGGTAAGGTGACTTGTCTCATGTGAATGTAACTATTCTTTCTTCTTTCATTCTATATATAAGTTTCTTCCACTCTATCATTCTGCTTAACACCTAATTATTGACATTATTATGTTGCACCTTTGCCTAATGCGTCGCTTCTTTCTCTATCCGATAGCGTCTTTCCCGCTATTCTGCGCACTACTTTCATTTCTGTTTGAAGTATTTGTTTTATTTTGGATGTTTTGCAGCATAGATCTAATTATATTCTTGTCGAGATTCTGTTTGTCTCGTCATACTATATTGTTTAAGCATGTTACGTTTTTGTTGCCTTTGTGACCGGAGTGCTGTGTACCGTATATTTCCTAAGGAGTCTTTATGCGAAGGAGTTTTAGTTGTTCTTTTATCGCAGTTGGCTATACACGAGTGCTAACCTAAGAGCGATGTCGTAGAAATCATGGATAGTCGCTATTTTTCACAGCTTTATTGTCGTAAAGGAAATAATTTATCAAATCGAACAGAAAGCGTACATTTTTGTAAAAATTTAATGAGGTTATTTTCATACTGCATGCAAGAATTTGTGATTGGTGAATTCCTCATTTCTGATAAATCCATAACTTAGTAATATTTATTTTGCGTTCAAATAACTCCCGAAATATACACGGGATATACGATACCTGAGGTGCTATGAAGAGTCTGTTTTTTATATTCTAAGTCAGAATTAAATTTTTGTGGGACAGTTTCATGCTCTGTTAAGTATCCTAACTAATTTTTTTAATGGTGTTAACTGGCTTAACTATTCACGTGCTGCAGGGAACTCCCTAAAGCGCTCCAGGAGCGGCATGTGTGCGGAAAAAGCAATTCACGTTGTTTTTAAATCACTTTAAATTGTACTCGGTGGGAAACACAGCCCTGGGAAAATTATTTCAAAAGCATGATGTTCCCCATATAAAAGACTGCTTGAAAAGCGTTGTACTCGGAGTAACAAGCTGAACCTCATATAAATGTGAAGTACTAGCGCGACGTGTATTTCTAACATGCACCGCTCTGGGAGGAATTAAGCGGGCTACATCCTTCAAACATTTTCCATGAAAATTCTTGTAGAACAGACTCAACTCGCCGACCGTTCTTCGATGTTCCAGCGAATCAAGGCCGCCGGTCAGTTCCCGGTCTCCAGTCAGACGAACAGCTCTTCCCTGAACAGAATCCAACAAATGTAGTGTATATTTGGGAGCGGAGCGCCAAACATGGGAGCAGTATTCCATAGTTGGTCAAATTTGAGCTTTGTAAAGAATTAACAGTTGTTGTGGAGTGCAAAGCTTTCAGGTTCGAAATAACATTGCTAACTTTTGAGAAGCTCTCCTTGCTATGCCTGCACACATGTTCATGCCAGGACATATTTGCTCCCAAATTAACGTCCATAAAATTGAGTGACGATGCTAAGGGAATGGATTGCCCCGATATAACTATGTCGGGTTCAGCAACGTTAACCTTTTTAGAAAAAACTGCCGCCTGGGTTTTTTTTATCGTTAAATTCCACTTGGTTACTGTCACCCCAAGATAGAATTTCTTCCAGGTCTTTGTTAAGTTGAACGACCTTCTGCTGTCTGCGGATCAAAGTGAATGAAGAGATAAGTGTACTGTCATCTGCAAAACTGCAGATTGGATTCCCGGTCTTTTCCAGCAGATCGTTAATGTAAATGAGAAAGAGAGTAGGAGACAGTATGAAGCCTTGGGCACACCGGCGTTGATAGTGAAGGTGTTAGAAAGAAATCCGTCGACCGCCACTCGTAAAGAACGCTCTCTGAGGAAACTTGAGAGCCACAAACAGAACTTTTCAGGCATACCATAAGAGCGTAGCTTAGCCAACAGCCCATGGTGCCAAACACGATCGAATGCCTTGGATATGTCAAGAGCAACCGCTCGAGATTCTCCAAAGTGTTCAATTGCGTTGTTCCGAACATGTGTTACATAAGTCAGAAGATCTCCTGTTGATCTGTGTTTACGAAAGCCATATTGGTGATCGCTGATAATGTTAAATCGTTCAAGATATTTTAGAAGATGCTGATTGATAAGCTTTTTCATGATTTTCGATATTATTGAAAGCAGTGTCAGTAGTTATTTAGCAAGGTCTACTTGCCTCTTTTAGGTATCGGCTGAACTGTAGCACATTTCCAGCAGGAAGAAAATATTCCCTTTCTGTAGGATAAGTTTAAAAGTCTACAGAAAACTGGTGTTAGTTCCCTGCCACAGTTTTTGAGAACTATGGCAGGTATTCCGTGAGCGCCAGAAGCCATTTTGGTGTCTAGCTTCATTAAAATACGCTTTATGATACGCTGTCTGAGGACAACATCGGACATCCTTGACTGCACTATGGGAATAGTAGATGGTGTTTTTCCTTGAAAATCAACAGTAGAATGCGAAGCAAAGGGTTCAGTCAACAAGTTCGCTTTCTCAACAGGTGTCGTTGCAATGGAATTATCTGGCCGTGTGAGTGGTGGTATGGTGGATTTGGTGATTGACGAATAAGGCAGTGAAACTGAATCTTTTATAATCAATCGCGGCTTTACTCGGCTTATCGATGAACCAACACGGATTCTTGACCACAAGGAAGAGTTCGTCAGTCCTTTTGACTATTAACCACTAAGGTGGATTACCGTAATTCCACCGTTATGTTCTTTCTACCATAAATAGGTTCCAATATCGATCGACCTGAATTAACCTGAACTAATAATTGTAGTGGAAAGAGCAATAGGTCAAATGAAAGATATCAAAGTAGCAGGCCCTGATGGCGTTTACTTTGAACTACTGAAACTCTTTGATCGGAACGGAGATACGATTCTGATGATATTCCTCAACAATTGCTACGTCCCACTTTCACAATTATACTAAAGAAAGTATATGCTAAGATTTGTGACAACTACAGAACCATTAGTTTACATTCTCACTTCCTAGAACTATTTCTCAAAATTATCCAGAGCTTAGTTTCGTTTTAGACATGCTGTTGTTAAACGAGAGGCGCTCTTCTGTGTATATGATGAAATAACTGCCTGTCTTATAAATTATCGAAAGATATTAGATAATGTAAAATACTCTAAACTTATCGAAATCTTAAGCGACGTTGGAATAGATAAGAAAGATCTGAAGCTCATCAAAAGTCTTTATTGAAACCAGAGTGTAACAATTAATGTGGAGGGTAGTTCTTGGGAGGAGATACTGATGAAACGAGGTCTCCGACAGGGATGCATTTTGTCAGCCCTTTATTTTTTATTCCGAGAACAAATTCAATGGGACTCTCCCGAATGTAAATACTGGACTAACCGTCCGTCAATAGAAAATGCATAAATAATAACAGGCACCCACAGGACACGGTTATTTTCACAATATATGGTAACCAGCAAGAGCAATGTTAACTTTAACCAACTATTCTTAGGATCCACAAAAATAGAACGGGTAAAAAAGTTTATAAACTTGGGTACAGTTGTTAATGATCAGTGGGAGCACTCTACAGAAATCAAACCCCGCATAGAAGAAGTAAGAACAGCTTTCAATAAATTAACCCTTCTCTTTAAAACCCACTATTTCAAATTGGACTCCTTTGTTACATTTTCAAAGTATTATTATACGGTGTGAAATGTTGGAAAATAACTGAAGCTGCCAGCCAAATTATTGAGCTTTTGAGATGTGGACGTATAGACGGTCAGTTCTAAAATTCCTGGCGAATGCAGATATATGACAGACCACTTGCCTTGGCATGTCATAAGGCTTTTGACAGGGTCGAGCTAGACTCAGTATTGAAGCGTTACAAGAGTGTCGTGTTGACTATCGTTATACAAAGTGAAAAACTATTCATCACAGTTTTGGAACACGCTTTTAAGAAACTCAACTGGGAAGGAAAAGACCTTAACAAGTCTGACAAATCTGCGTTTTGCAGATGATCTAGTCCTGATATCTGACAGCCTTGGAGAGCTTTTAGTAATGCTTTAAGAACTTCGCCAAGTATGTGCAAACGTGAGGTTGGAAGTGAATGCTTCTAAAACAAAATATATGACTAACTTGGTTCCGAGCGAACAGATTGATGTCGGCAATAAAGAGGTAGAACTAGTGGAAAAATACACCTATCTTGGTCATGAGATTCGCATCAAAAGGGACAAACAAACGTGCGAATTGAAGAGAAGGCTCGCTTGGGCAGCCTATGGAAGATTTAAAGATGTCTTTAAGAATGATCTTCCTATCTGCCTAAAAAGAAAGGTCTTTGATCAAAGTGTGCTTCCAGTGATGACTTATGGGGCGGAAACTGTAACCTTAACTATCGCAACCGCTAAAAAGATTATAATAACACAGCGCCAGATAAAAAGATCAATGACTGGAGTGTCAATGAGGGATTGTATTAGAAACGAAATTATCCATCAAAGAACCGGCGTTACAGATGTAATTGCATACATCGCGGAACTGAATTGGAACTGGGCGGGACATATAGCCCGAATGACGGATGGGACTAAGAGGCTGCTTGAGTGGAGACCTAGGAGCGACAGGCGTAGTGGGGGTAGACCTCCCACACGCTGGACCGACGATATTAAGAGACTGTGTGGTAACTGGATGCGGAGAGGCCAGGAGAAAAGTGAGTGGACTGAGATGGGGGAGGCCTATGTTTAACAGTGGACGCAAAGGGCTGATTGCTGATGATGATTGATGATGGATAGAAGAATATTGCGAATATCTAGGGTGGATCATGTCACAAATGAACAAGTATTACAAAGGATGCAAAGCAAAAACAAGAATCGTGGTCAACATAAAAATATAATTAGAATATCTCGGGCATCTTATGCATAATGACATGAACATTATGAACGTGGGATCTGAAGAACTCCAGATATCACAGAGAAGAAAATACAAGCTGCATTGAACCCAAATGAAAAATACAGTGATATATGCTCAAATCACTGTAGAAAGGCTGAAACTTGGCGATAAATCTCTGGAAGATGCATTGAAAGTTCTACTAAATAAATGTCTCCATGCCATACCAAAAAAATGGTGTAATTCGGAGGTCATACATCTCTTTATGAAAGGCGATAATACTGATATCGAAAATTATCGACCCATATCTCTTCTGTCACACTTATATAAGCTCTTCACTAAAATTTTAACCAATCGCCTAACAGCAAAACTAAATTTATATCAACCTATGGAACATGCGGGCTTAAGAAAGAGATTTAAAACAGTACATACTGCAATAGAGAATTGTACAGATTATAAGATACCAATATATTTGGTCTTTATTGATTTTCATAAGGCACTGTTGAAACCTGGTCAGTTCTAAAATCCCTAGAGAAAGCAAGAATAAATTCCAAATATATAAATATAATAGAGAACATCTATAAAGAAGCATCTATACATATTAGAACTGACGAAACAACTGTCACTAACAACATACCATTAAAAAGAGGAGTGCAACAAGGAGACACTATCTCACCTAAATTATTACAATGGTCTTTAAGGGGTTAAATTGGGAGGAGGAAGCTATTAACATAGACGGCACTAGACTAGTTGTGATAGCTAATAACACCAATGAGCGACAGGAAATATTGGACGAGCTATGTGTGTGTCTTTGCAAGGGTATATCTTAAAATTAATTAAAAAAAAAACTAAGTTTATGAGCCCTGAAAATACTAACATACAGATAGGAAACAACTCCATAGAATGCGTCGACGAGTATTTCTACTTAGGTCACACTATTAAGATCGGAAAGGGAAACCAGCACGCAGAAATTACTAGGCGAATAAGACTGGGTTTTTGGAATCTAGGACATATCTTAAAAAGTACGACGATACCCATAAATCTAAAATTAAAGTCTACAATTCCTATGTACTACCGGTCAGTATATATGAACTGGAAACGATGTTTCTTTTAAAGCTAAAAAGTTCGTGACTTCAGAGAAAGCTATGCAGAGAAGCATGGTTGGTATCTCCCTTAGGGGTAGAATTCATAATTAACAGGTAAGGAGAAGAATTAAAGTCACCGCCATAACTCTCGAGGCGGCAAAGGTGAAGTGGCGATGGGCAGATCATGTTGCTAGATCATCCGGAGACAGACGGGTGTATAGAATCACGGAATGGAGACCTAGAGAAACAGGAAGAAGCATTAGACGTACACAGAAACAATAGGTCGATGATATAAGAGTAGTGGCGGGCAAGCAGTGGTTAAAGCTCGCAAAAAACAGAGTAACATGGAAGAGATTAAAGTAAAAAGAAAAAAAGAGTAAAAAGAGTGGACAGACTTAGGTTGAGAATATAAGAAGCTGATTATGCATAACCAACAAAGAAATGGACTGCTTCAGCTAGTATTACAGGGGAAAGTCGTCGGCAGAAGGAGGGTTTCATGGCCTAAAAATTTGAGAACTTGGTTTTCCATATCCACAACAGGTTTCTTTCGGGCAGCAGTGGATAGAGTGCAGATGGTTAGAAGATGGTTAACAACATCCGGCAGGGATAGGCACTTGAAGAAGAAAAAGTGACAGAAAAAGGGTTCAAACTGCGCAAGATTTCGCACTACACATCTGCTAAGCGGAAAGAACACGCGGAATATTTTTGAACTTTCCCTTAATTATGATACAAGTCAATCATTAACGAAAATGAAAAGGCATACAATCGAAAAATTAAAAATAGACTTCTTACCTGTCCCAACAATTCTAAGTAGGTAGCTAAGGTCCTTAGTCAAAACTTTACTACCATTACACAGCACGATAATACCATCGCAAAACCTCAACAAACTAAACGTGTTTTATATTCTACTGTTGGTTATCAGAGAAAACATCACACACTACGTCCAATGTGTAGTTAAAGATATTTTAATGATGCTTCACAGTTAAAAAGCTCCTAAAAAATGCGCGAGTGAACTCACATTAGTTTTTTTCTAGACTTTTAAAAATGTCCTACTGTTGGCAACACTCTAGAGTTGAGCTGACACCAAAAAAAGCACCGTCACTCTCAACTCCGCTATGCCCTAAGGCTCTACACTGTCCCAGACCCTCCTTTTTCAATCTACATCTGCCAATGCCAATACACTTCAGACATCAGTCGAGTAGGGTCTATAAGTTAGACTGTGGCACGTGCCAAAAAACTTATATGGGCCAAACAGGAAGGAACATGAAAACTAGAATTAAAGAACAACAAAGAGATTTTATGAATAACAGAAACAACTAGACTTATGCCGATCATCTACTAACAAATAAGTACATTTTCAAAGAAAACTTTAGCAAACAACAAGGTAAAAAGTTGAATTTACTAGAATCTTTAGAGATTAACAGAGACAGGTAATTTACTAATTGATCAATTAGAAATAAACAAATCCCCTTTGTTAAACTTGTGGGTTTTACCTAAACTCTTAGAACAATAGGCAATATGATAATGTAAGATACATTATAACTTAGAAATTCCACAAAATATTTATATATTGATGCGGTATCTGTACTTGGTATTTACTGCTTTACCGAGACGATACCGATGCGGCCTTTATTTCCATACTTGACGGTATATTTTCGGGCTAGAATCTGCAGAACAGTCTGTCTTCGTCGCGAGAGAATGTCATCAAGTAAAGACGATATTTTGGCTTGTTATATTTACATGCATTCACGTAAAAAAGAAAGCGCTACTGGCGACATTCAAACATAGAAGCAAATATTAACTGTCTACTATTTTGGATGATTGTAGCTTCTACTTGATGGAAATTCATTATAAATATATAATAAAAGATCGATGCCATAAACTATTTGACACACTTGGTTCTTTTTTTATCTTGAACGCTCTAACATCAGCTACTTATTCATTCCTTTCATAGTGGTGAATACCAGGAATACACGTCGCTGTAATATATCGTATTCATCATCTTGGAATAAATTGCCCAGGACTATGTGTCCCATTGAAATAATTTTCAGTGATTCAAGACCAATGTGAATCAGTTCTTCGACACTTGTGTCGTTTCTATAACGCTTTAGGGATTTCCCTAAAAGGGAAGGAAAAAAAAAGTTTTTATATTAGCACAAATTTGTCAAATCCACGATATGAAGAAACAGCTTAAAAAGTATTTAATGGAAGCTGTTATAACAATAAATTGACCTTATATCTAATTTAAAGATATATATATATATATATATATATATATATATATATATATATATATATATATATATATATATATATATATATATATATATATATATATATATATATATATATATATATATATATATATGTATATATATATATATATATATATATATATATATATATATATATATATATATATATATCAAATTTAAAGATAATTTAAATAGTTACTTATGTAGTAAGTAATTATGGTCGAGTACAGACTACCAAGATCTCTCTGGAAGGAAAATCAGCAGGCAAACTTCCACCGAGGAGACCATCTAAAAAATGAACGGATAGCTGGTACTCTACATGTTAAGAAATCCCTCAGCCTCGGAATTAACTGATCATCAGATCTATAAAAAGCATAAGAAGAAGATAGAGTACAACAAACCACTCGTATTAGTATTTGTGGATTTTAAAAAAAACACCTGCGCTTGCTGATGATGTTGTCATAATAGCCGACATTCTAGGTAATGCCCAAAAAATGCCTACCGAATTGCAAATAACATCAGCAAATATTGGTCTAAATATTAACTTTCGGAAAACCAAATTTATGACTAATCTAGTTACGAACAGTAATATGAAATTTAATGAAAGCGAGGTGGAGCAGGTGCAAAATTACAAGTACTTGGGTAATGAATTATAAATTGGCAAAGATAACCAAACCTATGAGATACACCGTTGTGTGGGTTTGAGATGAACGGCTTTTGGAAAGCTAAAAACTGAAAAATATGCTGCAAGGTAATTTGCCATCCTTGACTGCCATATGGGAATAGTAGGTGTTGTTTTTCCTTGGAATATATATATATATATATATATATATATATATATATATATATATATATATATATATATATATATATATATATATAAAAGTAACACCATAAATACTGTGTTAGCAAATGAAGTTGTGTGTAAAAAATAAACTAGTAATGCAAAGTCGCTTTAATAACTTTAAAATATGAGATTTGCGAAAAACATAAATTCATATTTTTCGTATGACCAATTTTGCATTTACTTTTCTGTTTTTGATACTTCATTTAGTGTGCAGATAAATATAATTTCTGGTTTATCTGATGCAGTCAGCATAGGCACTTTAACCAGATCGAAGACGGTTCAGGGGTTTTAAAGTGAAAAGACGTCAAGATCATACACTAGACTATTAACTCAATAACTGAATAATAGGGTGTCGAATAGAAGCTTTCTAGTTTACCAAAATATTGAGCCTTATGAAGAAAAATCACACAAGTATTTGTTTTCTAGAACTTCCATATAATTAAACTTTAAGATAAATAATAGAAATTATTTAAAAGTGTTAAAAAATGAATCATTATTTAACAGTTTCACAAACCAGTCTAATCGGCAACGTAAAAATACAAATCAGTAATTTAAAAAATTGTGTGATCTAAATAAAGCTAGGACAGTGTTTGGAGAATGTTGTACTGGCATATTTTGCGGAAAAGTTCAAAAAAGTTAAAACTTCTGTATTATGATCGATATACTACATCCTAAAGTTAATTCTTGATGTAAACCAAATGCTTAAAGAAGAAAATTTGTGAACAGTGCGTTCTGCCGGTAATGGAGGGAGCGATGCTGGGTATCGCAAGGAAGGATAGAATAACAAACATAACTATCAGACAACGAACAAAAGTAATAGATATTATCCAAAAAATTACGCAGTCTAAATGGAAATGGGCAGGCCTTATAGCCCGAAGGAATGATAACCGATAGTGTAGAAGACTAATAGAATGGAGACCCAGACAAGATAACAAGATGAAGCGATGACATCAAAAGAGTGGCAGGAAATTGGGTTAACACCGTTCAGGACAGAGATCAGTGGAAGTTCTTAGAAGAGGCCTGTATCCAGCAGTGGATGAGCACGGCTGATGGGTGATGATAAGAAGAAGAAGAAGAAAGCCTATGAAAAAAAGCCATTCGATAAATTTATATCACTTACTCAATAAGGGCATTCTATTCAGTATATGTACTTGTGTCGACTATCTTTAAATAAAAAAAATCGATATGTTTTAATAATAACCAGTGAAAATTCTATCGAAGTGGTATTAATACTGAAGAAACTAAGAGGAAATACAAGAAAAAATACGAACGTTTAATTATTTTTTTGTTTCTATAGTTAATTAAGATTGTTTTGGTAATGGAGTTCTCGGTATACAAGTGACTTTTAATAATCGAATTCATGGGATTTTTCACTTGGAATTTTAATTTAAGTAATGAGTGATGACAATCAAATTAATACTTTTCCTTTGATATTTCAACTTATATCAAGAACGAATCAACGTGTTGCTTTTGTTAATTGTAATCTGTAACGACTAGACCAAGAGAGCGATCCGAAATTTTGACCTGTCGACTAACCGTCTGCCTAGTTGTTCATTTTATCGGGCGAGTCGAACAAAAGCTTTTAACGTTGATTTTGCGGCCCCCGTGCTCTGGAATGCGCAAAATGCTACATCCAAAAATGGATTCTTGTTTAATCACTTGAACCAAATACCATATAATTTGTTGCCACTAAACAAGTCGAGCGCCCCAAAGAGCAGACGCCGCTGTGACTGGACCCAGTGTTAAGGCCCAAAAAACGTCGACATTTAACCATATAAAATTAATAAATTTAATTTGTTCTTGATAAAATAAGAAGGCAGACGCCGCCAATACCAGAGGACGACCGCTTTTTCCAGCCAAAAACGGTCGTTTTTCGAGTTTTTGAATTAATAAGACCGTAAGTTCCAAGTTTTGGGCTCTACGTGTTTGCCTAAGATATTTTTGGAAAATTTAGGCCTTAATTAATAAAATATCACGAGGGCAGACTCCTTGCTTGTACCTGAACAAACCAAGGCTTTTTCAAAGTTCAAAAAAAAAATTAAATTCTGATAGTAAAGGGTGTCTCAAAATGACCTGGCATTTTAAATTGCGCGCCATTTTTTTGTGGTGGACATAGAGTACTAATCTTTGACAACTGGCATCAGGAAGTATTGGGATTTAGTCATAGAGAATTTCACCATCGAGCAACGCATCAAAATTGTGTGAATGTTGACGAAAGTCCTTCCACCTCGACTCGCCATCGTGCTCAGCAATTGAACATTTCAAGATGCTTTGTGCAGGGAATTTTGACAAAAAATCTACATTTGCATGCTTACAAGATCCAATTGCACAAGAACTGCAGCCAGCAGACCATGTGTAGCGCCAATTGGATATTGGAGCATCAACAAATCGATGGTGATTTTTCGAAGAAAATCATCTTCAGCGATGAGGCGCATTTTTAACTTAGTGGCTACGTAAATCAATAAAACTGTCGAATTTGGGGGACCGAAAATCCACAAGTGATCCAACAGCTTCCCATGCACGATTCATTGTTTGGTGCGGATTTTGGGATGGAGGAGTGATTGGGCCGTACTTTTTCAAGAATGCTGCTGGAAATGCGGTTACCGTCAATGATGTTCGTTATCGTACTATGATAACCAACTTTTTATGGAATGAATTGAACGGCATGGACTTGGAAGAGATATTCTTTTAACAAGATGGCGCGACAGTTATTGCAGACGAAGTTTCATGGTCTTGTTGCGATGTGAATTGGCCACCAAGATCGTACGATTTGACGCTATTGGACTTCTTTGTTTAGGGTTTTCTGAAACGAAAAGTGTATGCCAATGATTCAGAGACCATTCTGGAGCTCAAGGGAGAAATTAGACGCACCATTAATGAAATTAGTCCGCAATTATGCCAAAATGTTATTGAAAATTTCGTCAGAAGAGTGAACGTTTGCAAACAGGGTAGAGGCGGATATTTATCGTATATTGTGTTCCACTCATAACCTCCATGTTTTTACTTTATTTTAAAATAAAGACATTCGTACTTTTCAAATAAATAATACTTCTTATAAATAAATTAAAATGTCAGGCCATTTTGACACAACCTTTATAGATGCTATTATAAGTTTTACATAAAATTTTAAAGTATTTACTTAAAATTAAATATTTTTTAAATTTTTCAAGTGTTTAATCGAAATTTCAAACATTTACTTGAATTTTCAAACATTAATTTACTTGATTTTTTTGAATTTATACTAGAATTTAAAAGCATTTTATCTGAAATTTCTAGTAAGCGCTTCAAGAATCTAGCAAATGCTTAATTTTAAATAAATACTAAGAAGACGCGTAAGATCCAAAACTTGGGACTTACGGTCTTTTTATTCAAAAACTCGAAAAATGACTGTTTTTGGCTGGAAAAAGAGGGTTCAGCTTCGTCCTTCGGTATTGGTGGCGTCTGTCTTTTGCAGGTTCCCTCTTATTTTATCAAGAACAAACTAAATTTTTTAATTTCATAAGGTTAAATGACAGTCCATTTTTGGATTGACGTTTTTTGGGCCCTAAATCTGAGTCCGGTCTCGGCGGCATCTGCCGCAAATATTATGGTACTTGATTCAAGTGGTTAAACGACAATCCATTTTTGGATGTAGTATTTTGGGCATTTCAGAGCACGGAGGCCGCAAAATCAACGTTAAAGTCTTTTCTTCGACTCGCCCGATAGAATCAACAACTCGGCAGACGGTTAGTTGACAGGTAAAAATCTAGGGTCGTCCTCTTTGTCTAGTCGGGAAAAAAGGTAGAATATCTTGCCGTCACTAGGATCAGTTCGGTGTTGTATTTAAGACAATGATGAATCTGGCAAGAATATAGCACCGACGAATAAAAAAGTATGACGATTTTTAAGAATATTTTTAATTCATATACCTCATTCCATAATCGGATGACTTCGGTTATTTTAATGTGTTAATATTCAAGCGGTTTTTTCACTTTAAACTAAGATATATGTTATAACCTTGCGTTGTGTAACCTGACCTATAGACAAATCAAATTAATAATGAGGCCTTGCATTAGCAAAAAAGTGATTTAATGTCAAGAAGAGACATTAAATAAATGATGACAATAGTCTTTATACACAGCGTGTTATGAAAATCGTTTTATATATATTGGAAATGGTAAATCTATATAGAAAAGGGATTGAAGTAAAATACTAATAAATAGCGGTTCTGTTTTATAACGGAAAAATTCCTTCGGATCCTTAAGAAAAGGTTAAATGAAAGAAATAAAAATATCGACTCTGTCACTGGTAAAGAAAACAAATGGGATTTAAATTTTGCCGTGGTTTAACTAGAAGTTTCATAACAAATTTTATTGAAAAAAAATTGTCATCTTTGTAATATAAAAAAAAAATAATTGCCGACATTCCAGAAATCTACTTGACTTAAAGTCGTGCGTTTTAAAGCTATTGGGATCTTACCTATTCAATACATCTCACGGCTCTTTCAGGAATTAAACTTGAGGTGCATATAAATTTTAGAAGCATAAGAAAGAATTTTGATGAGCTGTCGAACAAAAAAATATTGATATCTTAGTGTTATCAGAAACTTTTAATTTGGAAAAAGATGAGGTAAGTCTCTTTAATTTACCTAATTTTAAATTAGTTTATAATAATTCTCAGTTTAATAAAAATGAAGGCGTAATTGTGCACATAAAAAATAATATAAAACATATAACAAACATAATAAATTTTTCAGAAATTAAATGTATTCAAGTATGCTTGGAAATAAATAAAGTAGACATCGGCATGACATGTTGCTATAGGCCTCCCTCAACAAATTTTTATCTATTTTTAAACGATTTAGAACAATATTTAGTAAATTTGGGTAATCGTCATTTAGATATGTTTATTGGCGATATGAACATTAATATTTTGTACCCACTCTCTCTAAAACAAACGAATATTTAAATTTAATGAACGAAAATTGTATTTTTTCTTGTATAAACAAAGCTACCAGGGTTACTGCGGTTTCATCGAGTTGCATAGATCATATATTTGTACGTTACAACAAAAAAAATTTATATCTAAACCAACTCCTTTTATTTATAAAATTGATATGACAGATCATTACCTAACAGGTTTAAGTATAGAAATAAAATTACCGGAAAAAAATAAAAAGTCAACACAGCACTACAAAAAAATAAACTATGAAAAATTAAAATCGCTTTTATCCCAAGAGACGTGGTCAAGCTGCACAACCTCAGATGATGTTCAACTAGCATATCAACAATTTATGGCCACACTAGAAAATCATATAAAAACATCTACAAGCATTTTAATTGTTAAAGAAAAACACAAAAAAATTAAACCTTGGATTTCTCTGGGGTTAATAAATTCTATTAAACATGGGGATAGTTTAAAACAACAATTATTAAAAAACTTTACAACTGAAAGGGAGGAAGAGTATAAAAAATATAGGAACTTTTTACAAAAATTGATTCGGAAAACTAAATTTCAATATTATAAAACCCAAATTCAGGAAGCAGGTAAAAACTATAAAAAGGTATGGGAGGTCATTAACGAAGCAGTAAATAAAAATAACGAAAAAGGAGAGATTACAATAAAAGACGATACAGATAATATAGTAAAAAACAAAGAATGTACATCGGAACTTTTTAATAATTTCTTTGCGAAGATAGGAGAAACAATGGCTAGTAAAATTATCTCTAAGAACAATTCAAAACAGTATAAAATACAACATAATTTGAACAAAAGCCTCTTCTTAAAACCAGTAAATGAAAAAGAACTCATATTAAACATAAAATCCTTAAAATCAGACTCCTCCTCCGGTGAGGATGGCATAACTGTAAAATTAATTAAAGCGATCCACATGCATATTTTGAAACCTTTAGTCTATTTAATTAATTTAACCTTCTTCTAGAATACCTGTGGAATGGAAAGCCGCCATAGTTGTTCCTGTTTTTAAAAGTGGAGACCCACACCAAATGACAAATTATAGACCAATATCCCTTTTAAGTAACTTTTCAAAATTATGGGAAAAATATTTAAAAGCACGTCGGGTTGATTTTCTCGATTCACACAATGTCCTTTTTAATGAACAATTTGGTTTTAAACGAAACAGAAGTACAAGGGGTTGCAATATTCTTTTGGTTTCATGAGATTATATCAAAAATGCAACAAAATAAAAAATGTCTTACAGTCTATATGGACTTTGCAAAAGCCTTTGGCATAGTTTTCCATTCTCTGATGCTAAGAAAATTGGAAAGCGTTGGGGTAAGAGGCCATGTGCTAGAACTCTTTAAGTTCTATTTAGCAAATCGAATACAAAAAGTACGATGTAATGAGATCTTAAGTACTACAATGAGTGTGAGTTCTGGAGTTCCTCAAGGGACAGTCTTGGGGCCTATTCTATTTCTGATTTATATAAATGAATTAGGAACCATAATAAATAATGGGTCAATTATTTGCTACGCCGATGATACTGCAGTAATATTTACGGACGATACTTGGGCGGGCGCATACTTGAAGGCAGAACAGGGTCTTAATGTTATATATAACTGGATATGTGATAATAAAATTAGTCTAAATATATTAAAAACAAAATTTTTAACATTTTCTTTGACAGCTGTCCAAAAAAAAATGAAATTTGAATACATATTCAGAAAACTAATAAAATTAAATATTTAGGCCTACACATTGATCAACATCTTCGTTGGAATGAACATGCTATCGAAGCCTCAAAAAAACTCAGAAAACTCTATTATAAATTTTATCAACTACGGAATGTCTTATCAGAAAAAACAATAAAAATAGTATACAACACACTAGTCAAGTCAATTTTGAGGTATTGTGTAGTAGTTTGGAGAGGTCTTAATGATAATGTGGTGCAGGTTTTAACAGTATGCCAAAACAAAATTCTCAAAATAATTTTAAACAAAAACAATCAATATCCTACAGTTGACCTTTATTCTCAACTTGATGTCTTAAATTTTAGAGGACTATTTGTAAGTACAAGCCTTTTTTTCTATAAAAAAATTAGACACATCTTTGGAGAACTAAACCATCACTACAACACCCGCTCTAAAATAAATTATAATTTACAGTCACACTTTTTCAACAAATCACACATGCAAAAAAACATACTTTTTTACTTCCCAAGTTTTTAGGAATACTACCTTTAAACCTTAGGGCAAAAATTGAAAAAAATGATTACAATGGGCGGTTAAATTTCGAAATAAAAAATTTTATCATTCACAACTATGACAGGTTTAAAAAGATAATGAAACCGTAGAAAAGGAAAAAATTTCGATTTTTTTTGCTTCACCAGGCTGCAACCCTGGTCCTTAGGTTTTCGTGGTTGCTCCGTCTTTTGGTTTCCCCTCATGTGCTCCTTCTTATATAATAGAATACTTCTTATAATTGAATGTGTTCTTATCACTTGTAAAATATGTATTAAAACGATTATTTAATTTCTGGAACATAGGTTTACTACCATACAGATCAAGGAATGAAGGACTTCGAATACAGGCCAACGAATGGTCTAGTGAAGTTTTTTATTCCGTAGTAGACAATAAGGATATGATGTGTAAACACCTGAATTATATTAACTTGATGTATTGTAATGTAATGTAAAAAACTTATTGATATATATTGAAAATTAAATTGAACTGAATTTTTAAATCTGTCATAAGCGTCTGTGTAAATTAATATTACAAATTTTTTTAAAAATGAACACTGAAATTTTTGATTTCGATGAAAAATCAAAAAAATACTTTTATGCTGTGTCTACTATTGTGAAAGTCGTCGCCAAAAGGAATTTAATGTAGATTTAAATATTTTTTAAATATTACTAATGCATTTGGGCAAGTGGAAAAAGTCGACAGACTGAAAGTGTGGAAAAAAGTTCTCCGAATTGAACGAAAAATCTCAATTGATGCTAAAGTTTGTTCTAAATATTTTTATTTATTTATTTATTTTAATCAAACGGGCAAAGCCCAATCAGTTACAGTAGTACCTACAATACAGTATACAGCTATAACCTAAAAATTAAAAATAGACAGAGGCCTTTCCCGAAGTATATATAAAAAAAAAACAACAAACAACGCTAAAAAGACACGTTTAAAAAGAAGAAAATATTAAAATTTTAAAGAACTAGGCATTCACATTTAAAACTTATAGTTAAACACACATATTGTAGCTGGTAGCACTTCCACACCCCTTAAAGATTGACCAACTTTAAGAATTTTTTTAAACTATATAGTGATACGTGAAATAAATCTATATTTGCCAAATTGCAGTTCATCATTATTCTATTAATACCACCATATTGACTATGCACGGTTTTATGCTGACGAAGCTCAAAACAACTTTGCTCTCGAAGTGATCTCGGTGGCACATGAAAATAATTCCGGGCAGTTGCACAGCCCATGCAACAATTTATAGGCCAGTATGACATCTGCCGAGTCCCTTCGAGTTTTCAACGATTGAATAAGAAGGCGATTTTCAAGTTGATTATAATCAACTGAATCCACCACTATATGACTCTTAAAGGCTATGTGTATTTGAGAAGTTTGTTCTGAACTCCATCAAGCATTTCCTGATGCGATAAGAAGTAGGGCGACCACACACTAGAACAGTTGTCCAAGTGTGGTCTCACCAGCGAGGTATATACAATTTTTATGGCTTTTACATTACTAATATCAATTGCATGCCTCGTAATGAAGCCTAAAATTCGCATCGCTTTGTTTCTGCAAACTTCTACGTGTGGGAGAAAAAAAAAAGTTTACTATCAAAAATTACACCAAGATCTCTAATCACATCAACATTTTCCAAACAAATATTATTATTTTAAAAAAACAAGATTACATTCTTCGAGGTAAGTAAAGTTATTTATTCTTGAACAGTCATTTCTTTTTTTTTTGTAATTTGTGTACGTGTGTCAAACAAAAAATTCCTTATTAGATAATATTTTTCAGATTTTATTTTGAGAAAATACTGCCTCAGTCAATTTGTATTGATTCAAAGCCATAGTCAATAAATATTAACCTCCGAAGTGAATTGGCATTTAATTTGAAACCAGTTAATATTGTTCTCATTGTCACTGATTGTAAAGTATTATTTCATTAAAATCTGTATAAATATTCTGGGATTAAATATATTTTTTGCGTTTCAGATGCTTCATCTTTAAGAAGGCGGTTGAAAAATTGTAAAAATTTAATTTTCATACAAAAATTGGAATGTAAATATTTTATATTTATAGGTTAGAATCTTACCGGTAACAATATAAAAGAGTTGCGAGGATCTGTTTGCATTTTTCATCTTCACCAGCTTTACAAGAGCATTTCATACATAAAATTTTCCCTATTCTACTGTTAAATGTGCCATTTACCTCAAACACTACTGTTCGCAATTGGGCCGTGGGTATACATGCTGCATGAATTTTCATTATGTTGGGCGCAATAGTTTTGTCATCGATTATTCCGCACCCAAGGAAAAGAAGTGATTTTAGAAGTTTTTTACCTAGTGTGGAATTCCCTCGGGCAGGATTTGTACCGGCCCATTTGCAAGTATTACCAATTGTTTTTGTAATATTTTTTAAAAATACTACTACACTCCATATGCTTCACACGTTACAAATTCGAATCTGCACCCATATTTCGGCCATTTTAATAATAAAAATAGCAGGTTCTGCACATAAATAAGATCCCAATAATAAGTCTCAAATTTTATCCAAAAATGAACTGTTGACATAAAATTCACTGCACTAAACTAAAAATTTCATATTTTAAAAATAACTGTATAACACCATAACGAGTTCAAAAAAAAATTGTTAGCAACAAATGAATTACCTAAACGAGTAGTGTAAAAATACTTATGCAAGTATCGGCCACAACATGCAAACCGTTAATTTTATTTGTTTATTGTAAACGTAATTATTATAGAGATATCAACAACGAGTTTTTTAAAAAAAATAGATTTGGTATAGTACTTTTCCCATAATAATTTAATACAGGATTTTAATAAATTACTTTTTAATTATAAATATTTTAAACCCGTAAGTAACTATCAAAATCAACTGACTGAAATTGAATAGATGATAGTTTACATAATGTGTCCGGTTCAGATATGTCAATGAGTTTAGAGAGGTTACACATAGTAAGTTCATAGGTTGATGCTTAATCCAGCGTTTCTCAACCTGTGGAGCGCGCCCCACTAGGGGGGGGGAGGGGCGTGATTACACTATAGGGGACCACGAGAGTATCGAAAAGAAATTATTATTAAAAACATTTAATATAATTTATTGAAAGGAAAGCAAAACAAAATACATTCTGACATAATAAAAAATCGAATACACATTTACACTGATATAATACACCTATAAATAGGATTGTATTAGTACTGCATAATGTATTTACCTAATAATTAACATATCAATACTAAATTAAAAACAAGTTTAATAATTATTAGTGACTCCCTTGGGCTGTTTGGAGAGCAAAGATTTTTGAAGGATGGTTTAATATTAGAAATAGACACTCTTTTTCTATATTTAGTTGAGATCTATATTCTGTTTTCAAAGCAGCCACCGCAGAAAATCCGGTTTCGCAAAGGTAGAATGTTGAAAATGGTAATAGTATATGAAATGCTCTTGTTTTCAGTGCAGAAAACTCATCATTCACCCCTGCCCAAAACTCAAAGAGTGATTTATTATTAAATTGTCTTTTGATTTCGCCACTTGCCGTGAAGTCGATGAAAATTTCTTCTTCGGAAGTTTAGAGCCCTTCGGGAGTATGTTGAAATGGATCCCTCATCCACTCGTAACTTGCTACCAAGTTGTCGACAGTAAGAAAATACGTTTTAAAATTCTTTGTCAACATGGCTAGATGATTTTCAATGGTTACTAAAACAACTTTCACATGTTGCTCTTCAGCCTTGTATGTTTTAACACATTCACCCACATTTGCAAACATTTCTAGGTTTTTTTGCTTTACCTTTCTACTCTATTCCAATTTTCTACAAAAAGCATTAATTTTATCACATGTATCGAATATATGTGTATTTGTTCCTTGGAGTTGAAGATTTAAGGTATTTAATTTTTCAAATATATCGACCAAGTAGCTCAATTTCATCACAGATAAACTATTTCGAAACTTCTCGGCTTCCGGTTTTCCTCTTCTAGATGGCGATTTCATTTCTTAATTCATAAACAAGTTGTAAACATTTCCCACGTGATAACCATCTTACCTCGCAATAAAAAAGTAACACTGAATGTCTTAACAAAGTGTAGGAAAAATTCTAGATTTTAGGGGTCTCATTTTAATATAATTTACTACGGTTACAACCGTAGTGAGCACAATATCCAGAGCAGGGCTCATTTCTTTGGAAGCCAGTACTTCTCTGTGGATCATACAATGTGTCCACACACACACAGTGGAGATTTTTGTTTCATAAGTGCTTGTACACTTTGAAATCTTCCAGACATTGAATGAACATCATCGGTACATATTTGCCTAGTTTATAAAATCATTTAAGATAGCAAATAATGCGAGTGATGTTGCTTTGACTTCTATTAGTTTGCAGAAAAATAGTTCTTCTACTGCTGACATACCATCACAAAATCGAACATAGGCAATGAAATGAGGATCTTTATTGCTATCTGATGCCTCATCAAACTGAATGGAAAACAATTTGTCACGCGACTTCCCGAAAAGCTGATGCTGTTCATCTTCAGCTATATCACCAATTCGATGGGCAGCAGTATCATTTGATATAGGTATAGATAGCAATTGTTTGGCAAAATGTCGTTTAAGATTATTTGGTTTCATGCTGTCTGCTGCCAAGATTTTTGAACAAATAACACACAGGGGCCTTTCTTCTTTCATCCTTCATTTACTTCAGTACTGGTAAACCCTAAATTTAAGTATTCTTGAGAATATTTTCTTGATTTTATTTTCGGAACCACGCTCGTCGGTGCCCTTGTTGATGCATAACTATCGTCTAATCCACGCTTACGCCCAGTTAAAAATTTATCCATGATTCTGTATAAATTTACTGCCATGAATACTTAATACCTTAAATTTCAATTGACACGTAAATTACAATATACATATTCACGATAAATCCGATATCAGTAGAAGGATCAACTCCACTGAGACGGGTTGTAATTGAACGAGGTGCAGCATTTATACACTTTTGGGCAGACTTTCTGAATGTTTGAGATAACTCGGAACTTCTCGCGAAGCCGCTACCGATATGGTGGACGTGAAAGAGGGAAAGAGAGAGGCATCGATTCTAGTTTTGTTAACGCGGCATATATGTGTTGCCAAATATGAATAAATTTACTTATTCTTGGTAGTTTGTAAGGTTCGTAATTAAGGTCAGAGTGTAGCTTTAGCATCAAAATACTGAAAACATATTATTATTGCATGCATTGTTACTGTATGAGAGGGGGGGAGCCGCGATAAAAATTATGTTTGAAAATTGAGTCGTAAATACTGAAAGGTTGAGAAACGTTGGCTTAATGAATTGGCATTTGAATGAATGAATTTTACACGCAGAAAGATTTTGATATGGAAAATTTATTTAAGAATTTTTGTGGACCTTTGATAAGGAGATACGACATTCAGGAAGCATGACTTTAAATATAAAATAAAAATGCATCTTGAGCCCTTAATAAGAGTGTTAATCACCTCTATTCCAATATCCTTAAAAAAAAAAAATCAAAAAATATACGCAAAAAATTAGTTCTATCTTAAGTTGAAAATAAGCTATACACTTTAGTGGTTATACACATTCGCGTCTTGAGCTCTTAAGTCATCTTTATTGGACCCTCATTAATAAAATTACAAACATACTCAGATAATTTCTCTGCGCTCCTCCTCTAGAGATTATTCTGCGAGTATGTTTCTTCAAAATTGTTATAAAATTTTTAGATAAGGGTAGGTTTATAATCTTATAAAGGGTTTAAAACGTAAAGCTGTATAATCACTAATTAAAATGTCTCAATGAGTATAGCCTACATCTACAGATTCATCGGAGCGTAGCGTGTCTTTTGCTTCTGAAAGTTTTCAGAAACAATATTTTTAATATAACTTTAAAAAACATCATCGTATTAGGGTCAAAATAATGTTGGGAATGTGGAATCTTTGGCACAATGATACTACCAACCACTTTATTTTTTGCACTCGACGCGCGTTTCGCTAACCATGTTAGCTTCATCAGGAGAGATGATTGACTAAAGCTAAACTACAAATCTACTCTATTTATACTTAGCCTAATCCTTAAATTACTCAGGTGGAACTAATGGCATAGGCGAAGCCATCAGTTCCGGTCAAGTAACCAGTTGAGGGGACTATAAGGAATAGGCCCTATGTCTTTATTTAAACTACTTTTACATTTTATAATTTCCATACTTTCGTATGCGTTTAACAATCTCCTGTCAGATACATTTTTCTTGTTCTTAGGTTATCTAATGTTACAGTATGATCAGCTTCAAGGGCATCTTCGGTAATGCTAGACTTTTCTGTGCTACTGTATTTTAAGTGTGCTAAATGTTCTTTCAATTGTGTTTTAATTAACCTTTTAGTTTGCTCAACATACTTTTTGTAGCAATTATTACAACTAATTTCATAAATTCCACTTTTCTCACAATTAGAAATCTTATCTTTGGGATTTCCTAAGATTGTCTGATGGCTTATAGACTAAGGTGAGGCTTACCTTATTAAATACCTTATTGAGTCCCCTGCTATATTTCGGATTATATGGTATGGAGACATACTTGGTCGTATTTTCTTCGCGAGTAAAAAAGGTGGAATTCTGAATATTTAATCGTGCCTTCTCCTGCCTAAAAAAGCTCTCTTGGTAAATGTTGCTCCGAGCAACAGTGTCTGAGATAATGGAATGTTCGTTTCCATTTTCTAATTCCATCCACGCTTCATCTAGGCTTAGGACAGGTCCAAAAGAATAGTCTTTGAAATTTGGAACATGTTTAAATTTAAACAGGCTAACAACAATAATGAATTTAAAGACCAAGGGGCCAATAAGAGTAAGAGTGCAAAAACCAACTGGCTAAGGGCATAAAAGATTACTCACAAATTGATAAATTTGTAATCAATAAATAAAAACATCCCACTATCTCAGAAACTATTGCTCGGGGCAATATTTACCAAGAGAGCTTTTTTAGACGGAAGAAGATGGAGATTACGAATATTTAATTAAAAATATCATACAGAGTGGTATAAAAAGTTAGGACAATTTAAAATTATACACAGTGCAATAAGTGGTGACCCCTATGATTTACAACACAACTGTGAGCCGATTTCGATTTCTCACCTCAAAAAACCCGTTAGCACCGAATCTTCTACAAATAGTACAGTTATTAAGAAAGCAACTTAAGAAAAACTAAAATAAAAGTATAACTTTAACACCCTGTAGCTCAAAAATTACGAATTTTTGGACTAAGGTAAGTTGGGCTAAATGGTCATATTTTCATCTCAGAAATCCACAGTAACTCTATGTACACGGAATACTGGGACACCCTGTATACATAAATATTGAACTAGCGATTATTGAAAAAAAAATTTAGGGGATAAAAAGGTACTTGTACCTCTATCTTTAAAATTCGAGAAAATTTTTTTTCAGGTCGCCCGTTTTACTTATTTTGACCCTACTCAGTATATATCACCACTACACCAAACACTTTATTTTTGCAGTCGACGTGCGTTTCGCTAACCATGTTAGCTTTATCAGGAGCGATGATTGACAGTCTCCTGATGAAACTGACATGGCTAGTGAAACGCGCGTCGAGTGCAAAAATAAAGTGTTTGGTGTAGTGGTGATATATACTAAGTAGTGTCGTTGTGCCAAAGATTCCACATTCCCAACATTATTTTGACCCTAATACGATGATGTTTTTTAAAGTTATATTATTAAAATAATTGTTTCTGAAAACTCTCAGAAGTAAAAGACACGCTAAACTCCTCCGATGAAACGCTCCATTGCTGAACAGTCAATTTTCTAAGAATCAAGCGGACGCTCTGTGTTCTCATGTTCTAGTTCTTACTCGTTGCTTTCATGCAATAAGCCCAATAAATTTGAACTTATTTATGGGACTCCCTGTATTATTCAGCTATGCTTGCTATGTTTTAATAGCAGTGTATGAAGCTTTTATTTGCAAAATTATCGAAGTGTGTGGGTGCGTTAGTTTTTAGTACGAATTTTTTTCCATAAATCTGTTCCTGTCATAGAAATATTTCCATTTTTTCCGAAATCTACCTTTTACGGTTCAGGCAGAGCTTCGAGAAAACAAGTACGAACTTCTTGTGAACAACGCCCGTATATTAAAAACATTAGTAAAACGAACGTAGCTCAATTTAACTTGTAGACGAATTTAGTCTTAACATGTTATTTAGGTTAATATTAGTCTTGGGGTTAGAAATTATCGTATCTTGGGAGCATACACGCGTGTATTAAATTACGTAACAATGTGGTGCTTGTTTTGCCAATTTTCAGTGTTCCGTTGATGTCATCAAGTTATATTAGCAGATACGATGTGATTCTGTGTTGCCTTATTATTACATTTCTAGGAAATAATATATACATTAAAGTTATTGCAATCCAGTATTCCTTCAGGGGATTAGCATATAAAGTGTCTTTTGAATGATATAAAGTTTATTATGGTTATAGATATTAGATATTAGATAACTATTATTTTATTCGTTCCCAGCAATAATATACACATTTACAGTAAGTGCTTACTTAACACTATGGAACATTGTTAAAATTGAATAAAATACAATATAAAATTAAATAAACAGATAAGTATTATAAACATGTGAGTTAAAACAAAACTAAAACTACAACCAAGCACTCAAAGACATCCTCCCCAATATCACGACAACTGATGAGTGACCCAAAAAAAATAAACCATATTTCAGCCTAGACTGAACAAGAGCATGATAAGCCGATATGGCTGCATTAGTGCCAACATGTTGTGCTACCACCTCTAGCGCACAGCAGTATTTAGCTACGCTTACTACTACAGCCCCAACATGCGCCTCTCAGTCCAGCCGTCCGTCAATTGTCAAGCCAAGAAAAAGACCTGCATTCCGAATTGTTAAATTCATTGTCTTCATAGTAAAATGTAAGGGCATTTTGGACCCGATTTCCAAAAACAAACCATGGAGAGCATTACAAGCCACATGTACATTTTCCATCATCTTTTCCGAGCCATCCTCTGCAAAGATTAACGCGGTATCATCCTCATATATATATATATATATATATATATATATATATATATATATATATATATATATATATATATGTGTGTGTACCGGTGTACAAGTATGAAATGCGGATTTTTTTTCTAGAAAAACATGTTAAATTCGGAAGAATGATAAAAAGTGCTTTATTCAAAGTATGCTTGTTATACATTTTTTGGGCAATTTGTGAATATCACGCCAGTAAAAATCTTCTCCTTTTGCTGCGAACCATTCATCAAGCCATTTTTTCATATCTTCATACGAACCAAAGCGCTGCTCAGCAAGTGCGTGACCCATCGATGCAAACAAGTGGTAATCGGAAGGAGCCAGGTCTGGTGAGTAAGCCGCATGGGGTAGAACTTCCCAGCTGAGTGCTTCCAACGTGTCGCGAACTAGTTTTGCCGTATGTGATGGAGCATTGTTATGAAGAAAAATGACTTTGTGTTGCCTCTTGCGGTATTATGGCCTTTTTTCAAGCAGCGAACGGTTCAAATTGGTCAATTGTTGTTAACAACGTTTAGTATTAACCGTTTCCCCCACGTTTTAACAGCTCATAATAGACCACTCCCCTCTGGTCCTACCAAACAGAGAGCATCGTCTTTCTGCTAAAGCGATTCGGTCTTGCGGTCGATGTGGATGGTGCGCCTGGGTCTACCCATGATTTTTTGCGCTTAGGATTCTCAAAGTAAATCCACTTTTCATCCCCTGTAACTATACGATGCAAAAACGACTTCCTTTTGTACCGAGCGAGCAAAATGTCACACGTGTTTTGCGCTTTTCCATTTGCCTGTTGGAAACAGCTTGTTGACTAACGCCCAATTGTTCGGAGAGGTGTTTTTGTGTTTGCGAATCATCTTCGTTCAAGAATGCTTGCAATTCCACATCTTCGTATTTTTTTGGCGGTTTTCCACGTTTCTTGTCTGCAACATCGAAGTCACCACTTTTGAAACGTCGAAACCATCGTTCACACGTATCTTGCAATGAAGCATGTTCACCCTAAGCTTTTCGAAGTCATCGGTATTCAACAGCAGTTTTCTTCAAATGAAAACAAAAAATTAATGCTGTCCGCGAATGCTCTTTGTTCGGTATAAATTTCGACATATTCAACACAACACTATGCACACACTTTTCCAATTTATCACTCGTGCGCGTCTGACACTTGTTGATGACACGACAAAATGGCGCAGTGTCAAATCTTTATAGCACAAACTACATTGGTGCACCATCTGTTGTCTGAAATCCGCATTTCATACTTGTACCTCGGTATATATATATATATATATATATATATATATATATATATATATATATATATATATATATATATATATATATATATATATATATATATATATATATATATATATATATATATATATATATATATATATATATATATATATATATATATGTAATTATATATATATACATATATACATATATATATATATATATATATATATATATATATATATATATATATATATATATATATATATATATATATATATATATATATATATATATATATATATATATATATATATATATATATATATATATATATATATATATATACAGTGCCCTGTTCAGCAATATTACATAATTCATTTGTGTACGTTATGTACAGTAAGGGTCCAAGGATGGATCCCTGTGGCACACTTCTAGCAATTTTGAGTCTATCAGAAGTGATAAGTCTACCATAAGAGTTACTCTCCACAACTTGCTGACTTCTATTTTCCAAGTATGATTTTATTAAATCCAAGGCATTTCCCCCAGTACCATACTTTTCAAGCTTAAAGAGGAGAATATTATGATTGGGACTATCGAATGCCTTTGACAGGTTTATACACATAGCCATAGTTAACTTTTTGAAATACACTGGATCAAGCCTATATATATATATATATATATATATATATATATATATATATATATATATATATATATAAATATATATGTATATATATATATATATATATATATATATATATATATATATATATATATACATATATACATATACATATATATATATATATATATATATATATATATATATATATATATATATACATATATAAACAATAAAATTTGGGAGACAGGGTGCTGGCATTGCACTCATAAGTCATGCAAGTAATGTTGTACATACTAAACTGACTGAGACCCTACCTCTCAAATAAGCGAAGAACAAACGAGATTCGTAAAAAGTAAGGGCACTTGTGAGCATTTTTTGAATTTACGTCAACTAATTAAGAAACTCCAGAATTTAATGTCTCAATGTACATCTGCTTTGTTGATTACCAGCGTGCTTTTGACTCGGTGAAGTGGTCTTGTCTTTGGGAGATATTGAATGTTATGGGAGTTCCTATGTACCTTTCGTACATTATCAGTGAACTCTGTAAACACAGCACGGCGAAAGTCCAGGTGAATGACATCCTATCGGAACCTTTTTCAGTCCACTCAGTAGTTCGTCAGGGTTGCGTATTGTCACCTATTCTCTTTAACATCTATGGAGAATACATCACGAGAAGACCTACGGGAAACTACGATGGGGACATTTCATTAAAAGGAAGGCGTATAAGGAACGCTGATGATACTGCTATCTTCGCCGAAAACATCGAAGACCTTGAGCGTATCATACTACAATTACTACGGGAAAGCGAGTTGATGAGATTACGGATAACTCAATCTAAAACCGAGGTTATAATCAAAGCCAACAATAACCAACCCAATATCGTGAAAGTCTTTAACTGTGAAATTTTTGATAAATTTACATATCTGGGCTCTTTAATTACAAATTCTGGAAGTCATGAGCCAGAAATTCGCCGAAGGATACAGATTGTCTGTCATGATGTCGTGAAACTAACAAAAATTTGGCGTGCTCGCAATATATCTAAAACAACAAAAATTCGGCTCCTGCATTTTCTATTTTACTATATGCCGCAGAGACATGAACATTTAAAGAAAGGGACCTCTCAAGACTTAAGGCATTTGAGTGTTATTGCAGACTACTACGTATATCATGGAATACGCACAGAACCAATATTTCGATTCTGGAACAACCAGGAGTAGCTAAAAGAATAACTGAGCCCATACGTGAAAAAATTTTGCGATACTTTGGCCATATAGCTAGGCGGAATAACCATGCTACTAATTATAGAAGGAAAAGTAAATTGCCGTAGACCCAGAGGCCGGTCTCCACGTCGGTGGTCGGATCAGGTTCGGGAGCTAACCGGAGAACATGATGCAGTTCATCTTGCTGATGATAGGACTTAGTGTCATTGGTAGTCACCACAGCTTTGCTACGCACTGAGAAGGAAGTAGGATATATATATATATATATATATATATATATATATATATATATATATATATATATATATATATACATATATATATATATATATATATATATATATATATATATATATATATATATATATATATATATATATATATATATATATATATATTAGAGTGACCGGATCTCATAGAGGGGGAAAAAAAAATGTCGGAATGTTGTTCGTCTGGACCCCACAAAACGATTCCCCTTTCCAGATATTGAGATAGCCGAAACTTGAGCTCGATTAAACGACGTTAACCCGTGCCGCTCGTCGCTCAAAGTTTGAAAAAATCCAAATTTTTGGCCAAAAAGCTGACATATGGAGCCATAACTCCAGAACGGTAAATAATAGAAACAGACTTAATATCTCAAAAGAAAGCTAATGTTGTTCTTCAAAATTTATATTCTATACATAATTGTTGTTATTTTAAGTCAAACCGAGTTACAACAGCCTTTAGCCCCAAAATCGTGACCTGGTACCACTAGGAGCATACTTCGTATATTTTGTTATTAAGTGATAAATTTTGCTTTTTTTTGGTATATTTTTGAGTTTAAAGTAGAAATATAATAAAAAAACAAGTAATACTGATAAGTCTAATGACATTTTTTATTTTAAAATATAAAAATTAGGTATATAATACATACAAAACAGACACAGAAAAGATACAGACGTAGTACCTACATGAGTTGATAATTTTACATAGTTATCTAATCTATTCTAGAGCTTTTGTTAAAGTAGTTTTTGAAACGTCAGGATATAATGCTCGGCATTTACTTACAACTTGCAGGACATATTGCTTTTGGTCTTCATCTTTTGTCAGAAGGTCGTTAAAGTCGGTTATTAATTTAACACCACGCTCAGCCATATCATTAACTACTTTTAATGTTTTGACAATTTTCAATCCTTCTTGGAAGTCATTATTTTGAGGCCAGGTGTTTGGATGTTGTCTTAGGAAATCTGTTTTTATATTAAATTGGTCAAAGAATGTAAACGTTTCTTTGGTAAGTAAATTTACCAATCCTCCATCAACTACCTCTTTTAAGTTTTCTTTCCTAACTTTTGGATTTACAACCCTAGCGTGCTGTGATGGTTCATCTGTGCTACTGAGCAATTTATTAGCCATTAACAACTTTTCATCGTCTGTAATGGTGGGATCAAAAAACGATAATCCCACCAATTTTGCATTCAAATACCACAAATGGTTCGAAAATTTGGTCAGGGCTATTTCTGCAATGTCGTTGTCACATTCTTTATAGTCTAACAGACTATGCAAAATACCTAAATCTTGCTTTGGTGCAAGATGAGCTTTTGGAGCATTGAACCAAGCTTTACAATAAATTTTAACTAGGAAAACAGAAATGGCACGCACAGAACTTTCTTCTTCTTTAGACATCTTAAGTTGACGACGAAAAATGAACATTTTTAAGTAGTAATTAGCCTTTGCCATCCACCTAGCGTGATGAATGGCTTCTGGAGTTCTAAAACCCACAACATTGCCCTCTAGTGATCCAACAAATACGAGAACCAACTGCAATAGCTCCTTGTAGTCATCTCTGGGGTGGCTCTCAGTTAATTTGGTCTCGAATTCAGCAGTAACATTTGCAATTACATCTGGAGTTAGCTGCTTTTGTATTAGATTGTCACTGATACCTGTGTCGTATTTTCCTTTGTCTATCTTGGGCCACGCAGTGAGGAATCTCTTGAAAATGTATGGATGAGGTCCAGTGGTTGATCCCATTTTTGTATCGAATACGCCTCTTAACAGAATTTCCAAAATATGGTGACGGCAAGCTAGGTATAACAATTCTCTTCCTAACATTTGCTCCAATATGAAGCATGCTCCTTTGAGTCTTCCCTTGTTGGATGCTGTAGTGTCGAAGCACATCGCATTGACGGTGTTGAGAAGACCCCATTCATGTAGGCATTCATGTACGGCTACGGCTTGCTCCTCTCCAGAGCTGTTTGCTGTTACAGGAACTCTCAGCAGCTGTTCCTTTTCGCCATATGAAATAGCTATAGCTATTCGCTCACATTGTTCATTTTTTAAAACACCCGGTAAAAATTTACCGTCCCAATGGACAACCACTGGCTCTTTTTCAGGAATGTTTACTTTATCAAAAATTTTTTTATTATATTGTTCTCTGAACATTTGCCTTCTATCATGTAATAAAGTTTTCGAGACTTTGTACTCAAGAGGGTCAAGGTTTAGTGCTTCTAGAGTAGCTATTAAAATTCTCGTGGCATTTCTGTCGGATACCTTACATCGATCTAATAAAATGGGCAATTTCATGTTTAAAATCTCTTTAACGCCCCTTGCAAATGAAACTTTCATCCTCTTGCTCTCAGATGGTCCTGGATCTTCTGCAGCTTCTTCAGGGGTGTCCATTTCCTCCAAGCTCTCAAGTTCCTGGTAGATGCTGTCCTCTTCAGTGTCTTCTTCTCCTTCTTCGAACTTGTCTTCATCATCCGTCTCTAAGAAGCAACAAAAGAAAGAGAAAAAAAAAGACTATAAAAACTTGTCGTTTTTGCAGAA
Organism: Pachyrhynchus sulphureomaculatus; assembly: GCA_019049505.1. Taxonomy (NCBI): domain Eukaryota; kingdom Metazoa; phylum Arthropoda; class Insecta; order Coleoptera; family Curculionidae; genus Pachyrhynchus; species Pachyrhynchus sulphureomaculatus. The sequence goes on from CM032452.1 coordinate 55,898,349, forward strand.
TAGTAATAATACATAGGTACTAAATTACCTACTTCTAATTATCAAAAGGTATTATTTAAAAAATATAAACTCAATCATAAAGATGCCAAATCATGCTCTCATGTACAATTTTCTTTCAATTATAATGAAACTATTTACTTATTTGCTTATCTATATTTTCGAATACTAATAATAAAAAAAAAAAACTCACCAATATCAAAAGTTGCTTCTTGGATTTGTCGGTTCATTTTTGCAAGTTCCTTTTGCACCTTGATTTCTTCAGCTCGAGACAACTTGAGATCCACTCCAGTCATGGAACCTGGGCGGCCCTTCTGCCTCTGTTTCACGAGAAATGTCTTATCTTCTTCCGATTTCATCAGAGCCAAGGCATCTTGTTGAACAATATCAAAGAGATCATCCAACTTTTCAACAAACTGTTTAAATTTGTTCTTGGCCGTTTTCGATGTTTTCTTCCGGTCTTTTTGAAGAGTTCTCCACTCGGCGTGAAGTTTTTCCAGCTTAGTAATTGCATCTTGCTCATGTTTAGTCGGGATTCGAGCTTTCTCCCAAAAAATGAACACTTCTCGTATTGTAAGTTTTGCTGATTCTCTTACAGTTAATTTCACAGTACGTAAATTATAAAATAAAGCACACAAAACTTGACGATTTGAGGGTAGTTTACAACCGGTGATCTGGTGAATGGGATAGCCCACAAGAAATATTTTATCCTTGGTCCGGCTTTGTACACCTGATGTGGATGCCATTTCAGAGGCCAATAGGTAAATAACAGTTAACTTGGAAAATGAAATAAAATATATTACAAACTTTAATTTCAATAAAATGTTTTCAAATGTCTTTTAAAATAATACTATAATAGTTATAAAAACAATAACACACACACTGGGAAAATTAAAAAAAAAAAAACGTTAAAATATCTTCACTAGATAATTGTTCGATCTAACCAGCTCAAAGGCACTTTAGAAACTAAACTGAATAAAAAAAGGTCGGTTGTACGCTGAAGTAAAATCACCATCCCTAAAATAGAAATTAGATTCACCCTCCTTTTTACCTGTCAAACGGGTCTTTCTTTGGTAAACTAGTCAGGTAATCCCCATATAATAAAAGATTAAATTTGAATAAAAGGCTCTTTATGTTTGAAAATTGAGTTCCAAAATACTTTTTAACAAAAAAATGTTAATTCCGAGACACATTATGTAAAAACCCGTAAAATTCTTAGAATACTCCCAAACTGGCTCCTACTGGTACCAGGTCACGTTTTTGGGGCTAAAGGCTGACTTAAAATAACAACAATTATGTATAGAATATAAATTTTGAAGAACAACATTAGCTTTCTTTTGAGATATTAAGCGTGTTTCTATTATTTACCGTTCTGGAGTTATGGCTCCATATGTCAGCTTTTTGGCCAAAAATTTGGATTTTTTCAAACTTTGAGCGACGAGCGGCACGGGTTAACGTCGTTTAATCGAGCTCAAATTTCGGCTATCTTAATATCTGGAAAGGGGAATCGTTTTGTGGGGTCCAGACGAACAAAATTCCGATATCGATTATTTGCGGTCACCCTAATATATATATATATATATATATATATATATATATATATATATATATATATATACATATATATATATATATATATATATATATATATATATATATATATATATATATATATATATATATATATATATATATATATACATATATATATCAAAAGCTTCAAAGCATGCCGTGATGAATGGTTAACTTGTATCCTTGTATCCGGTCTATAGGAAGTTTAGGCGACTTTAGAGTTATCGTAAGACGCTTGAGTACGAGGGTAATTTTGACCACCCAAAAACTGGATTGAGCAAAGTTAATGTTCAAAATGTGCATGATTTTAATGAAGAAACCTCGAAACCGCCAATGAAATTATTTCAAGGTGAATGGGAAATTCCAAAAAGCCTGAACTGACCTGAACTATTCTACACTTTCACCATTTACAGTGACTCAGATTTCTTTGAAAGTGTCATTGCTGATTATAAAACTTTATTAGTTGGGACTATGTGGGGAAGTTTTTGAGCAAAAACCAAGTTTACTTTTATGGATTAATTAGCGTGTTAACACAGTAAACCCAATTCAGTAGCGAAAGTGAGCTCCAAGTTAGTGATGAGATTTTGACACACCGTGAGTCGACGGGAAATGGTCGCTCAATGTTTACATCTGATCTCGAAATGTGTCTTTTGAAATCGACTGTCGATCGTTTCTTGATGTGACTGCAGTTTATATGAATTTAAGGACAGAAGGCAGAGAGAGTTTGTACAAAAAGAGAATTTTCTTCTTCTTCCTCAAAGAATTTGAAAGGTAAGTGAATTAAGTAAAGAATATCAGCTGTGTAAGAAATCGTACGCGGTTAAATTGGAGAATTCTGAAAAGCTATTTCTCTTATGACATTTTTTGGTTATAGATCAAAGATTTGGCTTGCAGCAACCAACGCGTCATCAATTGTCCAATTGAAAATATGTGCAAAAATTATAAAATATGCGCCTCACATTTTCCTCAGAAAATATTTAAAAATGATTTGAAAAATGGTTTATTCGGCCATGCGTATCCAGGTAAAGATCCTTATATGAGTCAGATTTTATTGTAGTTGCAATGAGGCCTAATCAGGTCCAGGAACATTCAATTTGTCGGACATAAAATTCCTTGCTGAATTTAAGTTCCCGTTTCAGTTTTCACTTTTGGGCCTCACAGAGTCCCAACAAAGCGTTGGACCCAAAATCTGATATGCCTATTCCATTCTCTGAAAAAATGCTAACACTTTTGGCTGCAACATTTTTCCTGAAAATGCATTCCTGTTAAGTTTTTCACTTGTATTCATCTCTTTTCTAACAAATTGATACCTGACTTTCCTATATGGTTATCCCTGAGTTTTGCTGCTGTATTGGGTTTACTGTGGTTTAGTGGAATAAGTAAAAGTTTTACTAATGGGTTTAGCGTTCTGGATTTGCTGGGAAAGATGAGAAGTTTGTTCATTGATTGGTTTCGTCGAATACTTGTTGGTATCTGTTCTTATTACGAAAAAAAGATATAACAACTTATGGCGTTAGGGTTTTTACGCCATTGCCGATGGGTAAGGTTAAGGTTAAGCTTATGAATATATCGGACAAAGATCGAATAAAGTACTATAACGGTCTTCATAACGGTGTCAGCAGTGTTGCTGTATAACTTGTGCTTTTTATTTTCATTGTTATCGTGAAACGATATTATTATCCTATTTGCTAACGGCGGGAGTAGTGGAGTATTTTTTTCCCTGTCCGTAGATTTTACTCATGGATTCATAGTTTGGGCGGTTTCAAATCAGTTTGCTTCGAATATCTTGTGAGACATAATTGTCGAAGTCTTTGCTGCAGTTTTGATTATCTTGCGAAAATTTGAACATTACCATCTCTACCTAGCTGATGAGCTGGCACGCCGAATTGTTCTTGTTGGACTTCCGCTATATTCAGTGAAAACTTGCTGGCGATCTTCGTCTGGTAAGTTACTATATATTTTCCTACGCAGTTCATAATGGCCGAAAAGACATATTTTCATTAAAAGCATTGCTGCCTAAGCATAATTTAATTTAAGACATAATTTCTACAAATATTTGAATTAACATATAAAACAGAGAACAAACAAAACAAATTCTCATCTCATATATCCTTAATTTTACCCTTTTCAATTTTCATAAGTTAAACATCGCCACGGTCGGTGATTGCCGCCATACACTGACTTTCAGGGCTTTCTCGTATACCCTATAAATTACGTTCTTAACATATGTATGAATGTATCATCACCGACAATATATTTATATCATTAACTTAAGCTTTGAAGATTACGCATGGGTAAATTACAACTTTATCAACTTTCAAAGGATGAAAGTATACGCTAAGAGTATTTCAGATCATATCGTACAAGCATTTATTTTGTCTTCTTTTTAGAGTCTAATCTCAGAATCACTCCTAATATAAATATTACAGCCATATTAAATACTGTATTGTAGCTTGGAGTTGCTCTTAAAAATTATCTGAAATATGTCTAGCACTTAAACAATCTTAGGTTATTTAGCATTATTATCTATGCAAAGTTATCACGAGCATGACTAGAGCAGTTTTAATGCTTGTGGTACTGCGATGAGAGTAATCGGGACTCGTCAGCGATGGTGAACGCAACCTGACTAGGAGAAGGAGACTCCGAAATCAAACCCCTGGTCCACCACGTTGGGGGTTAAGGCATTGGGCCAACTCCCCAACCCACTAAAAATCGCAAAACTGTTAAAAAATCCAATTATACGCCTCGGAACCGGACGGAACAAGGACTGTGACACAAGCGTAGAAAAAGGACACGATTTTTTGGTACATGAAATGTTCAAGGCCTATCAAGAAAAACCGGTCAAGTGCAAGTTGAACTTGCACAATTAGTGTTCCGTACGTTGATTGTTTTTAAAATAAAAATTTTTGTTAGGGTGGTATAAAATGATCAGCGACTTCACAAAACACACCCCAAATGAGTTTTCAACAAAGTTTGTTTCCAATCTTTTCTGAAAACTGGTGACCTCGATTTTTTTTTTTTTTATATACCAAATAAGTTATTAAAGGTAATGCACTCGTGATAATTTTCGTTCAATCTATACCCCGTGGAGAATATTCCAGAATTTTTTCAAAATTTTTTGATCAGTACTTTTCGAGATAAAGTAGGGGACAGTGATTTTTTAAAAGTAATACGAAGAAAAGTGTGCGCAAGTATTACATTATATATATATATATATATATATATATATATATATATATATATATATATATATTTTACTCGTGTTTTCACAAGCTTTCATTTTACACCACACTCGATGACCTAGTAAAAAAAATTTTTTTTCACTTCCGATTTCACCCCTCAAAACGAACCCCTTAAGTCAAAATTTATGTTACGGTGGTATAAAAGGATCAGTGACTTCACAAAACACACCCCAAATGAGTTTTCAACAAAGTTTGTTTCCAATTTTTACTGAAATCTGATGACCTTGAAATTTTTGTTTTTTTTAAATACCATATAAATTATTAAAGGTAATGCACTCGTGATAATTTTCGTTCAATCTACACCCCGTGGAGAATATTCCAGAATTTTTTCGAAATTTTTTGCGAAGTACTTTTCGAGATAAGGCCCGGGACAGCGATTTTTCGCGAATTTTTAAAAATAATACACAGAAAAGTGCGCGCAAGTATAATATTATATATATATTTTTTTACTCGTGTTTTCACAAGCTTTCATTTGACACCACACTCGATGACCTAGTAAAAATATTTTTTTTTTTCACTTCCGACTTCACCCCCCAAAACTAACCCCTTAAGTCAAAATTTAATTCTCAAAACTACATGGCTCTGATGAGGCCATCAATTCCTATATTATTACCAAATTTCACCTTTCTATGTCAAATAGTTTCGGAGAAAATCGGTGTGACAGACAGACAGACAGACAGACAGACAGACAGACAGACAGACAGACAGACAGACAGACAGACAGACAGACAGACAGACAGACAGACAGACAGACAGACAGACAGACAGACAGACAGACAGACAGACAGACAGACAGACAGACAGACAGACAGACAGACAGACACCGAAGTGATCTTATAAGTGTTCCGTACGGAACACTAAAAATGAATGAAATTATACATTAATTGTCAGAACTTATAGTGGACGTAGTAGTGATTACAGAAACAAAAAAGAAGGGTTGAGGGTTCAGAAAAACAGGAAAATATTATCACTTTTACAGAGGAGTACCTAGAGAATACAGAGCCCAACAGGAAATATCATTGATGATATGTAGAAGATTAAGGAAGTATATTACGACTTGGGAAGCAATAAGTGAAAAATTAATTAAAGCAAATATATGCTTGCACGGATATAAACTGACAGTTATGGGGGGTATACGCAGTGAATTATGATGCGCCAGTCAACGTAAAAGATGCGTTCTTTGAACAAATTCACGAAGAAATAGTAAAAAATAGGATAATCACGGGAACTAAAACTATTGGAAGACAAGGAGTTGGAAGGAAGAATAGAGTCGAAGTAGTGGGAAAGTACGGAGAGAACACTATCAATAACAACGGTGAAAGATTTATAGATACATGCAATCAGAACCAACTTAAAATTCTTAATAGATATTTTTCATACAAACGGATACACGTGGGACCAAAAGACAAGGAATCTATAATTTATAATCGGCTATACGGTAATGAAACAAAAAACACAGCTGAGAATATAAAACGTGAAACAGATGGTAGTGACCAATACTAACTGTGCGCGAAAATAAACTTCATTATTAGAAAACAAGAAGGTATAAAGACAAATGGGAAAAAGGAAAAATAAGAAGAACGAAGATAAAATATCAAGAGTCTAGAAGATGCAAGTACTCCAAAGTAATTTAAAAAAAGAATAGATGAGAAGCTAAAGGCGCAATACTTCAACAACATCGAGCAAATATACGAACATTTAAAAAGGATGTTTAGACGAAGGGGCATTTGGAGCATTGGGATATTATACAAGAAATAGAACAAATAAACCTTATTGGCGGGACACCGAAATGGAAAAAGATATAGAAGCCAAAAGGAATCTACATCAAAAATAATTAAACAGCAAAAAAATTGAAGATAAAATAAAGTATAGAGAAATGCAAGCAGTAGTAAGAAGAAAAATATCTAAGAAAAAGAATGACCCTTTGGAAAAGAATTGTGAAAAAATAAATACCTCTTTAGGATGAACGAGAAAGACGGAAAGCTGGAAAGTGATAAAAAAAACCTAAGAGAGGATGAGAAGAAAGAAATAATAACAACTGTAAAATGTCAAGATTGGAAGGAATACTTTGGAAAGCTACCGGTAGAGGACAGAGAATCAAATGAATAAAGAATTACAGCAATAGATTCACCAATAAGAATAACAGCAGAAGAAATAAAAACCGTATGTAAAGCACTAAAGAATAACAAATTATCTGGACCTGGAGACATCCCAGGAGAATTGTTTAAATATGGAGTAGACAAGTTATACGAACACCATAGTCAACTATTTCAGAAATGTACGAGTACAAACAAAATACCGAATGAATGGAAAGTATCATACCTAACCACTATATACAAGAAAGGGGACAAAAATAATTGCGATAATTACCGAGGAATAGCGGTTACGGGTATCCATGAGTAGAATCTGCGGAAAAGTTTTAAAAAATAAAATGGAGAAGGAATATCAAGATTTCGAAGCAGAAAATCAAGCAAACTTTCGCAAGGAATGATTCACAATAGACCACATTTTTTCCTTAATTCAATTAATAGAAAAAAAGATGGCATGAAACCAAGAAGTCCACTTATTATTCAATGATTTGAGAAAAGCATATCACAGCGTTCCCCTGCAGAAATTGTGGCAATCATTGGAAAGTACTAATATTAACATAGTTAATAATTAACTTCGTCATGACTAAAGCTGTTAAAACACCATCGACCCATAACAAAAATTAAAACAGGAACACACTAGGATTTATTATGATATATCTGGAAAGTGCACTAAAGAGATGGAAACAGAAATGTAGACCAATATTATTTAACACCCTGTTGTACACGCTATGCTTCGCGGATGACCAAGTGGTAATGGCTCAAGATCGCCACGACCTGAACTACTTGACGAGAAAATTATTTGACGAATACAAAGAAGGGTTTAGAAGTCAATATAAAGAAGACAGAATATCTATGTATTCGAGGGCAACCAAAAGATCTTATACTGGACGATCGAACCACTTCGAACACTGCGGCGGCTACAAGTATCTGCGTGATATATGAAACCATAGTGAAAAGAATCACATTATATACGAATATCAAATGGCAAAAAAAAATCTAAAATGGCAACCAGAAGGGAGGAAAAAGAGAGGTAGACCAAGAACAAGTTCGTGAGAGGGGATAGACAGGGAAATTGAGGAAGGAAACCTGAAATATAATAATAATATTATATATATATATATATATATATATATATATATATATATATGTATATATATATATATATATATATATATATATATATATATATATAATATATATATATATATATATATATGTATATATATATATATATATATATATATATATATATATATATATATATATATATATATGTATATATATATATATATATATATATATATATATATATATATATATATATATATATATATATATGTATATATATATATATATATAAAGTTGTGTGTGTGTGTATGTATATGTGTGTGTGTATGTGTGTGTAAAACAGCAGCAGTTACGTTGGAGAGAGTGGATCCCAGCTATTTAAAATGTTTCTTTTGTTAGTTAGCACCTGTTTAATATGTAATAACTGACTCTGCATAACGTATAAACAGAAAATGCCATGTGGCAGAAATGTTGGTAAATGACATAAAATCGTCGTCGTATTAAACTAGGCAACAAAATAAAGAAATAACAGACTGTGGTATAGCCTATTGCTTTTTTATAAATAAATTACTAATAATTAATTAAATTAAAATTTGAAATTTAGAAACCAAATAACAATACTTAATTTAAAATGAAATGTAATACTTATAATGAAGCCAATGTCTGTCTGGTCTTTATATGTATTCTTTGATAAAAACGCTCAAGTTTATTTTGTGAATATTATTCCCCACGCGAATGTTCTAGAACCTTTCCCTAAGAAATTTATATTGTTTGTTATCTAAATTATGGTCTTAATATAAAAAAAAATTACATACCAAGACAGAAATATATGTAATTAATTAGAGAGAATTAATGATATTGTTTTTATAAATTAAAACGTTTTCATATAAATAAAAAATATTTAGCTATTATGTGTTTGTCTAATTGGCACTGGCATATATATATATATATATATATATATATATATATATATATATATATATATATATATATATATATATATCTATATATATATATATATATATATATATATATATATATATATATATATATATATATATATATATCTATATATATATATATATATATATATATATATATATATATATATATATATATATATATATCTATATATATCTATATATATATATATATATATATATAAGCTTGACAAAAACTAGGATAAATCTGTAAACGAAAAATACTGGTGATAAAATAGAAACAAGAACTGATGCGGAAACTTGAAATAAAAGTTGCATAAAAAAATATTCCGACAAAGATTTATCAAGTCTGCAGCATGTGACCAAAGGTGACTTGAAAAAGTGCAGTACGGCAATAGCCTCGTCCCGCCTTCTAAAGATGAGATTTCCACCCAAAACTACAGAAAAACTTTGGTTGGTCTTGGGCAAGGAGATACTTAAAAAATTGATAAGTAAAGAAAGGGCAGAACTAGAGGAAGTAAAATATCGATATGTAAATTGACCCATCGACTACAAAAAAATTGCCACGCCTTATTACGAAAAGTAGAAAATACAAAGGAAATTATACTCGATGTCATAAACCAAGGCCTTGGTTCGTAGGAAGATTACACTGGCGATCTGATTTAATAAGAGGACAAGTTGTAATTACGAAATTCCAATATTATTCTGAGAGAAACCTTGTAGCATATGATACAAAGTAGACTTACTGTTATAGGTCTTGTAAAGATTTATATTATCCTTATACACGTAAATTCGTAAGTACAAAAAGTGAAGATACAGTCTCTTAAGTAACGTATTGGAAGTAAAAGACAACTCCTAACAACCATCAAGGTACGAAAAAGATCTTACATAGGACGCATCCTGCGCAGGGAAGAGTCGAGGGAAAGAAAGTCTTAGCTTAAGGGAGTGGACGACTCTGCGTTGAAGAACTGTTCCATGTTGCAAGAGATAGAAACGCATATAAAGATGTAAGTACAAAAAGTGAAGATACAGTCTCTTAAGTAAGAACGTGACCGCTTGTATTCTTGAAAAAATGTGTTTTGAGAACATTTTTTGCCATCAATATATTCTTTAGTGTGTTAACAACGACGTTCAATCGCCTCCTGCATCAATAATCGCCTGGCATCTTCGAGGTGTGATTCGCACTCTCGGCTTATTCGTTCTAAGTGCGTTTGTAGATATTGCACATTTTCAGCTAGCAGTATCACGACGAGATTTTATGCATAATCTACAAATTTTTCGAATCTCGCGAGGCAACGGTGTCCCCAGAGTTTTTCCTCTGAGCTTCTCTCTTTACAAGGGGTGAAACGCTTTCAATAGGGTTGGCGTCCGGCGATTGTGAGGGCCACTCTAACATCTGGAGCACGAAGATGTTGTCTAATGGTCTCATCAGACACATTCAAACCAGATTTTCTTAATTTTGCCGCTCCTTGACGCAGCGTTAATTTCGGCTTCCATGAAAACATAGGCATGATTTGTTTTTCGACTTTTGGGGTGACTTTGCCTACCGAGCCACGTTTTGGCAAGTCGTCGACATTTTTCGTCTCGTTAAAACGATTTACCCACTTTTTCACAAACGACGCCGACTTTTTAATATATTCAGCTGCCATGGAGTTTGTTATTTTTGGCCTCTTTGGATGAGAACAAAGAAAGAGTACGTCGAACCGATCCGTGACTCATTTTGGATTTTACGTGATTTCGACGAAAGTTCGGACTCGACTGATATTTTTACTAAAATGCTTCGTAGATAAACGTTCCCTCTACCGATTTTTTGTTGAATTGCTAGAATTGTAGCTAACAAAAATGAATTATCGCTGACACGTTCTTAAGTGATAGACTGTAAGTCACACAGAGAAAATACCGAAAATGCGAAGAACAATTTGATTTTAGAGGAGCATTAGGAACGATAGAAGCTTTATTTATTAGCACAGTACTGCTACATAAGTGTAGAGAATACAACAAGAAAGTCCAACCCGACAAACTTATAGAGAATTTAAAATATATTAATTTAGACAAAAACGACATACGATTAATTATTGTAAAGCAACTGAAAATAGACAGAAGTCCATATTCCAGCAGCTTATTAGCTGTTCTCTTGTCTGTCAAATCCATCCTGAGACGCGTTTCTCCGTATCACGGCTCGTCAGTCAGGCTAGGATTGACAAACAACAGAACGGTATCAAGTGGTACTTATCCCAGAAGTTACGGAGCACGATAGTAGGATAGAACGAATCATATAAAGTACGCATACCTATTACTCCATCGAAAGCTGACACAGCAGCTTTCGAACCGACAGAGTGGTCGACAGAGTCAAAGCTTTGAAAGCAGGTAGCGCTTTTTCGAGGAATCCTTCCTCAAGCATATATAATTCTTGTAAAGCAACTGAAAATAGACAGAAGTCCATATTCCAGCAGCTTACAAGCTGTTCTCTTGTCTGCCAAATCCATCCTGAGACGCGTTTCCTCGAAAAAGCGCTACCTGCTTTCAAAGCGTTGACTGTGTCAACCACTCTGTCGGTTTGAAAGCTGCTGTGTCACCTTTCGATGGAGTAATAGGTATGCATACTTTATACAATTCGTTGTATCCTACCATCGTCCTCCGTAACTTCTGTGATAAGTACCACTTGATACCGTTCTCTTGTTTGCCAATCCTAGCCTGAATGACGAGCCGTGATACGGCGAAACGCGTCTCAGGATGGATTTGACAGACAAGAGAACAGCTAGTAAGCTGCCGGAATATGGACTTCTGTCTATTTTTAGTTGCTTTACAATAATTATATATACTTGAGGAAGGATTCCTCGAAAAAGCGCTACCTGCTTTCAAAGCGTTGACTGTGTCAACCACTTTGTCGGTTCGAAAGCTGCTGTGTCAGCTTTCGAAGGAGTAATAGGTATGCGTACTTTATACAATTCGTTGTATACTATCATCGTGCTCCGATATACGATTAACTAAAAATATCTACTACAACCAAACAGCAGTAGTATGTGTTGACGACATGGAAGCGAATGAAATCTCAATTCAAAAAGGAGTTCGACAGGGCTGCGTCCTCTCTCCCTAGCTGTTCAAAGTGTATTTTCAGTTTGTGTTTCAGAAAGCACTGGATAAAAGATATGAGGGAGTGAGCATTGCACTAATCAACAAACATTAACACTATTCTTATGTTGAATGCAAAACAAATAGAATGGGTTCAAAATTACAAATCCCTCGGTTCAGTCATAAATGCACAGATCCAGAGGAAGAAATCAAAAGCAGAATGGAAATGGCTTGAGACGCATTTGTGAAGTGCTCTTCAAAGCTTACCAATAAATTGAAATCTTCGCATCAGACTGAGGTTCATGGAGTGCTGTGTGTGGTCGACGTTATTGTTCGGGGTGGAAACTTGGACCTTGAAAGCTCAAACTATCAAGAAGCTAGAATCGTTCGAAATGTAGCTGTATAGACGCATACTACAAATAATCTGGATTTATAGAGTTACCAACGACGAAGTACTAAAACGCATTGGAAGTAAAAGACAACTCCTAACAACCATCAAGGTACGAAAAAGATCTTACATAGGACGCATCCTGCGCAGGGAAGAGTGAAGGGAAAGAAAGTCTTAGTTTAAAGGAGTGGACGAATCTCAGCGTTGAAGAACTGTTCCATGTTGCAAGAGATAGAAACGTATTTAAAGATGTGGTCGCCAACATTCAATAGAATACGGCATGATAAGAAGAAGAAGAAGAAGAAATTACAAACGGAAAACCACGAAGTGGAAGACCAGGTCTAAAGGATAAAAAAATACAGAAGGAAATTCCAAGGTGTACGGAAGCAAACGCAGGACTATTGTTTAAGTATCGTACGTTGTTTATGTGAACCAATTTGTGAAAAAGACCTAACTATTTAAGTAAAAATGAAACGATGACTATCCCACAAGCGCCCTATTCACCAGATATGGCATCATGCAACTATTTTTATTTTCCAAGCCGAAATGACCAACCCGGTGACATCGTTTTGAATCTGTAGAAATTATAAAAAATAATTCGATGGCTGCCTTAAACGCGATATCCGAAATCGAGTGTAGTAAGTGTTTTGCAGATTGGAAAAAAAATCAATCAATCAATATTACCTACTAAAATTGAACATAGTCCACGTTTCAGCAGTTATTGACTATTCAGCCGAGATAGGATCAACATATATAGAGAACATAATTCAAACTACTTATCATAGACTTATCATAGTCCTAGCGCAAATAATAAGTAAGATACAATATATATTTCTGGTAGCTGTAAGCCTAGTTTTGAAGGCATGCTTGCTCTCTGTCGGGTGCTGTGTGGCCACAGGCCAATAGAGAAATTGTTTAGCGAGTTGCTAACAATTACCGCTAGGTCGCACTTGTGTCAGGGTTTACCACACGTTTATAATAATTAATTTCAATAGTACAATTGAACAAAGTCCACTTATTCTCTCTTTTTTCATTTGTTAATTCACCTCGGGGCACCTTTTGCCACCTCGCCGCCCATCAGTCAAGGATCGACAGATAATTGTTAGTTAGTAATTAACTGAACAATTCTTTTATCGATCCGTGGCCTTAAACATCCCCAGATAGAGGGCAGGTATGTCTTCAAAACTAGGCTTATGCAGATTATTGCATCTTACTTATGTCAGGTCAGTCAATAAGTTTTGAAAGCGACTCTTATGGAGCATCACATCAACCAAATATTGAACACCATTTTGAAGCTTCATTTGTCATATGAACCCTCAATTTTAAGTCGATGTGTCAAGTCATTCTTTGTTTATCAGCTGGTTAAAGAAGACGTGTTTGTTTGGAAAGTTTATCAGCAACTGAAATCCATGCAAAGTGTTTGCTCCTTCATTTCCAACTGTTCATAGATGGACTCGAGTTTAAACGTGGTCGTACAAGCATGAATGATGATCCACGGTGAGGGCGTCCAAAAACTGCAACAACTGATGAAACTGTTGTGCAAGGTACGCACATCGAAGACCATCGACTAACAGTGGATGATTTAGCTGAAGCATAGACATATCACATGGATCTTAACTAATGTTATGAGAAAGCTATTCACAAGATGGCTGCCGCATTTATTAACATCGGAACAAAAACGCCCTCGAGAGAAACTTTTTAAACGACATTTGGCTTGTTTCACAATAAAACTGATTTTATTCGTCGATTTGTAGCTATGAATGAGACCGCACAGTGGACTGAGTCCGGTTGTTCAGCTCCAAAGCAGTCAAAGTGGTCAAAGTCGTCCAAAAAAATTATAGCATCAGTTTTCTGGGATGCAAAATAAATTTTGTTAATTAATTACCGTCAAACCGGTAAAACAATCTCAGGAGACTATTATTGTAACCTTTTAGACCAGCTGGATGAGAAAATTCCTGAGAAGAGGTCCGGTTTGCAGAAGAAAAAAATCATCTTTCATCATGACAATGCACCTGCTCAAGAGGTGCATTGGCAACGACAAAACTGGTCGGATTAAAATACGAATTGTTGGAATATCCACCCTATTCACCAGATCTAGGTCGGTTTGACTTCCATCTGTTCCAAAAGCTCAAAAGATTTTGACGTAGGAAGCGTTTTTTAACAAATCATGAGGTGATAGCATTCGTGGATGGGTATTTTGAAGGTCTTAAGGAAAACCATTTCAAAGATGGGGCAAATGATTTGGAAAATCGCTCGAAAAATGTATCGAGCTTAAGGGAGTTTATACTAAAGAATAAATGTATTTCAATTCATTGTTTTCATCTTGTTTCATTTCTGCTCTCAAAACTTATTAACTGACCAATAGGAAGAAGCGTTGACTTAAGTGTGTTGCAGTAGGATGAGATAACTTCAAAGGAGATCAAATGATGAATAAATTAACAGTTTGTGATTTGTTCAATCATTTTCCTTAATTTTTGAGCAACAGAGCTTGAAGATTCCTCGATTTTATTGACTCCTAAAGATTTATAAAGACGATATACCATTTCGTCTAATCGTCAGTGCAATAGATTTACCAACATATAAAATAGGTCTTGTAATCTTGCAAATCTGCTAAATCCAATTTGACAGGAAAAACTAGTTCAAATAAAAATTTACGGCATTTTATTGAAAGGTTAAAAAACTGTAAGTTGATCCACAGTAAATATAAAACACAGTAGCGACGCTCAAGAAAATTTTTAGGTCCTGTTTTTATCACGCGGGACGCATGCGTATCATACTAATAACATGGCTGTCAGCGTGGCTGCAGGATGTGTTTACATCTGGATTATAATGTGCTCCGCTTATTGTTAATAATTTTCCAATAAGTAAGTGATTAGTTTGGCGTTGTAATTGAAAATAATTATAAAAAAAACTGGTCAAGGGCAAGTTGAACTTGCGCAATTAGTATTCCGTATGTTGATTGCTTTTAAAATAAAAATTTTTGTTATGGAAGTATAAAATGATCAGTGACTTCAAAAAACACACCCCCAAATGAATTTTCAACAAGGTTTTTTTTCCTATCTTTAGTAAAAACTGATGACCTTGAAATTTTTGTTTTTTTTTATGTACCAGATAAATTATTGTTATGATATGTTTCATTCAATCTAAATCCTGAAGAGAATATTCCTGAATTATTAAAAAAATTTTGATATATACTTTCCGAGATAAGGGGGAGACAATGATTTCTCACACTTTTTTTTAAAAATAATACAAAGAGAATTGTGCGCAAGTATTATATTACATATATTTTTGAACTCGTCTTTTTTACAAACTTTCATTTGATACCCCACTCGATTTCCTGGTAATTTTTCTTTTCACTTCCGATTTCACCGCCCAAAACTTAACCTTACCTTAAGGCAAAATCTAACTTTCGAAACTACACGGCTCTGATAAGGCCATCAATTTCTATATTAGTGCCAAATTTCCACTTTCTATGTCAAATAGTAGAGAAAATTGGGTGTGACAGACGAACAGACAGACACCGAAGTGATCTTATAAGTGTTACGTACGGAACACTAAAAAGATGTCAAAAGGAAGTTTTTGTTGTGCGGTTAGTGTTTATATATGGTATTTCCAAAGGAGTTAGTTTTTTTTAGATTTCCCACAGACCCTAAAAGGTAATTTATTCATAATTCTTTATTTCTATTATATAAAGATTATGATGATTGTGGTTTTATATTAGAAATACATTTTATTTGTAAAACAGTTGATGTTTTATTATCTGGGCACTTTTGCATGCCCAGTAATTCTCCAGCACGAATGAGTTTTGAATAAAACAGTGCAGGGATTTAATTTTTTCATATAAGTAGTATATTGTAGTAGTCATTAGTTGAATGAAAATTATTATATCTATTAGATTTAACTAATGATAAAATGGAGAAAAAAGTATATTCACTTCATTTTTAAGTTCAGAAGAAAGGCGATCTCATCTTAAGGACGTTCACAAGAAAATAAATTTCTTTACGATTAACTAGAAAATTTGAATATACATATTTATTAGTGTCCTTTATACTTAGATAAAATTTCAATTCTCCTTACGGCACTAAATTTGTAAATATTGGCTGTTAAAATTTGCATTTTTAACATACGAACCCTACCACGACCTATGTTCAAACGGATGTTTTATTATGTAGGAATGGTAATTTTCTAGAGATTGTTTTGAAAAACTTAGAATCATTAACTAAAGATATAACAAATATTTTTCTGTAAAGAAAATTATAACAAGCGGTATTCGTTTTTTTATAAAAAATTTTGAGAGTGAACTACTTTTGATTGTTTTCAGTTTTCTTCGCATAACTTGATAAATAAAAGTTCGCGCCTTGGCAACGTCGCACTGCGCGGGAAGTTTGAAATACCGTCAACGCACAGTTGATTTTAATAAATGCGTGTAGCTCACAGATATAGAAAAAGTTTAATTAATATGCTACTTATTTATGTTGAATACTAATAAATAATTGATTTATTATAAATTTTGACTTTTCATTTATTTTATTTCTACTATATCTGTGAGCTACACGCATTATTAAAATCAGCTGTGCTTTAACGGTATTTCAAACTTCTCGCGCAGTGCGACGTTGCCAAGCCGCGAACTTTTATTTATCAAGTTATGCAAGGAAAACTGAAAACGATCAAAAGTAGCTCACTTTCAGCATTTTTTATATAAAAAAAAGAATACAGCTTGTTATATCTTTAAAGAAAAATATATTGTTATATTTTAAATTAATGATTCTCAGTTTTTCAAAACAGTCATAAGAAAATTACCATTGTTGGATAGTAAAAGATCCGTTTCAACATAGGTCGGGGTAGGGTTCGAATGTTAAAAATGCAAATTTTAAGAGCCAATATTTACAAATTTAGTGCCCTAAGGAATATTAAAATTTTTTCTACGTATAAAGGACACTAATAAATATGTTTATTCAAATGTTGTAGATAATCGTAAGAAAATTTCTTGGGAACATCTTTAAAATGATAGCTATAATTATTTTTAATGTCTCCAGATTACTGGGATTCGTTGAAATACATATAAGGGGCATGATTTTTGCCATTATACATGCGAAGCTGAAGGTTGCAGAGATATATTCTCAAAATGAACATTTTTTCCACCGGATCTTTCTGGTCACCATCTCTAATAGTTAAAAAATATAAATTCAACAGTGAGATATTTATATGAATAACGTGCAAAAAGCATTGAACCCAAATGTATTTTTTGCTTTTTCCACTATTTTAATAAGTTTCTTCCTTCCCATTTTTTTCTTCCTTTCATTATACAGAATAGGATTTTTTATTGAAAGAAGGAATTTGAATATTTCAAAAACTCGCGGGCATCATACCAGCAATATGGCGACAGGTCATGTGATCATTACAAACTTGAACCTCTTGAGATCAAAGGTGCAGAGTCGGACTGTCGCTTTTGTCTTTTATGTTTACTGTGGTTGAATCCTGGAGATATTATGGTCAGTTTGGATGTTGTAACCTTGATTCATCTTTGGTAGATTGAATAGAAGCATGTCTGGCCTCTGCATACTTCATTTTTCAAAGAAGATTTTATGAGTAAACATCAGGAGCAGTCACAGGTTTTTCACTACCTCCAGTAGTAGCGAATATTTTTATGGGAGTCCTTAGAGAAAATGTCTTGAGCTAAGTTCCTCTAAAACCAAAATTTTGGTGCGGAAATGGCTCAGATGCAGAAATTGGGCGATATTGTGAAAAAATCCGATTGTCTTCTTGAATTAATCAACAACACTTCCTTTCTAGATGTACCGGTACCAATGAAAAGTAAAGGCATCATGAAACATTCGGTTTACAGGAACTCATACTAATAGATATCTTAATGTTAATCCACACTTTCACCACTATTTAGACAAGAATATCAATGGTAAACATTTATCTCATCAAAAACAAATAGAGTGAGCAGTGTGTAAATATTAGTAGCAAGCAAAAGGTGTCTATAAAATTCCCTGATCGTGTGGTACGGTGTATGTAGAAGGAACTGGAAAATCAATAGTAAACAGAATTAAGGAACATGAAAGATGTATCGAAGAGAAACAAATTGTACGATCAGCTGCAGCTGAACATCAACACTTGACAGTCATATCATCAATGTAAAGTAAATCCCAAGATATAAGATCCTGCCTTTTTGCTTTTTCAATGGGATAATAAACGACCCTATTAAGGTTTTGTGCATAGTTGCCAGGTATTACGATAAACGTATTTTTATTTTACCTGCTTTGTATACTTGTACCTGCAATCAAATTGGATCTATTTTTACCTATATATTTACTATCTGGCAACCTAGTTTGCAGCCCTTTAAGTGTTTGATAATATAAGTCTAATGACCACAGGTCCCCATTAAGATTCAAAAGATACTTTTTATTATTTTTATTTTTAGTTTTACTTACAACTTACAACGTAACGGTTCTATTTTAATTATGTGGCGTCCATGGAAAAATTGCATAGTGGCTATCGCAAGAGAAAACATTTATCACTTGACGCTAAACAAATAGTGAAAAATGTTTACTACAGTTCGGTAAAAAGAAATTTGAATAAACAAAGTGCTTTGCAATAAACCAGTGAACTAACAAAAACCCCATTTTCTACGATTAAGGGTATTGTAGGAAAACTATCATTCAGGAACAGGAAAAAACGAAAAGATTTTCGAATGGATCATGTAGACGATTGTGAAAAAGACGACGTCATCAAGAGAAAAATATATTCTATGTATGAAGAGCAGTTGGTGCCGACACTGGACAAAATAAAATTAAGACTGGTGAAGGACGGGACCAATATACATTGTGACCGATCAATCATTCACGGAATTTTCTTAAGAATCGAATTCACATTCCGAAAAATTAACAAATGGCAAGTAGTGAGGGAGTCACAAAGATTACGAATCTTGCGACATATTTATTTACAAGAAATTAAAAAGTATCGATTAGAGAATTGACCAATAATTTACCTTGACGAAACATGTTCGATACCCATGACACTGTGCAAAAAGGATGGGTTGACAGCAGTACAAAATGTCAGACTAACGCACCTTCAAATAAAGGTAAACGAATAACCATTTTGCATGCTGAATCTAAAAAGGGCTAGGTTTCAAATTGTCTACTATTATCTGCAAAAAACATAAAAGGTTCTAGTTTGGACTATTACGAAGACACGACCGCAGAACTTTTTGAAAATTGGTTTCAAAATTCCCTTTTGCCAAATATTTCCGAACAGAGTGTTATAGTTAAGGACAATGCAAGTTACGATAGTCTACTAAATAAGGTTCCTAATGCAGCCAACACCAAATCGGAAATACAGGAATATATGTTAGAAAATGACATTTATTTTGACTTTAGTTATAACAAAAATTAATCTTTTGGAAGTTTTTAAAGACCATAAATTGAAAAAAAAATATGTTTGTCATAGTATGGCTGAGAAAATGGGACACACTGTTTTGCGGCTTCCTCCGTATTATTGTTTGTTTAATCCAGTTGAACATATTTGGCATCAAGTTAAATCAAAAATAAAGGCACAAAATATTTCTCCTACTTTAAGCGTGTCAGTGGTTGAATTAGTAAAAAAAAATAGTAAATGATATACCTTGTGAAAGCTGGAAGAATTCCATTCAGCACGTTGTTAAAGTTGAAGATTCATATATTTATGTAAATAATATAAAACCACTGATAATTACCTCAGCTGATGACAGTGTTAGTCAACCGAATTAGGCTTAAGTTAAAATATATTTACAATATGTCCCCTCTTGTAAACCCTATTCATTCAAACTGTATATTTGTACTTCTTATCCATTTGTTTTTACATGCATCTATAAATAAACATCTCCAAAAACACTTATAATTATATTTATTTGCATTAATGAATAAAATTCCTAAGTCCATCTCTGCAAACTATCATAAACATTTGCATATTGCCCACTTAAAACGGCAAAAATCAGGATCTTATATATTGGGATAGGCTATAAGAGGAACCAAAGTTCTAGCTTCTGTCTCCAGTCTCCATAAATTAAAATGAAATTTATAAACACTGTAACAATAGTAGTAACGACTCGGTTTACGGTCTGTATCACACGTGGAAAACCGTCATTATACTGGATCAATGTTCGCTAAACCTCGGTAAGGGCTTGTGCTTATTCGAACCCATTTAGTATTCTAATCCCAAAGAATAAAGATTCCTGAATATGCCTCCTGCAACCGGGGGCGAAACGTCGGAAAATTACTACAAATTGACACTGTATAATCTGAAGAACTACGGTCTCTGATATATCGGATGTTTACCCAGAGGCTAGAAGTCTACACAATTGTTTTTCTTTCGTTGTGCGAGCCACAACAGGTCCAAAGAGAACTTTAATTCACTTTGAAACTATTTCCCGTACGATCTACCTGTAACTAAATATTTTTAAGTTAACGATCCGTAATAATAGCACTCTACTTTGCCTCGGACTTTTATGGTCGGATTGTTTAAGTCTGGACTTTCCAGACATGAATTTTCTGAACAAACACGTACACGGAAATACGGGAAGATCTCTCGTTATATAACTGTTTGGAGGAACGTGCTGTTAAGGTATATGTGAGTTTAATGTTAATTCGTAAGTATTATGTTTAAGCTAAGTCTAATCTTAAACATACTTTTATTTTTAAATCAATGTTTAAAGTAAATAATTTGCATACATACAAAAATTTCAAAATCTTCGCGTTTCTAGAGTATAAAGTGTATTCATAATATGCGCTTTTCTCTATATAGTGGCCTAGTTTTGTAACAGTCTATTAATCTTTACAGCAGCTGTTGAAAACCTCATAATTTGTCGGCATTTTTGCGGAAAATCTCAACTGAAGTAATAGAGTGGAGTAAATGGAGCAAGCGAAAATAATTTTCTTTTAGGGTTATGTTAAATAAAGAGAAAATAGCTCAATATAAGAGAAAGGAAAACATTTTACTAATGGATTTTAATTTAAAGAATTTTATGCATAATGAACAGGTATTATGAAACGCTGGAGGGCCTCTTCTTAGGACGCTTATAGATCCTCAATTTATTTCAAGTAATTTTGTTAGTTACGTAGTCCAAAAAGTGACCTTGGCTTTTTTTTATGGGTCTAGCACACGTGCTGCAGGGAAGTCCCTAAAGCGCTCCAGGAGCCGCATGTGTGCGGAAAAAGCGATTCACGTTGTTTTTGAATCGCTGTAAATTGTATTCGATGGGAAACACAGCGCTGGGCAAATTATTCCAAAGGGATGATGTTCTCCATAAAAAAAATTGCTTGAAAAGCGTTGTACGCGGAGTAACAAGTATTGAACCTCATACGAATGTGAAGCACCAGCGCGGCGTGTATTTCTAACATGCACTGCTTTGGAAGGAATTAAGCGAGCTACATCCTTCGAACACTTTTCGTAAAAATACTTATAGAACAGGCTCAAGTCGCCAACCGTTCTTTGATGTTCGAGCGAATTAAGGCCGCCGGTCAGTTCCGGGTCTCCAATCAGACGAACAGCTCTTCTCTGAACAGAATTCAACAAATGCAGTGTATTATTGGGAGCGGAGCCCCAAACATGGGAGCAGTATTCCATAGTTGGTCGAATTTGAGCTTTGTAAAGAATTAACATTATTGTGGAGTGTAAAGCTTTTTGGTTCGAAATAATATTCCTAACTTTTGAGAAGCTCTCCTTGCTATGCCTGCAACATGTTCATGCCAGGACATATTTGCCCCCAAACTAACGCCCAACAAATTGAGCCACGATGCTAGGGGAACGGAGTGTCCCGACATAACTATGTCGGGTTCAGCAACGTTAACTTCTTTAGAAAAAACTGCTACCTGGATTTTTGTAGCGTTAAATTCCACTTGGTTACTGTCACCCCAAGAGAGAAGTTCTTCCAGGTTTTTGTTAAGTTGAACGACCTCCTGCTGTCTGCGGATATTCGCCTGAGCAGCCGATGTCCGAGCGTTCAAAGTGAATGAAGAGATAAGCGAACTGTCGTCTGCAAAGCTGTAGATTGGATTCCCGGTCTTTTCCAGCAGATCGTTAATGTAAATGAGAAAGGGAGTAGGAGATAGTATGGAGCCTTGGGGCACACCGACGTTGGTTGTGAAGGTGTTAGAAAGAACCCCCCCCCCCCCCCCCCCCCCCCCCCCCCCCTCTGTCGATCGCCACTCGTAAAAAAACGCTCTCTGTGGAAACATGAGAGCCACAAACAGAACTTTTCAGACATACCACAAGAGCGTAGCTTAGCCAACAGTCCAACGTGCCAAATACGGACGAATGCCTTGGATATGTCAAGAGCAACCGCTCGAGATTCTCCAAAGTGTTCAATTGCGTTGTTCCAAACATGTGTTACATAAGTCAGAAGATCTCCGGTTGATATATGTTTACGAAAGCCGTATTGGTGATCGCTAATAATATTGAATCGTTCAAGACATTTTAGAAGATGCTGATTGATAACCTTTTCCATGACTTTCGATATTATTGAAAGCAGTGCAACTGGTCGGTAGTTATTTGGCAAGGTCTTCTTGCCTTTTTTAGGTATCTGAACCGTGGCACATTTCCAGCAGGACGGGAATATTTCCTTTCTGTAGGATAGTTTGAAAAGTCTACAGAAAACTGGTGTTAGTTCCCTTGCACAGTTTTTGAGAACTATGGCAGGTATTCCGTCAGCGCCAGAAGTCTTTTTGGTGTCTAGCTTCATTAAAATACGCTTTATGATACGCTGTCTGAAGACAACATCAGGCATCTTTGACTGCAATATGGGAATAGTAGGTGGTGTTTTTCCTTGGAAATCGACAGTAGAATGTAAAGCAAAGAGTTCAGCCAACAAGTTCGCTCTCTCAACAGGTGTGGTTGCAATGGAATTATCTGGCCGTGTCAGTGGTATCGTGGATTTGGTGAAATTTTGACTAACTGCCTTAGCGACTGCCCAAAAGGAGCTGGAATTGTTGGGACAAGCGAGAAGTTAGTTTCTAATTCGTTGATTGTGTGCTTCCTTGGTTTCGTCAATAATTCCTTTGCATCTGTTCCGGACATGAACAAAGGTGTTACGATTTATGATATTAGGATTTTCACACCATCGTCGGTAGGCAATATGTTTAGAAGCAACAGCTTCTTTGCATTTTCGGTCAAACCAAGGCTTGCCGTTGGAGGGGCATTTCTTCGAAAAAGGGATGTAAGCTTCCATACCAGCCAAAATAACATCGGAGACCTCCCTGGCGCAGACAGATGGGTTGTCGGATCGAAAACAATTTTTGGGGTATTCTAAAGCTGATTCGACAGTTCCTAAGCGGTACTCCTAGGTTATGTTCTTAATTTTCGTCAAATTATTTATGTTGGAAGTACGTTTAAAACTGATACATTTCTTTTAAGTTTTCTTCATTAACTGAGTTATGAATAAGTAATTTAAACTTACAACTTTGTAGATCTGGTGGTTCCAAAAAAAGTTAAAATTCAAAGTTAGTCGAAATCTAACAAAGTTCCGGTTAAATTATATATAATAGGTTAAAGTTTTTTAACATTTCTGTTGCTAGAGTTATAATACTGAATCCTTTAATGTTGCATATAGTAGTAAGAATTTGAGGAAGTTGAGGAGAGAGCAGCGGACTACTACTTGGAAGAGTTCCTTTGTCGAGAAACCAAATGACACCGTGCTGGACTGCGAAGAAGTACAAACAAGCTCTGAAGAAGCTGGCAAGGTGATCAGCGACACATTAGCATTATTTTTCAATCGACAGAGGAGAAATCCAGAAGAATTGTACTTCTTCTTATTGAAGAGCCATATTCGATACGGACGTAGGCGACCCTCTTGCCTTTGCCTGTGGTTGGTACCTTTTTAAGTATTTTACAAACAAAAGGAACCAGCAGTTTAATGCTGATTCTGAACTGCAAAACGGCTTTACTAGGTATGATACTAGGGGTGGTTTGCCATTGCCTCCCGGAGAAGTGCCCGTCACGTTGTTAAGGATTTTATTTAAATTATTTTCTTGTGCCGAGATATGAACCCGGGTCGCCGGTCATTAAAAATTGAAAAAATTGTAGAGATACAGGGGAAGGCAAGAGTGGAAATTCATTTGCAGCGTTCAAAAAATGTTAAGATAGGCACGACAACGACCATAAAGCCGTTGGACAAGAATTTATTCAGAGAGGATGGTGTTTTTGCGAATTAAAGAACTGGTTGGTTGATTGGGGGTTGTAGGCTAAGTTGTCCCTCGAAAAAGGTTTATTAACTTTGTTCTAAACCCTCATCATCATCAATCCAGTTTTTTTTATAGCGTTTTTCGCCTTCCGGTTCCCAGTTTCCATCCTTTTTGATCTTCCCAATCTCCGGGTCTTAGATTTCTCTTTGACCATGTCGCTCTTGGTCTCCCTCTTCCCCCCCTTTTCGCTTGGTATCCACTTTAGAATCATCTTTGGCATTCGGTGTTGTTCCTTTCTACGTGTCCCTATCATATAAAATGTGGTTGATCCTAAATAATTGTCGTTTTTACTTTCATTAAATTTAAATTAAATTAAATAAAAGAGTGGATCTGAGGTACATTCCAACTATACCGATTTCTCTAAGGCCTTTGATAGGGTAAACCATGGTGTTCTTCTTAAGAAGCTCAATAACCGTGGCATATAGGGTCCACTGTTGGGTTGGATTGGGAGTTATTTGTGTGGCAGAGTTCAGGTGGTTCGAGATAATAATTTTAAGTTTGTCAACATTACTGTGCCCTTGGGAGTGCCTCAAGACTCCCATATGGGGCCTCTGCTGTTTACCCTGTTCTTGAATGATGTGGCCGACTGCTTTCGGTTTTCCAGGTTCTTGCTCTTTGCTGATGATTTGAAGTTGTATACGGCGGTTGGATCGATTGAGGATTGTGTGGGATTGCAGGGTGATTTCGATAGACTTAGTGTCTGGTGTCAGTTAAACGGTATGGTTTTAAATACTTTTAAATGCTTCTCTATGTCTTTGTCGAGATCGCGCAATCTATTGTTTTTTGATTACAGCATAAATGGGACTTCCCTCGTGTCCGTGGTTAATGTTAGGGATCTGGGGATTAAGTTTGATTCGGCACTGAGTTTTATTCCTCATATAACCGAGGTAACCTCTAGGTCTCTGAGGATACTTGGGTTCATTAGGCGTTGCTCATCAGAATTTTCATCCATTACCTCTATAAAAATGCTGTACTGCTTGTTGGTTAGGCCTCTCTTGGGAATATTGCTCATATGTGTGGAACCCACCTTTTGCTTGCCATGGTAGAAGCTTGTTCAGAGTAAATTTCTAGGTCATATTAATTTTAAATTCTTTAACAATGATTCTTTTAGTTATTCAAAAACTGCCATCTATATTAAACTTGAATACCCTGTTTAACCGGAGAGTTCAGCGCGATCTTGTAATGTTCTTTAAAATTTTAAATTCCATTGTAAATTGTCCAGAACTTTTATCTCAGATTAATTTGTATGCACCCTCTAGACATACTAGATCTACGTTGTCCTTCTTCAAACTTTATCATAAGACAACTTACGGAGCTAATACCTTCATGAGAAAATCTATGGGCATTGTAAATAACTGCCCATCACTGGACTTGTTCTCCAGCTCCTTGTCTCTTTTTAAGAGGCAGATCGGGGTTCTTTTCTGAATTTCTTAGTTTTTAGTTAAGTAGATTAAAGTAGTTTAAGTGTCATTTTTATAGATGTAAACTTTTGTATTTTGTCTTTATGAGTTAATGGGCCTGTTAAATAAATAAATCCCTTATACTTTCATTTCTAACTCTTTCCGTTTTTCACACTTCAGCCGATCTTCGCCAGTAATCCATTTCGAGTGCCATTAGTTTCTATCCCTATGGTTTCGTCAATTTTCAAGTTTCAGAACCGTATAACACGATGTGATGTTGACCACAGAACAAAGTTTAGGTATCTTATGACAGCCTTTCCTTTACTTATTCTACTCTTCACTTCTCTTTCCGTTCTACTGTCTTTACTTATGTTAGTTCCGAGATATATATACTCTTCACAAGCATTAATGACCTGGTATTTAGAGTAACGCTTATCTGTTTTCCTTCTATACACAAATATTTGATTTTCTTGCAGCTAACTGTTAAACCCCAGTTTTTATAATCTTCAGTTTTCTTGCCATAAATTCAAGGTCTTCCTTGTCCTGAGCAATAACCACCTGATCGTCGGCAAAGCGTAGAGTGTACCACGTTGTTTCGTCCGTAAGTTGAATTCCCATTCCTCCAGATGCTGTTTGCCACCTCTCTAATGCCTCATTCAGAAAAATTTTGAATAACATAAGAAACAGACAGCAGCGTTGTCTGACACCCTTTTTTTGGAGAGAATGTTTCCCAGCTGTATCCGGGAACGTGACTGGTCGTACAGTTGTTTTACTGCTAGGCCGTGTATGTGGTAATTTATCGCCACGATGTAGATCTCCGAACAGTTTATGTCTAGTTCAACTTGAAGCCGCACATTCATGTAGAATGTACATAGAGATTTCTTCCCCTTCACCACATAGTCTGCATGTCGTGGGAGCATTGTGGTTACCCGTTTTCTGTAAATTCTTCCACAGGTGAGAGTGGTCGCTGATCAGTGCCACCACTAGTTTGGTCTGGACCTTTGTTGAACAAAAAACGTCAGTTGTTTCTTTGCCTTGTCTGATACTTTTGACCAGATGTGGAGCCGTAACGATTTAAATGTTGCTGACATGATCATCTGTTAATGTCATTTTTACTATCTGTTTTCGTATGTTAAACGCTAGTTTGACAAACTAGTAGTTCCGAATCTTGCTAATTCGTCTGCTTTCTTGTTAACTTTTATCCCCGAATATCGTGGAACCCACAGTAGTTTAACCCTGTGGTTCCAACAGGTAACATTCACATTCCGTCGTGATTTGAAGATTGGCTTGATATGCATCTGAAGCCTCTAAAGCAGCCTCAGGAACTGGACAAAAAGATAATAAGTGGGAAAGCAAATGTGCATAATAAAGATAAACGTCCTAAGAGTCCAGCAAGCAACAACATGGGACGTGGACTTGGAAAACGCACGCTTGAACGTATATGAAAGGATTAGGGATGGGGATGGAAGGGTGGCTGAAGAGGCCAAGAATACTGGAAACATTTAAGCTGGATTTTGGACGGTATGGTGGAGATAACAGACTCTGGTGCAGATGGTTATAGCAGTGAGATACCCTATCTTACCACGAATCAAAATTATTTGCTCTATTGTTTGACGTCATCTATGTTACTAGTGACGCAATGCAGTAGGTCAACTGATAAAAAAATAGTATTTTTGAGAAACCGTTTTGTTTTTTTCACTCTATTTTAAAACTTTCTGCGATCTTTAGAAAATATCCATTAGTAGATTTACTAGATCTTTAGAAAATATCCATTACTAGATTTAAACGATTAAAAATAGGTTAAAAACAAAAAAAATTCTGTCCGAGATGACTGACCCTCCTACCCCTCTGCATGTTTGGCTACTGAATACGCTCTCAATGTTGGATTTGCCCCATCACATCTACTCTCTGTATGTTTGACCGCTGGACACGATCCTGATGTTGGATTTGTCCCATCACATCATAGTTATTAAAAAAAAAATCTCTCCGAGATGACTGACCACCCTACCCCCCCCCCTGTATTTTTGGCCGTTGAACACGATCCCGATGTTGGATTTGCCCCATTATATTACAGGTTTCTTCTAACCTCAAAAAGAGGTCAAAAATCCACATGTCATTTTCCGCAATGTGGGTAAGGGTTAACAGCAACTGAAAATTGTTTCAGATGAGATCCATGCTGCGATACGAGCTATCAAAATCAATATTTAGTTCCCGTTCAGCTACTTCGAGTCGATTCACTTGGTGCAAAATAATATGAGCGATTCTTGCCCTATTGTTGAGGTTACTAGGAAATTATGACCCTCCAGGTGTCACCGAACTTCTCTATCTTCTTCAGTCACTTGAATTGCATCGGAACGGAGATGACAATATGTCGAATCATACCATGTTAATCACTGATATCTCGTATCAGCGTTGTGTAGTGTAATTCATCATATTCTCTATTGAGTCCGTGTTCAATGACTCGACATACATCGGAAGATAGATGGTAATATATCAGAGTGACCATTTTCAGATTCCGTAAACCCGTACCTACATTGCGGAAAATGACAAGTGGAATTCGTGGACTTTTGACCTCCTTTTGAGGTTAGAAAAAAACTGTGATGTGATGGGGCAAATCCGACATAGGGATTGTATTCAGCGACCAAATATATAGGGGACCCCTTAGGTCAGTCATCTAGGACAAAACTTTTTTTTGTGTGCCTGTGTTATTGTTGACGTAAATTTTCAAATGTTGTACCTCTGCCAAAAATCAAAATTGCTAGTTTTTTTTTTGGGGTTTTAGTCTAAATGTAATTCACATACAAAATGTCATCTACATTTTCAATTTTTTTTTTAAGAAATAATAAATTATTAGCCAAAATATACTAAAATTTTGCCCTTTTGCGTATTGCTATAATAAAATCAAACACATAAAATAAACGAAGACATATTTATTTATCTTATTCTACATACAATAAAAATTTGCCATAATTATTAACAATGTACAGAGCAATTTTTTCTCTTAACAAATAATATACAGTATTCTCGATATAAGTAGCAACAAAACCTTAATATTTTGGCATTTGGTCTACTTCTCTAACAAATGCCTTAATAGTTAAAAGTTTTATATTAATTTACAAAGCGGAATTATTATATTCATAATTGTACCAAATGTTTCATTTTTGATGCAAAGTTTAATATCTTCTGCGAATATATCTATATTACATGAAAAATGGCTACAGTTGCAATAGATTTCAATATATAACTATTATAATGGAAGACTATATTAATATTATAAATAATTTAAAAGTTAAAGCGTTAGACGCGCATGATACTAATTGAAGGCGGAATAAATAAATTGTTAGTCAGATATAAAAAAAAAAATGCATTTTAACACTGTATTGTATTTCCAAATTATCTTAGCCGAGGTAGGTATTGTAGATTTTTAATATTTGTTTTGCCTAGATCCTGGTATCTAACCTGCCTTTGTTCTAGCAAGAACTGTGAAGTATATACAAAATAGAAAATTGTCATCAAACAGTCTACTTTATATCATTAATATTTTTTTTCTCTTCTGCGATATATAAAGGTTGAGTTTAGTAACTCGAGTCAATATGTTCTGAACAAATTTAGCATTATTTTGATAACTAAAAATATACACCTGTCCGTAACTTTGTGACAGTACATTTTAACAATAAAATTACTTAATTACTTTGTTAACTGACAATATTTGTAAAGATTTACAAATGCGTTATCGCGATTTCGTAGTACAAATACATTTTTAAACGTTTAACTAAGACTAAAACAGATTTTTGGTATTTATGTTTATATAATGAACACATGTGAGGTACTATAAAAGTTGGTAAAGGGCGGAATTTGCTACGTCTAATTGACTATTCAGTAAATTTATATTATAGTTCTTTGAATGTCTATAAATTTCTATGGGTTCTAAGAAACTGAATTTTGATCGATCCTTTAGGTGCCGTATGGAGTATTTGTAAACAATTAATATTGGGAAATTGATGGCCTGTTTCTAAAAAATATTTAGCAAAGTGTGATTTTTCATTTTTTAGCCTATAAGAAGCAATATGTTCTGCGAATCTTGTTTTAAAATTCCGTCCCGTTTGGCCTACGTAATAGCTAGTGCACTCTTGACAATTAAGTTTAAAAACTTCTGATTTATTATGTTTATTAGTTTTATCTCTGGCATTAAAAAATATATTGGATAATTTTTGAGCGAGTTATAAAGCTATTCTTGTTTTTCCGGCCGTAAGATATTTTATCCGAGATGGGACCAAAGTATATGAGAGGTATGAATGTTTTTTTTTCTTGGTATTCTTTTACGGGGTAAATTAAGCTGAAAGTGATTTGCTTTTGTTTACGGCTTAGCCGTAAACAAAAGCAAATCACAAATTAGGAGTTTATAAACTTAATTGTCAAGAGTGCAATAGCTGCTAAGTAGGACAAACGTGACGGGCAAGATTCGCAGAACATAATGCTTCTTACAGGCTAAAAAATGGAAAATCACACTTTGCTAAATATTTTTTAGAAACAGGCTATCCGTTTCCCATACTCCATACGGCACCTAAAGGGTCAAAACTCAATTTCTTAGAATCTATAGAAATTTACAGACATTCAAAGAACCATAATATAAATTTATTGAATAGTCAATTAGACGTGGCAAATTCCGTCCTTTACCAGCTTTTATAGTACCTAATATACCCACATCTGTTCATAAACACCAAAAATCTATTTTAGTCTTAGTTAAGTATTTGAAAATGTAGTTGTACTACGAAATCGTGATAAGGCATTTGTAAATCTTTACAAAAATATATTTAGTGTCAGTTAACAAAGTAATTAAGTAATTTTATTGTTATATACCACCTAATTTAAAAAATTATAGTTTTTATTAGCACTATAATGAAATAGGTATGTATATTTGATACGGTGTAAAACACAAGATTACCATGTAAAGAGATGTTGACATGAAAATAATTAAATGAAAATAAATTTGCCAAAAAAATCTTATGAGAAAAAACCCAACAAGTCTAGAAAATATTAGAGATTAAATAGTTTACTAAAAATGATCAAATTTGTGTCTACTCTAACGTTTTTGGTATATGTTACTATTATTACTATTAAGAAGTTTGCTTAGAGAGTCAATATGGAAATTAAAACAGACTAAATTATACGTTAATCGTATTTTGAGACTTTAGCCAGTTATTTCGGTTAAAATATTTTATTAGTTGGAGAAAGAATATGCTAGTTTGGCGTTAGAAACCCTCTTTAACTTTCTTCTTATTAATTTAATGGCTATAGTTATCAGATCTATTTGATCAACTTCCTTTGTTTATTTATAGTTTCGTTTTCTATGAAGCTCCAATTTTTTTATACAGATATCATTTCAAGTTATACAAAAATTAACAATAACTTTTTACATTACGACATGTAATGTTAAAAGTTAGTGACAAAAATATTGTGTTACGTGAAAGTTTTTGTATTTTACACTGTATTGACTGAATTATTCTTAAAGAAAAATACGGCTCAAGCTTAGCAACGACGAATATAAGTTTTGGACATATGATATCTATTTTTTAATAAGTATTTTAATTATTAGATTTTTATAAGAATGAGATTTAAAATGCTTTAATTAGTCATTATAAATCATTAAAAAGAAACAAAAACAAGACAGATATTTGCTTAAATTGGGACAAGACAAATTTAGATTAAAAATGGTTAAAGCTTCACTACATGTAAAATAAAACTTTTTGAGCGCAATAACGCATAATTCCAGGTGGTAAATATTGTAGTTGTTATGTAAGATACCCCTGTTACCTTGTATATCGTTAATAAACGTTTTTCTCTTCTACTTTGTATATTTTTACAGAAATTTGCAACCAATATGCTGAATAAAAATTAATAAAAAAATAAATTAATATCCTTGAAACCAGAAAAAAGTTAATCGAATAGGTAAATCTGTCCAGAAACTTATAGCATTAGATTTTTTGGACGAGTAGTTTATATAGCATATATAACTTGTTGTATAGTTCGAACTGATGACAAAATTTGTTTGTTCGGTATGTCATTTGTCCACAACTTTCTTTGCAAAAATTGCAAGCTCTTGTAGAGTACGAAAGATGAGTTTCTATCACAACTGTAGCCCTAATAATTGATATTTGTATGCTTTTGCAAGAATATACCACAACTTTTCTAAATAAGCTGTATTATATACAGTAATCGGCAGAGATTGCCCTATATTTTTTTTAGGTTTCTTGAAATACTTTCAAGGATGTGCAAAATAAATATGTGGTAGTTCATAGAAAATCACGTAAAGAAATTTGATCCTACACTTCAAGTTTTCAGTTAGTTTTAATAATTTTTGAACATGTGTACTTGTAATATTGTTCCATATTTCGAAATTTTTTCATAATAAATATTGACCTGCTGCATAGTTTGAACATAAAATAATCGAATTTTTATTAAATTGACAAAGTATAAAATATTTTGCCTAAAACTTTAATAAAAAAATCATTATTGCCTAGGAGTTCTGCTACAACAGTACTCCTCAAAGTGACGATAATTTTACGAAAATGTTGACAAACACTTCGTCGTTAGGGTAACGAGATCCAACTACTATTATTTTGTACGTGTGGCAAAAAAAAGAAGCCATCGACAGTTTTCATCTTACACCAAAACTCTGTAATTTGGCCATGAGGTCAAGAAGTCAAGGTATCTCTCTCAGCCACAATCTCTTCAGGCAGAGCTAGAACATTTTAGTTCCGTTTTACAACCAAACAAGTTCCAGTATCGTTATATAAAACGCTCAATTATAAAACGTATATCTGCCCAAAGTAAAAGTCGAGCAGATCAGTCTCTTGGGTTTATAGTCCTTACATACATTAAGAATGTCAGAACGCATTTTAAAAATTCTACAGAATAACACGATTCTCTTCTTCTTCTTCCTGTCTCATGTATTCACATACGTCGAGGTCTATGTACCATTTCTTCAGTTTATATTGAGGTTGTAATTTTCTGCTAGTCCTGAAGAATAAGTTTTGGAATCGAGCAGCGGTCATCTCTTAATATATGTGCCAAATAAGACACCTTTCTTCGTTTTATGATATTAAGTAGTTGCCTCTCTACCCTGGCCCTTTGATGCTCTTTTTCACTGGTTAGATGTTCTGTCCAAGAAATTCGTAGCAAACGTCGCAGTATTCATATCTCGAAAACTTTGATACGATTCAATGATCTCTCTTTTAACGACCATGTCTCTACACCGTATAAGAGGAATGGCCAGACATAGCATTTTATTACTCGT
The DNA here is from genome assembly GCA_019049505.1 of Pachyrhynchus sulphureomaculatus. Classification (NCBI taxonomy): domain Eukaryota; kingdom Metazoa; phylum Arthropoda; class Insecta; order Coleoptera; family Curculionidae; genus Pachyrhynchus; species Pachyrhynchus sulphureomaculatus. The sequence goes on from CM032452.1 coordinate 55,931,634, forward strand.
AGGCGCAGGGTGAGTGGCAATTGTCTTTGAAGCAGCATATTTTTCAACTTCAGAAAGGTATTCTTTGCCGTGCCAATTCACAGTTTAACCTCTCCATCACAATCCCATCGTTCGTTGACGACAGAGTCAAGATATTTAGATTTAGTAACCCTCTCAATCTCCTGATCCTTTATAAAGAGAGACTAATCATCATCATTTTAGTTTTCCCAATATTTATACGTAGATCATACTCCTCACCAATATCATTCAGCTTGTTAATTAGAATTTGCAGGTCTTCCATGTTATTGGCAACCACTGCGATATCGTCTGCGTACCGAATATTATTTATACGCTTTCAATTAACTTTTATCTCTCTGCATTCATCTTCTAGAGCAAGTTGATATTTTTTCTTTACGTAGATATTAAATAATACTGGCGACAGTATGTACCTTGTTTGTGCGTCGGTTCGAGGCAGTCTTTCTGTGTTCCCATCAAAGGGGGCCTAAAATTACACATTCCGCGGCCGTTAAATATATTAAAATGTCGGTATCGTTTGCGAAGAAGTGGATAAATCATTTTAACGAGACGAAAAATGTCGACGACTTGCCAGAATGTGGCTCGGTACGTAAAGTCACTCCGAAAGTTGAAAAACGGATCGTATCTTTGTTTTTTACAGGATCCGTGCGTTAAGGAGCGACAAAAGTAAGAAAATCGGGTTTGAATGTCTCCCATGAGACCATTTCACAACATCTCCGTGCTCATGATGTCAAATTCCGTTGCACGTTGAAGAAACCTTTGTTGGGCTGGGGTTCACGATAAGATACTATAGTAGCCCTCACAATCGCTGGACGTCAACCCTTTTGAAAACGTTTGGTCTCTTGTAAAGAGAAAGCTCATCGGCAAGACTCTGAGGACTTCGACTCAGCTGTCTTGTGAGAATCAAAAAATTTGCAGAGTATACAGAAAACCTCGTCGACAGTGTGCCTCGAAGATGCCAGGCGATTATTGATGCAGGGCGCGATTGTACAACTTACTACTAAGGTAGTTGCGCCGTTGTTAGCACACTAAAGAATACATTGATGGCAAAAAGTGTTCTCACACGACACATAAGAGAAATCTAAAAACATTGTAGCTATGTAACCTGTGGAAGTTTCCTAACAAAAATATGATTATTTTAATTCATTTCCGTTTAATTAGCCAATCTTATCATTGCTTGCTAGGGAAGTAAAAATGTCCAGAATTTAATAATTTGCTGAGGAACGTAAGAAACTGAAATGCAGTACTTTAATAAATCTTAAACGTATTGACTAAATGTATTTTGAGATTTTTAATGTTGTATGATATACAATTCTGCCAATTACTGTAACTTATGGGGTTACATACACCTCTAATTTTCACAAATTCGATTTTTTTACGGTTTTATATTTCCTAAACTAAAAAAAAAATTTCAATTCCATTCCACTACAAAGTCGAGATGTTTTTTTAAATTTTTCTAATAAATAATTGTTTAAAAATAATTAAACATACATTTTTTGGTCGAAAATTGCATACCAAAGTTCTAAACACTGTAGCGTTTTTATTTTTGAAAAAAAAAAAACCCTTCAACAAATTTTAACCACCACATTATTTTACTTTTTGCAGATTTTATTATTTTTGTGTAGTTATCCTGCAGACAAGGCGGCGCTATAGTTTTCATCAGTCCATCACCAGGTCCATCTAACTCGTTTAAAAATAATATTGACATTTAAAACATATTTAAAAAATTGTTTTTCTTATAATTTAAATTGCAATAAAAATATGTAATCGCCATCCTTTTGTATTATTCACTTAATATCCTGTAAAATATTTTTTAAATATACATACTTTTTGCAGCGCCCAGGTTTATGTAACCCCCTATGGAATGACATCGATATGTATGGGTAAAAATGGATACCTACATTTCTTGAGGTGTAACTATTTAATATTCAAGTTAACATTTTAGGTAAAACCAGAAGCATAAAATATTTATATTCTTACACATAGTTTTCAAGACAATACTAATAATGCTAATTTTTTATAACTATAAAAAGCTACTTCGTTTTTATCAACATCCCTTTTTTATATATATTTTATAGTAAATCGTCTGATATATCTTGCTTTTTTAAAAAGCGGCGTTTCTTTACGTTCTATTCTACACACATATCAGGTACACAACAGGAAAGTATTTTTTTTTAGAAACTTTATCTTTGTCAGTAGTTTCACTTGTTTAAATTTTAAAAATGATATTCTTTCATAAACATATATAAGAAATTTTAGACACGTTTTCGTCTGCCTAATTTGCAGGAAGTATGCGAGTTTGCATATCAAACAGGGTGTAGCTGAAAGTATAAAATAATAATGAACACACTTGCTACTTCGAGTCCTCTATATGCATGCATATTGGCACCCTTACACCGGCTATAATATAATAATAATTATACCTTGTGTAGATTTCTGAAATTTCAAGGGCTCCAGGTAGTATCGACGTCCTATTGACTCCATTCTTTGTTGAATAGCAAGTATATTAAGACGGTTGATATGTTCCCATATACGGTACCGTAAAGTGACAGTATGTTCATAAATAAAGTCTTATTATCAAAGCATAAAAATTTCGGTCTGCAATCGAAATAGTGTAAAATAGCCACTTTTTTTTAAAAAAATGGGACACAAGGTCCATATTAAAATAATGCACAGTATTAAAAGAAAACTTTCCTTTGTATACCTTAATTATGTATTTTTACAAAAATCTGAACAAAAAATTAGTAAGTATTTATTGTATATTTCTTTAAACCACATGCTAAATATTGTAGAAAAATTACGTATTATTAATTTGCCCTGTTCCTGCTATCTTTCAGATTTTTATATTAAAAACACAAAATTTTACCCTTTTTTTAATAATTACATAATTCAATAATTATTCTTCATGTGAGGCAAAATTATGTTCACCAATGTCTATATGTAAAGCATGCGACATAGAATTGGGTATGTATTTGAAATTATGTAAATGATATTATATACCTTTTACTTAGAAATATTGTCAGTCTCTGTAACTGGTCGGTACTATTATGCTATTGTTTCATCTGTAATGTAAGGTACACTAAAAGTTGCTAGTTGTTTCAGTGGCAACTTATTGCTGACTTAAACTGAAGAGGGACGGCGAAATATAGAACTAAAAAACAATAACAAACAAATGAGTATTATTGAAACAGACAGTTATTCTCAAAAAAGGACAAGGACATGTTTCCTTGTTAAACAGTGTCTCTGAATGTTTCGTTACTACGATACGATACGAGGAAATTATTAGAATGTCTTTCATGGTTTGAACGACAGTCGGAATGAAACTTTGAAATTAGACGGATATATTCAGATTACAAGAAGATTGAAATGACACATTTTAAAAATACAGTGAAGTAGTTACTATTTGTTTTTGGCGTTTTGTTCAACTATCCATTCCGCTATTCATTGGACGAATAATTCGGATTCTATTCAAATTTCATATCGAATCTAGTACTAAAATTCTACCGTATTTATTAGTCTGCCTAAACAACACCGAGTGATATAAACGAAAGTGGAAGAACGATGGAACAGAGTGAATCCGGCCTGTATTTAGATTTTTTCATTTGGCGATACTAATGGTCATGGTCATCGGTTGTCAGTTCAGTACTCAAATTCATTATAAAGTTTATTTAACGAATAATATCAACAACGACAACTGTCGGACAGGCAACATGTAAACATCAGTAAAACAAAAATAAACGTTGAATCAATTTCATTCATAAAAAAAACTTTTCTTATGAATACCGCACACGCGCTACTACAAAACTGGAGCCTGTGTAAGAGCAGCGATTAACTTTGGTCTTAAACTTCAATAAGTTTATTCGGTGGGAAATGCAGTCCAGGTAAGTTCACTGAAGGGATTTATCAAGCAGACTTAAGAGATCGAGTTTTATTTAATAGTCGGTGAGTCGTGGGTTCACAATCAGGCGACAAAATCTAATAAATTCGGAGTGTTTTTTAGCAGACGGTGAAATTTTCGCTTTGTATATTTTTTATGAGCATAGCAAAAGTGCTACAGGGAAATCCCTAAAGTGCTACAGAAGCTATAAATTGTACTCGGTGGGAAATAGAGTCCCGAATTTTAAAGGTAGCTGAACCTAATCTGGATATGACGTATTAGTGCGACGTGTATTCCTAGCCTATACTGGCTATTGGGCTACATCTATTGAAGGTTTTCCATTAAAGTGCTTGTAGAACGGGCCTAAGTAGCCGACCGTTCTTTTATGTTCCAAGGAACACGAGAAATACGAAAACGAGGGTGAGATCTTGTAACGCAATAGCGAAGAATTTGTCGACCCATATTTATAGAACATTTTCCTCGTATTTTAATGTAATGAGATATAATATAATTTTAATGTAATGAATTTAATTCCTATTGTAAAGGAACGATATATATCTTTTACGAAATACGTGGAAAATACAAATATTTAATTCAGATTTTTAGATTCCTACAGGTTCATGGCTAGTAGTTTAGATAAGTTAGCTTTATATCTCGATGATGACCAGAAAGTCCTTACAAAAAATTTTTATGATAATGATGAAGATGAAAAACAATTCAAATTAGTTACTAGGAAAGGTGTTTTTCCTTATGAATATATCGACTGTTGGGAAAAATTGCAAATAAATATTTTACTAACTAGAGAAAGCTTTTTTAGTAAAATGACAAACTCATGCAAACACATGCTTGCGAAGTATGGGATACTTTCAACATAAAAAATCTTTATTTAAAAATCGATGCCTTTCTTCTGGCTGATGTTTTTGAGAACTTTAGATAGCTCTGTTTAAAAACGTTTCAATTAGACAGTCTTCATTATTTTTCTGCTCCTGGTTTAGCCTTTGTGAAGATGTTACAATTAACCGATTTAAAATTGGATTTGTTGACTGACATTGATATGATTATGTTTATCGAAAAGGTATTAGAGGAGGTATTTCCCAGTGTTCTGACAGATATGAGAGAAATGTAAAGATGAAATTTATTAGCTTTTCAATTACTTATTTTAGATCAAGGCGGAAGAGATAGCAATAATGTTAAGATAAAATTAGCATATGGTTTAAAATGTATAAAGCTAAAACCTTCGGTATCCACAAAACAATTGTCAGACTTTCTACATGTAACAATTCATATGACAAGTTTAACATTCCACAATCTGCAGGCGTCCTGCAGATTCAAAAACTTACACACATTTTAGTTAAAGTTGACACACATTTTAGTAAAAAGCGATAACTTTTACTATTTGAAAAGAAAAGTTCTTTTCTCGGTTTTATGTGGTCATGTTGCTATTTCTTGCTATTTTATCATTACAACACAAAAACGGATTTTTCTCGGAAAATATGGGCTCAAAATTTTTCCGAAAAAAAAAAAACGATATTTCCAATATTCCTTACAATTAATATCGAATATTCATATATACAGATTATATTAAAAAATATTTACAATGGGTATATGCATCTATCTACATATCAGTCTTAAAACAAAAAACGGGATTATTGTATAAGTTGACGACGGATTTTTACAATAAAAATTTCTAGCTACAGGTATAAGTACATATAAACAGTACTTTATCTGATGGTTATAAGAATGGCAAAGCCTGTCAAGCTTACATGGTAATCTTGAAACAATGTTATTAGTGCGATGGTCTTTCATAGAGTAACTGTTACGAAAATTATCAGTTGTGCAAATAATTTAATTGCTGGCTATTAGTGTAGTAAAAGAAGGTACAGTTTAGATACAGCAATATTATGTTTTTATTCTCTCTGGGGTATCACCAGGATTATTGTCCTAAGTTTTGGACCTCAAAAAACTTGTGCTTTTTTGTATATAAACAATTAAAGTGAATACCTCTAGTTATATCAGTCGGATCGAGACAAACAAAAAACTAAACTCTTAGTAATGAAATTTCCAATAAATCCCCGTTAGTTTTAAATCTCTCAAATGTGTACATAATCTATAAAATTGAAAAAACAGGCAAAAATCTGTTTTTTTTTTTTTTTTTTTTGTTCCATTTTATTGTACAGGTCGACTACGTGATCGGTATAAGATCGCTTTCCTTTTGTTATAGCAAAAATACCCTGAAACTTTGGTACAAAAATGTTGAACTCAGTGAAGACAATTGAATTTGTTATTTATTATATTATAATTTGAATTGCCCGCCATTTTATGCCATTTAGTCCAAAATGGACGTTAGCTTTTCGATGCCATTAAAAAAAAAATTTTTCGAATCATGTTAACAGTTTTTTTTTAAATTTATTTATTAATCAAATATCAACAATTGACATTTTGAAAAATTTAAATTGTTAACGGAAATATTTTTTTTTAAAATAAAGGTCTCGCGATTCTCTACCAGATGTGATAAAACAATTTTCATTTTTTTTTCAAAATGGCCAAAAAAACGCATTTGTTGTTATTTGGTTAATAAACAAATGTAAAACGACGGATAAAGTGACTCTCATGAACATTTTTTGTAATGCCATCGGCAAGACCTAAATTTTGAAAGAGATCTATTTTGGACCAAACGGCATAAAATGGCGGGCAATTCAAATTTTCAATAACAAATTCAATTGTGCCCTCTGGGTTTAATATTTTTGAACCAAAATTTCAGGGTATTTTTGCTATAACAAAGGGCATATTTTCTGAAAGTCTTAAGCCGATCGGTTTACTTAGTTGGCTTGTAAAATATACTCAAAAAAAAAAACAGTTTTTTGTCGGTTTTTTCAATTTTATAGGTTATATATACATTTGAGCGACTTTAAACTAACGAGGAATTCTTGGAAATTTCATTATAAAAGTTTGTTTTTTTGTTTGTCTCGATCCGAAATATATAATCGGAGTTATTCGCATTTTAAGCTCAAAAAATGCGTTTTGTAAATTTAAATTGTTTATAGACAAAAAAGCACAAGTGTCTCAAGGTCAAAACTCAGGACAATACTGCTGGTGATACCCCAAAGAGAAAAAAAATCATAACATTGCTGTATCTAAACTGTGCAATTTCAAACGCTTTTTTTACTGTCCTATATCATATGACAAGAATTTATTTCTAATGAGAGTTATTCCATAAAAGAAACTATCGCAGGACATCGTCTTCCTTGAAACAAGGCTTACTTACAGACAACCAATTTTTATTTTGATAACTTTGGTCCTCACTTAAAGAAATTATTTACAGCGGCCTACATATATACATGTTTTGGGCATGAGTTAACGAATTTAGCGTGCGCGAATAGGAAGCCATTTATCATTCTTTCTTTAAATACAGATTTATTAGTACTGCTCAGTATATTTTACCATTACACCAAACACTTTATTTTTACACTCGAAGCGCGTTTCGCTAACCATGTTAACTTCATCAGGAGTGATGATTGATTCTCAAGTCAATCAGTGCTCCTGATGAAGCTTGGTGTAGTGGTAATATATATCCCGAGTAGTATTATTGTGATAAAGATTCCAAATTCTCAACCTAATAGATTTATTAGATTTAATGATGGAATCAGTAAAGTTGCAATTGTACATTATTGAGGTAAATTGGACATTGAAGCATGTAAACTGACGAATTCAACCAATTAAAATTTCACAGATCCAAAACATTAAAAGGGATCAGTTCTTTCTCAATCTGTAGGACATCAAGTCGTCCCTGTATTGGTTATTAGTCTCCCCATATCTCTAATTTTTTCAGAATCTTCGATTCATGTTTTTGAAAATATATCATAAAATATCCTACTAAAGCATTCAAAGTAAAATAGTTTTATAACGGTAGGATTAAGCCTTTTGTAACGTTACTCAATTTTACACTTTCTGAAAATGTTACTTTTCAAAGAGGCTAGATAGACAGATGCACGGATGAGCGCAACTATAATAATTTTGTCTTTAACTTTTAAGGTGCGAAATTCTAAAAAAAATTCTAAATTCTTAAGATGGATTTCATCTATACGGTAAATACCAGCGCGATATCCGAAATTCTTAAAATTGTCAGTGTAAAAACTGTAATGAAATTAATAAATAATTATGTATGAAAAAATATATTATCATTATCTAAAAGAAAAAATAAGAATCCTGTGGCTCCGATCCACACAGGCTATCTAGCGGTGTGGTCTGAAAATGATGATCACGCCCCATGTCCGTTCGAATAGTGACTACCGACCAAATTCATCTGCCCGAGTAACCCGAGAGAATCAAAAATAACTGCCCTCAGCTAGTAAATCAGCTGGGAACAACGCGTTTATAGATCAAATTTTTGTATTTAGAGCGTTTTTCCTCCTCTTGATTGCTATATGTTTTTAAAAGTGCCGAAAACTCAATTACGTAAATTTTCTTTGCTATTTTATAGAAAAGTACTATATCAGGTTTGTTGGCCTACAAACGCTTTGTGGTTGAAAAGGCAAAATTCTAGAAAATGTGGCACTTGTAATTTTCTACAACCAACTCGATCTTTTCCGGAAGATACGGCAGTCTGGAGACCTTATCAGTACCGTACTAATGTCTAAGATGGTAATATAGGACACACACACATTATGATGACATCGGCGATTCTGGTTCTTTGTTGCATGCTCTACACTTAAAGACGGGTAGTTCAGTAAATCGACAAGTAACAAAAAATGACATTAAAAAGGAAAAAGATAAACTTACTAAAAGTTTCGCAGACTACATATGTCTAAAAGGAACGACATTTTGTACCAAAATATTTTGATTATCATGACATTCGATACTGGATACATAAGAATCCATTTTTGTTCAAAATTCTGAATTGGAAAACTGTGAATAGCAGTTTATTACTAGGGAAAGCTTAATTTGAGCATACTACTGTATTTTTTTTACTTCAATCAATCAAAATCTTATTCCATCTGTATTCCTGAAATTTGAAGTATTGCTAAGAAAATATGCACGAACACCATTGCCAGTTCATAGATAGGCAAATTATTTGAATTAATAGATGCGGCTTCCTCGTATAAAACTAAGTCACACTCGACAAATTATCTTTCTTTTAAAATTCGCAACTGAAAAACCTTGTACATTTGAAAAGTCTTATTTTATATTTCTTGCGAAAGTTTTTCTCGTTCTAAACTTTTCATACAAAAAATCGTCCCTTTTTAAGTAAGGGTATTGAATTTTTATATAACAATATATATTTCCAAGTGCCACAGTCGATAAATCATCAATTTTTCCATAAAAACTTGACAACGCTTTTTCCGTAACTTGTTTAAAAAATCTAAGAAAGTTTTCAAGCCCACTTGTATTTTTTTACTGGTATTATTATTCAAAGGTAGCGGGTTTAACTAAAAAAAACTTTGTGAAGTTTTGATTATTTCTCATAAAAAAAATCATTTTAAAATTTTTAAAAGAAAATTTTATTTCTGTGTTCGTCATTTTTTCACTCGCTGAAATATTGTATTCGCGAATAAATTTCCCTCAGAGATTTTTGCATTTATTTATATTTCAGGGGCGCCAGATAACAAAACATTTCAATTTTCGTCGGTCTGTTCCATAAGTTTGTCCGTTTGCACGACAAGAGATAATAATTTTAAAAGCGATATATATATATATATATATATATATATATATATATATATATATATATATACATACATATATATATATATATATATATATATATATATATAATATATATATATATATATATATATATATATACAGGATGTTAAGGAAATCACTGCATGTATTAGAACTGGCACCATCTTATAGCAGGATCGACTGCAAAAAATTCATGTTAAATAGTAGAAATCGAGTCTAAAAAAATTAATGAAATGAAGATATTTTTTTTCGCTCTGCCACTCGTAAAAAAATAGCTAAACAGTATGACCTATTGTTAACAAGAACGAGACATTTACAGTGTTGGTGAGATTTACCTCAGCGCAGGCGCATTGTACGACCAGCAACAACGTGCTTGTACTAGTTCCTACAATGGGCCTTTCATGGGCGGGTTGCTTTGGGGGTAAAATCTAATTTTAATTTCTTAAAAATTTTCCAATTTGCAAAAGAAAAGTATTAAATATGCTTCTACATGACCCCACGAGTGACCCGTTTCAGTATATGCAGTGATTTCCATATATCCCTATATATATATATATATATATATATATATATATAATATATATATATATATATATATATATATATATATATAAAAGATAGAAGAGAAAGCTATAATTCTTCAGTTTCAAAGAAGAACTGGGGAAAGTAGTGTAGATGTTAAATTTTACATAGTTTTTGGTTTTAAGAACGAACAAATTTTAAGCATAATTTTGGAATTAAATATATATAAAAAGTTACAGAAGAGTGTTTCGGATATCTTGTGTTATACGTCCTTTTCGGAATTCTTAAAGTCGAGGAATCTAAAGATAATCTATAAAAATGACACGTTTTAATTGTAAATATCTGAAGCTCATCTTTTGCTCAACGTATCATTTTAAAAGATTGAATCGTCGAGATTGGATAAGCGTAAGATATTCAATATTTGTTTTAAAAATGCTTTTTTGCAAAGAAAGAAACAGTACCTTCCCCGTAAAGTTGCATTGTATTTTGTGTTTGTCAAGAAATCGATTTTTTTTAACCTTTATGTTAATAAACGATAACGTATAATGGAACGTAAACGAAATATACTGTAACGAATTTTCCATTAACAAATTTTTTTGTTTGGATTTTGTCAATTCGTTATATTAACATTAACTTTTTCGGAGCTTTCGAAATTGTTTATATGGCTTTTAGAGAGTATACCTATATAAGTTTCGTAATTCGTTACTAGCGTGAGATTAAACTACGATTTGAGACTTTCCAGATTCTCAATTTAAAATAATAAAGTTACTCTACGCCAGAAAATTTGCCATTTTGGTTTTGACACAACCAAATGAGTAGACATAAAGGTGGCAACAAATAAATTTTTTACAAAATAATCTTTAAAATGGAATATGGTTCTGGATTCACTTTTACAAAGTTGTAGTGCCATTTTTCTTATTATTTTGTTGTTATTTATAATTCTATTAGTATTTTTCAGGAAACTCAAAAATCACTAAATATGGACAAAAAGGAGCTTCGTCGATTTTTAGGTAACATGAGAAAAAAATTTGATTCTTTAAAGAAAATAAATGTGGGATTTACCGCTTTCCGGAGAACACATATACTCAATTCCGACCTCAAAAATAGCAGCGGTGGTTTATAAAACTAATTTAGAATTCTTGTATCAGCTATCGCTATTGGTGTTACACAAACTCCTTGACTAATAAATGCTACAGGGTGTTTTATAAGTTGCGGTATTAATTTCTGCTGTAGTTATTTGGTTATTTATAGCTTATATAATAGTGTTTGGAAAATCCCACTTTCTCTTATAATAATTTATTACAATTCTTACTTTTCTCATAGACACATAATATAATAGTAAATATGCATTCAAGGTTTAGTGTGCACGGTTAATGGCCTAGAATGAAGGGCTGTTATTAATTTCAGCAAAGATTTTCCACGCACTATTTAAGATTTACAGGATTTTAACCTGTTGCTTTTAGTGGCCAAGGAATTGGTTCATTTTAGCCTATCCGACAATTACTTTTGTTTATTCTTGTGTCTGTTGGTACGGAACCCTAACTGCGTCACGTCTGATTAGTACTTGAAATTCCATTTATTAATAATAATTTTTTTTTTCGTGTTAAATATTTTTATAATGGTTTCCGCCATATATTTATTATTTCGAAAAATTCATTACAGATGTTACATCAGGTTTGATAATTTTCTAAATTATATATATTTAAGACTTGTCCAACATAAATCTACTACTACTTACATAAAAAACAATATAACTTAAGGTAAAAAATCACAGCTTTAATAGAGGATATAATAAATATAGGGTGTTTCCTTGGTAACTTTGTATATAAATAAATTAATTAAAAAAAAACGTTCGGAAAATTTTATATTCATTTTCAACTTTCATGTTCTTATTCTATTTTCGTTCCAGTTTTACTGTTGGACAGTTTGTTATAAATACTAGTTCGCTAAAATTACCTTAACTTAAAACTAGTGACATTACCCATAAATATATTGACAATTTTACCTAGTTTTGGGCCAAGGTATAGCCTGAAAGTTAGCAAGATATAATTTAAATATAAATTTTTTCCTATTGTTAACCTGCAACTTTAAATTTTATTTCAGATTGCCTTAAAAAATCAACAGATATATTCAGGTAAGGAATAAAAATATGAAAGAAAAAATAAGATTGAAGACAAACGTCGTCTTTTAAAAAACGTAAGTTAAAAAGAAAACGCCTTGGTTTTTTTTTTAATAACCTTATAATAATTTGTTGTATAACTTATTTCAAACGTCGTAACATAGACTAGGTATAACATTCTGTAACGTATAAATTAAAAATAAATTTAAAAATTTTGCCATATAGTTTTTAACTTGAAAAAAAATTTACTTACATTTTAAAATATGAAATAAAAGGTAAGAAGGATCACAACAACAAAGTGTCTCTTTAAAAGACTCTGTTTTAAACAATATTTAAATTTTATGTAGTAACGTATATTTGCATTATTAAAAAATATAGCTATTAAGGAATAGCTTGACTAACCTGAACTAATTTGAACTAATAAAAAGGAGGCAAATAAACAACATACATTTATAGCATATTAAAGGTATGGGGCTATCTACAATGATAGACCTCCTGCGAGAGTACTAACAAACCAAGTAACAATCTAAGAAACGTTCAGACTATCTAGATCAGCCAGGAATAAAACAAAAGCGCTGCAACATTGTAACCTTATATTCTATGGCATCAAATGACAATAGACTACACAATTAAGTATAACATAATTCTTTAGTCTATGAATGTCGCAAACAAAGCTATTTTTATAGAATACAAATTTCAATCAGGTATTTCAAAAGTGGCTCAGAATATCGAGTTTTTTATGCAATGAAAAGTGCATTAATGTATATAAATTCTTCTTTTTTTATTTAATTTCGAAAATTTTAAAACAAAGTTCTAGCAAAAATACTGTCAAGAAAGGCTACTTTTATTTGGCTCACAGTGTAGTAAGTGCCTCACAGTTGAAAGTCAATCTGTATTAGAAAATCATAAGCATGAGTCCAGATCGTGAGCCTAACTTGTACGTTTGTCTTGAATGCGTTGAGCAATTTCCTTATTTGTCACGTTAACATATTTCCTTTCACATATTATTTTACTTCTGAAGTTCTCTTGAAAGTTTTTCTAAGATGGCTTAAGATTGAACGTGGGTTTTAAAGCAGTAACATAAACAGAAATATGTAAAAAACGACAATCATTTAGTTTGTAAATTTCTGTTTAAACACGTACCAAGTTATGTTAGAAAATCAGAGAATATAAAATTTGTCGTTGTTATGTCTCATTTATTATATTTCTTTTTCTCTTTAATGATGTACTTAGTTTTTCTCAAATCCTAAGACGGGTGTGTGAGAACACACGCAAGAGATTGCGATTTCCTATTTTATGGTAATCATTTCTGAAGATACAATACCATGTGTTATAATCGAAAATTTATGATTTATTGCAATCTATCAATATTACAGTTACTCTCACTTTATATTCACTTTTAAAATGAGTAAAATAGTAACTTTTTAAGAACTTTCTTACTGAAATTGATTTTTATACTATAATAAAACTTAATGCTGTGATCATCAGTTTTCGAAGCAATTTCTATTTGATAAAAAGAATCGTAAGATATCCGTGCAGTTCAAGATATTGTCCGTTAAAGATAGAGATCCTTCTTCTTTATAATTACTCAGTTGTTACCTATTTGTCCTAATTGGTGAGTAAGTTAACTTTCAACCTCTAGTCAAAAACTACATGCAATAAATAAATTCAATAATTTTCCTATAATTGTTGATTAAAATTTACTTACTTTTCTAATGGCACTCAAAAGTTATAATAACATAATAACTCTTCACCCTACTCGTATAAAATCTCCTCAAACAAAATACACACAATTATTTTTTAACTCGCACCAGGCAATCCTAACAATTTCCTAAAAGCTCTCCTGAAATCCATATTAAAAATGGTATAGATTATGGGATTAAGCGCAGAATTAATGTATCCCAACCAGGTAATAAAATTAATCAGTCTCCTCGATGGACAACACGTAGGGCAAAACGGAACTATAACGTACATGAGAAAAAAGGGCAACCAACAAACCACGAAGACGCCCATAATAATACCCAATGTTCTTGCAGCCCTTCTTTCTTTGGACAAGCTTATTCGTTGCTTTTCTTCTATGAATTGGTAGACTCCACCGGTTTTTTTTTTCGGGTGGTCCACTACCACCACTGTGGACGATGCGGTTTTATTGTTAGAATTTATTATAGTTACTGTCGTACAAGGGCTTGCATTCTTTGTGTTGTTAATGTTGGGGTCTTTCGATATTTCAATGTTTTTTTGAGAGTTTGAAGAGTTCTCGCCTGAAAAAAATATAATATTTAATCAATTTTGAACTACTTGCAGATAAATGCACTAATATTTTATATATTTATAATTATTACAGTAATTACAACTTAATGTTTCCTTATTAGTGAAGTCGTAATAGCTTTTTAGAAGCGACATTAGAGCGATGAATAAAAGAAAACTGTAAAAGTCCTGTCAATTTACTAAGCCCTAACTAACATAGCTTTTAGATCCTTTAAAAGGCTATCTTCAGTGTTCGCCGCTTGTAAAAATAAGGGCTTACATGTTAAACAATTCTTAGTACAAACGGTAATTGTTACAATAATGAGCAGCTTACCTAGGCTGCAAACATTAAAAGTAATGTTTTTATTCCTTTATCTCATTTCTATTTACATAGGATTAAACTCAAGATGATCGTTTAAGAGATTGAAACCTGTAGGTGATAGTTTTCATTTCTTAACCATTAAATTTTTAGTTACTCTAATGAAAAAATGAAAAATTCGATTCAATATCAGTATTACTGTGCGGAAAAATCAATTCACGTTAGTCTTGAATCGCTGTAAATTGTTCTTGGTTGGAAATACAGTCCTAGACGAAGGGATGAGCTTTTCCATATAAAAGACTGCTTGAAAAAGGTTGTACGAGTAACCAGCTGAACCTCATATGGAGATGAAGTATTAGTGCGATGTGTATTTCTAGCATGCACTGCTCTGGGAGGAATTAAGCGGGCTGCTTCCATCGAGCACTTTCCATTAACATACTTATAGAATAGATTCAAGTAGCCAACCATTGTTTGATGTTCCAATGGATCAAGGTTGCTGGCCAGTTCCGGGTCTCGACATATTTGCTCTTAAACTACTGCCTGGGTTTTTGTAACGTTAAATTCTACTTCGTTACTGTCACCCCCCAAGATAGAATTTCTTCCAGGCTTTTTTTTAAGTTGAACGACCTCCTGCTGTCTGCAGATATTTGTATGGGTAGCCGATATTCGAGCCTTCAAGGTGAATAAAGAGATAAGCGTACTGTTATCTGCAAAGCTGTATATTCGATTCCTGAACTTTTCCAGCAGATCGTTAATATAAATGAGAAAGAGAGTAGGAGGCAGTGTGGAGCCCTGGGACACACCGGCGTTGATAGTGAAGATGTTAGAAAGAATGTGGAAATACGAGAGTAATAAACAGAACTTTTCAGACATACCAGAAGAGCGTAGCTTAGTAAACAATCCATCGTGCCAAACACGGTCAAATGCCTTGGTTATATCAAAAGAAACCGCTTGAGTTTCTCCAAAGTGTTTAATTGCGTTGTTCCAAATATATGCTACATAAGTTAGATCTCCTGTTGATCTGTGTTTACGAAAGCCATATTGATGTTCGCTAATGGTATTTAATTTTTCAAGATATTTTAGAAGATGCTGATTGATAGCCTTTTCCATGACTTTGGATATTATTGAGTGCGTCTGGTCGGTAGTTGTTTGGCAAGGTCTTCTTGCCTTTTCTGATTATCGGATGAACTGTGGAGCATTTCCAGCAGGAAGAAAATATTCCCTTTCTGTAGGATTGGTTGAAAAATCTACAGAAAACTGGTGTTAATTCTCTCGTGCCGTTTTTGAGTACTATGGCAGGTATTCCATCAGCACAACAAGCTTTTTTGGTATCTAGCTTCATGAAAATAAGTGTTCTGATACTCTGCCTACACTACGTGAATAGTAGATGATATTTTTCTTGAAAATCAACAGTAGAATGTGAAGCAAAGATTTCAGCTAACAAGTTCGCTTTCTCAGCAGGTGTTGTTGTAATAGAACTGTCGGACCTTGTGAGAGTATAGGGGATTTGGTGAGATTCTGACAAACTACCTTAGCGTCAGAACAAAAGAACCTGGAATTGTTGATTATGTGCCTCCTTAGTTTCGTCGATAATTTGTTTGCATCTGTTCCGGGTAGGAATAAAGATGTTACGAATTATGACGTTAGAATTTTCACGCCATTGTCGATAGGCAAGATGTTTAGAAGCAACAGCTTCTTTGCATTTTCGGTGAAACCAAGGATTGCCGTTGGAAGAGCATTTCTTCGAAAAAGAAATGTAAATGTCCATACCAGCCAAAATAGCATCGGAAACCTCCCTAGCGCAGTCAGATGGATCGTCGGATCGAAAACAAACGTCTAACCAAGGGAAAGTTCGAAAATATTCCATGAGTGCTTCCTATTTAGCAGATTTGTAGTGCCAAAGCTTGCGCACTTTAAGCGACTCTCCGTCACTGATTGGTAGGATACTCGATGTTCAAAGCAGTTTATGGTCGGAAGAGCTTAACGGCGGATTTACTGTGACAGTGTAAAAATCTCTGGTTGGTGGTTAAAAACAGGATGTCTCTAACTTATTGTTTTTATACTTGTGGAATAAAAAAAAAACGTATTTTTTACAACTTTCTAGGCATCCTATTAAGAGCGAAAAAAATTCGCGAACTTCTGTCAGTTCGGTTATACAAAATTACAGAACTGAATTTTTTAGTATACAGTTTATATGAAAAGCATTGTTCTAGTACTAGATTAAGATGTAAAAAACATATTTTTGTATTAGTTAGTAGTGACAGATGCCTCCTATTTTATGCGAAAATTAAAGGAATGATTGCACGAACGTTTTTAAAATACGATTGACGGCTCTTTGCTTCCCAGACTTTGCTTTATATTGGAAATGTGGGTTATTATTAATACAGCGCAAGTATATTATTGCTTTACTTTTTAGACTCTTGCTATTTTAGAATTTTATTTATTTCAACAGAATTAGGTAACAATCAAACTGTAATACTTTTAGTTTTCCAATATACAGTTTTTTAAAGAGCCATATTTAACACTAGATTGAAAGACATCAATAATTGCTTTACATTAGCATTTTTGTTGGTGATTTTATATATGGTAACCTGAGTAGTAACTAAAATTTAGGGAAAAGTTAAAATATGTTTTAATAAAATGAAGTAAAATAATTATCAAACAATCTACAGTCCTGAACAAATGAATCCACTAATAAAAGGTAATCATAATACATTTAATTATGAAAAATTTTAAATACGTTTAATATTTATCAAGTCTATGTGTTACCTAAAAACTATTTTAATTAAAGTATCTTTGAGTTTTTATGAAACCGTATGTTCACAATACAGCGAAACACAACTTCAGATGATTATACTAGTTTTTAATGGTACATTTCTAAAGTATCTCTAAAACGTTTTTAATTAATCATTTTGTCGAAAATGGATAAATCAGACAAATAAAAAGTTTGAATTATTAACAATGTACTTATAATTAGAGGTATGCAATATTGCATAGAGGATTTTTTTATATTTAAATTCGGAATAAATAAATGATATTTTTTACATGAAGATAAAAAAATGTATATAAAGTTTCTCTACATATGAAACTTTTGTCTATTTTTATGAACGACAACGTAGGTGTATTGATTAAAACAATTCAGTTCTGTAAATAACATCAAAAATAGATAGAGATGCTCTTGTGCATTTTTTAAAATATCACTAGAAAATATTTCCTGCTTGTAAAGAATACAGCGAACAGTTTATGAAAAACAGCTTTCACTCAATGTGGGATATGTCATTGTTCTTGGCTTCCACAGGCTCAACTCAATTCTAGGACTATGTCTTGAAAATACGAAAAATTAAAATTTAAACTACAAAACCAATCCTAAAAGTAACACATATATATGATTTTTTTTTGTTTCCAACAGTAGAATAAGAAAAATATTTAAGCACCCTGTAAACCTTAAAAATTCATTAGCAATTTTTTTATTTCGAGCTCGATAAATCTTTACGGTTTTATATTTTAGCATAGGTTAAATTTCAACATCTCATTCCTTGTATTTAGAAAACTAGTGACAGAGTTATGCTCATGGAAAAATTTCATTAGAAAATCGAAAATTACAGTTTTCTAAGAAGTTGACTACAAGCCATTTTCTATACGTTTTTTATTCTAGTTTTGCAAGTTCTAAACCTGGTACAGTATCTTTTATCTTTTGTATTCTTTCAACCTGATAAAACGCAATTAAGTATTAGAATTTTTTGCAAATAAATTATCAAAAAATTGTTTAAAAAAAACGAAGAATCGGCCACGTTAAAATATCCACATACCTAAATCAGTCACTGAATCTTCATGTGTCAATATAGGTTTCAACTGTCCCTTTTCCTCCATATTTTCTCTGCTTTTCTTCTTCTTCTTTTCTTTCTTACAATGATTCTCACTGTTATTGTGTTCGTTGTGATTGGTCTCACTGCTAACGCTATCTCTGTCAGCATCTTGTCTCTTTTTTGATTGACTTTTTGATATTGCGTTGATTTTTGATGCTTTTGCGCGTTCACGCAATCTTCGACGAGTTGCTATGAAAATTTGTATATAGACTATAGTCATGATTGCTAAAGGTATGTAGAATGAGCCTGATGATGAGTATATAACGTAACCCTGAAACAAAAAAAATAGAATTATTGCTAAAAATTGAGTTACATTTCAATAAAAGGAGTACGCAGTAGTGGTTCCGGCTCTACAGTATAGTTGAAGCTTATTCTGTTCATAGTCTTAGGTTTCATCCTCAGCAGGTCAGTATACTTTTTCTTTACGTATATTTAGTTAGACCATCTACAGTGTAGATTCTACCTGTGTGAGACGTATTGAAGATATCGCCAAGCATATTCGTGATAACATAATTAACCACTTAAAGAAGTGCAAGTTTTTTTTGTTTGGCTTTCGATTCCAGCAACATCGCAATACTCGGTTTTTGTTAGATATTGCACTGAACAGAATTCAATCTTTGAAGATTTTTTTGAAATTCCTTCCAATGAGAGGTCAAACCAAAGGCACAGATTATCTCAATATTATTGGCAGTTTTCTAGAGCAAAATGAGATAGAAATAAAAAATTATTTGTATGTGTACGGATGGATGTCCTTCAATGATTGGATCCGAAAATGGCTTATTTCACCATTCAAAAAGAAATATAATTTAACAAATTTAATAACATTTCACTGCATTATTCACCAAGAGAACTTGGCGGCACGTAATGTTAATCCAGAAATAGAAGCTGTGATGAAAACTGTTATAAGTATTCTGAATTATATCCGAGCATGAGAAGTGAACCGAAGAAGGTTTAAAAGTCAGTACAGCGACGTTCTTTTGCGTTGCGTTGGCTTAGTCGACGAAAAGTTTAAGAACGGTTTTTTTCTTTATGTTAAGAAATAATACTGTTTTTTCAGTAAAATGATAAAAATTATCCCGAACTACAAAATGACGGATGGTGGTGTCTTTTAGGTTTTTTATGCGACATTACTGAGAAGATGAAATTATTAAAAAATGTTCCCAATATCATCGTTCTCACTAAAATTTAAATAAACTATTAAACTGTAATATGTTTTTTCATTAACACCTAAATAACAGTTGGTGTGATTTATGTTGCGGCCCGCGCAACACAGCTATAAATGTGTAAGTAGCCCAAGACAAAAAAAGTTTGAGTATGGCTGATATACACGCATCTTTTAGGTGGGATATCGTTTCGACTTAAAAAGCTGACAATGGGATGTATGTCTGAAATGGAACTTGGAACGATTGAAAGATGATATCTACGAAAACTGCCGAAGTAATGTTGTTGGTGAGCAACCATTTTGAATCAAAAAAATTGACCATTGGAACAGTGTTCTAGTTATTTTCCAGTTGGATACCTTATATGACTGAATGGATCGAGGGCAGTTATCAACAAAAACATATTTCGCGGCAAATTCATGGAGATGAAAAAAAAGGACAAAACAACATTATTTTCGGATTACTTGATTCAGGAAAGGATATGTAACACGATATATACGAAGCAACCACCTTAACACTCGCTTTTACTACTTTGATCCGTTGTATGTTTGACTATAAACAATATATCTAAAACTTGTTCATTTTCTTAGCGAAAAAAACAATAGTAGATACAGAATGCTAATAAAATTTCTCTGCCTCCATCCTTTTGACCCTCCGCTCAGAAACTTTGAATTTCATTCTTACTTCAAGTATTATGTGTATACCAAATTTGAAATTAATATTCAATGCCGTTCGAGAGTTACCGTATCAACAGATAGTCAAATAGGCAAACTAACAGACCGACGGAAACGTGGAACTGTGTTTTTCGTGATCCAGGACCGCTAAAGGGACGTGATGTAACGTAATTCTTTGGTTTATGATATTACCAAGACACAAGACGTATCTAAGACAAAAACATAA
Source organism: Pachyrhynchus sulphureomaculatus (assembly GCA_019049505.1). Classification (NCBI taxonomy): domain Eukaryota; kingdom Metazoa; phylum Arthropoda; class Insecta; order Coleoptera; family Curculionidae; genus Pachyrhynchus; species Pachyrhynchus sulphureomaculatus. Next base: position 55,952,341 of record CM032452.1, read on the forward strand.
CAGCCTCTGGACTGGTCATACTTTTCCAGTTCTTATTATATATATATATATATATATATATATATATATATATATATATATATATATATATATAATAAAGACTTGCAAATAATATCAAGTTTATACTGGAACAAGACTGCGAAAATAAAATTGAGAATCGCATGTCCAAAGAAATAAAAATGAAGAAACGCGTACGTCAGGGTTGTATTTTGCTAACCTTTTTATTCAATGTATATTTCGAGGAAATCTTCAATAAAGCACTTTCTGACAAAAAGAATGAAATTACAATTAATGGTGTGTGTGTGTGTGTAAATAACCTCCGCTACGTTGATGATACTGTCATTCTAGCGGGCAGTGAAGAAGGCCTAAAAAGACTCATGAATGGAATTGTTGATGCATGTGAGGAATATGGAATGAAACTGTATACGAACAAAACAAAAACACTGGTGGTCAGTAAGAATCCTAATACAAACATAAATATTAAAGTACATCAAGGCGTAATTAGTGAAGATTGCGCTCAAGAAATGAAAAAGCACGAAGCTCCTTTAATAAAATGCGCAGCATACTAACTGCCAATTAAACTTAAAAACAAGAACAAGAGTGCTAAGATGCTACGTGTTCTCGGTCATGTTATACGGTGTAGAAGCTGGAACAATCACAGAGACAACACAACAAAGAATGTAGTCATTCGAGATGTAGTGCTATCGCCGAATGCTGCGTGTTCCTTGGACAGCGCATATCACAAACGTGGAAATACTTGATCGGATGGGAAAAGAACGAGAGTTGAAGTATGAGCTCCTGCAACTTATAATTAAAGGAAAAATAATCGGTAGGCGAGGACCAGGAAGGCGCCGCAATTCCTGGTTGAAAAACTTACAACAGTGGACAAACATGAAATCTACTGAACTATTTAGAGCGGCAACAGATAAAATCAGGTAGGCAAATGTGATCGCCAACGTCCTTAGAATATAAGGCACATTAAGAAGTAGATTATAGACATATATATATATATATATATATATATAATATATATATAATATATATATATTATATATATATATATATATATATAATATAGGGTTGTTAAAAAGTAGTGAGCCTTTTTTCTCGTTAAATAGTTTTATTGTCATATATCTCAGTAATATAAGTCGCCTAGGGTCATACTTAGCATTAGTTGGAGACCGGCCGACATTTGACAGCAGTAGACGTGTAACTGTTGAAATTCATTTATTCAACTTAGTTTAGGGCACCTTGAAGATGAGTGGAATTTCTGCAAAAGTTCACTTCATTTTGCAATTTTATTTCGATAAAGGTACAAATGCTGTGCAGGCTTATGAAGAAATGTATGCTGTTTATCGTCAAGATACGTTATCAAAACCAATAGCCAAAAGTTAGTTCGGTCGCTTTCGTTCTAGAAATTTCGCTATTGAAGATACACTTCGCACTTCCGATCAATGACCGACATTTAAATAACCATGATATCGCCAGGGAAATAAACATTCATCACTAAACAGTTTTAAACCAGTTGAAGAAGGCTGGTTACAAAAGAAGATCGAAGTATGAGTACCACATGATTTGACGCTAAAAAATTTACTGAGTCGAATTTCCATCTGCGAATGTCCACAGAAATGTAACGAGATAGAGCTATTTCTGAAGAGGATGATCATGAGTGATGAAAAGTGGATCACGTGTGAAAATAAAGTGCGAAAACGGTCATGCTCGGAAAAGGATGAAGCTCCATAAACGAGGGCAAAGCCCGGATTGACGCCAAAAAATGTGATACTGTGTGTTTGGTGCAGCTGAAAAGGAATCGGGCATCATGAGCTACTGCAGTCTGCTCAAACAATTGATTCTGTACTCTACTACCAGCAATTGACAAGACTGAGGCAAACGATTAAAAAAAATCGGCCGAAATTAGTCAGAAGAAAGAGTGTCGTCTTCCCACCATGGCAACGCCAGGTCACACACATCTTTGATCATCCGGAAAAAATTGAGAGAGTTGGGAAGTTATATTGCATTTACAGTATAGCTTGGACTTTGTACCGTTAGACAACTATTTGTTACGGTCTCTGCAGAACTTCCTGAATGGTGTTAAGTCAGTTTGAAAAGAGGCTTGTGAAAATCGCTTTTCACAATTTTTTGTCTAAAGACAAAATGGCTAAAAGTCATTAAATAAAATGGCACATATTTGGTTTAATAAAAAGTTCTTTTAAAATATAAAAAACAGCTGTTTCAATTTTGAATTTGGAAAGTTTAATACTTATTTACATTTTCGAATATACAATATATATATATATATATATATATATATATATATATATATATATATATATATATATATGTATATATATATATATATATATATATATATATATATATATATATATATATATATATATACTTAGGGATAGCCCTTGGGATTACAGAGTGAACAAAAAGGTCTTAAAGTTTTTAGTAACTGTAGTTTCATTCTAAAGTCGAGCTTTCGATACCAATTCGTACATCATCCTCAGGACCTAGGAGACACAGAAAGAATCCTTTACTTACTGAATAATCACAGTTGGCCCCCTGTCAAAGGAGAAAACGATCCATGCAGTCGAGGGAAGTGAAATGTTGGCACATGATTTTTAAAAACAATAATTGCCACCGAACTTATTTTTCTACAGATAAATTCACAACAATAAACATATGTTTGTCAATTAAAATTGTTTTTAAATTAGATAAAACTCATAGTTGGGAATTAAGAATATTTTTAAATTTAAAAGTTACATCACTTTTTATTTCAGCTAACATGTGCTCGGCCATTGTGGAATAATCTAGTAATTTTAAAGTTGTAGAGAAGAATTATTAACAAAAAGTCAAATTAAATCGTTCAAACGGATGAAAATTAAAGGAAAATTAGGAAATGAAAAATTTATGCATTAACAAAATTTAAAGAAACTCTGGTGTAGGCATCATGAATTTTTATTTTTTTAAGCCCGGATTGACGCCAAAAAATGT